>CM046950.1:4800000-6000000 GCA_025698515.1 Gossypium sturtianum
CATTTTTGGGAGTATTGAGATGAGATTTGGACTTTGAAGGCTAGGGTTTTTATGGTGGTGCAGAAATGAGATATGGTGGTGATAGACTGATAAAATAGTACATAAGAAGAAAAAAAGGAGGGATTTTTGAAGGCAGAGTAAGGCTAGTTTTGAGATTTAAATTTTGGGCCCAGATTTCAAGGTGTTTGTGAGGAAATTAAAAAAGTTAATAAAATATTTATGAGATTTAGGGTTTCGTCATTGTGTCATTACTCAACATGTGGGTGCTCTTTGAAGCTTCCGCAACACCTTAATATTTTATTTGATATATTTGTTTTAACTTCAATATTCGATTTAGAATATTTAAATTTTACTTGACTTTTTTTTTCTAAACTAAATACTTAATTTTAGTTCCAATGTTTAATTTGCATGACTCAACATATTAGCTATGTTGTCAAAAATCTTGCTGGTTTGATCAAATATTGTATTCGATGAATGGGATGCTTACTTAAGTCCATAAATGGATCTTAGTAATTTGCAAATTTTCTACTTATTTCCTTTGACAACATAGACAGTGGGTTGAGCTATGTAAATAATCTCATTAAGATAGCCATTAAAGAATGTTGTCTTGACATCTATTTGTCAAATATCATAATCGAGAGCAACGGTAATAAAAGGATATTGGTAGACTTAAGCATGGCTACTAGAGAAAATGTCTTATGTAATCGATGTCTTCTTTCTGTGTGTAGCATTTCCCTACAAGTCTAGCTTTATGTCTTTTCATTTTCCCTTTCGTATTTCTCTTCTTCTTATAGATACATTGTAACATCCCGAATTAGGGCCTAGTTAGAAAAGTGGTTTGAAACCACGAATCTGAAGTAGAAATAATTATTTTATGACTGTTATGGGGTTTATGATATGTTCGTATGCATGTGTAAAAATTTCATGAAGAAATCTTAGGCATAAAGTGTCCAATTTGACTTTTGGACTAAATTAAATAAGTTGCAAAATATGAGGTCCTAGAAGCTTTAAGTATGAAATAGCTTAGATTATCAAATTGAGGTCTATAATGTGATTAAATTGTTGTGTGAAAATTTCGTTGAGAAATTTTATCGAAAAAGTGTGTAATTTGGTTAGTAGGATTAAATTGTTATAAATGCGAAGTGTGTGTTCCAGATGATAAAGGGTGTAATTGTGATGGGTTTTTAAAGTGAAGGTCCTTATGAAGAAAATAGTCCACTTATAAGTTGATGGAAAATATTTGTTTGGTATTTTTGAAGTTAGTTGAAAAGAAAAAGGGCAAATTTGGAAGTTAAGTTAAATGGTATAATAAGACAAAAATAATAATAAAAACACCATTCTTTTCTTCTTCTCCAGCCGAATGTGAGAAGAAAAAATGGCAGCCATGGATGAGCTCCATTCGGCCAAGCTTTTATGGCTTATATAGGTACGGTTTTTGTCCCGTTTTTAATAATTTTCGTATTTTTGAGATCCTCGAAGCTTAATTTGTCTATTTCTACCATTAATTTGAAGTGTAATCAAAGTTAAAAAAATATACCCATGCTAGATAAGCATGTATTTTGATATCTAATGGTAGAATATGGATGTTTGAGGTTAGGAGAACGATGTTTGCTAAATGATTTTCGGTGAAAACGAGTAAAACGAGCTAATCGGTAAAAGTTGTTATTGTTCATAAGTATGTGTTATAGTAAGAATTTGAAGTTGCTATAGAAGGGTAAAATGTTCAGTATGTCTTAAAACATAAGAAAAAGGAATAAAGTTTAATTTATTTGAGCCTAGGGGTAAAACTGTAATTTTGAAAAGTTAGGGGCAAAATTGTAAATTTGCCAAAATTTGATATGTGAATTGAATTGACTAGTGTGTTGATAAAATATATTAAATGACTGTTTATTTGACATGTTAGATCAAGAAATTATGAAATTTGGACTAAGATCGGGAAGAATAAAGTTGTGGGCTAAGTCGGGAAAATTAGTCGTTTCGGCATTCGAGGTAAGTTCAGTATTTTAATAAACATTACAAAATTATGTTATAAATGCATATTATTTGTATGATTGAATTCAATACCGAATGGTAATGCAAATGTATGCATTTTGAATAAGTTATATATATGTTATTATGATATTGAATTATTCGAGAAGCAGGATATATGAATACAAGAAAGTTCCGATAACGTAACGACGTCCGAAAAGCCCCGTTCGAACCCTAGGAATAGTAGAGAATACATGTGTCATGACATAGGATTCCGAGATATGATTTCGTGTAAGAGACCATGCGGGACAAATGGCATCGATATTTAATTACATGTAAGACCACGCCTAGGACGTTGGTATTGTATGAGCTTTCCAAGCTATCCGAGTATCCTTATTTATTCGAATGGTTCAACGGGCATTCCGATAAATAAATGGTTAAGTGAATGACATTCGATTCAGTACGTTGAAAATATATAATATGTTTGAAAATGAAAGGTAAGTTTGTGTGTAAATAATGCATCGTTTTTACTTACGTTTTCATATTTTGATAAATGATATGAATTGTGGCTGAATATTTGATGTAATTGACAAAATATCGACAAGTGAGAAATTTCCGGTTGAACCTTAGGAATAAAAATGGATACGAGTGACATGTTCACTAGAAACCTATGTGAAATCTAAGTGAAATAAGTGATCCGGTCTTTGGTTCGTGACGTTCTCACCGGTGGTGAGTTATCCTCGCATGTGTTACTTGATACTCGGCGGCTTGTGTGAGCAAAGACCGAGTAGTTACGTATTGACCGACACCTTGTGTGAGCGGACCGAGATTGTGATTATGTGAAACGGTGTTTGGTCTTATAAGTTCTACCGGTGGTCGGGTAATCTCGCATGTGTTGCGGATACGACGGCGGCTTGTGTGAGCAAAGACCGAGTAGTTACGTATGACCGGCAGCTTGTGTGAGCAGACCCGCGAATGTGAATAGCTCGAGAACGAGCCTATGTGTGATAAGTGATGTGAAGTAGCTATGGCTACAAGTGTGGCACTATGTGCAATATTCCGATGTATCCGTGTATATTCCGAGTGTTCAACGGGAAAATTGATTAAGTGAAATTATGTGTGACTTTGTAGTGATAAGTGAAGGTATATACATGTGTATCGTATGAGCAATATGCTCGATATGTAATCGGAAATTGGAAAGATTGTTATAAGCAAGTAATGAATACAACTAAAAGGAGAGAAAGAGAGCAAAAATTTACAATGAGACTGTTTTGGACAGCAGCAGTGACGTGAATTTGAAAATTCACCAAAAATAGTAGAAATTGAATTATAAGTTGGATGATATATTGATTTAAATCTCATTGAGTCTATTTTCATACGAAAGAAACAGAGAAAGCAAAGAAATTCTGTATTTTGAGATATTTAGATTTTTGTGAGACTAGTTTAGAAAGATTACGTGATGCCCTATTCTGTATTGGAAAAATCATTAAAAATTGTACAAAACTAATTATGGGATAAAAGTTATATTCTTGAAATCCTTAATGAGTCTAGTTTCAAATGAAATAAATTATAACATCATTTGAATTCTGTACAAGGAGAAAATTGATTCGTAGTGAAAAGTGATTAGAATAGTTGAACAGTGAAACAGGGTAAATTTTAATGAATAAAATGTACCAATTGGCTAAGCCAAAAATTCTGGAAATTTTATGGTAAGAAGATAAATGAGTCTAGTTGCAGGGAAAATTAACGGATCTTAATTTGGAGTTCCGTAACTCCAGATATAAATAATTTAATGACTGTGACTCGAGAAAAATAGCTTAACTGGAATTTGAATAAATAGGAAGAATATGAAAATAGCATGTTATTGCATTGCTTATTATTTTCATGCGAGCTTACTAAGCGTAAAGCTTACTCCCTCCTTTCCATTTCTTTTAGTTTTGTCAGGTCATCTCGGGGTTGGAGATCCGAGGCAACATCACACTATCGAGTCATTATCCTTGGAGTATTGGCATGTGTTTGAAAAGTTTTAAAATTTTAGGTGAAATTTGGTAACCCGATTTTCTATGATTGTGAATTTTAAGTCCGGTAACGCCTCGAACCCTATTCCGGTGTTGGATACGGGTGAGGGGTGTTACATATCGTATACCCTCGGAAGGAAGCAGAGAGTTGTAAATAGCTTAACATTGAATGAACCATATCAAGTAAGGTTCTGTTTCTTCTCTTAGCTACATCAGTTTGCTGTGGAATGCCCGACACAGTTAACTAGGATAAAATCTCATTCTTTATGAGGTATCCGAAGAACTCGTTGGACAAGTATTCCCACCTCGGTTAGATCAAAGATTCTTCATGAATAAACCTAATTACTTTTCCACTTCTACACAAAACTCTCAAAATTTATCATAAATTTCACTTTTACGGTACATTAGATACATATAATGATATCGAAATTTATGGATATTGTTGCT
Source organism: Gossypium sturtianum (assembly GCA_025698515.1). Taxonomy (NCBI): domain Eukaryota; kingdom Viridiplantae; phylum Streptophyta; class Magnoliopsida; order Malvales; family Malvaceae; genus Gossypium; species Gossypium sturtianum. The sequence continues at coordinate 4,804,434 of CM046950.1, forward strand.
CCATTGTTATTTTTGTTAATATAAGATTATGCAGTTGCTTTATGATAGAGTTGGTGTTCATGATTGGTCAAATGATTCTTTTGTTTTTAAAGTAAGTATTTCTCTGTTGACAATGGCTTGGTGTATCAATTCATGAGAGGAGTGTTTTCTTGTAAAATGTATTTTGTGATGTGGACACTCAATTGAATGCTTTTAGATGATGAGGAATTGATTGTACTAACTTGTTCTTTTATGTGTCCCCATTCCATTTGTTTTGAGTTCCTTGTTGATTTTTTAAGTTTTTAGGCACTTGGACTATTTTATCAACAATATTCATGTTGAATGCTTAGCATTACAAAATTAATATTTTCAGAAAACAACGAATAATATTTTACGCAACATTATTTCGACATAAAAAAGTATAATTTTTTTCAAAAAAATAAGTTCATTTTCTAAACAAATCATTTTTCGTAAAATATTTTAAACAAACAAACACACCCTAAATGAAGTGAATAAATATTGGAATATTTTCAAAATATTTATAATGTTCCGATAATTATAATTGAAAAGTTACGAGTGATCCAAAAATTGTCATTTGATACTAAAAATTATATTACTGGATTATTAACAAAAGTTTATGATTACTCAAGTAATATCTAATGAATAGTTGTATCCAAATAGACATCTATTCAGTAGTTATGTCTTTGTGAATAATCATGAGAATTTTTATAAATAGGAGACAAATTTCATTGATATGATATAGTTAAACAAAACTAAATATTCAGAAACAAAAAATCCTCTTTTTTCCTCAATCTTCTAATATTCAAATATTATTCTATAAAAAAGTACTGTTAATTTTTTTTTTATAGAAATTGATACTTTTATTATGCTTCAGTAAGTAAAAAGAAAAAAGAAACTAAAGGAAAAAGAATTAAATTTCTAAAAAAGTATAGGGGTCATTTATGCAATTTGATTTAGATTTTTTTGCCTGAAACCATGTTGTTTGAACCGGATTGACTGGTTAGATCGGGAATTGATATGGAGAAAGGTTTTGAATCGGTTGATTTGGGAATCGATATGGACTGATTGAATTGTGCAAAACACCGACTGAACCAATCAGTTGAATCGGATATTTTTAATTTTTTAATAATTTTTTAATCGGATTAATTGAGCTTATTGAACTGATGAATCGGTGACTTGACCGATTCGACAATCGATCTGGTTTAAAAAACATTGATTATATCATTCACGATAGATAATGGCACAATGACTAATTAGTGACTATATCATAACTTTTGATAATATCAGTGAATATATTATAATTTTCTATAACGTTGATGATCATATTATAATTTTTAAAGTTACGTGATTAAAATGTAATTTAATCCATAAATAAATAACTAAATTTAAAATTTACCCAAATAAAATTAAAGAGTCCACCCCCATATTTATGCATCTACAACCATCCATAGTGGAGTAATTGCTTTTTGAGTCGATCTCATAAATTGCATCCGATTCTAAATGGTGACAGTTATTGGTTGAGTACAATCTTAGCGTACAATCTTCTTCTCAGTTTCATTTTTGGTTGATTTTGGTGTGGATATATTCCATTTTTTAATGCATTATAATTATTAATTTCTATTATCAATTAGCTCTTTAGTATATAAATTTAGACATAATATTTTTCTTAGTAGAAACAAATATAATATTATTTGCGATTGTAATGGTAACTCGAAACAAATAAAAAAAAATATAATGATTTTTTAATTTCCAATTTATAAAAATATATTTTAACTCTCTATTTATTTTTTCCGACTCTTTTAGTTCTTGAACTTGCATTTTTGTCAAATCACTTCAAAATAGATGGAAAAATTAACGTTTGTTAATTTTGCTGATGAGACATACATGTGAATTGTCACGTTGCTAACACGTCAACATTTAATTAATTTTTTAATGATTTTAAATTTTTAAAAATAGTTTTTATAATTTTTTTAACTTTTATTTTTTTAAAAAAATTAATTAAATACTAGAGTGTTTAAGAGTAAAAATTAAAGAATGTTATTTTTTCATTTATTTTAAGGTAATTTGATAAAAACGTAAGTTTAAAAGTAAAAATGTACGGAAAATCAATACAAATAGCTAGCGAAGTGAGCGAAGCATCCAATTTCCAACATATTCCAACGTTACGAAAAATGTGGAGAATATGATTGAAATTTGTAAAATGTCAGATACAAATATAATTGAAAATTATATATGATATTTATAGAAAAATGATTGTATGAAATTGTGATTTCTCGTTATTCTTATCCCTTTCCAATGAGACAATGATAAATCAGATTTTTCTTCCTGATTTTCAGCTTTTTCGTCTTGACAAAATTCGAATCAAACTAAAAACACTAAAAATCAGGAGAAAAAATCTGATTTGTCATTCTCATATTGAAAAGAGATAAAGATGACGTAGAATCACAGTTTCATATAATCATTTCTCGATATTTATGTTTGGATACATATGGAGCGTAGTTGGACTAACTTCCATTATGCAATGCTATTTGTGGTGGAAACAATAGTAATATACAAGTTGCAAATTGGAATAAGCAAATGTGACATTTATCATTTTTTGGGAAATAAATTAGGTTAATAAAAAAAGGAATCCATGAGGCATTGTTTATGATAGAAATGGCTTACGCCCTAAATAATTCCTTTTTTATGCATAAAATCCATAACCCACAACATATGATGATGCCACACAAAGACAAATCTACTTCAAAAGCTCATATCCATGGCAATGGCAATCACCAAAGCTTCTCCGAAATCTGCCCACAAGGCACTGACGCTCTCAGCCAACCTCTCGAACCTACTTCCTACCGGCACCGTCTTTGCATTCCAAGCCATTATACCTTCATTCTCCAACAATGGAAGATGTGAAATGGCTCATAAATACATGACTTTAGGTGCTATTATTATATGTTCACTCGCTTGCTTCTTATCTTCTTTCACCGACAGTTTCATAGGCAGCGATGGGAAGCTTTATTATGGAATTGCCACCATCAGTGGACTTTGGGTTTTCAACGGTGAGCTGGATGATGATTTCGGTTTGGACGACCCAAAAGAAGCCGAGGAAATGTTAAGGAAGTATAGGCTTACACCCATTGATTTTGTTCATGCTACTTGTGCTTTAACATTGTTTTTAGTCATGGCTTTTAGTGGCTATGATGTTCAGCGTTGCTTTTTTCCTAGACCGGGACCTAATGGTAATGCATTGATAACAAATCTGCCATTAGCGGCTGGGATTTTGGCTAGTGGATTGTTCATGCTTTTCCCCACCAAACGAAGAGGGGTTGGGTATGCGGACAAGCCTGATCGTGATGATATAAAACAAAACAATAAGATTGATAACTCAAAATGATATTATTATTATATGTCTAATTTTGGTTTCATCCTATGTGTCCTCATGTTTACGTAATAAATAATCATGTTTGTTTTACATTTTATATTCAAGGTTAATTTTTTTAAATATTATGAAGCACACACATGTATATATATATATTAGACGTGTTGATTAGGTAAGTTAGGATGATTTTAGATCAAATCAATTTAGATAGGATTAATTCAGATCACTTTAAGTTTGAATTAATTTCGAGTTGAGATTAATCATATGCCATTAATCTATTTTTTAATATATTTTTCTTTTATATCTTTTATGTTATTTTTATTGTCTACGATTTGAGATTCGTGACTATCCCTCTTAATAATGTTATCTTCATAGTTCAAACCCATGTTCTCCAAAGTTCCAAGTCAACAATTGTTTTCTCACCAAATACGTGTAACTCACAAGTCACAAAGAAATGTGATTATTAGAATCATGGAAGACTTGGGGAGATATTTTGGATTCCCTATCCAAATTGATCCAGTTCAGAAAACCAGACATCGAAAAGGGATACCTTTTACAAATGAGAAAACATTGGAACTCAGGCTTAGTTTGGATGGGCGGTGTGTTTACCTCCGATGAGGTTAAAAACAGCGGTGGCAGTGAGATTAATTACTGTAACGGTGAGATTAGATACTGTAACGGTGAGATTAGAAACAATGGTAGAGTGTGTGTTTGGATTCAAACGCAGCTTTAGCGGTGAGGTGAAAATATAAAATGACTAATAAGGACATTAAATTAGAAATTATATATAATAGAATTTCTTTAAATTATTTTACTTTTACGAAATTATTAAAATTAGGTAAATTTATAAATTCATTTAATAAAATATGTTTATTAAAATGTTTATTTTTAATTAATTAATATTAATTTTATAATAGTAATATATATAACTATTATTTAAAAAAAAATCAGCAATACAAACATATATTAGATAAAAGGTTAAAATTGTAAAAAACCATGTTGACTGGGGTTGCTTTTTTTTCATTGGAGCTGAAATCTCCAGCTAATTTTCAGCCTTCCAGTGTGGTTGAAATGCATTCTCACTGGACTTTCATGTTGAACCAAATAGCGAAGCAGTGGTGAGGTTGGTAGCAAGAATCGCACTCATCGACAATAATCTGCTTGAACCAAAGGCAGCCTCAATAAAAGAAGCCAGTCAAGATCATTAAAGATCAAAATGTGATTCAATACTTTCACACCTCAAGCAAATGGTAGGAACCTCAAATGACCATTTTAAATGAAACTCAAAATGTAAGAATCCAAATAACAACACCACCCTCAAAAGACTCGAAAAACATTTTAACAAAAGCAGGACATAAAGCTTCATCAATATTAGAATCATCCCACACAACTCACCATAGCTGGCTGTTCACAAATTCTGTTTTCCCTGCAGCTCCATATGCTACATCAGCTTGAGATCAACTTATGGTCTCCAATGGATCAGTGGGCTGCTTTGACTTCAAAAAATCATTCTAAAAACATGCGTACGTGTGCGTGCGTGTGTGTATTTGAAAAGTGAAACATGGCTTATAACACTTATTTGTTTCATACTTTTAAAGTTCATCAAATTAAACTGAAAATATAACTTTTAACATTCATTGTAATTTCCAAAAGGCTTTAACTTATAACAGCAGTACAATGGGTTATGAACAAATTGATTCCCATTCACAAGTGACGATCTTTACACTATCTGTGAAACACTACATACCAAAATTGAATTATTAGATCGTAAGATGAGATCCAAAATTAAAGTGGCAGTGCACAAATTTGCAGAAAAGCCTTTACCAACCATTTCTGATAGAAGTTGTGTTGCCTTTAGCGTATAGCCGTTTCGAAGAAATCCTTGGATCATTACATTGTAACAGAAGCTATCAGGCAAACAATCATTATCTTTCATGCTCCTAAACAACTGGTATGCTTCATCTGGCAATCCATCTCTACAGAATCCATTAATCATTATAGCATATGTGTAAACATTAGGTTTTAAACCATTGACAGAGAGTTTATGAAATAATTCCTTTCCAACTTCAATATTCCCAGCCTTGCACAAGCCATCAATTAAGATATTATAAGATGCAACATTAAGTTTCAACCTACTGTTCTGCATTGCTCGAAAAAGTTTCAATGCCACTTCGAGTTTACCTCTTGTGCATAAACCATCGAGCAAAATCAAACAGGTCACTAGATTTGGAACTGGCCCAGAAGCAAGCATTGTCTTGAAAAGTTCACATGCAGCAATAACTCTCCCAAATTGACACATACCTTGCATAAGAGTGTTGTATGTCACTGTATCAGGGATTGGTCCGTTTTGAGCTATTTGATGAAAAAGTTCCATTGCTTCGTCCAACCTCTTAGATTTGCAATATCCATTGATCATGATGTTGTAACTAAGTATATCAGGTGCACAACCTTTCTCACTCATCAACGAAAATACTCTTTTAGCTTTACCCATTTGGTTTTGCAAGCAATGGCCGTTTATTATTGCATTATAGGTAACAACATCAGGCTCAATGCCTTGCTTTATCATTGTGTCAACAATATCTTCAGCTTCAGAAACCATTGCCTTGTTAAAATATGCATAAACCAATATATTATACGTGATAACATTAGGCTCAACGCCTTGCTTTCTCATTGTGTCAATGGTTTCTACAGCTTTAGAAACCATCCCCTCCTTGCAATATGCATCAATAAATATATTATACGTGACAATATTAGGTTCAATGCCTTGCTTCACCATTGTATCAACGATATCTACAGCTTTATAAATCATCCCCTCCTTACAATGTGCATCGATCAATATATTATATGTGACAATATCACATGAAATATTGTTATCCACCATTTCATTCAAAAGTTGCCTTGTCTCCTTTTGCTGGCCCAAATTACAAGTAGCATGAATTAAGCAATTATAACTAACGATATTTGGTCTAATGCCCTTAACCTTCACTTCGGAGAAGATATCGAAAGCCTCTTTTAGTAAACTATTCTTACAAAGACAGTCAATAACAGTATTATATGCTACAATATTGGGTACGAAACCTCTTTCTTCTATCATCCTTAGAAACCTAACAGCTCGATCGGTATTCTCGGTCTTACACAACCCATTAAGCATGGTACTGTAAACAATTAAATCAGGTTGATACCCTCTTCCAATCATTTCATCAAACAAACTCACAGCTTGAGAAATCTTACTTTGATTACAAAGTCCATTAATCAAAGTGGAAAAAGTTACAACAGTAGGTTCAACACCTAACTTCAGCATTTTCCCCAAAATAGAAAACCCAAAATCAATTTGACCTAATTGACAGAAACAATTAATCAAGATGCTCAAAGTATAAACATCATGGGAAACTCCGAATAGTTCCATCTGGCTACACATCGAAACAACAATGCCATAACGTTTCATTCGAACAATGGCTCCTAATAATTTGTTAAATTTCACAACAGAAGGCATTGGGAACTTGTGAATCATCTTATTAAACAAAAAAAAAGCATCATCAACATTATCCAAACTATCATGCTTTTTTTGCTTTTCCCTTACATGGGAAGCAATGGTGTTAAAAGAATAAGAAGAGTGGAATTTAGAAGGATTCCTTCCGCCATTAACAATTGAACGGAAAATTAATGAAGAATGAAGCTTACCCATATCTTGGAATGAAGCAAAGTGGATATAAGAGCCGAGCTTGAAACGAAACCACAAACGGCGACGGCACTGGCATAGTAGCTTATGTCCTCAGTGTTCAAAATGTGATATCCGTACGGGCTGAAGACTTTTTTTATATCAGAAGCGATGAGGAAGATTCACATAATATAATGGTTAAAATATTTCTCCAGTCCTTGTATTTTAATGAACTTTTGAATTTGATCCCTATATTTAAAAGGTTAAAAGTTGATTACTCTCACTTTTTTTTTATTTGAAAATAATTGTTCAATAATTAAAAACGTTAATGTTTTCCTTCAAAATTTATTAACTTGATGTGTTTAGTAAGATGCAAATTCTATTCATAAAATTTCAGCATGATATCTCGAGACAATTTATATTTTATTTTTAGAATTTTTACTACGATAATGACACATTTTGAGATATTGAAATTTATGTCTCAAGACATGGCTATTCAAGTCTCGAGACTTGATATAAGCCTCCCCTGTTTCGCTATTTTTGCTTTGATGTTTGGATGTCTCGAGATAAGGAGTTTTTGTCTCGAGACTTGAAACAGGACAAAACTAGTTTAGCTTCGATGTACAATTGTATCAAGAGTAACATGGAATGTCTTGAGACATTAAGACTTATACGAACAATAAGATAAATTTTATTCTAATGGTCTCGAGACTTGTTCTTCCTGTCTCGAGTTTAAATAGCAAAATGACAAAAAATTACCAATTTTCAAGCATTCAAACCATAGCAAGTTATACCAAAAACATGCCTAAACGTAGCACTAACCCAATAATCATCGATTCAACATATATAATCACAATTAAATATCATCCAAACATACAATCCAACACAACTAAACAAAACGTATCAACTAACATATTTAAACTTGTACAACCATGCATAATTAGCTACCAAGCAAAGCTTGAAAATAAACTTGGAAACTTTGTAGGTCACCTTACCAAGTATACCATAATATGAGCATATATATACGAACAAAATATCATAAGAACTCCAGAATACTTCCTAATGACTTAGGTACATGCCACATGTATTAAACATAGTAAAAACATTACATTAGATGGTTGAGCTGAATATTGATTGCTTGGATGCTGACAATTGATGATCACTCTAAAAACCTACGAAACTTGCGCATGGAAACAAACAAATCTGTACGCTGAGTATTGATTACTCAGTGGTACTAACATAATTTGAAATTAAACTTAATTAAAATAAATAGAATATTATTATGACATTAAAAGAAATCATTTTCAGAATAACTTAATATAATCAGAATCATAATGATGCTCGTTTATCAAAATCATAATGAAATTTATCTACGAATAAGAATAATGTATCATTTCTAGAATCAATATGACATAATAAAAATTTACTTGTAGCCCCTATTAACTAGATGCAAACACAAGTATGGGTACGTGAATTTATCCCCTTACACCCATAGTAAGCACCATGGTGCTGATTAGGCATAAATGCATTGATCCCTTTAACACTCCACATAATATAATGTACCAAAATGCCAGAATGAATTGCATCATAGTGCCAGAATACTACCACCAATAACATATGCAATCCTATGGCATGCCAACTATACCTTAACCATGTCTAGCATCGTTTAATAGGGCAAATTCATACTTTTACAATATTAATACATGTATTACCATATACTTCTCAATATGACAACCAAGTAGTTAATCATTTTAGCACCATAATGAATTTTATATACATATATGTACTTGTCAAACTTATCTGTTAAGTCAACATTTAATACGATACATTCAAATGTAGTTGTATACATACATCACTAGCAATTTAACAAGATTAGTTACCTAATTAAAATTCACATGAAGAAAAGCAAATTATGATAATATAAACCGAAATAGCAAGTCCTCAACTGTTTTCGCCTTCCCATTATCTCTCAATGGTTCGGTCTCATCTTTAGCTACATTCGATAGATTAAAATACAAATACAAAGTTTAAATCACGCATTCAATTAATCACATATTCAATTTAAACATGTTATGCATTTATTCAATTTAGTCTCTAAAAACCCTATTATCCGAAATGCTTGTATATTTCGATATTCATTATCAATTTAAAATCTGACTTTGAATATAATCACTAGGGACCTCGTACTTTCATTCTATAGAAAAATTTTCTAACAGCTTTAAATTTATTCAATTCAGTTCCTAATGAAATAAAATTAATTTATATAAGCTTAATATGACACTTTCTACTATAATATTTAACCTATTCCACCGTAAACTTAATTCATACTAGCTTGCATGAATTTAAACCTTTAAGCTCAAACATTCTCAAGCTTTCTATCAATGTTTCATATAAATAAACTAAACAATTTCTAAATTCATGGCTTGAGTTGTAACTATCTATTGGTATATACTAATAATCTACTAAAATTTACAAGAAAAAGCCACTTACCAAGAGACCTTGGAAGCTCACGGAAATGGAGGAAAATACCTAAACTTTTTCCTTCTTTTCTTTGCTAGGGACGGTGAAGAAGAAAAGATGATGAAGCAAATTTTATTTTCTCTCTCCCACCTCCACTAACTCAACTTTAATCATGGAATCATTAGTTTGAAGGACATGATAAATTGTTATTAGGGACATGTATAAAGTTTCAATCAAATTTTCATTATACTCGCCTTATAAATTAATCCATGTACTATTTACAAAACAATTTAATCTACTTAATTACAATTTGGTTCAATTTATTAATTCTTTATTTAACTTATTAATTTCTCGATTTAAAATTTTGAGCGGCTCAATTTAAAAAATTCAATCTTGAATTAGGTTTTTCAACACTAACAAAAATCAGGTCATTGCAGTGAAATCACTGCATGGCTACAATCGTGCCTTGTCGTATGTTGATTTGGAACTACTTGTTAAAGGCACTTGAGATGGCTTGAAATTAGCAAGTTTTCTTGATGGCGATATGGTGTCCCGAATCTTGGGTAATCGACCTTCTTCTAACAATGTTGGGCCCGATATTTGTGGGTGGTGTTGGTCGGATTCAGGGCTTGTCACAGCAAAAGATGCTTACCGTTCCCTTGTTAGTGACTTTCATTTTCCAATTTGCTTCATATTTACTGATTTCATGGCATATACAATCAAATTGGTTCACCTTTCCTACCCTGCATTTTTCATTTTTCTAACTTTCCTAAACCAAACAGTATAAAGCAGTTTAAACAAGGTACAATGAACTCACAAATGCTTCCACTTCTAATATCTAAAATCCATCAACCATAAAAGTCAAGCACAAAAGTGAAGAATGGAACCATGGCAGTACAATACGAACAAATTGATTCACATTCACAAGTGTCAACCTTTACACTATTTGTGAAACAAGATTAATTTATTAAATCGTAAAATAAGATCCAGAAATAGCGTGGAAGATGATATATCTGCAGAAAAGACTTACTCATCGTTTCCTTAAGAAGTTTTGTTGCCTTCTTCAAGGTATAGCTGTTTTGAAGAAATCCTCGGATCATTATATTATAACAGCAACTATTAGGTAAACAATCATTGTCTCTCATGCTCCTAAACAATTAGTATGCTTCATCCAGCAATCCCTCTCTAGAAAATTCGTTAATCAATATAGAGTATGTGTAAACATTGGATTTTAAACGGTTGACTGAGAGCTCATACTAATTATTTATGTTCTTTAATTTGAAATTTAGTCATATTGTCAACATCATCTTAATGTGGCTGTTTTTTTAATTTAACTTTTATTCAAATTCGATTTAAAAAAAAATTAAATCAAATTAAGACAATAAAATAAATCTCATCAACTTTCATCTCTATTAAATCCCAGATAACTGCAAGCCACGATGTTGCTGCCATGTTAGCCCTTAAGAAGACCCTCGGTCCCCCCGAATCTCTCGGGTGAACCGACCCGGATCCATGCAACAGGAAACACGTTTTCTGCTCAGAGGACAAGCGCGTCACTCGGCTCCAAATTGGTCATCAGAACCTACAAGGTACACTTCCTTCAGATCTTCAGAACCTTGTTGAACTTGAGCGTTTAGAGGTACAATGAAATAACATTTCAGGTCCTGTACCTACCTTAAACGGGTTAAGCTCACTCCAAGTGCTTATGCTCAGCAACAATCACTTCACTTTTTTTTTTTCCTAATTTTTGTTTGAACACTTTATCTGGGGTTTTTTTCATTTGAAGAAGGAGAAATGGAATCAGACCCAGATTGGGTCAGGTTGAGATATGAAATGGGTCAGTGAAGATCAAAGGTTTTAGGGGTTTTGCACCGGAGAAAACACAAGAAGAGCAGTTTATTCTTCTTCTAATTTGATGACAACGTGACCAATTAACATCACATGCAAACATAACAAAAAATGGTTACTGATAACTGATTTGTTATTTTTCTAAAATTTAATAATTGAGTTAAAAATGGAGTTATCGTTTTGTTATTTTAATTAAATCCGAGTGAATGTGAGTGTAAATTACGTTTCTTTTAACACTATATTAAACTACAAAGATTCCATCTTACTTATAAATTTATGAATTACAAGGCAATCCCATTATGTTGTACAAATTCTTTCTTAAAAATATCCACATTCCACATTTAAATATGATATACTAATATAAATGTTAAATACATATTAAACACATACGCATGATGTAATATATAATATAACTAATTTTAAAATTCTCAAAAAATTATATTATTAATTTCAAATACATACATATATCTGAAACTCATCTTCAAGTCCAAAGTATCTTTAGCAGCCATTGCCAAGTGGCTCATCCCATTAATTTGACTATAGAATTATAAGAAGAAATCAAAGAAACTAAATACTTTATTATTATAATAAATGGTAAGATGATACCGAAGGTTAAGGCAATAGTTCATGGGACCCGGCACCGTTTACTCTATCATTCACGTTGGCACACTCTTCACCATATTTTCTCTTTAATTTTTGTTTTTTCTTTTAATTTTTTTTTTTCTTTCCCTATCTTTGGCTTGAGGATGTTATTAATAGCCCCATCTCCTTCTCTTCTTCTTCAAATCCTTTTTTAAAAAATTAAAATATTTTTGTTTTTATTTTTATTTTCGTTTATTTTTCATATGAATATGATCCTTTTCTTTCCATTTCCATTTTCATCTTCTTCTTATCTCTTTTTTCAACTATTTTGCACTAAAACTTACTTGTATCAATGCTTTATTATTACTACTCACAATTCATGTTGAAGTACTATTTTTGGTTTATTAAACATTAGTATGAATTCTCGTAATTATCTTCGTTTTTCTAAATGTGGATTAGGGTTGATTTTCAATGACGAAACACCTAGGGTTATTAATCCAAATGTTATTGTGTCCTCTTCATTAGTACTTGTCAATGATATTAAACTTATATCGCAGCCTCCGCCGCCGCCACCGTTGCCACCTCCTTCATTGAAAATGAAAGACCCTGGTGGGATAGGATTTATAGATGATATAGGTGGTGGGGTTGACGGACTTATGTCATGTACAGAGAGTATAGGGTTGGAGAGTTGTGAAGAGAGAAGGATTCTTGTTGATGATGATGATGATGGTGATGATAATGATCATCATTATCATCAACAGATGGTGGAGTTTTGTGAAAGAGAAAGGGATAGATGGAGAAAGAAAAGAAGTAATGAAAAAATGAGAATAGAAAGGAATTATAGTAAGTTGTTTCCACCACCACTTTCTTCATTGAACGAAAATGGGCAGCCATGTTTTTACCTAAAACCGGTGAGAAAAGATGGGAGACTGGAGTTAACTGAGGTTAAAATACAGAGACCTGATATTTTACATGCTGTCAGGGAAAATGGTCGGTTGAGATTGCATCTGTTAAGAAGTCATAATGACCAAGATATTTCCTCTAAAATCAATGAAGAAAAAGAAGAGAAAGTTGAAGAATCATGGAAACATAGAGTGACTGAAGATGGTTTGAAGAGATGTCAAGAACAGGTTATGAACCATCATCAAGATCATCATCATAATCATGGATGGAGGCAGCCATGTGTGACAACAAGATGAATAATCAAAGACATGGAGGATTATTAACCAAAAGTTTAATTTTTTTTTTTAAAAAAAATTGAAGTTATATGTTTTATTGGATGATCAATGCAGAAGGAAAATTGCAGGTGAAATATGGTTAATCTCCACTTGTTAGTACAAATAATTTTTTTTTAAAAAAAGGAGAAAATGATTTGAAGACTATTTTGCCAATTTCAGTTACTAAACTATTCGACTTTTTATTTTCTTTAAAAAATCACTTATGGAACTTTACCTTTAATTTCTTTTAATAAAAATGTGCTTACTTACATGTGGATCATTCATATACATATATAGATGATAATAATATTTCATGCATATATATAGATAATATATATTAATACAAGCCAGTTTGTTATTGAATTGTTCAAAGTTTGAGAATAAAAAACTGCAGTCAGATGTGTTTACTTACATGTGTATCAAAAATTCCCTTTCATATATCTTCGAATTCAGATAAATATTGGATACATTTTATGCAAATATAGATAAGTGTCAAATGCAATATATGTCTGACTTTAAGTATAATTCATTTACCCTCAAGCATAAGAGATATAAAAATAGCAAATTATAACCATGTAGAAGGTGAAATGGAGAAACATGCAATGCACTATTCTACCACTGATTACCTAACATAACACACAATACAAGCTAAAGAATTAGAACTCAAAACATGGTTTTTATCGGTAAAAGTATCATGGAGGACCTTGTATTAGAAGTCAGATTGTATTTTATCCTTTCTAGTAAAAAATGAGTGCCTTAAATCAAATATCAAATCAATTATTTCTATTAAAAATTTCATACCTTTTTACTGTTAAAACTAATGTAGCTAACGAAATAATTAGACAGTGACAAGTGACGTGCCACGTGTACCTCATACTGATATACAATGACCAATATTTAACAGTAAAAATGGATAGAATTTTTAACCAAAGGACCAATTTGCTCTTTGATCTAATGTACAGGAACTAATTTACCTATTTTTTTAGTTGAGGAACAAAATACAATCTAATTATTAGTACAGGAGCTTCCATGGTAGTTTTACCGGTTTTTATCAGACATACCTGGTTCAGGCAAAATGGTTTATTTTTCTCAAGCTCTAAAGCTTTTGCCCCATTCCAATTCTTTCTCCTGATAAATAAAATAAAATAAAATTTGACTATTATATTTCTTGCAATCTAAGAACATAGTAAACACTAAAGTTTGGATTTACTAAAAATGCCGCCATTAGAATTGGTTTGCCACCCCAAAAGTATTTGTTATCATCCAAAGTAAAACAATGAAGTCAATTCTGAATATTTGTGTATTTATTGATGGATATATGCAAAGCATGCTTGTAAGAATCCATTTATGTCCGGGCCCATTTACCAGTCCATTAAAATAAAAACAAAACAAAAACAACCAGAAATTAAAAAAACAATCAATAATAAATGTCCAGTCCATTACAAATTACAAACCCATTTTTTTGAGGCCCAACTCAAAACCCAATTTTAAGCCCAAAAATTTTGAGGCCCAAATAGCTCAAACGCCTTAACCTATCAGAAACCCTAGCAGCTAAGGTGCGCCGCAACAGCCTCCACGATGCCCCACGCGCGCGTCGCCACGTCAGTGGTCCTTCCTACGCGCACCGTACCTCCGCCAGCAAGCATACGGCCTCCGTACCTACACCAAACGACGAACGAACAACACAGCAAACAAAAAGAGAAGCTTTTGTATATTTTTTATTTTGATTCGGCTATAAAAAGCCATCAAACCATTGTAACGTTTTTTTTTTTTTCACGGACAATTTTATACACACAAAGATTCAGAGAAATACAGAAATAAAAAAACAGAAATTCAAAGGTTTTTTCGTTTTCAATCTCTTTCAATTTCTCAAATCCGGTTCTGTTGGCTTTCGATTTATTTCTTTTGCATATGCGAAAATAAACTAAAGAAAGGAAGGAGTACTTACCTTTTTAATGCCGCCGTCGGATCTCCATTCGCTTCGTCGAAATCGAAGTTGAAACGGAGATTTAGACGCGAAGGTGATAATACTTTCAAGCATAGGCGCAAAAGGAGCTATACCCGGCCTTCATTTAACTCCATCGCTGATTTCTAAAGCAGATGGCAGTCGGATGGTTTTTGATGACTGTTTTTGCGGCGGCTGGTTAAAGAGAAATTTAGTAGGGTGATTAGGTTTTTCTTTTCTTTTGTTTTAGGTGACTGATTAACTAGGAATTAGGTTTTTTTTGTTTATTGTTTAAACATCCAAAACGGCACCGTTTGGTGCATAACCCGTCGCCCCGATTCGATCCGACCCGAGAACCTGGAGGATCCGCGTGTTTTATTAAAAATGGTTTTATTTCGCGGTTAGCCCCTCCATTCTGCGCCGTCATTTGATTTGATCCTACGTACATTTTCTTGGTTCTTTTAATTTATCTCGAGAATTCATGCGCTATTTCAATTCGGCCCAACTTGAACACTGCGTTTTGGGCTATGGAATTATTTTCTGTTTTAGTCCCTGATCATTTGGGCGCATTTATATTGATCCTTGATTTGGCTTAAATAGTTTTATTTATTTATAAATTAGCCTGTTAATCTTATTCTTATTTCGATTTAGTATTTTTTTTAGTTTATAAAATTTATTCATCATTTATTTGTAGAAATTATTTTAACAAATTATTTTGAACTTTTTTATTGATTTTATAATGTTTTAATTTGTTTTAAACTTTCATTTGTATATATTTTTATTTGTTATATATGTTTGATTTCAAAATATTTCTTTTATATGTCTCTTTGTCTTAATATTTTGTATAATATTCAACTTAAATACTCTTCTATATATATATTACTAATTCATACGTATATATATATATATATTTTATATTAAAATCATCTTATTTTATATTTATTATTAATTTTATATTTCTTATGTATATATGCCATTTTAAATCTATTTATATATAAATTTAGCCTCTTTTAAAATTACTTATATATATATATATATATGTTTTTTATTTTAAAATTAGTGTATATTATCTATTAATTTGAAAGATCATATTTTATTGTATACTAAAACTTATTTCATACATTTTTTATATTGTTACTTTTATACGTTATTGTATATTTATGCGTTAAATTTTATCTACAATTACGTTCATTCTTATAATGTCGAGCTTGTATGTTATTTCATGCTTAATGCTATACTTGTGCTACTTATTATTGTTTTATGTTTTAAACGCCAATGTACTCGAGCCTTTATTAAATGTTCTATTTTTATTACAAATATACCAAATAAATTGTATTTTGAGCCAATTTTAAAATTACGTATTTGAGAAATTTTCAAGATAAGGCAATATTTGTGTGTTTGGAAATTCGAAAAATTATGCCCTAACGTGCCTGTAATAATCTTAGTTTAGTCATTATCTCCGTTAGTAGTTTTCATTAAAATTTATCAACTTAATATGTTTATTTTTTCCAATCACATGCCACGTCACATGAGGACAATTTAATCAACTTGTCAATTTGATAAATTTTGACGAAAAATACTTAAAATTTTAATAATTGAACTAAGATTTTTAAATTAAAAAAGTAGAACTTAATTTTTAAAATTTTAACTTAATGAGCTAAATATCAAATTTTGTCAAAGTGCAAGGACTAACCTCATGTTTTAACCAAAGGAAAATGATCAAGTTTTGGCTAAAAATAATAAAAGCCCCTCAATTTAAACAAGCCCTTATACTTATTTTGGAGTTAAATAAATAAATAATTTTAATTAAAGTATTCTTTTATCTTTTTATTTTATTTTTATATATGTCATAATTTTATTAGTTACAAAGATTAAAACTCTTTAAAAAATAGCATCAACTCTATTCATCTAATTGATGAATAATTTGTAAGTACTAGGATTAATATTATTGACACCCACGAACCCCATGATCATTATACATGGTACACAATTTTCTAGTCGATGCATTTTCTTTTCCTTTTTCCTTTTTTTTTTTTTAATTTTGATATATTAAGCTTAGTAAATTATTTAGATTAAATATTTGTAGTTAATAAAATTATGACATGTTTAAAAATAAAAATAAAAAGACAAAAAAATTAATTTAATTAAAATTAATGGATTTAATGATTATGACCTCTTTTTATTATAAGCTAAGTATAAGAGATTGTTTGAATATATTGATATAGTTTGAGGATATTTTTGATATATTAACCTCAATTTTCTTCGCAAGTTAATGATGGATGTATATAATTATTAGATTTATGGCACACTTCCGAAGTGGGTGAAAAATTTATTTCTCAATTCAAATCTTATTATGATCAAATTTTTATCGAGTTATTATATAAAAAAAATAAAAAAGACTTCATATTGTATAATTTTATAAATAAAACATTTAAAATAATTATAGATATTAAACTTATTCATCTCTACTAATATTAAATTCTTTCGAGTAATGATTAAAAACCTTTACTTTAAAAAATAAATTATATTCTTTCAAATATAATAATTTTTTTTTTTTACTTTTTGTGATTTCATATATTTTATACAGAAAAATAATAGGATTTAAACTAAAATGTCAATAATTTTTAATAATTGTATTTTATCATTCAACCAGAGCCTTATTTATTAATCATATCAATTTTTCTATAAACATACTTCTTATATAATTCTATTTTCACCCACATAATGAGTATACCATAATCTAATGTTCATAAATTTGGAGACAACACAAAATTGTTAGGAGGAATAACTAAAACCTGAACCCAGACATGAAAAATATCAAAAAAATTCAAACTGAAACCTTAAACAAAAGTCCAATAGACATTGGTTCAGGTAGTTAAAACTTTTCAATATTTTGATTGAGGCAAGTTACAGATCCTGAAATATATGTCATTCTGAAAACTGTGAACTGCTAATCAATTTTAGTCTCTTTAAGAAATCACTCCATGGATTGAATCTATCAATATGCATAGAATTAATGTACAAGAAGCTCGGCAAACAAAATCGGGTAAGCGTAAATTATTCGTTATTGCCATCAGAAATATCAGTTTGAACTTTGCAGTAAATAATAGTTGGCTCACACTTTAATTCGTCCGCAGAGACGCCAGTGAGCCCCGGAATGAAAGAGAGACTTCTCGAATACCCAGATGGAACGGACAAGAACCTGCAGATCACAGAGACAAGATTTTTACATTCATAGTTCGAAGCAGAGGAAGTCAGACATAGTCATGGTATCAGCTGTGATACAGGATACATAGACAATAATGCATGTGAATATGGAGTGGTAATGGTATACCATCTAAGTGCGCCGACTTTTCGTGAATGCCTTTTCATTCCACAGTCTTTTTTTTTGACACAATATATCTTTTCAAATAGGTTAATTCCAGAATCTCCAACTATCTAACTGACCAACTTAAAATAGATTCTTAAGCAATTCGAATTTTAAGCATTCTAGAGTGAAGTCAGAATGTCGCAAAAAATTAAACCGAGCAAACAGAGGAGAACTTAAAAGGGAGGAAACAATCGAGGGTCCACATCATATAGAAGAATAATGAACAATACCTCCTTAGTTTTATCCCCAGTAACAACAGCGCCTTTAGAATCATATGCTTCGAATTTCTGCCAAAACAACAGAGACAATATCAAGGTCAATCCATGATCAATGATATTAACAAGTGGTCTTCTACAATTGTTGCGGAACCATCAATAACACAGTATAAAGTTCATCCCATAAACGACAAAGGATATGACTGCAATGCCATATAAGCAGCATATCAAGGATGGATATCTTCAAAGTATGGATCGACCATGTTCTGATTTAAATAGGTTAATCGATATCTAATTGACAAGCATGTAACCATATGAAGATGTGTAGGAAATTGAAGTAGGATCAGTTTACCTCCTTAGTCAGGAATTCGAGAGTAAGTTGGATGAAAGCTTTATTAAGGTCATTCTTATCAACACCAATCTGTAATGTAGAAACACCAAAAGACAAGCCACTAGTTAGAATAAAGAAAAGGTGACACCGGTAATTAATTAAGATTAGGAGTTTAATCTATATTTTTCCTCCAATTCTATAAAATATTCTTTATGATTTAAAACTATATCACAATCTTATATAAAGGGTCTGATTTGAATATTGCAAGCATACAGACAGCATTCATTATGCTGATTGAAATATTTTAGTTACCATGCCAAGATGCAAGACCTAAAATTGTATTGGGTCAATGACACCTTCAAAGAAATAATGAATTGGGTACTAACCAATCGGGCTCGCAAAGTTCGTATTTTAACAATAGGTTCGACCAACTCCCAGTAAACCTTACTCCATATAGATTCCCTTTGCTTAATTTCATTCTTGAGTGCCTATCAGATATCAAACGATGAATCACGTAGGATTAGGTATAAATTAGAAAGCAATATGCTGTTAGTAGCCTAACCAACCCATAAAAAGAGGAAACACGAGAAGTTTAGAAAACCAACAGAATGACCACATGTAGAAGGAGCAGAGACATACAGAGAACATATTTTCCGTAACTGCTTTCCGTAATGATGTTTTATCACCATTTGCTATTAGAGTACTTATCTGTGAGAAATGAGAAGTAGTTTCAGCAATGGAGAGAAAGAACATCAATGGAATAAATTTAAGAGAGTGAACAATATAACTGTAATAGCAAATTCAGGATATTGGATCCGCATACCTCTTTGTATAATTCTACAGCTTCCTTATAGAACTTCTGTTTTGAGTACCCCGTTTTCCTTAACTTAGCAATTGCATAGGCACTCTTGAGCTGCAAACAAGAAACTAGAATGTAACTTCGCTAGAAAATGATGCAGTGGATCTCTTCTAGTCTATATCTTCATTTCTACAATGCATTTTGAATATGATTCACATTATTATTATTATCTTGTATTCATGGTATTATAAAGGAAAGGAGAAGAGAGATTGTTCAGAAAAATAATATATCATGTCCAGATGGTGTTGCAAAAGGATGGTCATGGCATCATAAAGCAAGATTTTTTAACATTATAAAGTTGAGTTAGAATAAACAGTATAAAGTACCTCAGACTTGATATCTTCTTTTGTTTGTCTCCAACCGGTTCTTGTAAAATACCTGATACACCACAGATTAGAAGACATCTGAGGAAAAATGCATATTGATGATTTGTATGTGAAAATAAGTTGAAAAGGCTGCATACTAAGACGTAAGTCTAATGAGAATGAACCGAGCAATTTTCTAAATTTCAACACAATATGAAGTTGGACCGGTTCTAACATGGCAACCAAGCCATTTTTAAAATTCTAGTTCGCCCTAAATCTTGAAATTTATTAACCTTGTCCTCAAATAGCTATGTCCAGAAAAGACAACCACCCAATTTAGTTTCAAGCATTTTTTATCTGCTTCTTCACAATATCGATCCTGTCCAACAAAAAAAAGCTTAAATATTGGGTTGAATAAAATAGACAGTTGACTTTCAATATAGTGCTACAGGCGCTTTTAGGAGAATTCCTTTTAAGCATGGTCTGATAACAACTTCACGAAAGTCAGACTAACCTCTTCCAAAACGGGATCGGTTCACGAAGTGCATAAGGTTCATACACAAATCCAGGGCTAGTCATAGAAATTTGAGCTCCCTGAAATTAAAAACGATGTGAGCATAGGCTTAAATTAATTTGTAAACCTGATTATAGAATAATAGAACACCATTATAAATTCCCTCCATCTACGGTCCAACTAAGAACAAATCAGAAAAACATATATGCATAAAAATTGCATCATAATAGGCACCATGAAGGAAATAACAATCATTCTGAACCTGAATAGAAATGAATAAAAATAGAATATGGGCAGTTTAGGTGTTACAAACCACTTTCCGTGTTTGTGTAGGCGCTTGTGTGGATAAGGACTTTTTGTCATTCAAAAAGATCAACAATTCAGCAGCCTAAAATCAAAAAAAGAAAAAGATGCCACATTAACTGCCTCAGCATCTAGCATCAAGAGGTCTAATAAAAATAAAAAAATTAATTAATTATGCATTTCATACTTCAGAATGTTACCATGGTTGAACGAAGTGTCAGTGTGTTTCTACATGTCCAAGGAAGAGCATTAGTTTGTGTCTTATATAAGCAAGAAGTTACACCTCGGCCGTAGAATTGAGATACTGAGAACAATGAAAAGCATATAAATTTATGATCAAAAGAAATACTTTCTATTTATTTATCGATTTTTTGGTGGCATATGAAAATTAACTCATGTTATAAACTAAACTTATCAGATTCCGTAGAAATTTACAAAGTGAAAATTACTTACCATTTGAAAACCCAGTGGAATAGCTTCTTGAGCTTCTGGTAGGAAAAAAAATAAAAAAATCAAAGCTTCAATATTTAAAAAAAATGGATATTCTTCTATTTTCTATCCAATTTCCCTCCATTTCTCAGTAACCAAACATTGCATTTTATAATTTCTCAAATATGTAAGACAAACCCATAAATCAAAACATTTGTTAACATTTGAAGGTTTTTTTTTTCATTCTTTTTGAAGGACCCAAAGTAGAAAATTCAAAGAAGTAAATGAGAACTTACAGGAGTGAAGAAGATTGATGCATCTCAAGGGTTTGATAAAGAGAACGAATAGTATTGAATCTTCTTAAAAGAGCCATCTCCTTTTGGGTTGTAAATCAAACTTCGAAACTTTTATTTATTTGAGAGATTTTGATTTGATTTTGATAATTATAGAGAGGGCAGAGGGGTTTTGGTTCACGATTCTTCAAGGGTTTAAGGAAGAAAAAACTACACTACATAGAAGATCTATGCAGCATAAATTTTGGGCTTAATAGGCCTTATATTGGATATATGTTGCTAAGTTCTAGAAAAGGGTTAATACTTTTTTTTAAACTTCCACATCGAATTTTTTCAAGTTAGTCCTTGAATTTACCAATTGTTATTATATTGGGTCTAAAATTTATTTGTCCAATTTTTTAAAGAAAATATCAAGAATTAAGTTAAACAAACAAAAAAAAAAGTCCAAATATGAGATTGTGAGAATGATTGTCAAGATTAGGACTAACTTAGATAAAAACAAACTTTCAAGTCCTAATGTGAGAGCAATTATCAAGTTTAGGACTAACTTAGATAAAAAATTTCAAACCCCAATATAAGAATAATTGTTAAATTTAAAGACTAACTTAGAAAAAAATTTAGGTCCTAAAACATTTACCAATTTTAAATCCCAAATAATGCATTAACCATTTAAAATAAATATGTGAATATATATTATTTGTATACAAATTCGGAATGAAATAAATCTATATTATTTTATTTTTTATTAAAAAATAAAATTATTATAACTTTTTTTAATTGCATTGAATTAAATTTAAAAGTGGAATATTTTAATTTCACCTATACTATTATAGATAAAAAGGAAGGAAGGGCCTTCCTTTACATGACATTTGTCTAGTATATTTCCTTTTCTCTCTTTTTTACATGAAATAATAATGGTTAAATTTCAATTATAGTCCCTCTGTTCTTTTAGGTTATATAAGAATGATTAAATTTTAATATTAATCCTTATATTTTATTCAAATTTGAGATTTAATCTTTGTATTTTAATTTTATCATAATTTGACACCTCAACTTTTATAATATCATTAGTTAATTTAAGTATTCTATTCTAATTAAAATGCTTACGTGAATATTTAAGAATTATTAATACCGTTAAAATTCTTTATTAAATTTAGGTCTATTATAATATTATTCTTTTTGCTACACTTTAAAATTTTAAAATATTACACCTGTAAATTTAACAAAAAAAAATAGTGGTATTAACAAATGAAACTAAATTTTTAAATTTGAAATGTAAAGAGATTAAAATCCTGAAAATAAAAATATAAAAATTAAAGTAGATATGATAACCTTTAAATTTTTATTATATGATTTAGTAAAAAAAATAAATAATTAATCCAACGCTAAGGGTGTAATTTAAGTAATAAACTTAACCAGATTTTTTTTAATTTTAATTAGTATATTAAATTAAACCTTCTAAGTTGCTGAGTCAAGTTTTTAGCTCAAAATATATTGGTAGTTTTTATATTTTAATAAATTTGAGATTTAATTTTTTTATTCTTTTAATTTAAAAATTACAGTCTAATCATTAATATTATCAATATTTTTTACAAAAAATTTAATCTAGTATGTTTATTTACTATCAACCGTGTCTACATCATATGAAAGTAACTTAATCAATGTGTCATATTGTTAAATTTAACCGAAAATATTAATGATTTAAATAATTATATTAATATATTTTTTTATATTTTTAGTACATGAGTTAAATCTTAAACTTTGTCAAAGTATAATAATTAGAAATTAAGGGTGTGATTAAGTTGAAACAGGTTCGAATATTGAAAATGATGAATTCAATCTTGGATACTTGATTTGAAATTAACTAAACATCTGATATGAAATCGAGTAACTTATTTATCAATTTTTCATATTCAAGCTCAGATTCAAGATTAATTATTATTTCAATAATTAAACTTAGAGTTAAAAATATATATTAGATGTAATAATATAATTTAATAATATAAATTATTTAAAATATATATTAACAAATGAAAATCTATTTGATTTGATAAAATCGTGTTGGCCATTTGAAAACATTGTTAAACAAGATCGGATTGAGCACGAGATAGGGCTTCTGAGCTCAACTCGGAGAATTGAGTCAACACGGACCTAGTCAGCTTCTACCTGGATAATAAAACCTAAAACCTCCAAAAACCCTGGCATATCCCAAAGAGACGCCAACGGGCAACGATGGCGGAACAGGAGCTGGATTCGATGTCTCTTTCGGAGCTCCGCCTGCTCTCCGCTTTTCTCGCCATGGAATCCACCGATACTCTTCTCTGTTTAGCCAGGTTTGCTTTCATAAACCCTGCGCACGTGAACAAACATTTTTATTTTTGCTTGTTTCATTTTGAGATATTTTATTAGTGAATGTGGTGGAGGAAAGGTGACTGAGAAAGTTCAAAGCTTTATTTGGGATCATTGCTTAACCAAAGCTGTGAGTTCTACTTTTAATTTCAAATTTTGGATGATAAGGGAATTTTAGTTTTATGAATAAACCAATCTTTTGTTTTGTTTATTTCCTTCTTTTTATTAGTGACCATTAAAGCATGGTTCAGTTTTATGAATTATAACAGGTAGGGAAAGGCTATGAATCTTATTCGAAGAAGTTTGTAAAGAAGCTTATTACAGAGATTGAATCAAACCATGGTAATGTGTTGGATGAATTGTATGAACAATATGCTTCCTACATGATTTCTTTCAAGGTAATGATTTTGGCGCAATTCAGTTTTGTTTTGATCTTCAAACATTAATCTTTATGGAACTTCTATTGTTTTTGATGAAATCTTTTCTAGGACGATAATCCAGTCAAAGAAAATGAGAGAGTCTGCAAATGCATTTCTTTTCTTTTCCCTGGTAGTAACAGATAATACTTATCTCTTGCTGGTTTTGAGAGCTTTTACAGTTTATTTGTATTATCTCACATTTAACTGTTTACTGGATCACATAGATTGTTTTAAACTATCGATTTGTCCAAAATCACGGAAACTGGTTGTCCCGCTACAGTGTTCACTCAACATGCTTGAGGGAGATACAGGGTATGTTTAGTTTGTTCATATTTGTCCTATAATTTCTATCTTGCATGTTGTATTTTCTAAACCACCTCATTTTTTCATAATCACAAACAAGAAAAACACATCCTTTTACATGTAATCATACGAGGAATATCAAAGTTTTTTATTAAGTCTGGTGCATATGCTCAATTTAAGCTTTCAAAAGTCGTTGTTTCTAAAACTTCACAATTATGCATAAAACGGTTTTCAATTATGCATGTAATGGTTACTATTCTTTTTGCATTTTCCTTTATTTAGCATGTAAGTAAAGATGAATTTGTTTATAATGGCTTTGGTTTATATAGGTGTTCAGTTTGGCCTTCCAGTCTTTTCCTCTCTGAGTTCATACTTTCTTATCCACATATTTTCTCGGGGAAATCATGTTTTGAGGTTAATTACTTGTTCAAATTCTGGTTGATTGTATACTGTATCATCTCGAATTCGACCTTTCTATTTACTTCAGGTTTTTATTATCAAAAAACAGGTTGGATCCGGTGTTGGTCTGGTTGGAATTTGTCTAGCTCATGTAAAAGCCTCCAAGGTTTGTTATTTAACTGAGTAGTATAATTAAAAAATTATCTCCATTATTAAAGCATGGATGTAGCTTACGTTGAATGAATCACTTATTTTCTTAATATTTATTGTTTGGTTGTCTGCTTTGGTGAATTATAGTTGAACTGGAAATCTTCCGCCACATGAGCTAGGACATGTTTAAGTAGTCACTCTTTATGAGTCATACGACCGTCAAAAGAATGTACATCTTCAAATCTAAAAGCAGTTTAATAGTTGTTCATGTTAGTTAATCTTTCATTTCCTTTTCTATTATTCTGTGGCAAAGGCTGTTCAAAGCACATCTTCTGTTATAACTGATAATGAGATTGAAAGCGCATGTTTCGTGTTTTCTGGATTGAATAAATTTTTTCGTGAATCTTTACTATCATAGAGTTCATAGTCGTTTGATGATAAATGATAATCAGCAGTCAACACCATGGTAATTTTATCTGGTGCAGGTGATATTAAGTGATGGCGACTTGTCGACTTTAGCTAACATGAAGCTTAATCTGGAGAAGAACCGGTTGAATACAGAAACCAATTTATCCGAAACAAGTATCGAAAATCAAAATGTGGTGAGTTCTAGTCACGGACATTTCATTCCTTTCCATCAGGTTCTTGTGTATCTTTATATTGGTTTTATTACAACATTCCCAGATATAGACCTGTAAGCTGAGATGATGATGATGGACCATAACCATGAAAGAAAGAATGTTCTATTGAGTTTATGATTGGTGACAACAATAATGGAAATAAATGAAGTGACTCAGTCTTCAAAGATCTGGCATCGTTGAAAAATCATTCCGATGTATAACTAACCCGATGAATCATTCTTCTTATCATTGTAGCTTGAATCTATTTTAACCAAATTGAAAAAAGAAATAAATTGTTATACGTAGGTTAAATGCATTCATTTGCCTTGGGAATCAGCATCAGAAAAGGAACTGCAAAACTTCATGCCAGAAATTATGTGAGTATACTGTTTATTATCTAATTTGCATGTTTAATGTTTTCATTGATCGGGAATAAGAGAACTTTTGCCTGTTCTCTAACATGAATATGTAGATGAACAAATCCGCACTTTTCTAATATAATTCTGGTTTATTGTTAGTTAAAACTGATGCAATCTTTGTTTATGATACAGTTTAGGTGCAGATGTTATTTATGATCCATCTTGTCTTCCACATCTTGTTAAATTACTAGCCATTCTTTTGAACAAAAAGAAGTCATATATCGACAATCGGGAAGGAAGTATTCCGAACTCTTTTCCTGGTGATGTTAAGGTAAATGATACCCATGATTTAGATGCATCTAGTTTTACTGCTCAACGAATCAATACGAGTGAAGTCAAAGGAATCATCAACGATGCTGTTGATCTCGTATCAGGGGCAGACCCTGTTGCTTATATTGCTTCTGTCATTCGGAATGCCGATACTTTCGATCGATTTCTTGCATTAGCAGATCAGGCTGATCTTAGAATTAAAGACCTAACATCTACACTGAGGCCCTTTGATTTGCTTCCGTACATGAAGTCTTATGATCGTTCTAGCATACGATTGTTTACTGTAACTTGATTTGTATCTCGGGTTTATTGCTGAATCTTAAACATGATAACGAATAAGAATATTTTACAATTTTTCAAAAATTAAATGTAGAAGTAATGTAACATTTGATTTTAATTTATTGTTTTTTCTTAATTTCAATTTCTTGGAGTCAAGTCAATTTTTGTTTCTTATTTTATTTCAAAAAATAAAATAAAAATTGTTTGCATCAATTATATATATTTAAGAATCTTAGGATTTAAAACTTTAAACAGACTATATAATTTTGGAAGAGTTGAAAAAACGTAGAAGTTTCCAATTTCACTAATTTATAACATAAATCATGTTTTCTTTTAAATACAAAAATCCAATCAAAGTCTAAAAACCTAAAAACCCAACAGGAAATTTACCTATACACATTAAAATCCCAAATTATCAACAAGTTTCTGGAAAAAAAGACCCTAGAAATTCACAAAATTTCTTCTCATAAAACTAAATTATCCTCCCTCTTATTACATTTACATACCCAATTACCCACCAACAAAAAAGAAAAAAGAAGGGAAGAAAAAAGCTGCTAGAAATCAGTAGAATTTGCAGCAAAATCTTCTTTACCAACTCGGTAGCGAGTCCGACTGAGTCCACCCGACTCTAATGCTGCTTCCCAATCAATCTCATCATCTTCATCTTCCTTTCTCTCTCTCATTATCTGCAAAATCCTTTTGGCTTTGTCTTTGGCCCTTTCGCTCCCTCTCTCTTCCACCTCCCTTAAAACCTCCACCGCTCTAGCTTCTTTCGCCAATCCCTTGAACCTCATGCTACCGTGGCTCAGAGCAAACAACGCGGCAACACAGTTCTCCCGAGTTGCCTTGCAAACCAACTCGCTTTCTCTCAACATTCCCACTAATATCGCTACCGCATTGGCGTCCAGCATCGCTGATTTCCCCTCCGGGCAGGCAGCTAAATTACATAGTACCAGTAACACTCGACTAGCTGAATCTCCCGATTTCACCATCGATAACAGAGTCAAAACGGCGCCGAGTTTCACCAATTTAACTCGATTTGACTGAATCAAAGAGAGATGGTAAAGAGCGAGCGCTGAATCGTGCTGAGTGCGCTCGGACTCCGATCTCAGAGCATGAAGCAATGGCTGCAACGCGCCTAATACTCCAATCGCCATCTTATTTTCATCTTCTAAAGCTAAACTGAAGAGCGCGCCGGCAGCATGTTCTTGTGCCTCACTGGATCCCGCCTTTAACGCATCGATTAAAAGAGGAACAAACCCTGACCGTACGATCACGACCTTGTTCGATTTCTCCAATGAAAGATTAACGAGTGAAGCAATGGCGTTGGTTTGAACAACGCTGTATCTGGAAGTGATTAAAGATCGGAGAGCTGAAAGTAGCCGAGGGGAACAAAGAGAAACCCTAGCCTCTTCTTTAGTCCTCGTAATTTTCCTTAACAAAACCAGACCTGTTTCTTGCTCGAAAATATCGGAGCTTTTGAGCTTTAAAACGAGCTCTTGTTCTTCCAACGAAGAAGAAGATTGGGACTTGAGATTTGGAGTTTCAGATAAAGTAATTTCAGTAGAAGAAGATGAAGAACCGGAAGCTGAGAAACACGCGGGGCGGGTAGCGAGTGGCAACGGCGTGTAGGGACTACTGGCAGTTACGATAACAGATTCATCAGACGAAGAGGAGGTGGAGGTGGAGCACAATAACCTACTGTTAACGGATGGACCTATTTCCGTGGCGGCGTGGGAGAATAGAACAGGCGGATTTTCAGCCACGGCTTTCAAAAGTTCCCGTTCGGAGACCCGAATGTCAGGACCCGAAGTCAATCTCGAAGGAGTCTGTTCTTGAATCTTGGAAAGGACGATTTTTTCAAGGGAGGAATAATCAGGTGGGGCAGGGTCCTGAGCATGGTGGTCACGACACCAAGCGAGGATGGTGGTTTTGATGGCGAGGTTAGGGATGATGGTGGAAAAGTCAGGGGTAGAGCCGTCTTGAAGAGTAGGGGTAAAGCCAAGGTCACGGCAGACTTGGATGGAGATTCGATCGAAGGATTGACCTGAAGGGATTACAACAGGGTCGAACATCAAAGACCCAGAGATTGGACAAAGGAATTCATGTGGAGGTTGGGTTTTGGATTGCTTTGGAGAAGATGATGAATTAGAACGTTGGTAAAATGAAAATATCCATCTGTGCTTTCCATTTCCTCCCATATCTAAACTTTTCTTGAGAGTTTTTTAGCAGCCAAAAATGGGGAAGGAGAGAATATATGAGCTGGAAAGCAAAGAGCAGATGTAAATGTTAAGCCTCACAACTATTTCTTCGAAAGATTAGGCTGGGCCTGTAGCTTGTAATTACTTAATTGTCCTTTCCTATTTTTGGCTTTTTGCTGCTTTTGGTGGACTTTTTGGTTGAGAGGCGGAAGGTTTAGTTTGATATTTCACTGTTTTTACTACTAGTATTATAATTTTAATTTTTGGTAAAGGTATAGAAAAGTTGACTGATTCTTTAGAATAATGGTTGGGAATGGATTTTGTTAGGGTTTATCTAAACAATCTGCACAAATCAGCTACATTTGAGCAGATAATTAATTATATTTTACTTTTGGGTTAAAAAAACTAATTTTACTTTTTAACATTAGATGCCACTGACTTGGTCCTCTCAAAAGTATTTTTTTGTTTTTATTTTTATTTTTTTTATACCTCGTTTATTTCTATTTGAAATCCTAATCTTTAAATTCAAGGTAAAAACTTATTATTTTTTATATAATATTATATTGTTTAATTGATTAAATCAATTTTTTTATTAAGTTTGAGAGGTCTTGTTATATTATTGAAAGGAATGTTATTTTCTTTTTAAATTTTTATTTATATTGTTTTTAATTAATAACTATTTTATTTATATACCTATTAAAATATGTATATATAATTGCAAATTATTTATTGGTTTAATTAGATAAATATGGCAGTTTAAAAAAAATTAAGAATTTAGATTTTTTTTAAAATTTACGAAAATCGATTAATTTTGGTGAGAGAAACTGTTAACTATCCTGAAGACTTTTTTTCCGCATCGGTGGAATATGATGCACCAAGTTGAAATGTAGGGGCGTCGTCAAGGGGCTGATACTGATAGGGGGCCAGGCTTCCTCTAAAATGAGAAATTTTCTATTTAAACTCTTTTAAAATAGATAAAATTTTAAATTAATAAAGATAAAATTACACTTTAATCCCCTCAAAAATGTTAAAAAAATTGATTTAATCTTTTAAAAATTATAAAGATATAGGCTATTAAAATAATGAAATTTTATTTTTATTACCATAAAAATATACAATTCTTGAAAAAATTCCGTCCCTCTAAACAATTTTTTTGATTAATATATCTTTTAATAAATTTATTTTTTTATTTTTTTAAAAAGTGTGAGAAAAATATTAAATTACAAAATATATAAAAGAAATTATAAAATAATTTAAATTATATCAATCACAAACTTAAATTTATATAAAATTATAAAATAATTATAATATATTTTAATTGATACATCCAACGAAACATGTGTATGGTTGAGTAAGAAAGTAACACTTTTTATTTTTTCTAAATATTGTTATTTATTTAAAAATAAGTAATTTATTCTCCAAAAAAACTCATTAACCTATTTTCAGCTTTATTTCCACAATAGAAAAATGGGTTCAGCTCTTGAAATATAAATATGCATGGTAATTAATGATGGATTGATGGAAAAATAAAAAGTAAATTAACATGGAAATGGTTTTCCTCTATTTACAAACCTGTGTATGCATCTAGTTAGTTCTTTCAACTGTAAACAAGTTAGAAGTTAAATTATAAAAGAATTTGAGAGAAAAAGTGTGGTTTCATAATAAAGGACTAAATTATTAAAAAAATGAAAACTTTTTTTCACCTATTTATAGCTAATGTGAGAAGCAATGGATGAATGGAGAAATTTCTACATTTTTCTTTAAAAACATCTTATATTAATTAATTAATCAAATATTACTATATCTTATAAAATAATAAAATATTCAACCAACCAAATTTCAACACTTTTCATCCTTAATTATTATACTATATAATTATTTAATTTTGGTATTGGTCATTTTACCCATCATGTTTCTTCAAAATCTCATCCTTGAGTCACAACTCAATTTTGATTAAATTTCAATTTTAGTCCCTTTTATTTCTATACTTATTCAATTTAGTCCTTCCATGACAATTCCATGTCATAACACATCGGGTTATTTTCATTCTTGATCCTTTAACTTACTCATTTTTACACTTTGACCCCTCAAATTTTGAATATCACACTTAAGCCATAAACATTTCATAATTTTACAATTTAGTCCTTGTTTGAAATTAATGTATCACACCATACTTCTTAATTCAATTTTTTCTTGGCATCACTCAACCTTTCTTTTATCATCTTTATATCATTTTCTCACTTTACCAGAAAAATCAATTATACATCATTCTATTTAATACTACTTTTATATTATATTGATTTTAGGGGTGTTACATAATTGGGTGGCAAGCTTCTACCAATGAAAAGTAGTCCATATTAGCCATTGTTGCACTTGAATTCCAATTGTTATGAAGATCAAAAGTTGAAATAATGAAGATGTTCAAAAAGCATTAGAGCGCCACACAAAGAGTTAATAATTATCGCAACAATTTGCAACAAAACAAATCAAATTAAAATACCTCACATACAACATACAGATACTCCCAGAACTTTTGAAGGTAAAGTAGTATTTCTCGGACCAACATGAAAATCTTTACTAGGTAGGCAAGTCAATGGCATCTGTTGCCGCTTATGGCATCATGGGTCGTCGTTGGTGATGTGAGGTACCTGGAGGCCTAGCGAAACACCAATCGAATTTGCAGAGAGGTATGCTTAAGTCATCTCTTAGTATTAATAGACACAAAGTCTGGCCTTCGTATCGTTATCTAGAAAGCAATAGCTTTGATTCAGTTGATATCCTTCTATACAGGGTTAGAGACATACGAACAAATAAAGAACTATTGTTAGTCTCTGCATACACTATTTAGCTGCTGACTAAGGCTCTACTTCATCTTCCGCGTACCTGTTATTTTGTTGACACTTTAATTTTATTATTAATCTATTTCACCTGTTCACAGTAACATCTTCTGCAGGAAAAGAAGTCAGCAGCGAGCATCCCTCTCCAAGCTCGAAGTGCAGCTTCAAGTTGACATAAATATGTGAAGTTATTTTCATTTGACATTGGTATGTTTGCTTAATTCATTGTCATTGGCTATCTCGAAATAAGTTCCTTCTCCTAGCCACCTATTTTGTTGTTCTAATTAGTTGCGGGTCAACTGCACTTTATTAATCCATAAAACTGGCTATATGGAGATGAAAATGCGACCCAAAATGGAGCACTAAAAAACTTGACAATTCGATTTAAGCATAATCCTTTTTTTTCCCTTGACTAGCACGATTTGAAGTTAAAATAGCTAAACAGGATCCTCTTCACCCTGTCAGCAACCATTGAAACTATGAAACTTTTTCTTTTTGCAATTCATAGAACTTATCTCACTCAGGGTCATGAATCTTCGGCTTCAATCTCTCTCATGAGCATTTCCGTATATATGACCACACCCTCACAAATTCAGCTGCGCATGGTTTTTCGAATCTCCAGTCGGATTCCTCCTTAGGAGGAAGGTGCCCTTCAGAGGCTTCTGGTGATAGTGGTTGAAGAACAGGAGGTTAGCGTTGTAAAAGGAGAGCCATAAGGAGTGTGCTGAATTGAGAAGGGGCTTGGGTACATTCGGCTTTGGATTGAATTTAGAAGATTGGTGACATTTACAATCAATGTGCATATACAAAATGATATTTGTCAACCAATGTGGTAATAACAAAAAGTGTCAAAAGTGATTATACCATAATCGTATTATTGACCATACCATAAACATATTGCAACCGATGTGCATTTAGCAAATAGTTCCTATACTAAAATATACATCTCATCTAACATAAATCTGTCAATTCTTCAATTGCTTCTGAGCAACTAATTCTTAGGTGCTGACAAGGTCTGCAATGGATTTGTGTTTCTCTTTTGCTGATCTCAACTTCATTGAAGAGCCTGTAATAAATGAAGATCAGTTTTGTGCCACTAAGAATATGGAGGGAGCTATTTAGTTGCTTATAAATAATCAGTTCAACCCAACTTTTGAAAAAAATTGTTGTTCCATATTTGTTTTCTAATTCCAAACCATGTCTACTTTTTGACATGAAGCATGCGCAGATATATATTCCCTTCAGTTTATATTTCCTGTTTATGTTAAATTTTGTTAAATAGTGAAGAAGGTTATTTCAAATTCAAAGATGCTGATGGTGGTCTATTGATGTTTTTCATTGAATAAGAGAAAAAGAAACCCCAGAAACAGAAACAGGGAACAGGGAAGGATGTATGGAGTTTGGAAAGGTCTAAACTGACGGTTCTTTTTAGGATTTTTTAGTATTTTGGTTTTGGGCCGATTAGACAAGGGCCATTAGGATTGCTTTTAGGTTGGTTTTTTCCTTTTAGAACAATTTATTACTCTAGGATTTGTATACTGTTCGGCTTGGCCTTTTAATAATGGAAAACTCCCAGATTTATTTTCGAAAAAAAAAGTATCCCTGTTAGGGTCTGAGTAGGTATTAGGGTTAAAACTTGATTCTTAACAGCTGGAGTACCTATAAAACTGGACTGTTACAACTCTCGATTATTTTTTTCTCTCATCTTTCCCTCCCTGGTGATGCATGGCCAAGTGTAGATTCTCAACAGCTGAACGGGTGGTACAATGGTGTAAACTCCCTGGTGATGTTTTAACTATCGTCCTTTCTCATCTTTTTGGTAAAGATTATGCCAATTTGCTAGTTGTTTGTCGTTCATGGAGGTTAGCTCCACCTCCACCGAGATCCATCCCCAATCCTTCTCGCAAGTCCGTATCCGTCTCTTTTCCACTTCTCATTAACAATTCCAAGTGCAAATTCTATGACCCTTTTTACAATGGCACATATGTTGCTCAGATTCCTGATGAATTGATTGATGCAAGAATTTTCTTCTCCAACTACGGCTGGTTGCTCCTGTGTCAAGATACTCAACTCTTTTTCTTCCATCCATTCTCCAATCAAAGGATTGACTTACCAAGCATACAACGTCACACCTTAGAAGAGTATGGCAGAATGTGCTTCTCCACTCCACCCACTTCACCTAATTGCATGGTTTTCGGTATTCTAGATGATTCTCCAACAGTAAGTGACGTAAAAATCATTCATCGAGGAGAAAGTTCATGGCCAAACATCCGTTACAAGACAAATAATGTAAGGTTCTATACATCTCATGGTAATCCTGTTTTCTACAAGGGTGCTTTCTATTGTTTGGGCATAGATGGAAAATTGGGCATTTTCGATCCCAACAAAAGGGGAAGCCGTTGTTGGAAGATAATTGACAAGCTAAAACATCCTTGTGACTCAATTTAAGAGAACTTTTTAGTTGAGTCCAATGGAGAACTGATTTCGATCTGTATGGGCCATATTGGAGAGTATGTCAGGGTTTTTCGACTTAATTATCACTATGAGATTAGGTGGGAAGAAAGAAGTTCACAACTTGGGAGATGAGATGATTTTTGGTAGTCGAACAGGTAGTATGTGCATACGAACTCATTCTATGGGGAATACTATATATTTTCCGAACTTCGACAATGGAGGTAATGGGCTGTTTTATTCTCTTGCCTCACGTAAATTTCACTCACTTGGGGTAGCATTACCTAGAAAAGATTTGTATAATACCAAACGGATGTTACATTGTGCTTGGATTACACCAACCGCTTTGGAAGTTTATACGGACGATGAGCTTAGATGGTTTCCGAATCGTGAGAATTTTATTCCTTCTAGCGGAAGAGTGAGCGTCGTGGGGGCAACCCACACACATCCCTCATTTGTCCTCACAAATCTTGAGCACTCGAACAATCAACTCTTCTTTAACATGTTCAATACCCCTCACAATGCTAAGCGGATACTTGAAGTTTGCCAAATGCGCACAGTAACATGTGCTTTCGGTTGGTTATTTCAGGTTGACTGGGGCTGTTCGGATTGTTTGTTAATTAATCCGCAAACCATGGAGAAGATCCACCTCCCTCGACTACCCAAAATATTCAATATATATGCAATCTCATCGTCTCCTAAAGATCCTAGTTGTATTGTCTTGCTTATTGATTATTATTCTTTTGAAAATGGTACTAGGATCGATTTTATTTAATGTAGGCCTGGTGAGAGTGAATGGACAATTGTAACGGTATCGGAAGAGGTGAGTTCTAGCTCGGATGAATCACAAAATTCAACAGATTCTGATAATGAGGAAGACGAGGAGGAAGAGGTGAATTCTAGCTCGGATGAATCCGAAAATTCAACAGATTTGGATTATGATGATGAGGAGGAGGACGAGGAAATAGAACCGAAGATCCTAACTAAATGTAGAATCGCACATTTAACTGGGTACCAAGGTAAGATTTATGGGCTAATAGCTAGGTCAGACTTGGTGAAAATAGATTTTGATCCAATTTTTCAAGTGAAGTTTGTGAAAAGAGGTGTATGGGATAGAGTTGAGTTACCCTCGGCAACCTCTCTTGGAACCGTAGATAATAAGATTTACATGGTTGAATCATTGTCGAATAAATTTACGTGGTGAGTGTACTGAAAATGCAAGCAAAATTACAGAAGTGGAAGTTTTCAAGTTAAGTTTGACAAGAAAAATATGGGAGAAGGTGGGATGCCTAGGAGAGAATATTGCTTTCTTTTGTTATGGACATAGTTGCTGCGTTGGAAGCTCATGCATGGAGAAAGGAAAAGGAAACTGTATATACTTTATCGATTCTTTTCCAGATGATGAAAATGTTTATGCTTTTGACTTTGAAGATGGGAGTATTTCTGTTTCTTTGCCATTTCCAGAAGTAGACATGAATGGTTTTGAGTGGACTGCTTTAACGTTAAGCTAATCTAGTGCATGTAGTTTTATAGTTTTATGTTTTATCATTATTACTATTTGTATCTTAAACATTAATCTTTCCCTTTTTCTATACAAGAACAACTATGTTTTCTTATTTCAGTTGTCTGCTCCTTCCATATCAGCTATCAAAAGCATAGTGATGACCATTATATTTTATAAATAAGTGTTCTGTTAGCCAAATAAGTCATCGCTTCTTAGTTATCGACCTCACCCAGTAGCTGGAACGAGTGGAATCCAACGATTCATGTGGCCAAAATCATTAGTTCAGGTGACACCACATTGCATATAACAGTCTCCACATCCAGAAAGTCATTGTAAAACAGCTAGTAGACTTGATTTTCATCGAGGAAAGCACTGGAAATGAGGAACGAGCGGGGGAATACCTCCTCTGCTTTAAGGATTATTGAGCGAGTGTAGCCATTGTTACTCGAAATCTGAAACAATATCAGATAAACATTCTTTTTGTGGCCGCTCTTCACCATATTAAAGTCAAGAAGAATGCTGTTCTTATTGCTTGAGAAAGGGTGGTGAAAATGTTCTCCATCTTTATAGAGACCTCGAATTGCTTTTTTGGTTGTGTTGAAACTAGTAAGATCTCAAAATTTTCATTTTAACTCCATTCACATTATAAACATTCTACAAAGAATCTTTGTAAACTTTAAACACCTACCAAATACCACTGCCATAGCTATATAAGTATGCAATTTCCAATAAGTCCCTTGGATATCTCCAGCATTCCATGCATTAAGTCATATATACGGAAATGCTCATGAGAGAGATTGAAGCCGAAGATTCATGACCCTGAGTGAGATAAGTTCTATGAATTGCAAAAAGAAAAAGTTTCATAGTTTCAATGGTTGCTGACAGGGTGAAGAGGATTCGCTGGATGTAATCATGTACATTTCTTACCATCAGGAATATAAGCCTCAAAGTTTTGATTTCCTGTTTAGCTATTTTAACTTCAAATCGTGTTAGTCAAGGGAGAAAAAGGATTATGCTTAAACCGAATTGTCAAGTTTTTTAGTGCTCCATTTTGGTTCGCATTTTCATCTCCATATAGCCAGTTTTATGGATTAACAAAGTGCAGTTGACCCGCAACTATCAGAGCAAGCTATTTAGAACAACAAAATAGGTGGCTCGGAGAAGGAACTTATTTCGAGATAGCCAATGTCAATGAATTAAGCAAACATACCAATGTCAAATGAAAATAACTTGACATACCAATGTCAAAAAGCTGAGATCAGTATCTTTGTTACCCTTGTTATTTGTTTTTTTTTTTTTGAGTTTTATAGAAATTAAAAGTATTATTAGATATTTTTATATAACAATTTAATAAATATAATTGAGGCTTTTAAGTACTAAATTGAAAAAAATAAATTTAAGTACCGAAATAAAAAAAAATAAGTATACATTAAAAGCTAAATCATAAGTTAAGCCTATTAAAAAAAACTTCGATTGAGATAAATATTTTGAAAAATAATTATTACAATTGAATGCCTTATTTTTAAATTAAACTCAAATTTAATTAATTTACTCATTATGAGTTTTGGCTACAACTTCAACCTTTGCCGAAAAGTTCATTGGCAATTCAAATTCAACAAGCATCAACAAAACCATCTCATTTTTTCCCGATCTATAAGTCCATAAGTTCCTTTAAAAAATTATAAACATTTACTACCATCTCATCTTAAAACAAACATCATAGCCATCATGTCATGTAGCCAATTACATCATACCCATGATCTATGGACTCTCAATCTTGCTAAGCTCACTTATTTGCACAACTTGAGTCCTATGAGATATCTGTCTCACTCTTCAACCTTACAAGCTATTTAACTACTATGCTACTCTGACTCTTTTCAAGATCCATATTCGACATATCCAGACATAATTAAAGAGATACGACAATTTATAGACATTTTAAATACAAAAAAAGTAACCATGTCAAACACATATCTGTATCCAACATTCTAGTTTACTCTAAGTAACAACCTTCCTTATCAAAGTACTTTTCATTTCAAACAACTACATCCTCTCCTTTCTGTAGGAACACACAAAGCATTTACACTTTCAAGCAAGCTTCACGATCATCTTAAATAGACATGACAGTCTACAAACCATTAATCGAAGATTCAAAGTTCTCTTCCTATTTTAAACCAAATTCCCACTATCCCTATTGCCTCCAATAACTCTTCTAATGCAGCAAGGCATGTCACTCAGAAAAACAGAATCAATTATCACTATTATTACCCAGTGTTGTCAAGAGCACAAGGTGCAGTCCGCAAGGTGCAAAAGAAAGCACTAGCCTTTGTAATGTAAAGCACAATATATACGTGTGAGTTCTTGTATGTGGGTATACACATGTAAATATGTACATACAAGGCTTAAGACATAATAAGCTCCTAAATGTGGTATAGTTCATCTACATGTACTTTTTTATTAGTCAATACCCATGATTTCCTTACTGTCAATGTCTACAGTTGAATACTCAAATATTGAGAAGCATAGAGTTCGATAATATCTTTTCCTTATTAATCAGAAAATTTAAGTATTAAATTGAAAAAGAAAAAGAAAACGAAAACCAATCACCATTGCACCTTTCTCTCTCATTAACGCTTATTTCCGGTGGCTTGAAATACGAATGAAAATCAGTTAGGTACTAATATTTACTAAAACCAGAAATTATTAGAATTTTTAATACCTTTATTGGAGCCAGATTTCTTCTTCTCCTTCTTCTCATCCTGGCTTTGTTTCTGCTTCTTTTCTTTCTTTTTTTGCATTTCTTTAGTTAGGTTTCTGTTCTTTTCTTTAGGTTTCCTCTGCTCCTTTTCTGCCTCCTCTTTTCTTTTCAACTCAGCAACTTGTTCTTTTCCCTCGTGCACATCTCTAAAGTATGCACCTGAGCCACATTGCGTCTCATCTCATCGAAAGAACTAAAAAATTGATTGCAATCACTGCATTGGTAGTTGCCATTATCATCTCCCTTGGCTTTCAGCGCCATTTACAACTCTTTTTTTCTTTCTCGGGGCAAAAAAATGACAGAAAGAAATTTGTAATGAAAATAAGAGATAATTTGCAAAAGAAACAGAGAGTTGTGAGAATTTGAGTGAAAGAGACTGACAATTCTGTTAACGAAATTGCTTGATCACTCTCAGTTGCAATCGTCAGTTCCTTTATTAACTTGTTCTTTTTTATTATTATAGAAATTAAAAGTATTATCAGTCTCTTTCGCTCATATTCTCTCAACGCTCTTTCTCTGTTTCTTCTGCAAATTATCTGGTATTTTCATTACAAATTTCTCTCTATCATTTCTTTGCCCCGAGAAAGAAAAGAAGAGCTGCAAATGGTGCCAAAAGCCAAGTGAGATAATAATGACAACTACCAATGCAGTGATTGCAATAAACTTTTTAGTTCTTTTAACGAGATGAGACGCAATCTGGTTGAGGTGCATATTTAGAGATGTGCATGAGAAAAAAGAATCGAGTTACTAAATTAAAAAGAAAAGAGAAGGCACGAAAGAGCAGAGTAAACCTGAACAAAAGAACAGAAACCTGGCTAAAAAAATGCAAAGAAAAAAAAGAAACAAAAACAAAACCAGGACTAGTAGGAGGAGAAGATGAAATCTAACTCCAAGAAAGATAAAACTTTAGTCTTACAATTTGTGCCACATAAAAGCAATGTGCTTGCTAAATATTCTATTACAAAGAATGAAATAATTACAAAAAAGTGGGAATGTCCTTTATTTATAATTGAACTCCCCAAATTAACGGTGCAGATTACATTACGTTGACGGTAAAAACTAAATTCTAGCTACAATTAAAATTATTCTTAATCCTTTAAAATTAAAAAATTAAAAATTATTAGATTACAAATTTTCTAAAATTATTTTTTATATTTATAGAGGTAACGTCCACAAATCTTATTATATTTTATTTGATTGTAATTTAAGATTTTTTACCTCCCAGTGATCTCCAGCGTCGCTGCCTGTCGGTCTGTTTACCCGTCCCGCTCTAGCCCATCAGCGTCCGTTCCAGTGATCTCCTCTGTCGCCTTCTCCGCTCCAACCTGTTCAAGAGGTTGGTTCCCACTTGAAAATTCATTTCTATATGCATCCTGCTGGATTCTGATTGGAACATAACCATTTATAGTTACTAGAGTTTGTGAATCTTATCTCTTGCCTTGATTTGCAGTTAGTGAAAATGACTGAACCAAACTACATGAGTTCTTGTTTTGCAGAGTTTATTGAGAAAGGCTTTCCTTTTCAAGTTTCCATAAGGACGAGCAAAGACAAAACAGAAGATAAACATACAAACAAATAAAGGGTGTAAATAAGGAAGGGGTTTGGACTTTTGGGGTTCCTTATTGATGGAGCAAAGCACAGCCACTTCGAGAATCTTTTAATATAAGTTTCTATTTGTTATTAGTTTTAATTGGTAGCCATAGGGTTTTCATTTATTGAGATTAACAGTAATAATTTTGGTACACTAATTTTCATTTTTTTTTTCTTTTCGTTTTCCTTTCTTTTTTTAAAAAATAAATTAAATACCTTTCTTGTTCTATATATTTAATGAAAATTCCCAAACATAAGACTTATATTACTATTATCAAAATATTATTATTACTTATTAGTATTAAATTTAAAAGTCTATGAAATGAAAAATTAATATAATTTGTATTATGTTAATCGTGAATAAAAAAAATATTCTCTGCTATATTTTTAAATTTATTTTATATAATAATTTTTTTAAAAAAGTCGGACCGGGCCGAGTCCGAATTTAGCATATATAATTTGGGTCAGGTTTAGAAAAAAATTTAAACATTTTTTCGAGTCGATAAAAAATTTAGAAGTAAATTAATTTTTTTTAACTAATAAAATTAAAGGTTGAAAAATATATTCCCTTCAAAGATGCTGGTGGTGGTTTATTGATGTTCTTCATTGAATAAGATAAAAAAAACCCAGAAACAGGGAAGATTTTAATAGGAGGGAAGGGTGACTGGAATTTGGAAAAGTTAACAAAAAGAAAACCTCACTTGTCAAATATTTATTCAACTAATATTCTAGCAATCAATTAGTAGATAACAAATAGTTTTAATGTGAGTGATTAGTTTGAATAATGATTTTTTTTTGAAGTAATTAAAATAGGAAAAAATTCATTTTAAAGTGACTATGGATATAATTTATCATAAATTTTATATAAAAATTAATTTAAAATCGAGTTATTTTTAACACTCTCATTATATATTTTGATTATATTTATTTATTTTATACAATATCAGATAATGCGTTTCAGCATACTTAAACCCAATCCTATATCCATACCAATTGAGTTAAAACTCAATCGAGTTGAGATAATATAATTATTATAAGATAAATTTCAATTTTAAAAGTACAATACTTTAATAATACTTTGTTGCTAGCATAATTTAGGTTAGGTTTCCTCACAAAAATAACTTTCAAAAAAAAAAATTTAAAGAAAACCAAATGATAAAAATTACTTAATATAATTTCCATTCACCGGAAATCCCAAACAGACTAAAATCACGAACAAGCATCCTTGTTAGAGTCTCAGTTGGTATCCAACAAGTCACTGAAGACTGGAAAAAGTGTGAAAAGTTGGAGTAGCTAAAAAAATCGACTCTTCCCGCCTTATTCACTAAAACTCTTTAAGTTTCTCTCATCTTTCCCTCTTTATTATTATCGATAAACAGTGAAAATTAATCGAGAACTTTTGTGTGGTTTACCGTCTTTGTTTTTAGAAAGAGGAAGGTATTAAGGGTTCCATGGCCAAGTGTAGATTCTCAACAGCTGAACAGGTGGGACAATGGTCTAACCTCCTTGATGATGTTTTAACTATCATCCTTTCTCATCTTTTTGGTAAAGATTATGTCAATTTTCTATCTATTTGTCGTTCATGGAGGTCAGCTCCACCTCCACTAAGATCCGTCCCCAATCCTTCTGCAAGTCCGTATCCGTCTCTTTGCCACTTCTCCGGTAACAATTCCAAGTGCAAATTCTATGACCCTTTTTACAATGGCACATATGTTGCTCAGATTCCTGATGAATTGATTGATGCAAGAATTTTCTTCTCCAACTACGGCTGGTTGCTCATGTGTCAAATCCATTCACCAATCAAAGGATTGACTTACCAAGCATAGAACGTCACAACTTAGAAAAGTATGGCAGAATGTGCTTCTCTACTCTACCCACTTCACCTGATTGCATGGTTTTCGGTATTCTAGATGATTATCCAATAATAAGTAACATAAAAATCATTCATCAAGGCGAAAGTTCATGGACAAACATCTGTTACAAGACAAATAATGTAAGGTTCTATACATCTCATGGTAATCCTGTTTTCTACAAGGGTGCTTTCTATTGTTTGGGCATAGATGGAAAATTGGGCCTCTTCGATCCCAACAAAAGGGGAAGCTGTTGTTGGAAGATAATTGACAAGCTAAAACTTCCTTGCGACTCAATCCAAGAGAACTTTTTAGTTGAGTCCAATGGAGAATTGATTTCGATCTGTATGGGCCATATTGGAGAGTATGTTAGGATTTTTCGACTTAATTATCACTATGAGATTAGGTGGGAAGAAGTTCACAACTTGAGAGATGAGATTATTTTTGCTAGTCAAACAGGTAGTATGTGCATGCGAACTCATGCTATGGGGAATACTATATATTTTTCGAGCTTTGACAATGGAGGTAATGGGTTGTTTTATTCTCTTGCCTCACGTAAATTTCACTCACTTGGGGCAGCATTACCTAGAAAAGATTTGTATAATACGAAACTGATGTTACATTGTGCTTGGATTACGCCAACCGCATTGGAAGTTTATACGGAAGATGAGCTTAGATGGTTTCTGTGAATCGTGAGAATTTTACTCCTTCGAGTGGAAGAGTGAGCGTCACGGGGGTAACTCACACACATCCCTCATTTGTCCTCACAAATCTTGAGGACTTGAACAATCAACTCTTCTTTAACATGTTCAATACCCCTCACGTTGCTGAGGGAATACTTGAAGTTCGTCAAATGCGCACCGAAACATGTGCTTTCGGTTGGTTATTTCAGGTTGTTTGGGATTGTTTTGTAACGCCCAAAAAATTTAAGTCTTTAATTTTCGCACGATATGTCACAAGTTGCTTGTTTGCTTTAATGGCTAAGTGATTTGGGTGTGTTTAGGAGTGTTTGAGAAGCCTAGGTTCAAGTCTTGGCTTTTGCAGAACTTTTAATTTTGCTCTTAAATGAATTTGGAAACTGGCATGTAGGCTTTATAAATAGTAGTGCTTGTTTTATGACACAAAGAGAGCTTGTGGTCTGGTGGCAAGGTGGCGTGTTGTGTAATTGGGAGGTTGGAGGTTCAAGTCCTGGGTTGCACAATAGAGTGGTTATTTTGCTGCTTGAGCTGTGTAGGTAGTGGAGTTGGACTGAAACACAGCTAGTGGGAGTTTGAACTGGTCATGGAGGGATTCAATGAGGGATAAGGGGAGAGATTTTAGGAGGAAATCAAGGAGATGAGAGGGGAGGGAGTTGTGCTGAATTTGGACTCTGGCACTCAAGAATTCGGCCAAGATGAGGATGCTGCTCATTTGTTTTTTTTTTGCTCTCTTTGGCAGAATGTGGTAGGCTTTTTTGGGTTGTTTTTTTTCCTCTGTCTGCTTCGGTATTCCTTTCACCTTTGCTTTTGGTGCCGAATTTTGGCTAAAACTTCGAGTACCTTTCGGGTTTGTTCCTTTTCTTTTCTACTCTTCCCTTTACTTTCTTTTCTTTTGTTTAGCCGAATAACCCTTTGGCTCTCTCCTCTGCCAAAACCTCTTTTCTCTTCCCCTCTCCTATTTGCTGTTTCTTTTCTTTCCTCTACTTTTCCAAAACCTTGACCGAATAGTGTTAGGCAGTTCTTCCTCCACCCCTTTTTGGTTAACTGTTTGTCGAATATTGCCTATCTCTCCCTCTTCATCTCTTCAATTGTGCTTTCGGCTTGACAACTATTCTCTGACGATTCGTATTCCTCGAGGAGTGAGAAAGTTACAGGTAAGATTAAAGTCGTCGAAACCTTTCTCTCATCACTCGATCAAAGGTAAGTATGTAGGCTAGCATTCTAAAGTGTAGGCCGAATGCTTTTTGCGATTCTGTAAGTTATGATGTGTGGATTTAAACCACATGAATAAACAATCCTGTTTAATAAAATCCATTTGTAATGCAGATATCCGTCAAAGAGACTGTAGTCAACCTTCGTCGGTGGTATAAGTGGGCTAAGGCACATTAGTCTATCGAGGTAAGTTTTAATTTTGGTTTTAGGTAAGGGTGTAAAAGAAGGGGATTAACCCCATTTTTCAGCGACTAATGGAAGCCTTGTATGAATGTAGGTTTTGGTGCTCGTGGAACTTGGAGCGGTTGCGTAAACAGGTGTGTAGTCACACCCCTCTCTACTGTGAATCGGTGAAAGCCGAAAAGCTGAAACTTCGGCATTTGAGGCCTCACGAGCGTGCGATCGCTCGTGTGGTAAACCGACCCCACAAATCATGGGCGATAGACTGTAAAGGCCACCACGAGTGTTTTCATGCTCTTGGGTCGATATGGGCCTCGTTTGGCTAAAATGGGCCGTGTGGGCCCAATGGGCTCGTGGGCCGCACACGGATGAAATCCACGATAAGTGGCAAATACTGGACTGATCTATGTAGTTCGCATAGCCGTGACTGAATTTGGGCTAAATGGGACACACGAGCATGTGGGCCCACATGGGCCGAATAATGGGCCTTGGGCCCATTTACACCGTTATGACCATTTAGGTTATCTATGTCGCTCGAGGTGACTGTAGACCTTCGGAGAGGTCGTTATCAGCACCGAGACCCCAAAATAAGTAAAGTGACCAAAATACCCTTAAAGGGTAAAATTACTATTTTACCCCTAATAGATGGAAATGACCATTTTATCCCTAGTGGTAGGTTGACTGATGAGTGTATGTT
This sequence comes from Gossypium sturtianum, assembly GCA_025698515.1. Lineage (NCBI taxonomy): Eukaryota > Viridiplantae > Streptophyta > Magnoliopsida > Malvales > Malvaceae > Gossypium > Gossypium sturtianum. The sequence continues at coordinate 4,849,319 of CM046950.1, forward strand.
ATTTGTAAGACTGTACTGAGTAGGACACTTTGCATACATGAACTATTTATGACATGACATATTGCATGGGGTTGGGATTTTGATATGGAGGAAGTACTGTACTGGTGGCTCTGCCACATTCACTGTTACTAGTGGTGTTGCCACATATCTTTATTCTTTGGCGACTCGCGCTTTATTATTACCGCGGCTATCTTTGCGATATTGGTGTCTTTGGCCGGGTGGGTCGATTTTATCCCCACATGGTGTGTTGGTTGGTACGGGTGGGTGTGTTGACTGGATTGGGGTGGGTTGCATATTTGCATTGATTGATATGTATTGGGCTTAGGCCCACATATATCTTGTAATGGGCTAAGGCCTACACCGCATCATTATCGAATAGGGCTCGAGCCTGCATCATATCGCATATATTATTACCGATCGATCGATGGGGATTACACATCGAAGTTTTTCGTAAACTCACCCTTTCTTTTAATCGTACATGTAATCCCACCTTAGACGATTTGGAGCCGCGAGGACTCGTGAGAGGTGGCCACATGATCGCCGATGTTCTGCTTTAGACTTAGTTGTTTAATTTTAATTTTCATATTGGGCTATTGATTATGTAATAAGGCCATTGGTGGATTTAATTTTTAATTGGGCTTTGATTTCTTATTTTAACCTGCCAAACGGATACAAAAGAGTTTTCAAAATAACAACTGTTTTCAAGAAAAACACGCATTTTAAACTTCAAGGTTTTTGATTAGAGAAGCTTCCGCGGTTTTATTCAGTTTAAGAAACCAACAGTAACAATTAGGGCAATTGTTTTGATAAGCTGTTTTCAGATTGTAATAACTTAATTTGCCGAATTTTCTCAAGCAATAAAAACTAAATGGGTTTTAACTTAAATACAAATTTTTATCAACAAGTCCAAATTTCAAAAATTATTTCGATGTGACACGTCAGATTCGATCGTAACGTCTAGGCCGGGTTTGGGATGTTACATGTTTGTTGCTTAATCCGCAAACCATGGAGAAGATCCACTTGCCTCGACTACCTAAAATATTCAATATATGTGCAATCTCATCGTCTCCTAAAAATTCTAATTGCATTGTCTTACTTATTCATTATTATTCTTTTGAACATGCTATGAGTATCAATTTTATTTACTGTAGGCCTGGTGAGAGTGAATGGACAATTGTAACAGTATCGGAAGAGGTGAATTCTAGCTCGGAGGAATTTAAAAATTTAATAAATTTGGATTATGATGATGAAGAAGAGGAAGTAGAACTGATGGCCCTAGCTAAAGCTAGAATCACTAATGTAATTGGCTACCAAGGTAAGATTTATGGGCTATGTAGGTCAACATTGGTGAAAATAGATTTTGATCCAATTTTTCAAGTGAAGCTTGTGAAAAGAGGTGTATGGGCTAAAGTTGAGTTACCCTTGACATCCTCTCTTGGAACCGTAGGTAATAAGATTTACATGGTTGAATTGTGCGAAGAACTTTTCGTGGTTCGAATAAATTTCCGTGGTAAAGATATAAAAAATGCAAACAAAAATACAGAAGTGGAAGTTTTCAAGTTAAGTTTGACAAGAAAAATATGGGAGAAGGTGGGATGCCTCGGCGAGAATACTGCTTTCTTTTGTTATGGTCATAGTTGCTGCATTGCAAGCTCATGCATGGAGAAAGGAAAAGGAAACTGTATATACTTTATCGCTTCTTTTCCAGATGATGAAAATGTTTATGCTTTTGACTTTGAAGATGGGAGTATTTCTGTTTCTTTGCCATTTCCAGAAGTAGACATGAATGGTTTTGAGTGGACTGCTTTAACGTTAAGCTAATCTAATGCATGTATCTTTATAGTTTTATTTTTATCATTATTACTATTTGTATCTTAAACGTTATTCTCTCTTTAAGTATACAAGAACATTATTCTTCCTTTAGAATCAAACTGCTTTTCCTTTTTCACTCTCTTAAAAAAAAAAATTAAGTTATGATATTAGATATAAATCCAAATATATAAATTATAGAATCGGACTAAGTTGGATTGGGTTAGTCCCAAACAACAAACCTAAAATTTTATCTAAGTTTATATATATATATATATATATATATTATTTAAGTGTAACAAGTATATTGCAATTATAATTGAAGTTTGAATAACTACAAGTATCAAACTATTATAAATGGAATTGTCCGAATAACCATAAAGTAAAATCAAACTATTATAACATGAACGGACTAAGAACTAATACAATCCAAATTAAAACTAACAAACTAAGACTAATTGAACTAAAACTCCTACACATGATGAGACTCCAAAACTTATGCATATAATTCCACATGATAACTCTCAAACTTGGGTACTCAAAACTTAGGACCTTCACCTTTGCCAACTATAGATTTTTGTTCAAACTCTCTCTCTCTCTCTCTCTTTTTTCTTTTTATTCTTTTTTTATTTTTAAATTTTGACCATGTTTATTTTAGTTGGATGAACACAAAATGAATTTTTGGGTAAATCAATCATTTATATATGGTTTAAATTATATTTTAGTCTCTATTTTTTTTTTAAAGTTATGGTATGATTAACGTTATTAATTTGTTACATTTTGATTTTTGAGCGGTTACTTATTATTAATGACGCAACAACAAGCTGACTTAACATGTTATATCAACGTTTTTGACAAAAAATTTAAATCAAAATTTACAGCTAATCTCTAAATTTTTCTTTTTGAGAAGTTTTATTTTATTTTTGTTGGCTTAAATACATGTTTATTCCTTAAACTTGACTCATTCTCGATACTTTGGAAAATTATAAGAATATAAAAATGAAAAAAATCTAATAAAATTTAAAATTCCTAAATAATATAAATATATGCAAAACTTGAAAGAAAATCAAACTCAAGAATATCTAATAAAAAATAAAGCTAATAGAGAATACCTTAAACTCTTTCAAATATTTTCTTTTAATATTTTTTTGTCCTAAAAAAACCCAAATTTAGAAAATTATAAAAAATATAAAATAAAAAATTGATAGGTACTACCAAAATTAAATTTCATACCCAAAAACTGAACGTAGGGTCAGTTCCAACTTAAACTAGACTAATCAAAATTAAATTATTACACTATCAACTATAGTTAATAATTTAGTATTCAAAATGAAACAAATCGATAACATTAATGTTCATATCATAACTTTGGGGGCTTGAAAGGAATAGAAAAATTTCCTTCTACTCCACTAATTCACAACTTGTAAACTTTGATAGGGAGCATATAATAATAGCATGCTACATTTGGACTGGGTTTCGATTTTTTATATCGCCAATGACACTTAAAAATGTTAAGTATGACTCCTATTTCAGTCAAATTTGAGAAGTAATCTTCTAGTTAAACTCTGTTTATTTGTTTCAATAAAACACTGATTAGTTTATATGAATTTAGCCTATAAATAGGCTCTTTTACAACCTTAGAAAATACACCCATTAGAGATTAGATTTCATAACACATTTAGAGAATTTTGTGTTTACGTTTTGAGGGTTCTTTGTTTTCGGGTTTTCGAGGTTTAGTTTTTATCTCCATCTTTTGTACTCTTCTCTTTTGCCATTATAGTAAAATTATCTTTGCCCGTGGTTTTTTATCCTCTTTGGAGGAGTTTTTCCACGTTAAATTTGTGTGTTCAATTTCTCAATTTATTCCGCTATTTTTTTTACTTGTTGCTTAATCATGTCGAACCTAACAAGTGGTATCAGAGCTAGTTCAATTTTCATAGATCAGCTCATTCAGATATGGCAGCAACAAGGTTTGAAATTGAGAAGTTCGATGGTGAGACAAATTTCAATCTATGGCAAGTTCGGATGATGGCAATTCTAGTTCAACCTGGTTTGAAAAAGGTTGTTACCGGGAAAAAGCCTGAGAATCTAAATAAAATACAATGGGAAGAGCTTGATGAAAAGGCTTTGTCTGCAATTCAGTTGTGCCTCACGAATACGGTATTGCAGGAGGTATTGATGGAGAAGACCTCACCTACCTTGTGGAAAAGGTTAGAAACTCTTTATGCGACTGGATCTCTGGCTAACCATTTAGTGTTGAAACAACATCTATTTACGTTTCGCATGAACGAATGTGAGTGATCGCTGTGAATCAGAGCTTTAAAATTTATAAAAAGAATGATCGAACCTGGAAACTAACTCTGACAACGATTGAGGCAAGTGCACCTATCGAACAGTAGTATAGCTTAGGCAAGACCGGATTATCGAACCCAAAGGAACTAAAAGCACTAATACTAACTTTCTTTTTATTATTTAGCCTAAAATAAGTGAAGTTGTTTATTAAACTAAATTAATTAACTACTAAGCTAAAAACTCTAAGACAAAGAAGAATGAATTTGGAAAATAACTTGGGAAAAACTCAGTTGATTTAGGAGATACCCTAAGAAGAATCCACCTAGACTTCACTTGTTATCTAAGACTGAACCGTACGATTTATTCACTTAGCTTGATCTGTAAGACTCCCTAACGTATATTAAACCCTCTCTCGAGGCGAATAACGTCTAACCCTAGGTTAATTAGTGGAACTCTCGTTCTCTTATAATAACCCCCTAGAATAGCAGTAAACCGATCTATGAATTCCCATATTAGGTTTCACCCTAATCCGACAAAATCTCGTCACCCTATCTCTAGGCGTGCGATCAACTCCGCTTAATTATGTTGGATCTACTTTAGCGTGGTCTATTCCTCCTCCACCTAAGCACATTAAATTTGGATTAAGCTCACATAATTAAGAACAAACTAAGTATTTATCATATAATTGAGAAAACAATAACAAGATTCATCATAGGTTTAATCTCTTCTGTATATCAAGGGTTTAGTTCATAACAACAAAGGAAAACATCTCAAGAGAAAAGATAAAACAAAACATAAGAAATCCCTAAAACCCCCTGAAGGAATTGAAGAGGAGATCCTCCGTCTTGAGTATAATTACGGCTTCTTGAGATGGATCAACTGGCTATCCCTGAGTGAATCCCCACAAATCTGCCTTCTCTGGCCTAGCACGACGCCCCTAGACGATGGCTTTGGGCTCCCGTCGACTCCGGCTTCTGCCGAACTCCCTGAATAAGTTGCCCCCTAGGGTGTTTATATAGGCTTTGAGATGTGTTACTTGGCCTCCAAGTATCCTAATTTGAGTGCAATTCCTAATTGGGGGTTTAATTAGACTTTGGAGTGTGTTTCTTTGCCTCCAAGCATCCAAATCCGAGTAAAATTGCTCTTCCATGGCGGGGACACGGCCATGGCACGCGCGTGTGGATCGTGGCCGGCCGTGGTCGACTTCTTTAATGAGGCACCCACTGTAAATCGTGGTCCGGGCCGTGTTCGAGATCTTTAAGGAGGAGGCACGCCGTGTGATCTTTGGTCCAGGCCGTGTCGATTTTATGCTTTGGCCCATTTGTCCCGTTTTGAACCCGTTTCTCATTCTTTTTATCCTTGGGTGCTCTCCTGGGTATAAGACATGAAAAGAAAGGATTAAGAGCACCTTTTTTTACATAAATCAAGGGATAATTCATCCAAAAGCATACTAAATGTGGGCCTAAAATATGTTACTATTTTGGTTTATCAAATACCCCCACACTTAAGCTTTTACTTGTCCTCAAGCAAAATTCTCAACTTACAATTAAAACGAACTTCCTATGATTCATAATAGTCATTGATAGTGTTTCATCATAATTCAGAGATAATTTATACATGGATAATTCAACTCAAAGAGTCCTAAAAATTCAAACAATATAAGCCTTATATTTTGTAGCACAAAACATAGGTGTTTCCCTTCATCTAAATAATTACCTCTGATTTGAAATTTTCAAGGATTGACATCCTCACTAAAGATTCACTCAAATCACTCAAAGTGTTTAAGGTTCAAAATTTAGGCACTCAAAAGTCCAACATGTAGAGTTAATCCCATAGGCTTGCATGAAAATCAAATCTCCACCACTGAAATATGAGATGAAACACAAATCAAAAGGTCTTTGTTAGGGTTGTAACGGGGCTAGGGTTAAGGTGTGGAATAAGGCTGAATTAGAGGGTTAGAATCGAGATTAAATTGACAAATTACCTAACTAAGAACTAATGAACTAATAATAATAATTACATCAATTGAAAACTAATAATGCTAATAATACGAGCTTCTTCTTTGATATTTGGGATTTAAATAAATGTATAAGTTTTTTTTTAATCACATAACTAATAATAAATATACTTCGTTTTTTTAAGTACATAATAAATACATAATAAATACATAATAAATGATAAATTACTAAAATTCATAATTAGGCAACTAATCAAATCAAATCTCGATATAGGGGTAGTTAGAAAGAATGGTGATAACAATTACAAAGGGTTTTGGGTTAATATTAGTGGGTGAGTCAATAAATAGGGTTGTTAGGATTAAAAGGGGTTCACTAGGGGTTAATTATGAAGGTGGGTTTTTAGTGGAGTAAGTGGGTTAAATCCTAAGTGCCTTTATCATTTCTGTATATCAAATCAAAGATGTGGTCTCGACATGTATAATCGATGAAAGTTCTAGAATAACAAATCAATGTTGACACACTCATAATCAATAAAGTGAGCAAGAAAAAGAATTTATGCTCTATAAGGCTCAAAATCTCACAAAAATTATGGGTGTTTTGATGTCAACCTTGTAAATATCAAATTTCAAGGTAATATTTAAATTTAGGTAGACGACCTAGAAAATTTTTAATTCAGAAAAATAGACTTATTATGCTTGATTCTCTAGTATTCTTAGAATTTAATCATCAATGCACAATTATTAATGACTTAATCTAAAACATATCAACAAAAATCATAAATCATCAGAAATTTCATCCTAATTAGTAATATGAGGAAATTACTTTCAAACAAGACTAAATTCAGGGATTTTGAGAATAATGAACAAAATTAGGCACGTCTAAGATTCACCCCCCACACTTAAGATGTACATTGCCCTCAATGTACAAAGATAGATAATATCAAAATAATCATAAAATCGTAAGATGGGGAGAGAAGTGAAACTTCCTGAATTTTGGATGAAGCCAATGAAAAGAAACCGGATAGGATTGGAGGTGAACGTGGGGAAGCGTCTCGAACTGTTTGAGTCCTCGAAGCAGCCATCCTAATTTTATTGTATCCTAAGCTAAATCTAAATAGAATGAATAATAAGAAGAAAATAATAAAGAAAATAAAAGAAAATTAAAATAAATAAAATAAAAATAAAAATAAAAATAAAAGCAAATAATGGAAAATGAAAAAAAAAACAACTAGAAAAGAAAAAGGAAGAACGGGGTTAAAAATTATGGATCTGGTGGTTGCCCCCGCCCTTGTATCTTCTTGTGGTGGCCACACGGCCACGGCCACGGCCACGGCCGTGTGTAAGGCCGTGTGGTCTGGAAGCCTGCACTTTGGTTAGTTTATAGTTAGGTGATAAAAAGGAAAAATAAAAGTAAAAGAATAATTACAAAAAAATGTAAAAATTAATGGGGTTAGTGCTCGGGTTGCCTCCCGAGAAGCGCTCGTTTATAGTCTTAAGCTAGACTTTACCTCTCATTCGTATGGTCATGGTGGTTTGAGGAGGTGAAAATCCTTTCTCATGCGATCAATTCGGTTTTTGATAAATAGTTTAAGTCGAGTAATGTTTACCTCAAAAGTGTTGAATTTAGGATTGCTTACCTCGACTGTGCCGTATAGGAAGATATTAAGTACCTCAAAAGTGATTTCTTCATTTGTCTTGAGGTCTGAATTGGTGATTCGAGGGTCTTCCTTATTTAAAAAATACCTGATCCCCTATTTTGAAGTGATTTGTTGTTCCTATCAGCTCGTCTAGGGTTTCCTTCGGTTTCACTTTGTGTATTCCTAGTTTCTCTTTAAAGTGTGTTTTCCACTTGTCTAGTTCATCGACCTGAAGCCTTAGTTCTTCATGAATTATTTCTTTATGGGTACGAGGTCTAAGATCTAGCTCAGCTAGGTGATTTCGTGATGCTTCCTGTAAAGAAGGTTGAACCAAATGGTTATCAATAGAATTAACGTTCGTACCTTTATTACTCGATGTCCTAGCTGAGCCAAGAGCTTGAAGAGTGATTGTTTAAGTGCGTCTACGAAGTGTGAATTCACCGAATTCTTCCTCTCGTGTGGTCTTTCTTTATTGCATCGGGATATGGCACACGAGGTTGATACTCTGTAATTACCGGTTTTGGTATATCATGGCACACTTCAACCTTACCTTCACTTACCATAGGTTCTTCCCTTGAGTTTGGTTCGTCTAACCCTTCACTATCGTAAATGGCTTGATTTTGCTCACTCGGGTTAGTTTCAGTGATTGCTTGGCAAGCTTCCTTGTGGTAGTTACGAGATCGCTTAGCAAGTTGTATAACTGACTTAGAAAGTTCCCCAACTGACTTAGTAAGTTCCCCAACTTGGCTCTCGACCCCTTTGATTGATGCTTGTTGGTCATTAAGTGTTGTCTCAGTTTTTCGGAGACGGTTATCTGTAGCTGCCATGAATTTCGACAGCATCTCTTCAAGGTTCGACTCCTCTTCCTGTTGGTGAGGTGGTTGTTGAAAGTTTAGAGGAAGTTCCGGCCTTTGGCTACTTTGATCATCCCACGAGAAATTGGGATGGTACCTCCAACCTGCATTATAAGTGTTATCATAAAAATTATTTTGTGGTCTAGAATAGTTACCCGTATAGTGAGCTTGCTCATTTTCCATGCCATATCCGTAGAGTAGGTACTCAGGATTCGCCACGCCTCCTAAATTCGAATCATATTGTATTTCAGGTGTACTGCGAGAGACTATTCAAACCATCAAATTTTTATTCATCATCTCTAATCGATTAGATAACTTTGGTGACCACGTCGAGGTTTAAGACACTGGTCGCTTTAGTAGGAATTGTCTCATCGCTTGCCAGCGATAATTATTGATTGCCATCTTCTCTATAGACTAAAATTATCTCGCCAAAAGCAAAATAGAGGAAAAATTTGCAAAGTAAAAATAATAATAAAAATAAAAATAAACTGCAAAAAAGGCTAAAGTAATAAAAATAGAGCTTTCTTAATATTTTAGTTCCTCAAGCATGGCGTCAAAAACTTGATCATTTGTGAATCGAGCTTTAAAATTTATAAAAGAATGATCGAACTCGAAACTAACTCGACAACGATTGAGGCAAGTGCACCTATCGAACAGTAGTATAGCTTAGGCAAGACCGGATTATCGAACCCATAGGAACTAAAAGTACTAATACTAACTTTCTTTTTATTATGTAGCCTAAAATAAGTGAAGTTGTTTATTAAACTAAATTAATTAACTACTAAGCTAAAGACTCTAAGACAAAGAAGAATGAATTTGGAAAATAACTTGGGAAAAACTCGGTTGATTTAGGAGATACCCTAGGAAGAATCCACCTAGACTTCACTTGTTATCTAACACTGAACCATACGATTTATTCACTTAGCTTGATCCGTAAGACTCCCTAACGTATATTAAACCCTCTCTCGAGGCGAATAACGTCTAACCCTAGGTTAATTAGTGGAACTCTCGTTCTCTTATAATAACCCCTAGAATAGCGAAGAAATCGATCTATGGATTCCCATATTAGGTTTCACCCTAATCCAGGCAAAATCTCGTCACCCTATCTCTAGGCGTGCGATCAACTCCGCTTAATTATGTTGGATCTACTCTTAGGCGGTGGTCTATTCCTCCTCCACCTAAGCACATTAATTTTGGATTAAGCTCACATAATTAAGAACAAACTAAGTATTTATCATATAATTCAGAAAACAATAACAAGATTCATCATAGGTTTAATCCCCTTCGGGTATCTGAAGGGTTTAGTTCATAACAACAAAGGAAAACATCTCAAGAGAAAAGATAAAACAAAACATAAGAAATCACTAAAACCCCCTGAAGGAATTGAAGAGGAGATCCTCCGTCTTGAGTATAATTACGGCTTCTTGAGATGGATCAACTGGCTATCCCTGAGTGAATCCCCACAAATCTGCCTTCTCTGGCCTAGCACGACACCCCTAGACGATGGCTTTGGGCTCCCGTCGACTCCGGCTTCTGCCAAACTCCCCGAATAAGTTGCCCTTAGGGTGTTTATATAGGCTTTGAGATGTGTTACTTGGCCTCCAAGTATCCTAATTTGAGTGCAATTCCTAATTGGGGGTTTAATTAGACTTTGGAGTGTGTTTCTTTGCCTCCAAGCATCCAAATCCGAGTGAAATTGCTCTTTCCAGTGACAGGGACACGGCCATGGCACACGCCCGTGTGGATCGTGGCCAGGCCGTGCTCGGACTTCTTTAATGAGGCACGACCGTGTAAATCGTGGTCTAGGCCGTGTTCGAGATCTTTAAGGAGGCACGGCCGTGTGATCTTTGGTCCAGGCCGTGTCGATTTCATGCTTTGGACCATTTGTCCCGTTTTGAACCCGTTTCTCGTTCTTTTTATCCTTGGGTGCTCTCCTGGGTATAAGACAAGAAAAGAAAGGATTAAGAGCACCTTTTTTACATAAATCAAGGGGTAATTCATCCAAAAGCATACTAAATGTGGGCCTAAAATATGTTACTATTTTGGTTTATCAAATACCCCCACACTTAAGCTTTTGCTTGTCCTCAAGCAAAATTCTCAACTTACAATTAAAACGAACTTCCTATGATTCATAATAGTCATTAATAGTGTTTCATCATAATTCAGAGATAATTTATACATGGATAATTCAACTCAAAGAGTCTTAAAACTTCAAACAATATAAGCCTTATATTTTGTAGCACAAAACATATGTTTCCCTTCATCTAAATAATTACCTCTGATTCGAAATTGTCAGGGATTGACATCCTCACTAAAGATTCACTCAAATCACTCAAAGTGTTTAATGTTCAAAATTTAGGCACTCAAAAGTCAAACATGAAGAGTTAATCCCATAGGCTTGCATGAAAATCAAATCTCCACCACTGAAATATTAGATGAAACACAAATCAAAAGGTCTTTGTTAGGGTGTAATAATGGGGCTAGGTTAAGGTGTGGAATAAGGCTGAATTAGAGGGTTAGAATCGAGATTGAATTGACAAATTACCTAACTAAGAACTAATGAACTAATAATAATAATTACATCAATTGAAAACTAATAATGCTAATAATACGAGCTTCTTCTTCGATATTTGGGATTTAAATAAATGTATAAGTTTTTTTTAATCACATAACTAATAATGAATATACTTCATTTTTTTTAAGTACATAATAAATACATAATAAATACATAATAAATGATAAATTACTAAAATTCATAATTAGGCAACTAATCAAATCAAATCTCGATATAGGGGTAGTTAGAAAGAATGGTGATAACAATTACAAAGGGTTTTGGGTTAATATTAGTGGGTGAGTCAATAAATAGGGTTGTTAGGATTAAAAGGGGTTCACTAGGGGTTAATTATGAAGGTGGGTTTTTAGTGGAGTAAGTGAGTTAAATCCTAGGTGCCTTTATCATTTCTGTATATCAAATCAAAGAAGTGGTCTCGACATGTATAATCGATGCAAGTTCTAGAATAACAAATCAATGTTGACACACTCATAATCAATAAAGTGAGCAAGAAAAAGAATTTATGCTCTATAAGGCTCAAAATCTCACAAAAATTATGGGTGTTTTGATGTCAACCTTGTAAATATCAAATTTCAAGGTAATATTTAAATTTAGGTAGACGACCTAGAAAATTTTTAATTCAGAAAAATAGACTTATTATGCTTGATTCTCTAGTATTATTAGAATTTAATCATCAATGCACAATTATCAATGAATTAATCTAAAACATATCAAAAAAAAATCATAAATCATCAGAAATTTCATCCTAATTAGTAATATGAGGAAATTACTTTCAAACAAGACTAAATTCAGGGATTTTGAGAATAATGAACAAAATTAGGCACGTCTAAGATTCACCCCCCACACTTAAGATGTACATTGCCCTCAATGTACAAAGATAGATAATATCAAAATAATCATAAAATCGTAAGATGGGGAGAGAAGTGAAACTTCCTAAATTTTGGATGAAGCCAATGAAAAGAAACCGGATAGGATTGGAGGTGAACGTGGGGAAGCGTCTCGAACTGTTTGAGTCCTCAAAGCAGCCATCCTAATTTTATTTTATCCTAAGCTAAATCTAAATGGAATGAATAATAAGAAGGAATGAATAAAAGCAAATAATGGAAAATGAAAAAACAACAACTGGAAAAGAAAAAGGAAGAACGGGGTTAAAAATTATGGATCTGGTGGTTGCCCCCGCCCTTGTATCTTCTTGTGGTGGCCACACGGCCACGGCCACGGCCGTGTGTAAGGCCGTGTGTTCTGGAAACCTGCACTTTGGTTAGTTTATAGTTAGGTGATAAAAAGGAAAAATAAAAGTAAAAGAAGAATTACAAAAAAATGTAAAAATTAATGGGGTTAGTGCTCGGGTTGCCTCCCGAGAAGCGCTCGTTTATAGTCTTAAGCTAGACTTTACCTCTCATTCGTATGGTCATGGTGGTTTGAGGAGGTGAAAATCCTTTCTCATGCGATCAATTCGGTTTTTGATAAATAGTTTAAGTCGAGTAATGTTTACCTCAAAAGTGTTGAATTTATGATTGCTTACCTCGACTGTGCCGTATAGGAAGACAGTAAGTACCTTAAAAGTGATTTCTTCGTTTGTCTTGAGGTCTTAATTGGTGATTCGAGGGTCTTCCTTATTTAACAATACCTGAACCCCTATTTGAAGTGATTTTATATTCCTATCAGCTCGTCTGGGGTTTCCTTCGGTTTCACTTTGTGTATTCCTAGTTTCTCTTTAAAGTGTGTTTTCCACTTGTCTAGTTCATCGACCTGGAGCCTTAGTTCTTCATGAATTATTTCTTTATGGGTACGAGGTCTAAGATCTAGCTCAGCTAGGTGATTTCGTGATGCTTCCTGTAAAGAAGGTTGAACCAAATGGCTATCAATAGAATTAACGTTCGTACCTTTATTACTCGATGTCCTATCTGAGCCAAGAGCTTGAAGAGTGATTGTTTCGTCGTCTACACGAAGTGTGAATTCACCGAATTCTTCCTCTGTGTGGTCTTTCTTTATTGCATCGGGATATGGCACACGAGGTTGGTACTCTGTAATTGCCGGTTTTGGTATATCATGGCACACTTCAACCTTACCTTCACTTACCATAGGTTCTTCCCTTGAGTTTGGTTCGTCTAACCCTTCACTATCGTAAATGGCTTGATTTTGCTCACTCGGGTTAGTTTCAGTATTGCTTGGCAAGCTTCCTTGTGGTAGTTCTGAGATCAGCTTAGCAAGTTGTATAACTGACTTAGTAAGTTCCCCAACTAACTTAGTAAATTCCCCAACTTGGCTCTCGACCCCTTTGATTGATGCTTGTTGGTCATTAAGTGTTGTCTCAGTTTTTCGGAGACGGTTATCTGTAGCTGCCATGAATTTTGTCAGCATCTCTTCAAGGTTCGACTCCTCTTCCTGTTGGTGAGGTGGTTGTTGAAAGTTTAGAGGAAGTTCCGGCCTTTGGCTACTTTGATCATCCCACGAGAAATTGGGATGGTACCTCCAACCTGCATTATAAGTGTTATCATAAAAATTATTTTGTGGTCTAGAATAGTTACCCGTATAGTGAGCTTGCTTGTTTTCCATGCCATATCCGTAAAGTGGGTACTCAGGATTCGCCACGCCTCCTAAATTCGAATCATATTGTATTTCTAGGTGTACCTGCGAGAGACTATTCAAACCATCAAATTTTTTATTCATCATCTCTCATTGATTAGATAACCTGGTGACCACGTCGAGGTTGAAGACACTGGCTGCTTTAGTAGGAATTATCCTCATCGCTTGCCACTGATAATTATTCAGTGCCATCTTCTCTATAGACTAAAATTATCTACCAAAAGCAAAATAGAGGAAAAATTAGCAAAGTAAAAATAATAATAAAAATAAAAATAAACTGCAAAAAAAAGGCTAAAGTAATAAAAATAGAGCTTTCTTAATATTTTAGTTCCCCGGCAACGGCGCCAAAAACTTGATCGCTGTGAATCAGAGCTTTAAAATTTATAAAAAGAATGATCGAACCTGGAAACTAACTCTAACAACGATTGAGGCAAGTGCACCTATCGAACAGTAGTATAGCTTAGGCAAGACCGGATTATCGAACCCAAAGGAACTAAAAGTACTAATACTAACTTTCTTTTTATTATTTAGCCTAAAATAATTGAAGTTGTTTATTAAACTAAATTAATTAACTACTAAGCTAAAGACTCTAAGACAAAGAAGAATGAATTTGGAAAATAACTTGGGAAAAACTCAGTTGATTTAGGAGATACCCTAGGAAGAATCCACCTAAACTTCACTTGTTATCTAACACTGAACCATACGATTTATTCACTTAGCTTGATCCGTAAGACTCCATAACGTATATTAAACCCTCTCTCGAGGCGAATAACGTCTAACCCTAGGTTAATTAGTGGAACTCTCGTTCTCTTATAATAACCCCTAGAATAAGCAGTAAATCGATCTATGGATTCCCATATTAGGTTTCACCCTAATTCGGCAAAATCTCGTCACCCTATCTCTAGGCGTGCGATCAACTCCGCTTAATTATGTTGGATCTACTCTTAGGCAGGGTCTATTCCTCCTCCACCTAAGCACATTAAATTTGGATTAAGCTCACATAATTAAGAATAAACTAAGTATTTATCATATAATTCAGAAAACAATAACAAGATTCATCATATGTTTAATCCCCTTCGGGTATCCGAAGGGTTTAATTCATAACAACAAAGGAAAACATCTCAAGAGAAAAGATAAAACAAAACATAAGAAATCCCTAAAACCCCAAGAAGGAATTGAAGAGGAGATCCTCCGTCTTGAGTATAATTTCGGCTTCTTGAGATGGATCAACTGGCTATCCCTGAGCGAATCCCCACAAATCTGCCTTCTCTGGCCTAGCACGACGCCCCTAGACGATGGCTTTGGGCTCCCGTCGACTCCGGCTTCTGCCGAAATCCCTGAATAAGTTGCCCCCTAGGGTGTTTATATAGGCTTTGAGATGTGTTACTTGGCCTCCAAGTATCCTAATTTAAGTGCAATTCCTAACTGGGGGTTTAATTAGACTTTGGAGTGTGTTTCTTTGCCTCCAAGCATCCAAATTCGAGTGAAATTGCTCTTTCCAGCGATAGGGACACTGCCATGGCACACGCCCGTGTGGATCATGGCCAGGCCGTGCTCAGACTTCTTTAATGAGGCACGACCGTGTAAATCATGGTCCAGGCCGTGTTCGAGATCTTTAAGGAGGCACGACCGTGTGATCTTTGGTCCAGGCCGTGTCGATTTCATGCTTTGGCCCATTTGTCCCGTTTTGAACCCATTTCTCATTCTTTTTATCCTTGGGTGCTCTCCTGGGTATAAGACATGAAAAGAAAGGATTAAGAGCACCTTTTTACATAAATCAAGGGATAATTCATCCAAAAGCATACTAAATGTGGGCCTAAAATATGTTACTATTTCGGTTTATCGGTGAGCTTCTTAGAGATCACATCAGTCAATTCATTACTCTTTTAAATGATTTAAAGAACGTTGAGGTTCATATTGATGATGAAGATCAAGCTATGCTATTATTGTGCTCTTTACCCCCTTCATACAAGTCTTTCAGGGAGACCTTGATTTATGGCAGAGACAAACTCTCATTCGAAGATGTGAAGGGTCATTTGTTGAGTAGAGACAAACTCAACAATGAGCTTCATTTGGATAGCAAGTCAGATAGGCAAGCTTCCGTTTTGATAGTATCAAAGAAATAAGACAAAAGGTGTCGCTATTGTAAAAAGTTAGGTCACGTCAAAGCAGATTGTTATAAACTGCGAAATAAAAGAGCTACTGAGAGTAACGAGGAAGATGTAGCTAGTGCTAATTTTGCCGATGAAAGCGGTGATGATTTCTTGTTAGTGTCAACAAGCGATAACTCCAAGCTCACGTCTGAGTGGGTCCTAGATTCGGGATGTTCTTTCCACATGTGTCCCATTAGAGAATGGTTCTCCGCATACAGTTTGGTTGAATGTGGAGTTGTGTGCATGGGAATTGATTCATCTAGTAAGGTAATTGGTATTGGTACTGTTAAAATTAGGATACACGATGGGACGATTAGGACACTATCAGATGTCAGGTATGTACCTGATTTACGAAAGAATCTCATCTCCTTGAGTATTTTAGATTTGAAAGGATGCATAATCAACATCGAGTCGAGCGGCATTAAAATATCTCGTGGAGCTCTCGTTTTGTTAAAAGGTAAAAGAACTTGCAGTCTTTATATTCTGGAAGGTTCTACAGTGACCGGTGAAATCGGACGTCCCTCGTCCGTTATAGAGTCGAAGTTAACTCGTTTGGAACAGAGGCAACTTGGTCATAGGAGGGAAAAATGTATGACCGTTTCGTTAAAGAGAGGTTCTCTTTTGGATGCAGGTTTTGAAGAGTTAGGGCTGTGTTCGTGAAAATCAAACCCGGGTTAGTTTTGATTTGGCAGTGTACAAGTTGAAGGCTAGAAGTCTTCCGGTTTCTAAGCATGATTCGACTCGATTAATTCCTGCATGGTTCAAGATAGGCTCGTGGCGGGCTTTGGCAAAGATGGCGTTGTGGAAATATGAGTCAAGGTGGAGATTTGTTAAGTATGACTCCTATTTCAGTCAAATTTGAGAAGTAATCTTCTAGTTAAACTCTGTTTATTTTTTTCAATCAAACACTGATTAGTTTAGATTATTTTATTATTATTTGACCTATGAATTTAGCCTATAAATAGGCTCTTTTACAAACTTAGAAAATACATCCATTAGAGATTAGAACTCATAACACATTTAGAGAATTTTGTGTTTACGTTTTGAGGGGTCTTTGTTTTCGGGTATTCGGGATTTAGTTTTTATCTCCATCTTTTGTGCTCTTCGTTCTTTTCCCATTATAGTAAAATTATCTTTTCCCGTGGTTTTTTATCATCTTTGGAGGGGGTTTTCCACGTTAAATTTGTGTGTTCAATTTCTCAATTTATTCCGCTATTTTTTTACTTTTTGTTTAATCAGGTCGATCCTAACAAAAAAGATTAACACGAACCAATTAAGGGTCAACAAAGGCATGGTTTTAGTTCCTCAGTTGATCTCATTTTGAGAATTTGTATGCAAGACTTGGCTGGATCTCCGCATCATCAACCACAAACAAGATTTTTTATCTATCTATTTACTGGGATGAAAATTGAGATATTTAAGTTTGAAGAGTGTAGGAGACTTCAATTGTGAGATTAAAGCTGATGAAGAAGTGGTAATAAGGGGATACTTACAACCGGGAAGCAAATAGTATGCAAGGACTTTGAAGATTTTCTTATGCTCACACAAAGTCTATGCCCACCAACACCCATCTCATTCCAGCTACCTAGTCCCGTCAATAAACAAGAACCAACCATTTATTTGGCAAATAGAATACTTGAAGCCATTGTGAAGAAAATTTTGGCAAATAGAATACTTGAAGCCATTGTGAAGAAAATTTTCAAAGTCTTTACATACTATTTTCACACCTGTTGTTAGTATCCCTTTATTACCACTTTTCCATCAGCTTCAATCTCACGATGAAGTCTCTTGCACTCTTTCAACTCGAATATCTCAATTTCCATCCCTCAAGAATAGATAGGAAGATGAAATATGATGATTCAAAGCTTTTCTAATAGAGATTTCGGTATTAAATCCTGGAATAAAGGGAAAATGGCATGAAACATATGCCATTGCCTTTCCCTCTCTTAATAAAATAGATGAGGTTTTTCTCATCAAATAAAGATGCTGCTTAAACTTAATGTAGGCTGATCGTGTGTTGAGATTCTTAATATTTATATAATGAATGATCTAGCCTAGAAACTAACTATCACCACGATTGAGGCAAACGCATCTATCGAATAGTAGTATAGCTTAGTGGCAAGACCGAAATGTCGAACCCAAAGGAACCAAAAGTACTAATATTGACTTTCTTTTTATTATTTAGCCTAAAAATTAAGAGATTCGTTGTTTAATCTAAAATTAACTAACTACTAAGCTAAAGATGCTAAGACACAGAGAATGAATTGGGGAAATACTTGTGGGAAAAACCAATTGATTAAGACAATACCCGAGGAAGAATCCACCTAGACTTCACTTGTTATTTAACTCTGAACCAGACGATTTATTCACTTGACCTGATCCGTAGGATTCCCTAATTTATATTAATACCTCTCTCGAGGCTACTAACGTCTAACCCTAAGTTGATTAATTGAAATCTCTTTCTAATTAAAACCCCTAGGATTGCATTAACTCGATCTATGGACTCCCATATTAGGTTTGACCCTAATCCGGTAGATTTTCGTCATCTTATCTCTAGGGTTGCGATCAACTCCGCTTAACTATGCTAGATCTACTCTTAAACAGGGAATATTCCTCTACTGCCTAAGTACATCAATACTTGAATCAATATCCTGAAATATCAAAACAAGAATTAAGAATACATAGTTAAGAACAAATCAAGTATTTATCATATAGTTCAGAAAACAATAACAAGATCCGTCTTAGGTTTCATCCCCCTCAGGTATCTAAGGGGTTTAGCTCATAATCATAAAAGAATACATCTCAGAAAAAAATATAAAACAAAACCTAAGAAAACCCTAAAACCCCCTGAAGGAATTGAATGAGAGATCCTCCGTCTTGAGTATGATTTCGGCTTCTTGAGATGAATCAACTGGCTTTCTTCGAGTAAATCCCACAATTCTGACCTCTCTGGCTTGGCTCCTTGGCCTAGCTAGACGCCCCCTCAAGGTTGGCCTTTAGGGTGTTTATATAGGCTTTTGGAATGTCTTTCTTTGCCTCTAAGTACCCTATTCCTAGTGAAATTCCTCTTTGTCATGGTAGGGACACGCACGTGCAACACACCCGTGTGAATCGAATCCAGGCCGTGGTCGAGCCTGCTAAAGGGGCACGACCGTGTGGCTTGGGCCCAGGCCGTGTTGATTTCCTACTTTGGCCTATTTGGTCCGTTTTTAGCCCGTTTCTCGTTCTTTTCATCCTCCTATGCTTTCCTAAGTATAAAACATGAAATTAAAGGATCAGGAGCATCAAATTTCACAAGTCAAGGGATAAATCATCCAAAAGTACGACAAATGTGGGATTAAAATATGTATATATTACGGTTCATCAAATACCCCCACACTTAAGCTTTTGCTTGTCCTCAAGCAAAATTCTCAACTCACAATTAAGAACTAACTTTCCTCAGTTCATGATTCTCATTAACAATGTCTCATCATAATTCATAGATAATTCATACATTGATAATTTAACCAGAAGGTTCCTAAAGATTCAAACAATCAAAGTCATAGTTTTTATAGTACGAAAAATAGGTGTTTCCCCTTACCTAAATAATTACCTTTAATTCAAAATCGACAAAAATTGACATTCTCACTAAAGGTTCACTCAAATCACTCAAAGTGTTTAAGGTTCAAAAATAAGCACTCAGAAGTCGAACATGAAAAGTTAATCCCATAGGCTTGCATGAAAATCAAATCTCCACCACTGTAAAATGATATGATACACAAATCAAAAGGTCTTTTATGGGTTGTAACGGGGCTTGGGTTAAAGGTGTGGATAAAGGCTTGAATTAGAGAGTTAGTATTGAGGCTGAATTGACAAATTACCTAACTAGAAAGTTGGACTATTACTGAATAATTACATCAATTGAAAACCTAATACTAATAACATGAGCTTATTCTCAAATTATGAAATTAACTGCTTAAGCTCCAAAGAAGTAATAATGAATAGATTCCTTTTTTTTTATTATTTTTTTTTGTTTTTAAGAACAAATCATTAAGTACAATAATATAGAATTTGATAACTGAAATAAAGGAAATAGTTAAGTAACCGATCAAATCAAATCTCGATATAAGGGTAGTCAAGAGAAATGGCGATAACAAATACAAAGTGGGTTTTGGGTTAATATTAATGGGTGAGTCAAGAATTGGGTTGTTAGTCTCAAAAGGGGTTCACTAGGGGTTAATTATGAAGGTAGGCTTTTTATGGAGTAAGTGGGTTAAAACCTAGGTGCCTTTATCATCTCAGTATATCAAATCAAATGTGTGGTCTCAATATGTATAAACGAAGCAAGTTCTAGAATAACAAATCAATGTTGACACACTCATAATCAATAAAGTGAGCACGGAAAAAATGTATGCTCTAAAAGGCTCAAGATCTCACAAAAATTATGGGCTTTTGATGTCAACCTTGTAAATTTCAAACTTCAAGGTAACAATTAGATTCAGGTGGACAACCTAGCAATTTTTTATTTATTTTGAAAATAAACTCATCATGCTTGATTCTCTAGTCTCCTAAAGTTTAAATCATTACTGCACAATTAGCTATGACTTAATCCAAAACATATCAATAAAAATCATAAATCGAAGGAAATTTCATTCTAATAGTAACATGAGAAAATTACTTAAAAACAAGACATAATTCAGGGATTTGAGAATAATGCAAAAAGTTAGGCACTTTTAAGATTCACCCCCCACACTTAAGATGTACATTGCCTTCAATGTAAAAAGATAGATATAGATACAGAAAATCAAAAAATAGGGAGAGAAGTGAAACTTTCTGAATTTTGGATGGGTTCCTTGAGTTGAAAGTGTGGAAACTTGATTCGGAGGTGAAAGATAAGTTGGAGGAGGCGTCTCTGGTGGTGGTATGGTGGTTTGCCACAATCATTTTGCGCTAGATGAAGAAATTGGGTAGCTCGTGAAGAAAAAAGCCAGGAAATAATAATAAAAATTCAAAATAAACTAATTATGTATTTAAAGACAAGAAAGATAAAGAGAAAGAGTGTAAAAAGTAAAATACAATAAAAAGAAAAGATTAATGGACTGAAAAGTCCTTATCGTTAGACGGTTCGTGAGGTGGGTGTGATATCTACGGCCATGGTGTGGTGATTCCTAAGCAGCCTTTAGAAACTAAAATAAAATAGAATTATTTAAGCACAAGTGAGATAAAGAGAAGGAAAATAAAAGAGACGTGAAAAGAAAAATAAAAACTAAATGGCCTCAAATGTCCTCAGCTTGTCGAGTGAATGAAGCGGCCGGCATGAACTTATGTAGATCGGTCTCCCACAGGGAGACTGTGCTCGGATTCTTCCGTTTCTTTGACATGGGTAAGGTGTAGATCAAGAGTATTGAGAATGAAAAATGAGGAAAAATGGAAGGGGGAAGGGTGAAAGGGTATGGAAGGAAGGGAATTGGTGGTAGGTGAGAAAGGGAGAGGGGTGTTTTTAAATAGAGATTTCAGATCTGGTACATCCCCACGCCCGTGTGTCATGGGCGTGTTTAGTCGCACGACCGTATCGCACGGCCGTGTGGGGGTTTGTTCGCTTCTTCCACGCCTGTGTGCAGGTCGCCACGCCCGTGTTGATAAAACAGTGTCGGCCACGGCTGTGTCGCACGGCCGTGGTGTTTAGTCGGGGTCCGTGGCTTGAAGATATTTTTCGTCCTTGGTTCGTACTACCTCTGCCATGTCAGTATGGAAATTCGTGGTGTTCACACGACCACGGCCACGGCCGTGTGGTATGGAAATCTGCGCCTAAATATGGAACGAAATAAAACTAAACTTAATTATTAGGGTTAGTGCTTGGGTTCCCTCCCGAGAAGCGCTCGTTTAAAGTCTTAAGCTAGACTCACCTCTCATTCTCATAATCAGGGTGGTTTGAAGAGTTGAACATCCTTTCTCATGCTATCAGTTCTACTATCATTATAAAGTTTGAGTCGAGTAGCGTTTACCTTAAAAGTGCCGAATATATGATTACTTACCTCGACTGTTCCGTATGGGAAGACATTGAGTACCTTAAAAGGGTTTTCTTCGTTTGTATTAAGGTCTGAAGGAGATATTCGAGGGTCTGTTTTATCTAATAATACCTGATCTCCACTCTTAAATTTGTTTGTCCCATGGAATGGCGTTGGTTCTGCTGCGTGTATCCCTAATTTCTCTTTGAAATGTGTCTTCCACTCGTCTAGCTCATCGATCTGAAGTCGTCGTTCCTTGTGAGTTATTTCTTTGTTGTCATGATGTCTAGGATCTAGCTCAGTTGTGTAGTTCTGTGGTGCTTCCTGAAAAGAAGGTTTAACTGAATGGTCATTAATAAAATTAATTTTATCACCTTGATTACTTGATGTCCTAGCCGAGTCAAGAGCACGAAGGCGATTGATTTCGTCACCTACTGCAGTATGAGTTCACCTGTACCAACATCAATTTTAGTTCTAGCGATTTGCTAAAAAGGTTCTTCCTAAAATTAAAGGGATCGTATTGTCCTCATCCATGTCTAAAACAACAAAGTCTACTGGAAATACGAATTTATCAATTTTCACGAGTACATCTTCAATTATACCCCTAGGAATTCTAATAGTTTTATCAGCTAATTGAATGCTCATCCTAGTTTGTTTGGGTTTCCCTAGACCTATCTGTTTAAACATTTTATAAGGCATAACATTTATACTTTCCCCTAAATGAGCTAAAGCATTATCAACAGATAAACTACCAATTAAGCATGGAATTGTAAAACTCCCTGGATCTTTTAATTTTCGTGGTAGCCTATTTTGCAACATTGCTGAGCACACTGCGTTTAGTTCCACATGCGACTCTTCATCTAACTTTCGTTTGTTTGTCAAAAGCTCTTTTAAAAATTTCCTTGAATCTGGCATCTGCGAAAGAGCTTCAAGGAACGGTAAGTTAATAAGTAATTTCTTTAAAAGTTTAAGAAATTTACCGAATTATTCGTCTGTGTTGTCTTTCTTCATCGCATCGGGGTATGGTATACGAGGTTGGTACTATTTAATTATCGGTTTTAGTTTATCATGGTTCACATCAACCTTACCTTCCTCTACCACATTCTCTTGCCTTAAATTGGGCTCATCTAACCCTACACTATCATGAGATGTTATGGCTTGAATTTGCTCCTTTGGGTTAGTCTCAGTGTTGCTTGGTAGGCTTCCTTGCGGTCGTTCGGAGATCAGCTTAGCAAGTTGCCCTAACTGGTTCTCAATCCCTTGAATCGATGCTTGTTGATTTTTAAGTGTTGTCTCGGTGTTTTAAAAATGAGTTTCTGACACTGCTATGAATTTTGTCAGCATTTCCTCAAGGTTCGGCTTCTTTTCCTGTAGGTAAGGCTGTTATTGGAAGTTTGGAGGGGGTTGTTGTCTCTGATTTCCTTGACCACCCCATGAGAAATTTGGGTGGTTTCTCCAACCTGGATTATAAGTATTACTATAAGGGTTATTTTAGGGTCTAAAATTGTTACCTATAGTTCATCATTAGATTTTCCATGCCATGTCCGTAGGGTGGGTACTCAGGATTCGCCACACCTCCACTTGTTTCGCACTGCATTACTGGATGTACCTGCGAAGAACACAAACCATCAATCTTTTTGTTTAGCATCTCTACCTGATTTGATAGCATGGTTACTGCGTCGAGGTTGAAAACTCCGGCTGCTTTTGTTGGCCTTGTCCTTGTAACTTGCCACTGATAGTTATTCGGTGAAATCTCCTCTATAAACTCGTAGGCCACTTCAGGAGTTTTGTTATTCGTGGTTCCTTTTCTTCTTTGAATTGATTAGTTGCCTCGTTGAGGGTTCACACCATTGTAGAAGGTTTGAACCTGAAGCCACAAAGGTAGCCCATGGTGAGGGCACCTTCTCAACAAATCCTGTATCTCTCCCATGCATCATATAGTGTTTCTAGATCCATCTGCACAAAAGAAGAGATATCATTCCTCAACTTGGCGTTTTGGCGGTGAAAAATATTTTAACAAGAATTTTTGGTCATTTGATCCCATGTAGTGATTGACCTCGTGGAAGAGAATTCAACCACTGTTTGGCTTTATTCCTCAAAGAAAAGGGAAACAATCGAAGACGGATGGCATCATCGAAACGCCATTTATTTTGAAGGTATCACGAATTCTAGAAAAATCGCTAAGTGTGTGTTAGGATCCTCATCCTCGCAAACCATCAAACTGAACAAAGCTGTTGTATCATCTGTATAGTGTTAGGTTTCAATTCAAAATTATTTGCGGCAATAGCGAGTCTAACAATACTTGACTCGGTTCTGTTAAATTAGGTTTAGCATAATCATACATAGTTCGAGGAGCATGATTTTCGGCCACCTCTGGAGGTAGCGGATTATTCTCAGCCGTCTCTTCAGTAGTATTGGTTTCGTCTTCTTGCTCTTCTTCTATGTAATTTAAGCTTCGCCTTATTTCTCTACGATTTCTGCGAACGGTACCTTCAATATCACTGTCGTAAATTAAGGGTCCTGTCGGGTTCCTTCTAGTCATAAACTAGGGGTACCTGCAAGGAACAAATAAAAGAAGAAAAAATTAGCAAATTTAAAAACAAAATAAAAGTAAATCGCAAAAATAAAAATGGCTAAAGTAATAAAAATTGAGCGTTCTTAATATTTTAGTTCCCCGGCAACGACGCCAAAAACTTTATCGTGTGTCGAGAGTCTTAATATTTATATAATGAATGATCTAGTCTAGAAACTAACTATCACCACGATTGAGGCAAGCGAACTTATCGAACAGTAGTATAGCTTAGTGGCAAGACCAGAATGTCGAACCCAAAGGAACCAAAAGTACTAATACTGACTTTCTTTTTATTATTTAGCCTAAGAATTAAGAGATTCGTTGTTTAATCTAAAATTAACTAACTACTAAGCTAAAGATGCTAAGACACAGAGAATGAATTAGGGAAATACTTGTGGGAAAAACCAATTGATTAAGACAATACCCGAGGAAGAATCCACCTAGACTTCACTTGTTATTTAACTCAATCGATCGGGCGATTTATTCACTTGACTCGATCCGTAGGATTCCCTAATTTATATTAATACCTCTCTCGAGGCTACTAACGTCTAACCCTAGGTTGATTAATTGAAATCTCTTTCTAATTAAAACCCCTAGGATTGCATTAACTCGATCTATGGACTCCCATATTAGGTTTGACCCTAATCCAGTGATTTTCGTCATCCTATCTCTAGGGTTGCGATCAACTCCGCTTAACTATGCTAGATCTACTCTTAAATAGGGAATATTCCTCCACTGCCTAAGCACATCAATAATTAAATAAATATCTTGAAATATCAAAACAAGAATTAAGAACACATAGTTAAGAACAAATCAAGTATTTATCATATAGTTCAGAAAACAATAACAAGATCCATCTTAGGTTTCATCCCCCTCAGGTATCTGAGGGGTTTAGCTCACAATCATAAAAGAATACATCTCAGAAGAAAATATAAAACAAAACATAAGAAAACCCTAAAACCCCCTGAAGGAATTGAAGGAGAGATCCTCCATCTTGAGTATGATTTTGGCTTCTTGAGATGAATCAACCGGCTTTCTTGAGTAAATCCCACAATTTTGACCTCTCGGCTTGGCTCCTTGGCCTGTTTGGGCGCCCCTCAAGGTTGGCCTTTAGGGTGTTTATATAGGCTTTTAGAATGTCTTTCTTTGCCTCTAAGTACCCTATTCCGAGTGAAATTCCTCTTTGTCACGGTAGGGACACGCACGTGCAACACACCCGTGTGAATCGAATCCAGGCCGTGGTCGAGCCTGCTAAAGGGGCACGGCCATGTGGCTTGGGCCCAGGCCGTGTTGATTTCCTACTTTGGCCTATTTGGTCTGTTTTTAGCTCGTTTCTCATTCTTTTCATCCTCCTATGCTTTCCTAAGTATAAAACATGAAATTAAAGGATTAGGAGCATCAAATTCTACAAGTCAAGGGATAAATCATCCAAAAGTACGCTAAATGTGGGATTAAAATATGTATATATTACGATTCATCATAGGCTATGGCTGAAACTTGTTATCGCAACTTATATAATTGTCACAGCCTTAATGCAATTCCATTTTCCAAATGCACTCATTGTTTATTCACCTTAAAAATATTAATATCTCCTTTACTACCTTGGATTTTTTTACCTTTTACAGTCAATTTCTATGTTTCCACCAGATTCCCTATTTAATAACATATATAAACTTCCTAATTAGTTGCACTTACCAAAACAATCAAGTTCTCAACTAGATGAATGAAGTATGATTGTTTTATCAATAGTTGAGACCCAATCAGGAGACGTTTAGACATATATTCTTACTAATGTAATTTCCATTACAGATAGACAAATATTCTTATTCGACGATCTATTTATTGCTGGAATCAAAACTGCTATTATTGTGGAGATTTTCGTCTCCAGAGTGGGACCCATAGCTCAAATTAAAGCTATGGAACAATTTATTAGTAAATCAAAATTAAAATTGGCCTATTTCGCAAAATTAGAAACATTTATGCATGTGCGTCACACGTATAATACACCTAGAAAACAATGAATGGAGTTAGTTGGATTTATAAGTTCTAGATTAGGATGCATCTATTAACTAACGTTAGACATTTACATAATGTGCAGCCATATTTGGCATTTGCAAATGGATAACGCATGCATAGCATGCACGTGATTCTTAATTCTAAAAGAATCTTACAAATAGAAAACACGTACATAGCAAACGCGTAATTAATAATTTTCAAGTACCTCTTATGGTACCATAAATAAAGAACTCTTCAAACCACACAATCAATGTTCACATCCATCATTCTAAAAAAACTCTCTATTATGATTTGAAGTTTAATTGGGGGAATGCGAAGGAAAACACTAGTATATTAAGTTTTCTTTAGAAAACATGGTGACTAATGAACAAGGTTAGATTGTATTGGACTTAGATATATCGATTTATTAATATTAGTTCAAAGATAATTTAACCATAGATGCATTTATGCGTTGTAATCCATGTACATACATTTTACTTTACACGTGTCTTCCTATTTCAAATAGAGAAGGGAAAGCTCGGACACATAAAAACCTATAAATTTAAGAGAAATATCATTTTTATGAATCCATCTAATTTAGTAGCGATTTGCAATATCAATTTTTATTTTGAAGAGTAAAGCTTTCGAGAAGTCCTTCATCCTATATTTCATATCTCAGATAAATTATATTAACAAAACTCTCTTCATTTTAACTAAAAGTATGGATACATTATAATCATATTGCAAATCATGAAATAGACTTGTTAACTTTCTATATAAAACCTTAATTGTTCTATCCTAAATAAAGTACTTTTTAACCTATAGAATCAATGCTTAATCTTTCTAAAAAACTGTATTATGCATTTGAAGTTTATTATAATGAAAAAGCGTAAATAAATTTAGCAATACATCTTGCTAATTGCAATCTATAGACTTAGTTAGGCAAAGCAAACACCATGGATGTGAGATTGTAACGATTCAATGTCTTTTTTGGAATATATAAATTGCTTTAAATTTAAATCAATTTATTATCTACATTAAATTCGATTATTACTATTAGAAATTCGAATCGGTTAAATATTTGAATTTAGTAAATTACTTTAACAAAAAAATTTTAAATTATAAATAAGATAATGGTATTATCTACAAAAATACTAAAGTATATCTATAAAAAAATTTAGACATTTCACAAAAATAAAATCTCACAATCTCTTAACATTCTTATTTATAAGTCCCTATACTTCATTAGTTAATAATAACCAAGTTGAGAGGTTAAACTTAATAATAACTGACGTACATTTGAACTCTTATGTTTAAAAATTCTATAAATACCATACATGTTACCTTCAACTCGTATTCTTGATTCGTTAAATTGAAGAATATCCAAATTTAATTCTACAATATTTGAATACGTAAAAAGTAATTTAGATACTCACGAGTTCAATGTAATTCGAAACACTCTTGGAGTTCTGGCTAAATATTATTAAATATAAAAAAATTTGACTCTATTTTTAGAGTTAAATGTCTTTCAAAACACTCATCTTCTCAGCAAAAAGTTCTGGGTTGATGTTCTTCCTTCGACGAGTCATGTTCCTTCAGTTCTTGCTGTCTAATTCCTATGGAGAATGCACTCTGAATGCCCTTACTTTCTTCTTCTCTCTTTTCTATTATATGCAATTCCCTAGGTAGAGATAGCGAAAGAATTTTTCCCTATTAGATTACAAATTCAAGATCTTTAAATCTGACATTCTTGATGCCGATGCTTTGCCCCTTGCTTTGAATTGTGGGTCGGTCTTGTGATAAATAAATCATTACGCCATTATTTTATTAAAAAAGGGTAGTTGTTATTAAATCAATATTGTTTTTGTAGATTAGAAGATAGTTGAAATCACAGCAGTCGGTATACCGATTGGAAACAATCAAGGTAGAGATACTTACTTTGGGGGGCCTTGAAGGCAATGGAAAATTTTCATTCTACTCCAATAATTCACGACTTGTAAACTTTCATAAGGAGCATATTGGGTTTTGATTTTTTATATGACAAGTGGGATATAACAAGTTTAACACGAACCAATTAAGGGTCAAGAAAGGCATGGTTTCAAATTCTCAATTGATCACATTTTAAGAAGCTGCGTGCAAGACTTGGATCTATGCATCATCAACCACCAACCATATTTTTTTTTATCTATTTGCTGGGATGAAAATTGAGATATTTATGTTTGAAGAGTGCAAGAGACTTCAATTGTGAGATGAAAGCTGGTAAAGAACTGGTAATAAGGGGATACTGACTACCGGGGAGCAAATAGTATGCAAGGACATTGAAAATTTTCTTATGCTCACACAAAATCTATGCCCACCGACACCATTAATCTCATTCCAGCTACCTGGTCCCGTCAATAAACAAGAACCAACCACTTATTTGGAAAACGAAATGCTTGAAGCCATTGTGAAGAAAAATTTCAAAGTCGTTGCATACTATTTTCTCACCAGTTGTCAGTATCCCCTTATTACCAGTTTTCTTTATCAGCTTCAATCTCACAATGAAGTCTCTTGCACTCTTTCAACTCGAATATCTCAATTTCCATCCCTGCGAAATAGATAGAAAGATGAAATATGATGATTCAAAGCTTTTCTAACAGAGATTTCGGTTAAATCCTGGAATAGAGGTTTAATGGAATGAACCATTTGCCATTGCCTTTCCCTCTCTTAATCAAAGAGATGAGGTTTTTCTCATCAAATAAAGATGCTGCTTAAACTTAATGTAGGTTATAGTTGAAACTTACCACCGCGACTTATATGATTGTCAATGCCTTAATGCAATACCACTTTCCAAATGCACTCATTAATATCTCATTTACTACCTTGGATTTTTTTCCTTTTAAAGCAAATTTTTATGTTTCCATGAGATTCCCTATTTAATAGCATATATAAACTTCCAAGTAATAAAAGCTAATTAGTTGCACTTACCAAAACAAACAAGTTGTCAAGCTTATCCAAGAGTTATTTTTTATTTGCATTTACGTTTTTTAGAAAGAGCCGCTAAATCAAGTTCTCAACTAGATGAATGAAGTATGATTGTTTTATCAATAGTTGAGACCCAATCAGGAGACGTTTAGACATATATTCCTACTAATGTAATTTCCATTACAGATAGACAAATATTCTTATCCGACGATCTATTTATTGCTGGAATCAAAACTGCTATTACTACGGAGATTTTCGTCTCCAGAGTAGGACCCATAGCTCAAATTAAAGCTATGGAACAATTTATTAGTAAATCAAAATTTGAATTGGCCTAATTCACAAAATTAGAAACATTTATGCATGTGCGTCACACGCGTAATACACGTAGAAAACAATGAATGGAGTTAGTTGGATCTATAAGTTCTAGATTAGGATGCATCTATTAACTAACGTTAGACATTCACATAATAGGAAGCCATGTTTGGCATTTGCAAATGTATACCGATTGGCAAAAATCAAGGTAGAGATACTTACTTTGGGGGGCCTTGAAGGCAATGGAAAATTTTCATTTTGCTCCAATAATTCACAACTTGTAAAATTTCATTAAGAGCATATTGGGTTTTGATTTTTTATATGACAAGTGGGACATAACAAGTTTAACACGAACCAATTAAGGGTCAAGAAATGCATGGTTTCAGATTCTCAATTGATCACATTTTAAGAAGCTGCGTGCAAGACTTGGTTGGATCTGTGCATCATCAACCACCAACCATATTTTTTGTCTATCTATTTGCTGGGATGAAAATTGAGATATTTAAGTTTGAAGAGTGCAGGAGACTTCAATTGTGGGATGAAAGCTGGTAAAGAACTGGAAATAAGGGGATACTGACTACCGGGGAGCAAATAGTATGCAAGGACATTCAAAATTTTCTTATGCTCACACAAAATCTATGCCCACCGACACCAATAATCTCATTCCAGCTACCTGGTCCTGTCAATAAACAAGAACCAACCACTTATTTGGCAAACGGAATGCTTGATGCCATTGTGAAGAAAAAATTCAAAGTCGTTGCATACTATTTTCTCACCAGTTGTCAGTATCCCCTTATTACCAGTTTTCTTTATCAGCTTCAATCTCACAATGAAGTCTCTTGCACTCTTTCAACTCGAATATCTCAATTTCCATCCCTGCAGAATAGATAGAAAGATGAAATATGATGATTCAAAGCTTTTCTAACAAAGATTTCGGTATTAAATCCTGGAATAGAGGTTTAATGGAATGAACCATTTTCTATTGCCTTTCCCACTCTTAATCAAAGAGATGAGGTTTTTCTCATCAAATAAAGATGCTGCTTAAACTTAATGTAGGTTATACAGTTGAAACTTACTACCGAGACTTATATAATTGTCAATGCCAAATGCACTCATTAATATCTCATTTACTACATTGGATTTTTTTTCCTTTTAAAGCAAATTTTTATGTTTCCACCAGATTCCCTATTTAATAGCATATATAAACTTCCAAGTAATAAAAGCTAATTAGTAGCACTTACCAAAACAAACAAGTTGTTAAGCTTATCTAGAAGTTATTTTTTATTTGCATTTACGTTTTTTAGAAAGAGTCGCTAAATAAAGTTCTCAACTAGATGAATGAAGTATGTCTGTTTTATCAATAGTTGAGATCCAATCAGGAGACGTTTAGACATATATTCTTACTAATGTAAATTCCATTACAGATAGACAAATATTCTTATCCGACAATCTATTTATTGCTGGAATCAAAACTACTATTACTGTGGAGATTTTCGCCTCCAGAGTGGGACCCATAGCTCAAATTAAAGTTATGGAACAATTTATTCGTAAATCAAAATTGCAATTGGCCTAATTCACAAAATTAAAAACCTTTATGCATGTGCGTCACACGTATAATACACCTAGAAAACAATGAATGGAGTTAGTTGGATTTATAAGTTCTAGATTAGGATGCATCTATTAACTAACGTTAGACATTTACATAATGTGCAGCCATATTATGCATTTGCAAATGGATAACGCATGCATAGCATGCACGTGATTCTTAATTCTAAAGAATCTTTCAAATAGAAAACACATACATAGCAAACACGTAATTAATAACATTCAATAAATAAAGAATCTTCAAACCACACAATCAATGTTCACATCCATCATTCTAAAAAAACTCTCTATTATGCATTTGAAGTTTAATTGGGGGAATGCGAAGGAAAGCACTAGTATATTAAGTTTTCTTTAGAAAACATTGTGAATAATGAACAAGGTTAGATTGTATTGGACTTAGACATATCGATTTATTAATATTAATTCAAAGATAATTTAACCATAGATGCATTTATGCATTGTAATCCGTGTACATACATTTTACTTTACACGTGTCTTCCTATTTCAAATAGAGAAGGGCAAGCTCGGACACATAAAAACTTATAAATTTAAAAGAAATATCATTTTTATGAATCCATCTAATTTAGTAGCGATTTGCAATATCAATTTTTTTTTAAAGAGTAAAGCTTTCGAGAAGTCCTTCATCCTACATTTCATATCTCAGATAAACTATATTAACAAAAATCTCTTCATTTTAACTAAAAGTATGGATACATTATACTTGTCGAAACCATTTTTAAATTTTGAAAAAAAGGGGATCGACTTTAAAAAAAACCCGGAAATGGAGTCACCACCAATTCCTTTTTACTTAGGTGTGATTGGATCACCTTGTAAAACGTTTTATTTCAAAACATTTGATTTTGGTCCACGAAATACAAGAAAACGGGTTCGGGAGTCGGTTACGTTTGAGGAAGGGTTAACACCCTCATAACGCCCAAAAATTGGTACCTAAACGATAAAATCATGTCCTAATGTTGAAAATTTAAAAAATTTAAATTTGATTTCTTTAAAAAAACCCTGAACAATTTGAGTTAAAATTTGAGATTTCTTTGTTCCGAAAGAATATAAACACCACATCCAGCACGTTAGGACATGATATTTTTAAACCCTCGTAACTAAAATCATCTCATGATTTACAAAATTTTATTAAAAGGATATTTAGTTATTTAGTCAAACGGAAAATCGAAACCCAGCACGTTAGGGCACTATTTCTCGAATTTCTAAATACAAAACATTGCCTTATTTAAAAAACCTTTAGATAAAATATAGTAATTTTGCAAAATGTATTTTGTTTTAAACGATGATCTATGAAAATATCATATTAATACATCATCAAACATAAATATCAAAAGCAATCGTGAAATACTAACATTTCATATTAATATAGACAATAAAAGAAATAAAAATATAACATAACAACTAATAAAAATAACTACATTAAGGCAATCATAAATAAATGAAAGAGTATGAACAAATAGAATATTTAAAGCAATAAATGACAAATTAATATATATAAAAAAACTAAATAAATATGAAAATTTCTCATACAATATTAAACTTTCATGCATTGACATATACCAAATAATAAATAAATATTGCAAAAAAAACAGTATATATATATTGAGAAAATAAATAAAATATGTTTTGAAAATAAATAAATGATTTTAAATAAAACGTATTTATAGCAATCTAATACATATAAAACTACATATTTAAAAATAAACAATATATTATACAAAATTACATGCAACATTAAGGATAAAATAATTTAAAAGTTATTAATAAAATATAATATAATAATGTATAATATATAAAATAAAAATATAATATAATAACTAATATATAAAATTTTAAAATAATATACAATATATGAATAATATTGAAAAATAGTGATAAATAACAATAATTTAATATATATAATAATTAAAAATAAAAATTAAATGAAAATAAAAAAATGAGCAAGGATTAAATTAAAATGATAAAAAAATTAAGGTTAAAATGCGACAAGGATTATATTAGAACGTGCGCCAAAATACAGGGACCTATTGGGCAATTATACCCCATCTTTTAAACGGCGTCGTTCTATTACCAGCCCTTTAATGGCCCAAGGGATTAAATTGAAATATAAGCAAACATTTAGGGCCGAATTAAAAAAAAATTAAAAAGAGAAAAAATTTAAATTAAACGAAATTAAAAATAAAAAATTTGAGGAAGGACTAAAGTGGCAATTAGACCTTTTAACAAAAACACGCGGATCTTCCCCGGGTTTTCGGGTCAACGCGCGGATCCCCAATCCTGAACGACATCGTTTTGTGCTTATTAGATTAAACAAAAACGACGATGTTTCCTCATTACTATATAAGTAAAAAAATGGGGCTAAAAATCATTTTAAAACTAGTTTAAAAGAAAAACAGAAGCTTTTCAAAAAAAAAAAAAAACTGCTCTGCCTTCATCGGTCCTCCGACCTCGGGCCTTCATTACACGCGCCGCACGCGCCGTCGTGGTCAGCGGCCAGAGAGCCAAACCCCTCTGTTTTGAAGTCAAAACACAGGTAGCTTTCTCGACTTTTTCTTATTTAGTATTCATACGAAAAAAAGTAGCATAGATCTAAAAATAAACGAAATAAAATAACGTGAAAATCACCTTCTGTTAAAAATCTCTGTATTCTATTTTTGTTTTTTCGTTTCTGTCTGTGTATATCCCTTTTACAGATTCATTAGGGTTATTTATAACCCTGAAAATAAATTACAAATATTTCTTTATGTTTCTGTTATTTCTTTCTTTCCTTTGCTGTGGTGTTCTTTCTTTGTTTGCAGATCGGTGATGAGGAGCGCGATGATGACTAGGCGCGACTTGCGGCGTGATTAGTGGCTTCAGCGCGAAGAAGGACTGCTTGCTGAGGCGCTTGCGGCGCAGTGGAAACCTAGGGTTTCCTGCGTCCGCAAGCTCTTTGAGCCACTTGGGCCATCTTAGTTTTGGGTCTGTTGGGTCTGGGTTAGTTTAGGTTTGTTTTGGGTCTGTTGGGTGTAAGTGGCTCTGGTTTTGGGTGTAATCTGTTGGGTTAGTGATTTGTAATCTGTTTGGGCTCGGGTGTAATGGGGTATTGAGTCTGGTTTTGGAGTCTGGTTTGGCCTCGTCTTCTTCAAATGGCTCCAACTCCGCTGCAATTTCAAAGGTATTGGAACTTCCTTTCAATAAGTCTGATGGCTTTAATCTGCTTCCTGCAACTTCAAGAATGCCTGATCTACTATTTTTCGATCTGCTCCCCTACAAACTCAGGGAGATAAGATCTGATGTTTTTGATCTGCTTCCTGTAACTTCAGAAAGATGAGATCTGTTGTCTTCAGTCTACTCTGCTGCAACTTCAGGGAGATAAGACTATAATATTCAGCCTGCTCCATTGTTACCTCAGGGAGATAAGGCTGGTGCCTAAAATCTGCTTCCTTGCTACCTCGGGAAGATAAGATTCACCGTCTTCGATTTGCTCCATTGCAACTTCAGGGAAACAAAATCTACAATCTTTAGTCTGCTTCCTTGCTACCTCAGAAAGATAAGACTACAATATTCAGCCTGCTCCCTCGCTACCTCAGGGAGATAAGGCTAGTGGCTAAAATCTGCTCCTCTGCTACCTCGGGGAGATATGATTCGCCATCTTTGATTTGCTCCACTGTAACTTCAGGGAGACAAAATCTGCAATCTTTAGTCTGCTTCCTTGCTACCTCAGGAAGATAAGACTACGAACTTTAACCTGCTCCCTTGCTACCTCAGGGAGATAAGGCTGGTGGCTAAAATCTGCTCCCCTGCTACCTCGGGAAGATAAGATTCGCCAAATTTGATCTGCTCCACTACTGCTTAGGGAGATAAGATCTACAAATTCACCAAAATTGCTACACCGTCCATTGAGGGACATGTCCTGTAGACTCGATTCCATATGTTTATGTCACATGACCAAGATGCTATGATCAGAATGAATCAAATGCTTCTAGCTACATGTGTTATGAGTGACATGAATGCAACATGTCATGAAAATGATTCCTTTAAGGATTAGGATGCAATGATCGGATTGAATCAAATGCTCCTAATGAGATTTGCTATGATATATGAAAAAAATGTTATGAGTATGATTCCTACTCTAGGTGTCATCACTCATTTGTTTTTCATCTTTGTTCCTCTCGAAACATCAATCATATTCTGCTCGACAAGCTTGCCCCACTGTAATTTCAGAGTCAACTCCGCTTGAAACTTGAGGACACAAGGCTTGTATCATCCTACCACGATAGGAATTGAAACTTTTTCAATCCGTCCTACCTGCAATTTTAGGGTATAAGATTTATTTCAAATTCAACCCATTCCACCATAATTCAGGGGTTCTGAATTTTTCATCAACTTAGTTTGTCACACCATTCCCCGAATGTTATGACCTGATGACATCTCTTACTTTCGTCACATCAACTCATTATTTGGTCCATTTATCATTTGAACAAAGAGTTCAGAGAAATAGTCTCTATCCAGACTCTTCTTTCTCAAATATTTCCAATCTATGCACATGGAAATTCTAAACAATTGTCCTGTTTCGATTCCTTGTTTCATCTAGAAATTTCCAAAGTAATATGTAAAACTTCTTTTGTGAAATTGTTAGTTCGTCAATCATTATTTCAATGCAACATATTTATGAATAATGGGTAACAAATAAATTGATCTCAAAGAGAGTTAAATGAATTATCAAAAATACAAAGAAGATTAACTGGGAACATATCTTTGAGAAGAAAAAGAATCCAAAGATATTAAAATGAATAGGACAAAGATCAGATGCCCTAGATATCGCAGATTGGGCTTCTATATACAAACTCCACGAAGACTGTTTTGTACTTAACATGTGTTTAGAAGATGCAAATTACTTTGTTGATGCCCCGATATGCAACATACTTCATTTCTTGTTGATTCAAGTATAGCAAGATGACTGCGTGTTCATTCAGAATTTGAGCCACCCTTTTCGGGTTTTCAACTCAAAACCCCTTTGGTCTCAAGGCGCCCTTTGCGAGTTTTCGCCTTGGCCTCTCCTCTTTTTTTTTCGAAACTCAAAGCGCCCTTTGCGGGTTTTCACCTTGGCCTCTTCTTCTCTTTAAGCAAAATACTTTTTGACTAAATCCAAGTTCATAGGATTGGGTAAGCTTTTCCCATCCATTTCGGTCAAGATCAATGCTCCTCCAGAGAAAGCCTTCTTCACCACATATGGTCATTCCCAATTCGGCATCCATTTTCCTCTGAAATCCTTTTGTATGGGAAGAATCTTTTTCAGTACAAGGTCCCCCTTATGAAACTCTCTTAGGCGAACTTTCTTATCGTAGGCTCGCATCATTCGTTTTTGGTGCATCTGACCGTGACGAATAGCCCTTAGCCTCTTTTCTTCAATTAAGTTCAACTAATCATATCGAGCCTGGATCCATTCAGCCTCATCCAGCTTTATTTCGAACAAAACTCGAAGAGAGGGTATTTCCACTTCAATCGGTAAAACTGCCTCCATCCCATACACCAATGAGAAAGGCGTTGCCCTAGTAGAGGTTTTGACGGACGTCCGATAAGCATAAAATGCAAACGGTAGTTTCTCATGCCAATCCTTGTAAGTCTCGGTCATCTTTCCTACTATCTTCTTGATATTTTTATTGGCCGCCTCCACTGCCCCATTCATTTTTGGACTATACGGAGACGAATTGTGGTGTTTGATCCCAAATTGACTACAAATTTCTGCTATCGTGCTGTTATTCAAATTCAGTGCATTGTCTGATATGATCCTCTCGGGCATTCCATATCGACAAATGATCTCCTTCTTCAAGAATCGACTAACTGCTGACTTAGTGACGCTAGCATATGAAGCAACTTCTACCCATTTTGTGAAGTAGTCAATAACCACAAAGATGAATCAATGCCCATTCGAAGCTTTCAGTAAGATTGGTCCAATAACGTTCATGCCCCACATGGAAAAAGGCCTTGGGGAAGTCATAACATGCAAAGGTGATGGAGGCACATGAATTTTGTCTCCATAAATCTGGCATTTATGACATCTCTTGGCATAGTTGATACAATCTCCTTCCATGGTGGACCAAATAATATCCAAATCTCATTATTTGTCTTGCCATTGTGAATCCATTAGCGTGTGTCCCACAAACGCCCTCATGGACTTCTTCTAGGATTTTCCTAGCTTCAACAGCATTAACGCATCTCAATAATACTTGATCTTTTCTCTTTTTATACAAGATATCCCCGTCTAAAACATAGTCAGAGGCCAATCTTCTTAATGTCCTTTTCTCATTCTCAGTTGCATGCTCCAGGTATTCACGATTCTTTACGTATCACAATACATCATGATACCAAGGGTGATCATCTCTTTCATCTTCTTCCACATTTTAACAATGAGTTGGAACTTCGCAAATACTCATTTGAATAGGTCTCATGTCCTCTAGTATGTTTACTTTGATCATAGAAGCCAAGGTTTCCAAAGCATCCGCCATCTGGTTTTCTTCGCGTGGGAGATAATTAAAAGTAATTTCATCGAACTCCTCAATGAATCCCAGAACTATTTTCGGTAATCAATTAGTTTGGGATCTCTTGTCTCCCACTCTCCTTTAAGCTGGTAAATTACTAAGGCAGAATCTCCATATACTTCTAGCACTCTGATCTTACGCTCTACAGCTGCTCGAATGCCCATGATGCACGCTTCATACTCGGCCATGTTTTTTGTGCAATCAAAATCCAATTTGCATGTGAATGGATACTGATCACCACTAGGGGATACCAAGATTGCTCCAATTCCATTTCCCACAGCATTGGACGCTCCATCAAAATTTAACTTCCATGGATGCTCTTCAGTAGTTGCCACATACATTAACTCCTCATTGGGGAAATCAAAGCTTAATGGTTCATAATCCTCCAAGGCCCTGCTAGCCAAAAATTCTGCTATTGCACTCCTTTTTATAGCCTTTTGGTTTACATAGACTATATCGAACTCAGACAATAAAATCTGCCACCTTACCATCCTTCCATTCAAAGTATTGGACTCCATCATATACTTTAACGAATCAAGCTTAGAAATTAACGGGTAGTGTGATATAGCATGTCTCGCCTCAACCTCCGAGAGTTGTCCAAATCAAGGCGCAACACAATTTTTCAATCGACGAATATCTCATTTCACATTCAAAGTGAACTTTTTTATCGAGATAGCATATCGCCTTTTCTTTTCTTCCTGACTCATCATGTTGACCAAGCACACATCCCATGGAGTTATTGAACACTGACAAATACAGTATCAATGGTCTACCTGGATTAGGCAGAGATAATACTGGGGCATTTGACAGATATTGCTTGACTTTGTCAAAAGCTCTCTGGCATTCCTCGTCCCATACACCTTGGTTGTGTTTCTTGAGAAGACGAAATATGGGATCACATTTCTCGGTTAATTGTGAAATAAACCGAGCAATGTAATTTAATCTTCCAAGAAAGCCTCGAAGTTCCTTTTGGGTGCATGGTGGAGGCAACTCTTGTATTGCCTTGACCTTGTTTGAGTCAACTTCAATTCCTCTCTCGCTGATCACAAAACCCAGTAATTTCCCTGACTGAGCTCCGAAAGTACACTTTGCTGGGTTGAGCTTCAACTGAAATTTCCTCAACCTCAATGTGTTCCTTCTCTGTTCGAGATTTGGCGATCATATCATTGACATATACTTCAATCTCTTTGTGCATCATGTCATGGAACAAAGTTACCATGGCTCGTTGATATGTCGCTCCTGCATTCTTCAGTCCAAATGGCATTACTTTATAACAAAAGGTACCCCACAATGTTATGAAAGTAGTTTTCTCCATATCCTCATGTTGCATCTTGATCTGATTGTATCCCGAAAAACCATCCATGAAAGAGAACAATGAGTATCCTGCCGTATTATCCACTAACGTGTCAATATGAGGCAAAGGGAAATTGTCCTTTGGGCTAGCTTTATTCAAGTCCCTATAATCCACACACATCCGGAACTTTCCATCTTTATTAGGGACAGGAACAATGTTGGCAACCCACTCTGAGTATTTGACCACTTGTAGAAAACCAGCATCAAACTGTTTCTGGACCTCCTCTTTTATTTTCAACACTACATCAGGCCTCATCCTTCGTAGCTTTTGCTGAACTGGCTTGCACTCTTCTCTTATAGGAAGGCGATGCACTACAATATCCGTACTTAGCCCAGGCATATCTTAGTATGACCATGCAAAGACGTCCTTGAATTCCTGTAATAACTCAACATGGTCTTGTTTCGTCTTCTCGGTTAGGCGCGTTCAAATTTTCACAACCTTTCCTATTTCTAAAGCTATGTTTTCTACCTCCTCTTCATGGGGTAAAATTTGTCACAATCTCTGTCACCTTCAAAATCCCGAGATTCATCTAAACACATGTCTTGCTCAAAATGGACCTCTGGATCTATAGTATCATTGCTCATATCATTGATATCTAGAGACCTGTGGTGGGCACCAAAGAATGTACAAAGAACAAATGAATTCGAGAACAACTATTTATATGGTATGAATGGGAATAAAAAATGGAATAAAATTAGAAAATCAAAAGAATAAAAAAAAATGAAAGAATATCTGCTCGAGTTAATTATCAAAAATGTATTTTATTGAAACAACAATTTCTAAACATGAGCCTATTTCACAAAAGAAATCTTATTGTTCCTAGGCTAAAAAATAATAAGAGCGTTCTGAATATTACTCTGTATAATCTCTAAAAACTACAGGAAGTTCCTCTGCAGTCTAATTGTTCAAAACGCTTCCAGGTTCATAAGGGCGAATGCCCAACAGGTTTTTTTGTTCAATTCCCTACTCGTGTATGGCATTGACGTGAGGACTTTCCAATAACCCTCTCTCAGGGTGAATTATCCCTTCGGATACAAAGGTCTAGGATATGTAGGGGAATGTCATCGATTCCCACTTGACTTCTTCCCCATTCAACCGTGCCCTTCTTCTTTCCTGCTTCTTCTCTATTTCCTTTCCCCTTTGTCTAGCATCTGGCCTGAAACCCAAGCCAAAGCAGTCTCTCTTCTCTTTCAGCATTGGAACTTGAACTTCCCCTTGGAGATGTCTTCCCAGTCCTTTTCCTGGTAGGGCTCATTTCCCTACCATCATTTGTAAGCCCATCCTCGTGGTCTTGGATATCCTAGGTACTGGCACATCATTCCCTTCCAATATGAAAGTTGCATTTACAAACTCTAAAGACCGAAAGGAACACTTTGTGGCCTCTTCATTTGTTTCCAAGTATGGCACGTCACTGGTAACGGTCGCTATGATATCTTCCTCTGAGTTTATAGTAACCAGCCGACCTTCTGTCACCAGCTTCAATTTTTGGTGTAGCGATGAGGGCACTGCTCCTGCCGAATGAATCCAGGGTCTTCCCAGCAAGCAATTGTACGAGGGCTTGATATCCACCACCAGAAAATCCACTTCATACGTGTTTGGCCCAATCAACAACGGTACATCAATTCTTCCCATCACTCTTCTCTCGGTGCCATCAAATGCTCTCACTATGTTCTGGCATGTCTTCATGTGAGAACTATCTATCAGTAACCTCTTCAGCGTCGACAACGGTAAGACATTCAAGGCTGATCCATTGTCGATTAACACACTTGGTAGAGTGTATCCTTTGTAACGAGTAGTTATGTGCAGGGCTTTGGTCGATCCCATACCTCCAAGTGGAATTTTATCATCACTGAAGTAAATAAATTTATCGGCACTTATGTTACTAACCAGACGGTCAAGTTTATTGACAGATATATGCTTAGTAACATAAGTTTCGTTCAGCACTTTCATCAATGCTTCACGATGCACTTCTGAACTTAAGAGTAAGGCTAGCACTGATATGCGAGCCGGTTGCTTGTGCAGCTGCTCTACCATGCTG
Organism: Gossypium sturtianum; assembly: GCA_025698515.1. Classification (NCBI taxonomy): domain Eukaryota; kingdom Viridiplantae; phylum Streptophyta; class Magnoliopsida; order Malvales; family Malvaceae; genus Gossypium; species Gossypium sturtianum. The sequence continues at coordinate 4,890,551 of CM046950.1, forward strand.
TATTACTGTGCTTCAAGAATTTTAAAAGTTTTTTAGCCTCTTCTTCTTTCACTGGTTCATTAATTAGGGTCTCATGTCCCTTCTCTCGTTCAACTGCCACAGTTTTTGATTTCACTAATTCTTCTCTAACGTTTCCTGAATCATAGCGCCTTCCACTACGTGTGTAGGACCCTTTATTTTGGACTTCCTGGGAAGTGCTACCTGAGTTTTCCCTCCTGGTATTGTCACATTACAGTCGTAATTCCAAGGCACCATTTTGTTATCCTTATAAGGAAAGGAAACAGGTTTCTGGATTACGACTTTAGGCGCGATTTGTGCTCCGCCTTCCGTGTTTCTTGGTCGAGAGATAATGATCCTTGGATAATTGACTTTTTGTTTCGTCAATTGTCCTTCAGTTGCATGTATGTTTCCTCCCTCTGAGCCTTCTTCATAAAACTCCATTTCCTTATTGTTCATAAGGCTTTGCACCAAGACCTTGAACTCAGCACATTCCTGGATCTCATGCTCCTCTGTTCTGTGGAGCTCACAGTAGTTCCTCATTTCTTCGCGCCCCTCTATAGGATTCGATTACCAATCTCAATGGGGTTTTTACCTCTGAGATATCCTCCTTGATTTTTCTTACGACTTTTTCACCGATCGTGTTTACCCCCTTATCACCATGATTAGGTAACGGGTTCTCCGCACTAGGTGTATCATCAAACTTGACAATCCCCATCTTGATGAATCTCTCGACTAACTTTTTGAAGGCAGTGCATTGTTCTATTGAATGCCCCGTTATTCCCTCATAGTAGTCGCATTGAGCGTTTGAATCATACCATTTGGGATATGGGGGCTGTAACGACTTCAAATAAAATGGGGACACTACGTGTGCATCGAATAAAATTTGATATAGCTCATTATACGTCATTGGGATTGGCGTAAATTGGAGCTTTTCTGAATTTTGCCTTGGGCCTGATTCTTGTCTTGTCGACCCTTGTTGTCCGGCAGTAACTACTTTCGGTTGACTAATAGTGATTGCCTTCGAGTACCCTTGGTTGTATGCACTCGTATTATTCACCTCATTGTCTTTTTTTCCTAGGAGCAGACCTTCTAGTGGTTTCCCCTGCTTCAATCTTGCCACCTCTTATGGCATTTTCTATCATTTCTCCTGCCATCACTATATCCGCGAAGCTTTTGGTAGTACTTCCTATCATGTGGGTGATGAACGGAGCTTTCAGGGTATTGATAAAAAGTATGGTGGTTTCCTTCTCTAGGAGAGGTGGTTGAACTTGCATGGCAACTTCCCTTCATCTTTGCGCGTATTGCCTGAAGCTTTCATTTGACTTCTTCTTCATATTTTGCAAGGTGATTCTGTCCGGCGTCATGTCTGTGACATGATTGTATTGCTTCATGAAAGCTTGGGCTAGGTCTCTCCAAGAGCTAATCCTAGCACGGCTGAGCTGATTGTACCACCTGGATGCTGCCCCCACTAAACTGTCTTGGAAGCAATGAATCAAAAGTTGATCATTGTTCACGTAGCCAGTCATCCGTCTACAGAACATAGTGATGTGGGCTTCAAGGCAGCTAGTCCCATTATACTTCTCAAATTCTGGCATCTTGAATTTATGAGGAAGCACCAAATTTGGAACCAAACTCAAGTCTTTTGCGTCAATACCATGGTGATGATCGGCATTTTCCAAAGCCTTGAACTTTTCCTCCAACCATCTACAGCGATCCTCTAACTGCCTCGAGGATTCAGTTATTGTGGCTTACCTCTCTGCTATATCCAAATCAGGGATAACGGGATTAGCAGGGTTATCTCCTGGGTTAGATCCTGAGCCCACTTGAAAGTTCATGGGCGGTCTGGGATCAGCTTGCCCCTATTGAGGCCTAATCGTAATAGGTGGCCTTTGGGGGTACTCTTCAGGCTGTGCTGGCACATGTGATCGTTGTTTTCACGATGCCAAAGTCTTAAAATTTATAAAAAGAATGATCGAACCTGGAAACTAACTATGACAACGATTTGAGGCAAGCGCACCTATCGAACAGTAGTATAGTTTAGTGGTAAGACCGGAATGTCGAACCCAAAGGAACTAAAAGTACTAATACTAACTTTCTTTTTATTATCTAGCCTAAAATAAAGGGAATTTGTGTGTTTAATCTAAATTAATTAACTACTAAACTAAAGACTCTAAGACAAAGAAGAATGAATTTGGGAAAATAACTTGAGGAAAAACCAATTGATTAAGACAACACCCAAGGAAGAATCCACCTAGACTTCACTTGTTATCTAACTCTGAACCATACGGTTTATTCATTTGACTTGATCCGTAAGATTCCCTAATGTATATTAAACCCTCTCTTGAAGCGAATAACGTCTAACCTTAGGTTGATTAATTGAAATCTCTTTCTAATTAAAACCCCTAGAATTACATTAACTCGATCTATGAAATCCCATATTAGGTTTCACCCTAATCCGGTAAAATCTCGTCACCCTATCTCTAGGCGCGCGATCAACTCCACTTAACTATGCTAGATCTACTCTTAGGCAGGGACTTTTGCTCCTCCACCTAAGTACATCAAACTTGGATCAATATCCCAAAAATATCAACACAAGAATTAAGAACACATAATTAAGAACAAGTCAAATATTTATCATATAGTTTAGTAAACGATAACAAGATTCATCTAAGTTTCATCCCCCTCAGGTATCTGAGGGTTTAGTTCATAACAATTAAAGAAAACATCTCAGAAGAAAAGATAAAAAAAAACATAAGAAATCCCTAAAACTCCCTGAAAGGATTGAAGGAGAGTCCCTCCGTCTTGAGTATAATTCTGGCTTCTAGAGATGAATCAACTGGCTATCCTCAAGTGAATCCCCACAAATTTGCCTTCTCGGCCTAGCAAGACGCCCAGGCGATAGCCTTGGGCTCCCCTTTTAGGTCATACTTAGGGTGTATATATAGGCTTTTGGAATGTGTTTCTTTGCCCCTAAGTATCCCAATCCGAACGAAACTTCTCTTTGCCACGGCAGGGGCACGGCCATGGCACACGCCTGCGTGTGAATCGTGGCCGTGCCGTGTTGGACTTCATTAATGAGGCACGGCGGCAGTGTGGTCTTGGGTCCAAGCCGCGTGCGATTTCGTGATCGGCCCGTTTTAAGCCCGTTTTCCATTTTTTCATCCTCCGGTGCTTCCCGAGTATAAAACATGAAAATAAAGGATTAAGAGCACCAAATTACATAAAATAAGGGATAATTCATCCAAAAGCATGCTAAATGTGGGATTAAAATATGTTACTTTTACGGTTTATCAAATACCCCCACACTTAAGCTTTTGCTTGTCCTCAAGCAAAATTCTCAACTCATAATTAAAATAAACTTCCCTTAACTCATAATAGTCATTAATAATGTTTCGTCATAATTCAAGGATAATTCATACATGGATAATTCAACTCAAAGGGTTCTAAAGATTCAAACAGTCTAAGTCATACAATTGTAGCACAAAACATAGGTGTTTCCCCTCATCTAAATAATTACCTCTGATTCAAAATCGACAGGGATTGACATCCTTACTAAAGATTCACTCAAATCACTCAAAGTATTTAAGGTTCAGAATTAAACACTCAAAAGTCAAACATGAAAAGTTAATCCCATAGGCTTGCATGAAAATCAAATCTCTACCACTATGATATGAAATGATACACAAATCAAAAGGTTTTTAACAGGGTTGTAATGGGGCTTGGGTTAAAGGTGTGGATAAAGGTGAATTAGAGAGGTCGAGAATCGAGATTGGGTGACAAATTACCTAACGTAAATAATGAACTAAATAAAAGTAATCAATTGAAAATTAATAATACTAATACTACGAGCTTCTTCTTCAATATTTGGAGTTCAAACGTATAAGCTCATTACAAATCTAACAATGAATATACTTCGATTTTTTTTAAGAACAAGTCATAATAAGGAATAAATTACTGAAATAAAGATCATAGTTAGGCAACTGATCAAATCAAATCTTGACATAAGGGTAGTTAAAAAGGATAGTGGTAACAAATAAAAAGGGTTTTGGGTTAATATTAGCGGGTAAGTCAATAAAAAGGTTTGTTAGGATTCAACGGGGTTCACTAGGGGTTAATTATGAAGGTAGGTTTTTAGTGGAGTAAGTAGGTTAAAACCTAAGTGCCTTTATCATCTCTGTATATCAAATCAAAAAGTGTGGTCTCGACATGTATAATCAATGCAAGTTCTAGAATAACAAATCAATGTTGACACACTCATAATCAATAAAGTGAGCAAGAAAAAGAATTGATGCTCTATAAGGCTCAAAATCTCACAAAAATTATGGGTATTTTGATGTCAACCTCGTAAATTTCAAATTTCAAAGCAATATTCAAATTCAGATAGACAACCTAGAGAAATTTTTAATTTTTGAAAAATAGACTTGTCATGCTTGACTCTCTAGTATCTTAGAATTTAATTATCAATGCACAATTATCAATGACTTAATCCAAGACACATTAATAAAAATCATAAATCAAAGGAATTTCATTCTAATTATAATATGAGAAACTTACTTAAGGAACAAGACATAATTCAGGATTTGAGAATAATGCAAAAAGTTTGGCACCTAATTTCAGGAATTTGCGAATAATGAAAAAAAAAATTGGCGCCTTTTTAGGTTGTTCACCCCCCACACTTAAGATGTACATTGCCTTCAATGTACAAAGATATATATATAAACAATCAAGTAGAAAATTAAAATATATGGAGAGAAGTGAAACTCCCTGAATTTGGATGGATTCCTTGCGTTGGAGGTGAAAGATAAGTTGGAGGAGGCGTCTCTGTTGGTGGTATGGTGGCCGTCCACAGTCTCTACGCTAGATGAAGAAATTGGGTAGTTCGTGCAGAATTAGCCAGGAAATAATAATAATAATTCAAACTATACTAATTATATATTTAAAGAAAAGCAAGCTAAAGTGAAGGAAAATAAAAAAGTGAAATCAAATTAAAAGAAAAGATTAATAGACCGAAGAGTCCTTATTGTTGGATGGTTTGCGAGGTGGGTGTGATTTCTAAGGCTATGGTGGAGTGGTGGTCGTGGTCGAGGTGTGATTCCCTAGCAGCCTTTAGAACCTAAAACCAAGAAACTAAGATAAAATAAATTAAATTAAACATAAGAGAAATAAAGAAAAGGAAAATAAAAGAGAAGAGAAAGGAAAAAGAAAAATAGAATGGTCTCAAAGACCCTTGGCTTGTCGAATAATTGAAGCGGCCGGCATGAACTTATATAGATCGGTCTCCCTCTGGGAGACTATGCTTGATTCCTTCCGCTTCTTCGGCATTTGGTGTAGCTCAAGGGTTTTGGGAATGTAGTGGAGAAGAAAAGTAGGGGGAGGTCTGAATAATGGGATAGAATAAAGGGGATGGGGAGTAGGAAAGTGAGTAAGGGAAGAGAAAAAGGAGGGGGTTTAAATAGATTTTTAAGCCTGGTACAACCCCACGCCCATGTACCGTGGGCGTGCTAAGTCACACGGCTGCCTCGCACAGCCGTGTTGAGCATCGTATCGTTTCTCCCGTGCCCATGTTCGGGGTGCACGCGCCCAGTGTAAACTACGATGTCGACCACCACGCGCATCGCACGGCCGGGGTTTTTGGTGCCCGTGGTGTGGTGGTTGGAGTCCGTGATTTGAAAATTGATTCGCTCGACTGCACCATCTCTACCATGTCGATGCGAGATTCGATACATCCACAAGGCCACGCCACGGCGTGTGCAAGGTCGTGTGGCACTGAATTCTGTACTTTTGGTTAGTTTATAGTTAGGTACTATAAAGAAAGGATAAAATAGAATAAATAAGACAAAATAAAAATGTAAAAGTTAATGGGGTTAGTGCTCGGGGTTGCCTCCCGAGAAGCGCTGCTTATAGTCTTAAGCTAGACTCTCCTCTCATTTGTATATTCATGGTGGTTTGAGGAGTTGAAAGTCCTTCCTCATCTTTGGCGGCTCCATTATCATGATAGAATTTAAGTCGAGATGCGTTTATATTGAAAGTGCCAAAGATAGGATTACTTACCTCGACTGTTCCGTATGGGAAAACACTGATTACCCTAAAAGGGATTTCTTTGTTAGTGTTAGGGTCAGGAGGAGATATTCGAGGGTCTGCTTTATCAATCAATACTTGATCTCCGATTTTGAACTTGTTTGCCGCGTGGAGTGGCTCTGGTTCTGCTTTGTGTATCCCTAATTTTTTCCTTAAAATGTGTCTTCCACTCGTCTAGATCATCGATCTGAATCCCTCGTTCCTCATGAGTTATTTCTTTGTTGGCACATGGTTTAGGATCGGGTTCAGTTGTATTCTTTTGTGGTGCTTCCTGAAAAGAAGGGTTAACCGAATGGTTATCATTCGAATTTATTTTCTCACCTTGATTATTCGATGTTCTAGTTGAATCGAGGGCTTGAAGAGTGATTGTCTCTCGTCACCTACACGAGTAATATAAGTTCTTTGCATCAACATCGATTTTAGTTCTAGCAGTTGCTAAGAATGGTCTTCCTAAAATTAGGGGGATCGTGTTGTCCTCATCCATGTCTAAAACGACAAAGTCTACTGGGAATACAAATTTGTCAATTTTTACGAGTACATCTTCAATTATGCCCCTAGGAATTCTAACAGTTTTATCATCTAATTGAATGCTCATCCTAGTTTATTTGGGCCTCCCTGGACCTAGTTGTTTAAACAATTTATAAGGCATGACATTTATGCTTGCCCCTAAATCAGCTAACGCATTATCAATAGATAAACTACCAATTAAGCATGGAATTGTAAAACTCCCTGGATCTTTTAATTTCTGTGGTAGTCTATTTTGCAATACTGCCGAGCACATTGCGTTTAGTTCCACACGTGATGCTTCGTCTATCCTTCGCTTTTTCACAATCATGACTCTTTTAGGAATTTTCTAGAGTCCGGCATCTGCGTAAGAGCTTCAAGTAACGGTAAGTTAATATGTAATTTCTTTAAAAGTTTAAGAAACTTACCGAACTGCTCCTCTGCGGTCGTCTCTCCTTAATGCTTTGGGATATGGTATGCGAGGTTGGTACTCTTTGATTACCGGTTTTGGCTTATTATTACTTACCTCAACCTTACCTTCTTCGACCACGTTCTCTTGCCTCGAATTGGGCTCGTCTAACCCTTCACTATCTTGAGCTGTTATGGCTTGAACTTGCTCCCTTGGGTTAGTCTCAGTGTTGCTCGGTAGTCTTCTATGTGGTCTCTCAGATATTTGCTTAGCGAGTTCCCCGATTTGATCCTTGAACTCTTGTGTCAATGCCTCAAGTTTTGTTTCTATCTTTTGGAAACGTGTTTCTGTATTTTGGGAACGTATTTCTGAGGCTGTTATGAAGTTTGTCAGCATCTCTTCAAGGTTTGGCTTCTTTTCCGTAAGGTGGTGTTGTTGGAAGTTTTGGGATGGTTGTTGCCTTTGATTTCTTTGACCGCCCCATGAGAAATTGGGGTGGTTCTTCCAACCTAGATTATAAGTATTACTATAAGGGTTATTGTTAGATCGGGAATTGTTACCCACATAGTTCATTTGTTCGCTCTCCATTCCCTGTCCGTAGGGTGGGTACTCAAGATTCACCACTCCTTCACTTGCGTCGCACTGCATAACTGGATGTGCCTGCGAAGAACCATATAAACCATCAATTTTTTTATGTAGTAATTCTACCGGATTGAAAGCGCGGTCATTGCATCGATGTTGAAAACTCTGGCTGCTTTGGCTGGCCTTGTCCTTGTAACTTGCCACTGATAGTTATTCAGTGACATCTCTTCTATAAACTCGTAGGCCGCTTCAGGAGTTTTGTTGTTTAGGGTTCCACCGGCGTGGTGAATCGATTAGTTGCCTTGTTGAAGGGTTCACACCATTGTAAAAGTTTGGACCAGTAGCCACAAAGGCAATCCGTGGTGTGGGCACCTTCTCAAGCCAAATCTTTGTATCTCTCCCATGCGTCGTAAAGTGTCTCTAAATCCATCTGCACAAAAAAAGAGATATCATTCCTCAATTTGGCCGTTTTGGCCGGTGGAAAATATTTTAGTAGAAATTTTTCGGTCATCTGATCCCATGTAATGATTGACCCTCGTGAAAGAGAATGTAACCACTGTTTGGCTTTATTCCTCAAAGAAAAGGGAAATAACCGAAGGCGGATGGCATCATCAGTAACGCCATTTATCTTGAAGGTATCACAGAATTCTAGAAAATTTGCTAAGTGTGTGTTAGGATCTTCATCCTGCAAACTATCAAACTGAACAAACTGTTGTATCATCTGTATAGTGTTAGGTTTCAGTTCAAAATTATTTGCAGCAATAGTAGACCTAACAATACTAGATTCAGTTCCTGTTAAACTAGGTTTAGCATAATCATACATAGTACGTGGAGCATTGTTTTCGGCCATCTCTGGAGGTGGCGGATGATTCTCGACCATCCCCGAAGAGAATTAGTTTCGTCTTCTTGCTCTTTTTCTGTGTAGTTTAAGCTTCGCCTTATCTCTCTACGATTTCTGCGAACTATTCTTTCAATATCACTGTCGTAAAGTAGGGGTCTTGTCGGGTTCCTTCTAGTCATAAACTAGAGGTACCTGAAAGGAGGAAACAATTACAGAAGAAAAATTAGCTAAGTTAAAAATTAAAATAAAAAAATTAAATTAAATTGCAAAAAATGAAATAAAAAAATGGCTAAAGTAATAAAACTTGAGTGTTCTTAATATTACAGTTCCCCAGCAACGGCGCCAAAAACTTGATCGTTGTTTTCGCGATGTCAAAGTCTTAAAATTTATAAAAAGAATGATCGAACCTGGAAACTAACTATGACAACGATTTGAGGCAAGTGCACCTATCGAACAATAGTATAGTTTATTGGCAAGACCGGAATGTCGAACCCAAAGGAACTAAAAGTACTAATACTAACTTTCTTTTTATTATCTAGCCTAAAATAAAGGGAATTTGTGTGTTTAATCTAAATTAATTAACTACTAAACTAAAGACTCTAAGACAAAGAAGAATGAATTTTGGAAAATAACTTGAGGAAAAACCAATTGATTAAGACGACACCCAAGGAAGAATCCACCTAGACTTCACTTGTTATCTAACTCTGAACCAGACGATTTATTCATTTGACTTGATTCGTAAGATTCCCTAATGTATATTAAACCCTCTCTCGAAGCGAATAACATCTAATCCTAGATTGATTAATTGAAATCTCTTTCTAATTAAAACCCCTAGAATTGCATTAACTCGATCTATGGAATCCCATATTAGGTTTCACCCTAATCCGGCAAAATCTCGTCACCCTATCTCTAGGCGCGCGATCAACTCCGCTTAACTATTCTAGATCTACTCTTAGGCAGGGACTTTTGCTCCTCCACCTAAGCACATCAAACTTGGATCAATATCCCGGAAATATCAACACAAGAATTAAGAACACATAATTAAGAACAAGTCAAATATTTATCATATAGTTCAAGAACGTGATAACAAGATTCATCTAAGTTTCATCCCCGTCAGGTATCTGAGGGTTTAGTTCATAACAATAAAAGAAAACATCTTAGAAGAAAAGATAAAACAAATGATCGTTGATTTTAGAAGAAAAGATAACAAGTATTTCCCCAAAGTCATTCTTCTTTGTCTTAGAGTCTTTAGCTTAGTAGTTAATTTAGATTAAACGACAATTCCCTTTATTTTAGGCTAGATAATAAAAAGAAACTTAGTATTAGTACTTTTAGTTTCTTTGGGTTTGACAATCCGGTCTTGCCTTAACTATACTACTGTTCGATAGGTGCGCTTGCCTCAAATCGTTGTCATAGTTAGTTTCCAGGTTCGATCATTCTCTTTATAAATTTTAAAACTTTGACAAATCACAGCGATCACTCAACCACATTCGACTAGCTCTTTTATGAATCAATAGATTCCAAACAGCATATTAAACTAAGTTATATAAAAAATAAATAATGTTTAATTGCTTAAAGACTTACCTCGGACGATGAAAAACTGGTACGGATCGGCTAGTCGACAACTTTACTTTTCCCCCAATCTAAATCCGATTTTCTCTTTTATTGATCTAAATTAATATAAATTAAACTTATCAAATCAAATATTCAACCAAATTCATCCAAAAACACACAAATGGGCAAATTTCAATTTTACCCCTGATATTTCACATTTTTCACAATTTAGTCCCTATTACATAAAACACAAAATATGAAAAATCTCACTACAACATAGTTAGGCTGAATATTCCTTATTCTTATACTAGTCCATTTATTTCATTTATTTCATATTTTAGTCCCTCAATTTATTATTTTCACAATTTAGTCCTAATTACTCAATATCATTAAAAACTCCAATACCAAACATGTTAATCTAAAACACATTTTTAATATTTCATCATCAAACATCACAAAACAAAAATATTCATCAATGGCGTAACTCAAAACATTCATCAAAATCAAAAATTTTAGCATGGGTCTTGTAGATAACTTAGCAACGATCTCAAAAACGTAAAAATTATCAAAAATCGAGCTAATTACATACCTTGATTGAGCTTAATAAGTTGCCAAACTCTTAAAGCTTTCTTTTCTTTCTTATTTTCTTTAGTTTCGGCAATAACAAAGAACATGCATGGTTGTTTTTAATTTATGTTATAACATATACATATTATTACTTATATTATAACTTTAATTATTATAATATTATTTCCACCCACTAACTAGTGACTGAATGTGTCCATGCCAATTTCAATGGTATAATTGCATTATAAGTACTCCACATTAAAAGAACAAAGGAATTAGGCACTTTAACAATTAGCATGCAAATTTTACATTTTATGCGATTAAGCCCTTTTATTAAATCGGGCACTCAAACAACAAAATTAAAACACAAAAAAATTCACAGATATAAATTCACACATAATAAACACAGAAAATAATTTTAAAATATTTTTCTGACTCAGATTCATAGTCCCGAAACCACTGTTCCGATTAGGGTCTAAATTGGGTTGTTACAACTCTCCCCCCTTAGGAATTTTCGTCCCCAAAAATCTTACCGGTGAATAGGTTTGGATAACGCTCTTTCATTGTATCCTCTGACTCCTAAGTTGCTTCCTCAACACCGTGCTTTTGCCACAATACTTTAACTAACGGAATTTTCTTATTTCTCAATTCTTTAATTTCACGAGCCAGAATTCGAATCGGTTCTTCATCATATGTCATGTCAGACTGAATCTCAACCTCTGTCGGACTAATCACATGTGAAGAATCGGATCGGTATCTACGGAGCATCGAAATATGGAATACATTATGGATCTTTTCTAGCTCAGGTGGCAACTGCAATCTATAAGCAACCGGCCCATATACGCTCTATAATCTCATATGGCCCAATAAATCTCGGACTCAACTTGCCTTTACGACCGAATCTAAGTATTTTCTTCCACCGTGAGACTTTCAAGAAGACTTTATCTCCAATCTGAAACTCTATATCTTTCCGTTTCAAATCTGCATATGATTTTTGACGATCTGATGCTGCTTTCAGACTTTCACGGATCACTTTCACTTTCTAATCAGTTTCTCGGATCAAGTCGACCCTGTGTATCTTATTTTCACTGAGCTTAGTCCAGTACAATGGTGTACGACATTTACGACCGTACAAAGCCTCATAAGGTGCCATTTTGATACTCGATTGAAAACTGTTATTATACGCAAATTCAATCAAAGGTAGGTATCGTTCCCACGTACCTTCAAACTCGAGAATGCAACATCTCAACATATCCTCAAGTATCTGAATGATTCGCTCAGACTGACCATCTGTCTGGGGATGAAAAGTAGTGCTAAAATGCAGTTTAGTACCTAGTGCATCTTGCAATTTCTACCAAAACCGCGATGTAAACCTCGGATCTCTATCCGATACAATAGAAATAGGTACTCTATTTAGTCTCACAATCTGAGAAACATATAACTCAGCAAGTTTATCGAGTGAATAATCTGTACGAACCGAAACAAAGTAAGCCGATTTAGTCAATCTATCCACAATAACCCAGATTGCATCTTTCTTGCTCGGTGTCATCGGTAACCCAGATACAAAATCCATCGTAACTCTATCCCATTTCCATTCAGGTATCATGATTGGCTGTAGCAATCCAGAAGGTACCTGATGCTCGGCTTTTACTTGCTGACAGACTAAACATTTCGATACAAAGTCAGAAATGTCTCGTTTCATACCTTGCCACCAATAGTGCTGTGATCGTTGATTTCAGAGTTTTAAATTTATAATGATCGAACTTGGAACTAACTATAACAACGATTGAGGCAAGTGCACCTATCGAACAGCAGTATAGCTTAGGCAAGACCGGATTGTCGAACCCAAAGGAACCAAAAGTACTAATACTAACTTTCTTTTTATTATCTAGCCTAAAATAAGTGAAGTTGTTATTTAATCTAAATTTAAATAACTACTAAGCTAAAGACGCAAAGACAAAAAGAATGAATTGGGGAAATACTGTTGGAAAAACTCAGTTGATTAAGAAGATACCCTTAAGAAGAATCCACCTAGACTTCACTTGTTATCTAACTCTAAACCAGATTTATTCACTTGACTTGATCCGTAAGACTCCCTAATATATATTAAACCCTCTCTCGAAGCGAATAACGTCTAACCCTAGGTTGATTAATTGAAATCTCTTTCTAATTAAAACCCCTAGAATTGCATTAACTCGATCTATGGACTCCCATATTAGGTTTCACCCTAATCCGGCAAAATCTCGTCACCCTATCTCTAGGCACGCGATCAACTCTGCTTAATTATGCTAGATCTACTCTTAAGCAGGGACTTTTTCTCCTCCACCTAAGCACATCAAGCTTGAATCAATATCCCGGAAATATCAACACAAGAATTAAGAACACATAATTAAGAACAAATCAAGTATTTATCATATAGTTCAAGCAAACAATAACAAGATTCATCTAGTTTCATCCCCTTGTGTAGTCAAGGGTTTAGTTCATAATAATAAAAGAAAACATCTCAGAAGAAAAGATAAAACAAAACATAAGAAATCCCTAAAACCCCCTGAAGGAATTGAAGGAGAGATCCGCCGTCTTGAGTAGAATTCCGAGTTCTTGAGATGGATCAACTGGCTATCTTCGAGTGTTTCCCACAAATCTGACCTTTTCGGCTTGGCTCCTTGGCCTAGCTCACCGCCCCCTTCTAGGTTATACTTAGGGTGTTTATATAAGCTTTTGAAATAGGTTTCTTTGCCCCTAAGTATCCTTTTCCGAGTGAAATTGCTCTTCTCCACGACAGGGACACAACCATGGCACACGTCCGTGTGAATCGTCTTTAGGCTGTGTTCGGACTTTTAATGAGGTAACACGCCCGTGTAAATCATGATCAGGCCGTGTTCTAGCCTATCAAGGAGACACGGCCGTGTTGGCTCAAGTCCAGGCCGTGTCGATTTTCACTTTGGCCCAATTTGGTCCGTTTTGAGCCCGTTTCTCGTTCTTTCCATCCTCCGGTGCTTTCCTGAGTATAAAACATGAAAAGAAAGGATTAAGAGCACCTTTTTACATAAATCAAGGGATAAATCATCCAAAAGTATGCTAAATGTGGGATTAAAATATGTTACTTTTACGGTTTATCACATACCCCCACACTTAAGCTTTTGCTTGTCCTCAAGCAAAATTCTCAACTTACAATTAAAACGAACTTTCCATGATTCAATATTCCTGTCAACAATGTCTCATCATAATTCATAGATAATTTATACATGGATAATTTAACTCAAAGAGTCCTAAAGATTCAAACAATATAAGTCATACATTTGTAGCACAAAACAAAGGTGTTTCCCCTTATCTAAATAATTACCTCTAATCCAAAACCTACAAGGATTGACATCCTCACAAAAGATTCACTCAAATCACTCGAAGTGTTTAAGGTTCAGAATTAAGCACTCAAATGTCAAACCTGAAAAGTTAATCCCATAGGCTTGCATGAAAATCAAATCTCCACCACTGTAATATGAGATGATGCACAAATCAAAAGGTCTTTGAAAGGTTTGTAACGAGGCTTGGGTTAAGGTGTGGATAAAGGCTGAATTAGAGGGTTAGAATCGAGATCGACCTAAAAAATTACCTAGCTAGAAACAACGAACTGAAAAACAAATAATTACATGAATTGAAACTTTGAAACTAATAATACGAGCTTCTTCTTCAATAAATAGACTTTAACTGTATAAGCTTGCTTTTCATCATACTAATACTGAATATACTTCGATTTTTTTTTATAAAGATCAAGTAATAATAAAGAACTTTAACAACTGAAATAAAGAACATAGTTAGGCAACTGATCAAATCAAATCTCGACAAAAAGGGTAGTCAAAAAGAATGGTGATAACAAATACAAAGGGTTTTGGGTTAATATTAGTGGGTGAGTCAATAAAAAGGGTTGTTAGGATCAAAGGGGTTCACTAGGGGTTAATTATGAAGGTAGGCTTTTTATGGAGTAAGTGGGTTAAATCCTAGGTGCCTTTATCATTTTTGTATATCAAATCAAAGATGTGGTCTCAACATGTATAATCGAGGTAAGTTCTAGAATAACTAATCAATGTTGACACACTCATAATCAAAAAGTGAGCAAGAAAAAGGATATATGCTCTTATAAGGCTCAAAATCTCACAAAAATTATGGGTATTTTGATATCAACCTCGTAAATTTTAAATTTCAAAGTAATATTCAAATTCAGGGTCACAACCTAAAAAAAAAAATTAATTCTGAAAAATAGACTTATCATGCTTGATTCTCTAGTATCTTAGAATTTGATTATCAATGCACAATTATCAATGACTTAATCTAAAACATATCAATAAAGATCATAAGTCATGGGAATTTCATTCTAATCATAATATGAGAAATTTACTTTAAGACAAGGCATAATTCAGGGATTTGAGAATAATGCAAAAAGTTTGGCACCTAATTCAGGAATTTGAGAATAATGAAAAAAAGTTAGGCACCTTTTTAGGTTGTTCACCCCCCCACACTTAAGATGTACATTGCCCTCAATGTACAAAGATATATATATATAGACAATTAAGTATAAATTCAAAAGATATGGAGAGAAGTGAAACTCCCTGAATTATGGATGAAATCCTTGCGTTCGAGGTGAAAGATAAGTTAGAGGAGTCGTTCTTGATGACGATCCTGCGCTAGATGAAGAAATTGGGTAGCTCATGGAGGATTAGCCAGGATATAATAATAATTAAAACTATACTAATTAAATAATTAAAGAAAAGCAAGCTAAAGTGATGAAAAATAAAAAATATAATAAAATTAAAGGAAAAGATAAATGGACCGTAGAGTCCTTATTGTTGGATAGTTCATGAGGTGGGCGTGATTTCTAAGGCTGTGGATATGGTGGTGGTCGTGGTGTGATTCCCAAGCAGCCTTTAGAACCTGAAACTAAGAAACTAAATTAAAATAAACTAAATTAAGTATAAGATAGTCAAAGAGAAGGAAAATAAAGGAGAAGATAAAAGTAAAAGAAAAGATAAGTGGTCTCAAAGACCCTTGGCTTGGCGAGTGAATGAAGCGGCCGGCATAAACTTATATAGATCGGTCTCCCTCTGGGAGACTATGCTTGATTCCTTCCGCTTCTTCGGCAATTGGTGTAGCTCAAGGGTTTTGGGAATGTATTGGAGAAGAAAAGTAGGGGGAGGTCTGAATAATGGGATAGAATAAAGGGGATGGGGAGTAGGAAAGTGAGTAAGGGAAGAGATGGGAGGGGGTTTAAATAGATTTTCAGGCCTGGTGCAACCCCACGCCTGTGTACCATGGGCGTGTTGATTCACACGACCGCCTCGCACAGCCGTGTTATGCATCGTATCGTTTCTCCCACGCCCATGTTCAAGTCACCACGCCCGTGTATAATCTAACAGTGTCGACCACAGCCGCATTGCACGGCCGTGGGGTTTTGTCGATGCCCGTGGTGTGGTGGTTTGAGTCCGTGACTCTGAAAATTGATTTTCTCTTACTCGTACCATCTCTGCCGTGTCAATACAGCGATTCGGTGCATCCACACGGCCACGGCCGTGTGCAAGGCCGTGTGGCCTGGAATTCTGTACTTTTGGTTAGTTTATAGTTAGGTACTATAAAGAAAAAAATAGAATAAATAAGACAAAATAAAATGTAAAAGTTAATGGGGTTAGTGCTCGGGTTGCCTCCCGAGAAGCGCTCGTTTAAAGTCTTAAGCTAGACTTACCTCTCGTTTGCATCATCATGGTGGTTTGAGGAGTTGAAAGTCCTTCCTCATGCTATCGGTTTTATTGTCATGATAGAGTTTAAGTCGAGATGCATTTATATTGAAAGTACCAAAAATGGGATTGCTTACCTCGACTGTTCCGTATGGGAAAACACTGGTTACCCTAAAATGGATTTCTTTGTTTGTGTTAGGGTCAGGAGGAGATATTCGCGGGTCTGCTTTATCTAATAATACTTGATCTCCAATTTTGAATTTGTCTGCTTCGTGGAATGGCTCTGGTTCAGCTTTGTGTATCCCTATTTTTTCCTTGAAATGCGTCTTCCACTTGTCTAGATCACCGATCTGAATTCTTCGTTCCTCATGAGTTATTTTTTTGTTGGCACAGGGTATAGGATCGGGTTCAGTTGTATTCTTTCCCGGTGTTTCCTGAAAAGAAGGGTTAACTGAATGATTATCAATAGAATTTATTTTCTCACCTAGATTACTCGATGTTCTAGCCGAATCGAGAGCTTGGAGAGTGACTGTCTCATTACCTACACGAAGTATTAGTTCTCCTGCATCAATGTCAATTTTAGTCCTGGCAGTTGCTAAAAATGGTCTTCCTAATATTAGGGGGATACTATTGTCCTCATCCATGTCTAAAACGACAAAGTCTACTGGGAATACGAATTTATCAATCTTTATGAGTACATCTTCGATTATACCCCTAGGAATTCTAACCGTTTTATCAGTTAATTGAATGCTCATCCTAGTTTGTTTGGGTTTCCCTAGACCTAGTTGTTTAAACAATTTATAAGGCATGACATTTATGCTTGCCCCTAAATCAGCTAACGCATTATCAATAGATAAACTACCAATTAAGCATGGAATTGTAAAACTCCCTGGATCTTTAATTTCTGTGGTAGTTTATTTTGCAAGACCGCCGAGCACATTGCGTTTAGTTCCACGTGTGATGCCTCGTCTATCCTTTCGCTTGTTCGTCAAAAGCTCTTTTAAAAATTTTCTAGAATCGGCATCGCGAAAGGGCTTCAAGTAGCGAGTAAGTTAATATGTAATTTCTTTAAAAGTTTAAGAATCTTACCGAACTGTTCCTCTCAGATCGTCTCTCTTCATCGCCGGGATAAGGAATGCGAGGTTGGTACTTTTGATTACCGGTTTTGGCTTTTCTTGTGTTACCTCAACTTTACCTTTTCTACCTCGTTTTCTTGTATTGGATTGGGTTCATCTAACCCTATACTATCATGAGCTGTGATAGCTTGGATTTGCTCCTTTGGGTTAATCTCAGTGTTGCTTGGTAGACGCCCTTGCGGTCATTCGAAAATTATCTTTGCAAGTTGTCCAACTGTCTTAGTAAGTTCCCCAACTTGACTTTCGATCCCCTTAATTGATGCCTGTTGATTCTTAAGGGTGGTTTCATTGTCTTGGAGACAGTTATCTGTGGCTGCCATGAATTTTGTCAGCATCTCTTCAAGGTTCGGCCTCTTTTCCTGTGGATAGGGCTGATTTTGGAATTTTTGAGGAGGTTGTTGTCTTTGAATTCCTTGATTTCCTTGTCCTCCCCATGAAAAATTTAGGTGGTTCCTCCAACCTCGATTATAAGTATTACTATAAGAGTTATTATTAGATCTGAAATTATTACCTATATAGTTCATCTGTTCGCTTTCTGTGCCCGGTTGGTAGGGTGGGTACTCGGGATTCGCCACAGTTCCACTTGCGTCGCCTTTGCATTCTTTGGATGTACTGCGAAGAACACAAACTATCAAGCTTTTTATTCATCATCTCTACCTATGTTGATAGCATGGTTATTGCGTCGAGTTTGAAAACTCCAACTGATTTTGTTAGTTTTGTCCTTGTAACCTGCCACTGATAGTTATTCAGTGACATCTCTTCAATAAACTCGTAGGCTGCTTCAGGAGTTCTGTTGTTCAGGGTTCCACCGGTGGCTGAATCAATTAGTTGCCTCGTTGAGGGGTTTACACCGTTATAGAAAGTTTGGACTTGGAGCCACAAGGGTAAACCATGGTGCGGACACCTTCTCAAGAGATCCTTGTATCTCTCCCATGCGTCGTATAATGTCTCTAAATCCATCTGCACAAAAGAAGAGATATCATTCCATAATTTGGCCGTTTTGGCCTGTGGGAAATATTTTAATAAAAAAATTTCGGTCATTTGATCCCATGTAGTGATTGACCCTCGTGGTAACGAGTTTAACCACTGTTTGGCTTTATTCCTTAATGAAAAGGGAAATAACCGAAGACGGATGGCATCATCAAAAACGCCATTTATTTTGAAGGTATCACAGAACTCTAAAAAATTAGCTATATAAGTATTTGGATCTTCGTCCTGTAAACCATCAAATTAAACAATTTGTTGAATCATTTGTATAGTGTTAGGCTTTAATTCAAAATTATTAGCAGCTATAGTAGGCCTAACAATACTTGATTCTGCTCCTGTTAAATGAGGTTTAGCATAATCATACATAGTACGCGGAGCATTATTTTCTGCCACATCTTGTGGTGGTAGATTATTCTCGTCCATCCCTTCAGTAGGATTGGATCTGCCTTCTTGCTCTTTTTCTGTGTAATTTAGGGCTCGCCTAATTTCTCTCTGCGATTCTCATGAGCGGTAGCTTCAATATCACTGTCAGATACTAGTGGTCCTCTCGGGTTCCTTCTAGCCATAAACTAGAGGTACCTGCTAGGAAAAGAAAGAAAGAAAATTTAGCAAAGTTAAAAACAAAACAAAAATAAAAATAAAAATAAAAGTAAATTGCGGAAAATAATGGCTAAAGTAATAAAAATAGAGCTTTCTTAATATTTTAGTTCCCCAGGAACGACGCCAAAAACTTGATCGTTGATTTCAGAGTTTTAAATTTATAATGATCGAACCTGGAACTAACTATAACAACGATTGAGGCAAGTGCACCTATCGAACCGTAGTATAGCTTAGGCAAGACCGGATTGTCGAACCCAAAAGAACCAAAAGTACTAATACTAACTTTCTTTTTATTATCTAGCCTAAAATAAGTGAAGTTGTTATTTAATCTAAATTTAACTAACTACTAAGCTAAAGACGCAAAGACAAAAAGAATGAATTGGGGAAATACTGTAGGAAAAACTCAGTTGATTAAGACGATACCCTTAAGAAGAATCCACCTAGACTTCACTTGTTATCTAACTCTGAACCAGACGATTTATTCACTTGACTTGATCCATAAGACTCCCTAATATATATTAAACCCTCTCTCGAAGCGAATAACATCTAACCCTAGGTTGATTAATTGAAATCTCTTTCTAATTAAAACCCCTAGAATTGTATTAACTCGATCTATGGACTCCCATATTAGGTTTCACCCTAATCCGGCAAAATCTCGTCACCCTATCTCTAGGCGCGTGATCAACTCCGCTTAATTATGCTAGATCTACTCTTAAGCAGGGACTTTTGCTCCTCCACCTAAGCACATCAAGCTTGAATCAATATCTCGTAAATATCAACACAAGAATTAAGAACACATAATTATAAACAAATCAAGTATTTATCATATAGTTCAGCAAACGATAACAAGATTAATCTAAGTTTCATCCCCTTCAGGAATCTGAAGGGTTTAGTTCATAATAATAAAAGAAAACATCTCAGAAGAAAAGATAAAACATAACATAAGAAATCCCTAAAACCCCCTGAAGGAATTGAAGGAGAGATCCACCGTCTTGAGTAGAATTTCGGCTTCTTGAGATGGATCAACTAGCTATCTTCGAGTGTTTCCCACAAATCTGACCTTTTCGGCTTGGCTCATTGGCCTAGCTCACCGCCCCCTTCTAGGTTATACTTAGGGTGTTTATATAGGCTTTTGAATTAGGTTTCTTTGCCCCTAAGTATCCTTTTCCGAGTGAAATTGCTCTTCTCCACGACAGGGACACGGCCATGGCACACGCCCGTGTGAATCGTCTTTAGGCCGTGTTCGGACTTTTAATGAGGTAACACGCTCGTGTAAATCGTGATCAGGCCGTGTTCTAGTCTATCAAGGAGACACGGCCGTGTTGGCTCAAGTCCAGGCCGTGTCGATTTTCACTTTGGCCCAATTTGGTCCGTTTTGAGCCCGTTTCTCGTTCTTTCCATCCTCCGGTGCTATCCTGAGTATAAAACATGAAAAGAAAGGATTAAGAGCACCTTTTTACATAAATCAAGGGATAAATCATCCAAAAGTATGCTAAATGTGGGATTAAAATATGTTACTTTTACGGTTTATCATGTTGCTTCAGATCATTATACATCTTTGTACTACCCGGATGAACAGATAGCCGACTGTTATGAGCTTCATTCAAAATCATCTTAATCAACTCTGTATTTCTTGGAACGTATATTCGATTTCTGAACCGTAAACATCCCTCAGCATCCACTTGAAATTCTGAATCAACATTCGAATTATATTGAGCCCGCTTTACTATCAAATCATTATCGACCTTCTTAGCTTCACAAATCTGTTGAATAAATAATGGTCTTGCTTTTAACTCGGTTATTATCGCACCATCATCTGACATAACCATATGTGCATTCATTGCACGCAAAGCAAATAGGGATTTTCGACTTAGAGCATCAGCAACAACATTAGCCTTTCCTGGATGATAGTCAATCACATGTTCATAATCTTTTAGCAACTCTAGCCATCGACGTTGTCTCAAATTCAGATCTTTCTGAGTCATCAAATACTTCAAACTTTTGTGATCGGAATAAATATGACATTTTTCACCGAATAGATAGTGGCGCCAAATTTTCAATGCAAACACAATAGCTGCCAATTATAGATCGTGCGTCGGATAGTTCTTTTCACGTGGCTTTAACTGTCTCGAGGCATAAGCTATAACTTTGCCTTCCTGCATCAGAACACAGCCCAAACCATTTAAAGATGCATCACTATATATAACAAATTCTTTACCCGATTCTGGCTGAGCTAACACTGGAGCTTCGGTCAAAAGAGCTTTCAACTGATCGAAACTTTTTTGACACTTTTCTGACCACTCAAACTTAACATCTTTCTGTAACAGCTTTGTCATTGGTGTCGCGATCATAGAGAAACCTTTCACGAACCGTCTATAATAACCAGCAAGTCCCAGAAAGCTTCAAACTTCAGAGACATTCCTCGGAGGTTTCCAATCAAGTATAGCTGAAATTTTACTCGGATCAACCCAAACACCCGATTCTGATACAACATGGCCCAGAAAACTAACTTCGCGTAACCAGAACTCACATTTACTGAACTTTGCATACAACTGTTTATCTCGTAAAGTCTGTAACATAAGTCTCAGAGGTTCGGCATGCTCGGTTTCATCACGGGAGTAGATCAGAACATCATCTATGAACACTACCACAAATCGATCCAGATACTGTCTGAAGATCCGATTCATCAAATCCATAAAAATAGCATGTGCATTAGTAAGTCTGAACAGCATAACTAGAAACTCGTAATGTCCGTATCTCGTTCGGAAAGCAGTCTTTGGCACATCAGAGTCTTTAACTCGCAACTGATAGTAGCCTGATCTCAAATCTATCTTTGAAAATACTGTAGCCCCTTTCAACTGATCGAACAGATCGTCAATCCCTGGCAACGGATACTTATTCTTTATAGTCACTTTATTGAGCTGTCTGTAATCGATACACATTCTCATAGTTCCATCTTTCTTTTTCACAAATAAAACTGGTGCACCCCAGGGAGAGAAACTCGGTCGCGCAAAACCTCTATTTGTCAACTCTTGCAACTGAGCTTTTAATTCTTTTAATTCCGTAGGTGCCATTCTGTACGGAGCTATCGAAATCGGAGTCGTCCCCGGCACTAACTCAATACCAAACTCTACCTCTCGGATCGGTGGCAAACACGGTAATTCTTCAGGAAACACATCCGGATACTCACACACAACAGGTACGGATTCGATCTTCTTTTCGATCACTTTAGAGTCGAGCACATAAGCAAAATAAGCTTCACAACCCTTTCTCACATATTTCTGAGCTAACATCGAAGATATTATTGCTGGTAAACCACTCAGATCATTAGATTCAATCCGAATAATCTCATTGTTCTGACATCTCAAATCAATGGTCTTTCTTTTACAATTAACAACAGCATCGTGCAAGGTCAACCAATCCATACCCAAAATTATATCGAACTCGTCGAAAGGTAACAACATCAAATCAGCTAAAAAGCATGAATCTCGAATCATCAACGGGCAATTTTTACACACTTTATCAACCAGAACACACAGTCCTAGGGGGTTTGATACTCGAATCACAAACTCAGTAGACTCAACAGGCAAAGTCTTACTGGATACTAATGTTTCACACACATAAGAATGAGTCAAACCAGGATCAATCAATGCAATAACACTAGTATCATAAAGAGTGAAAGTAACGGTAATAACATCTGGAGAAGAAGCGTCCTCACGAGCGCGTATAGCATATGCTCTGGCAGGTACACGAGCCTCAGATTGAACTGCTGTATCTTTCGTCCCTCTCTGGCTACCCCCTACATTACCCGAATGCCTGGGTGGTCTGCCTCGTACTGACATATTGCTCGGTCTTGCGTTCTGATCAGTGTTTTGCTCGGCTAACATCGGGCAATCTCGGATAAAATGATCCTTCGACACACATTTAAAACAAGACCCATCATGTAATCTGCAATCTCCAAAATTACATTTACCACAATGCTTGCACTCGGCTCTATTCTGTCGAACATTGCCAACACTAGCTATCGAAGTGGCTCGTGAACTTACAGGAGGTCGGTCTCGATCTCGTCTAGAAAAGTCTGAAGTAGCTTTAGATCGACTAGAATCATCTCTGAACTTCTTCGATGCTGAGTGAAAATTCTTACCCGATGATCTTTTACGGAAATCTCTAACTTCAAAATCAGCTTTTCTTTTCTCTTTCCCGAGTTCTTCGACTTTGAAAGCTCGTTCAACAAGTACCACGAACTCTTTGATTTCAAGTATACCAACCAACAATTTAATGTCTTCATTTAAACCGTCTTCAAATCTTTTACACATGATAGCTTCGGTTGAAACACATTCACGAGCATATCGACTTAGTCTCACAAATTTCCGTTCATACTCAGTCACGGTCATACGACCATGTTTCAATTCCAGAAATTCTTTGCGTTTCTGGTCGATAAATCTCTGGCTGATGTATTTCTTACGGAACTCATCCAAAGAATTCCTGTGTCACTCTCTTTTGGGACCACCGATACTAGTATATTCCACCAGTGATATACGGTGTCTCGTAATAAAGATATGGCACACTTTAAACATTCATCTGAAGTACAAGATAGCTTGTCGAACACACGAATAGTATTATCAAGCCACAACTCACTTCGCCAAAGCATCATCATCATCATTAGCTTTAAACTCTTCAGCCCCGTGTTTTTACGATTTTATCTACAGGAGGCTTATTAAATCTCATTGGATCAATCATCGGAGGTACCACAGGTATCGAAGATGGATTATTCGGGGGTGGAGGTTGTTGTGCAGTCGGATTAGTCTGGATATATTGAGTAAACCAATCGTTCATCATTTGGTAGAAGGCTTGTTTAGCCTCCCCCTCATGGCTACTCAAGATAGGTCAAGATTCAACTGGCGCTGTCCCATGTGCGGGAGTAGGTGCTACACTCTCGACATCATCAGCTACAGCACTGTCGGGATCCATTTACTATACGAAAACACATTTTCAAATGTCAGAAGTCATTACACTATCGCAGTAAATATCATGGCATGTATAGCTAGACTCACACACGCTACGTTAGTCCTAGAATCGACTAAACCGTAGCTCTGGTACCAATAAAATTGTAACACCCCTAACCCGTATCCGTCGCCGAACTAGGGTCACGAGGCATTACTGAACATAAGTATTGTTCCGAACATTCTCAAGCTAACACAGGTCATATTCATATTTACATGTAAAGCATATAATTAATTAAATATTAAACATACATTATATAAAACATATTGTATATACGAATTATAGATTCATCACTTTATTTATAAGCAATTACAAAAAATAAAAGTCAAACTTTATTTTCTTAATTCTAAACGTGAGCATATTTATCCAAATAAATAGTATCACAAGACATTTTATTTTATTATTTTTTTAACATATATGGTATTATCTAGTACCTATTATGCCAATTACATAAGCCTCACATATGCATATTCACTTACATTAAAAACCGAATCATAATGTCAAGCATCATTCGATTACGCACAAATACATATATGCATATCAATACATACAATCAACGTCATGCTCCTTTGTTAAGCCAACTTACAAGTCCTTTACAAACCGAAAATATCATAATAATTTCTTACTATATATATTCGAACTTAATATATATATATTTATGTCATCAAATGCTCATTTACATATTAACATCTGTATTAAACATAAAAACCAATTTCATGTATATATACTTTATCTATACCCAACCAAAACCGAATCATCTAAACATACTCGTGATAATATATACTCACCAAGACCGACTCATCAACCACAATCAAGTCCACCAATAATTTTCAAGCTATTTCCAAACGTGTAGCACCAATTACACATACATTTCTTTCATTTCATATAACATTATAATCAAAACGGGTTAAACCATTATCAAACATAACTAAATTCAAACTTTGAAGTTAAGCCATTTTCGCATGGCTCAAATTATACATATCCAAGATCAAACAAAATACATATTAGCCTATACATGCCATAAGTTCGAAAATAGACTTTTAAAAGTACCGAAGGTTGACGATAGTGTGGATGACTTCTCTGACGATCCCCGAGCTCGTAACTTAAAACAAAATCTATAAAACAGGGTAACAAAGATGCACACAGAGTAAGCTAACTTAGCTTAATAAGTCATAAGCAATTTAACATTCAAAATAATAATCAAAACATTAAAGACAAACCAAATTATAACATTAATGTTGTACATTATCTTGATCATATCATCTCATTTATTTATTCATAACTTATACTTTTACACAAAAGGGTTACCTTGGCCGAATGCCATTAATTCACATTTAGCATAATATCATTCAAATATATATATACTCATGAATCAAACTCATCTTTATAAGCCAACATCTCTCATTTGGTCGATTATAGAAAATCAAATATAATATCACAAATGTGCATAACTATATGGCCGAATATGTAAGATCAAAATTTAACATCACCTATGTACTTACTTATATTGCCGAATATACAAATTCAATTATAATATCACATTTGTGCATACCTTCATAGTCGAATATTCAAGATCCAATATAACATCACATATGTACATACCTATGTGGCCGAATATATACAAGATCATTTAGCTCAACTTTACTTGCTCAATTTCCACATCAACTTGAAATCTTATAAGCATAGGCTTGAAAATAAATCACCGGTATAAAACCTGCTAGGCATAAGCCTGAATCACACACCGGCACAAGGCCTGCTAGACACAAGGTCTGATATTATTCACCGGCAATAAGCCTGCTAGGCATAAAGCCCAATTACATTCACCAGCATAAAGCTTGCTAGGCTCAAAGCCCGAATATCACTATTATAATGATGTCTCGTACACAATTCATATAACAAAAACTTCATATATTCCATATAGATCATACAAACTTTTAAATGATATAACTCTGTTGAATTAAACTCAAATACAGTATTTCTATGCTCAACCACATTCGACTAGCTCTTTTATGAATCAATAGATTCCAAACAGCATATTAAACTAAGTTATACAAAAAATAAATGATGTTTAATTGCTTAAAGACTTACCTCGGACGATGAAAAACTAGTACGGATCGGCTAGTCGACAACTTTACTTTTCCCCCGATCTAAATCCGATTTTCTCTTTTCTTGATCTAAATTAATATAAATTAAACTTATCAAATCAAATATTCAACCAAATTCATCCAAAAACACACAAATGGGCAAATTTCAATTTTACCCCTGATATTTCACATTTTTCACAATTTAGTCCCATTGCATAAAACACAAAATATGCAAAATCTCACTACAACATAGTTAGGCCTAATATTCCTTATTCTCATACTAGTCCATTTATTTCATTTATTTCATATTTTAGCCCCTCAATTTATTATTTTCACAATTTAGTCCTAATTACTCAAAATCATTAAAAACTCCAATACCAAACATGTTAATCTAAAACACATTTTTAATATTTCATCATCAAACATCACAAAACAAAAATATTCATCAATGGCATAACTCAAAACATTCATCAAAATAAAAAATTTTAGCATGGGTCTTGTAGATAACTTAGCAACGATCTCAAAAACGTAAAAATTATCAAAAACCGAGCTAATTACATACCTTGATTGAGCTTAATAAGTTGTCGAACTCTTAAAGCTTTCTTTTCTTTCTTATTTTCTTTAGTTTCGGCAATAACAAAGAACATGCATGGTTGTTTTTAATTTATGTTATAATATATACATATTATTACTTATATTATAACTTTAATTATTATATTATTATTTCCACCCACTAATTAGTGACTGAATGTGTCCATGCCAATTTAAATGGTATAATTGCATTATAAGTACTCCACATTAAAAGAACAAAGGAATTAGGAACTTTAACAATTAGCATGCAAATTTTACATTTTATGCGATTAAGCCCTTTTATTAAATCGGGCACTCAAACAACAAAATTAAAACACAAAAAAATTCACAGATATAAATTCACACATAATAAACACAGAAAATAATTTTAAAATATTTTTCTGACTCGAATTCATGGTCCCGAAACCACCATTCCGATTAGGGTCTAAATTGGGCTGTTACAGAGAACTTGAGGAGGATATTTACATGTAACAACCAAAGGGTTTTACAGTCTCAGAAAAAGAGGACTATGTTTGCTTGTTGAAAAAGTCCCTTTACGGTTTGAAACAGTCACCAAGACAGTGGTACAAGAGGTTTGATCCTTTATGGCTTCTTATGATTTCAAAAGAAGTAGTTTTGACAGTTGTGTTTACTTTAAGAAAAATAGTGATGGTTCTTTTGTGTATCTACTTCTTTATGTTGATGACATGTTGATAGCAGCAAAAGATAAAGGAGAGATAAGAAAGGTCAAAACCCAACTAAGTGAAGAATTTGAGATGAAAGATTTGAGACCAGCAAAGAAGATACTTGGTATGGAGATTCTAAGAGATAGAAAAGCAAGTAAATTGTACCTAAGTCAGAAGGGGTACATTGAGAAAGTTCTTTACAGGTTCAATATGCAGAGTGCTAAGCCTGTTAGTACTCCTTTAGCAGCCCATTTAAGAATTTCATCGGCTTTGTCTCCACAATCAGATGATGAGATTGAGTACATGTCACATGTTCCATACTCTAGTGCAGTGGGATCTCTCATGTATGCTATGGTTTGTTCACGTTCAGATTTATCATATGCAGTCAATGCAGTTAGCAGATACATGGCGAATCCCAGTAAAGAACATTGGAAAGTAGTTCAGTGGATTTTAAGATACTTACGAGGTACTACTGATGTTTGCTTACAGTTTGGAAGAACTAGAGATGGAGTCATTGGGTATGTTGATGTTGATTTTGCTGGAGACCTTGATAGAAGAAGATTTGTCACAGGTTATGTCTTTACAATCGGAGGTTGTGCAATCAGTTGGAAAGTCGCTTTGCAAACTACAGTCACTTTGTCTACCACTTGAAAGTGAGTACATGGCGATTCATCGAGGCTTGTAAAGAAGCTATTTGGTTGAAGGGACTCTTTAGTGAACTCAATGAAGACCTTCAAATCAGTACAGTATTTTGTGACAGTCATAGTGCAATCTTCCTTACAAAAGATCAAATGTTTCATCAGAGAACAAAACACATTGATGTTCGGTATCATTTTGTTCGTGATATTATTGCTTGTGGTGATATTGTTGTGAGCAAAATTAGTACTCATGAAAATCCTGTAGATATGATGACTAAGTCACTTCCTATAACCAAGTTTGAGCATTGCTTAGACTTGGTTGGTGTTCATTGTTGAAGTTAAACCCTTAAGGGTTTTTATGGAAGAGGTGGAGAACTTGTTCGTTGAGAGTTCGCGATGAAGAACTTGTTCATTGAGAATTCGTGTCAAGGTGGAGATTGTTAGAATTAAGTGACCCGAATCTTTATTTAAATAAAATACAGTGGTAAAATAAAATAAAAGTAAAATCTATATAGAACTATACTTATTTTATTTTATTTTAGAATAAGGTTTTTTAAACCTTATTAAACTCTATCTATTTTATATTGATTAGAATAAGGTGTTTCAATCTTACTACACTCCTATTAGAATATGGATTTACAAGCCTATAAATAGACATAGTCTATTCCTCTTGTAATGATTCGAATTCGACATAGTGAATTTTCTTCTCCTCTGCTCGTGGTTTTTTTTCCCGAAAGGGTTTCCACGTAAAATTTGTGTGTTCTTTATTTTATTTATCTTTTTTTTGCGATATATTGTCATTATCGACATTCTATTTTATTTTTCACAGAATTGGCCTAATTCGAAAAATTAGAAACCTTTATGCATGTGCGTCACACGTGTAATACACGTAGAAAACAATGAATGGAGTTAGTTAGATTTATAAGTTCTAGATTAGGATGCATCTATTAACTAATGTTAGACCTTCACATAATGTGCAACCATATTTGGCATTTGCAAATGGATAACGCATGCATAGCATGCACGTGATTCTTAATTTTCAAAGAATCTTTCAAATAGAAAGCACATACATAGGATACACGTAATTAATAATTTTCAAGGACCTCTTATGCTACCATAAATAAAGAACACTTCAAACCACACAATCAATGTTCACATCCATCATTCTAAAAAAAACTCTCTATTATGCATTTGAAGTTTAATTTGGGGAATGCGAATGAAAGCACTAGTATATTAAGTTTTCTTTAGACAACATGGTGAATAATGAACAAGGTTAAATTGTATTGAATTTAAAAGTATCAATTTATTAATGTTGATTCGAAGATAGTTTAGCTGTAGTTGCACTTATGTGTTGTATATATTTATTAAGGTTATGATTGAGAGTTCGAAACAAGGAAGCTTTTCTCTTTCTCTTTTCCTTACTGATGTGGTTTGATATCTTGGTTATTTGATGGTTGTTTGGAATCGATTATTGATTTAATGTATGGGTTTGTTGCTTTCTTAGCTTTGGGTTTTTTATTGAAATTGTGCTGAAGATGGTAAATGGTGATTGTGTGGATTGTGCAAGTTGTCTAAGGATCATGGTGTCTGAATGGTGATGCATTTGGTTAGAGAAGATCCGACGACAGTGACCATCAACTACAGTGAGCTAAGTGATAACTAGGGTTTAAACTAATTTGTTAATGGGTTTCTTTTCAATTTTAGGAATATAAATAAAATAACATTTGTTTTATTATCCATGTATTTTTTATTAGACAAATAAGAAAACATGTGGACCAAATGCATTTTGCTACGTGGCATTTTTAATCCATTCAGCAGAACTTTAATGGGCCATTAGGGGCCTTTACGAAAATAACAATTCGAAAGGTTCAATTGATTATTATTTTTTATTAAGAGTCTAATTGATTCATTTTTCAACTAAGGGTGCAATTGATTTTCAAATTACTTTTGAGGGACTTTTTTAGTATTTTACCATATAAAAAGGAATTTTGAAATAAGCATTACTTTATTATAATACTAGCAATGTCACTTATCACAATGAAGATCATCAAAATTTCAAAGTTGTTTCTTTGTTGTTGCCAAAATCTTAAATTTTTAAAAAAGTTTCAAAACCTTACTTTAGATAATATATATCATACTTTGATTAAATGCTTGATAGTTTACACAGAGTGTCCATAATCATATGTTTTATATATTGGATTGTGTCAGAAGGCGCATGTATCTTTAGTCATCGAATTTTGTTCAAGTGTAGCTTCGGAATGGCTGATGAATAGGAATTATAAACCGTGATCGTTACAAAAATTGTTTGGGGATATCGACTGTTGCACTAATCAGTTGGCTCAATATTAGTTCGAAGATATCCACACACAAGGTAATGGTATGGAGGATGCTTTGGCGAAAACTGATATATTGAGATCTTTTTTTTTAAAGCCTGGTGGTGAATTTTGTTTAATGCATTATAGTTCTAGTTGTCTGGAGGTTTTTGTCTTTGGTTTTCAATACTAATATTGTTGTATTCATGTTGTATTCATGGTATGGAGGATGTCTCGATTTTACATTATTTTTCTTGACTGAGCAAAAAAAATATGAGTTGAAAAACCAACTAAATTAAAAGAATCAAACATTTGATTGAATGAGATACACAAATGTTATTTATTTGGAACAAAGCAGGAGTCATGCTATATTTGGTTAGCATGTAAATATGTTGTAACACCCCAAAACTCGGCCCAAAAGTTTCGACCAGATTCTGGAGGTCACATTGGCCACCGAAATGGCTCAAAACAAAAACACTGATTTAAACACAAAAATTCTTTCCATAAATCTTTTTCTCTTGCTATTTACTTAAATCGAAAACGAATTTTTCCAAAATGCTTTGCAAACGTTGAACTTATTTTCGCTTAAAACTTTGCTTGGAACCAATTCACAATTAATGATTTAATATTTGCAACCAAAAGAGGTTTGAAAGTTTTGATAATCAAACTAAAATTCAAAAGTTTACATTGGGAAAAATAAATTGTTATCTTGTCGGAAAAATCGTATTTAGATACTAAAACTCATGTATGGCATCTCAAATTTAATTAAAAAACACCATAAACTCAAAACTTAGTGAAAGTCCGAAGGCAAAACTCATACCACAGTCCTTATGAAATTAGTTATAGTTTCAATGAAAACATATTATCAATCTTTATAAAATTTATTTTAAAACTCAAACTGAAACTTGAAATCCTGATACCTCCGTTTTGTTGATTCCGACACCTAACCTCACGGATTACCTGAAAAGAAAAAACTAAGGGGATAAGCTACACGAGCTCAGTGTGAGTTTGAAACATAAGCAAATGGCAAAAGATGAAATAACACAACAAATATTTCAAAAAAATATCTATATACAGATAACATATGAAAAAAACAAATCGGTAATCCAATATACGAAATGTTTCCATTAACAAACAGAACACAATTATATTATTATTCCAAACACTCATGTAACCCAATTGCAACAGACTATTCAAAGTATTTCATAAACGTCCTAACGATCATACAAACAGACATAAATTCAGATGCGTACAATATACAACAAGCAAAAATCCCACCCCACCAGCCAAAACACCACTCCAACCACTCTGCACAGCACAATTGGGGTATGGTATGCCCATCCACCTTGCACACCACAAAGGACTACGGTAGGCTCATCCACCCTACACACCACAATAGTGGATCTAAGCCACTCAAATGAAAATGTGCAACTGAGCTGACATATAAATATATAAATTGCGGACGTACCGCTATCAGATTAATTTGTAGTTTAAATGTCCAAATCAGACTTCCTTCTCTTCACAACCAAAACCACAATTTTTTATGCAAATGCAAAATGCATACAACATGCATACGAACATACAAAAACATAAGTACACATATCCAGTTGAACAGATTTAGATTTGGTTATACTTGTATTCAATTACTGAGTTATGATAACAATAATAAACTCAAATCTATTCATCACATCACATTATCACTTAAACGAACAATTAAGTTAAAGCCTATAAGTGCACATACATATGCGAATCCAAGTTGTACAGAGTCCCAAACACATTTACAGAGGCTTAAACAAGTGTTGGATTACACAGGAACTAAACGAGTCAGTTTACAAACAAAGAATAAAAACTGCAAAAACAAGGTCACACGACCATGTGCCCAGGTTGTGTGGAAGGGTCCAGACCGTGTGACAGAGGTACACGACCGTGTGACTGATACACACGCTCGAGTGAGTAAAGCACACGATCGTGTGGTAGGAACACATGCCCATGTGACTGAGTTACACATGCCCATGTGACTGAGTTACACGACCATGTGGCTGAGAGACATGATCGTGTTACTGAAACACACGCCCGTGTGACATATATACACGGTTGTGTTACAAAACCACACGCTCATGCGCAACAACAAATTTCCCTACATGGGTCACACGATCGTATGGCCAGGCCGTATGACTAACGAATTACCCTAGTTTCTACAGCAGCACACGCCCATGTGGCTGCTTGTGTGGCCTCAAAACCACTCCAAATCTTGTTGCGTTTCACGAATTTCAACACTAAATCGAACCCTAATTTGCATAAGTTTAGGAAACACACCTGAAATTACAATTTCAAGCACCCGAAATAATCAATTCGCCTCTACATTACCAATCTGAAAACTCAATTTTTCAACCATACTTAACCCGTAAGAATTTCGATCATACCAATGTAAAACCAAGAAGAACGGCACTTACTCTGCACTCCTTTTCCAACACTTGATTAAACGAAAACAAGAGAACAAATGAGAAGGCTTAAATTATTAGAACTTTGGATTATAAAAACCATGGAACAATTAGGTAAAAATAAAAAATCAAGGAAAATGGTGACAGAAAGAAACATTATGGCAAACAAAACCAAAATATGAAATTGGACTGTGAAAATAAAGAAACTAACGAAGGAAAAAGACGAGGGTAACGTGGGAGAATAAAATTAGGAAACTGTTCTGTTTCTTTTTCTTCTTCTTTTAATAACAATAAATTGAAATTACAATTACATAAAACAAAAATTTAACAACACTTTAACCCATCAGATTTTCTTTAAAATTGGGTCCAAAAATCAAAACGAAATTTTATTTTATACACAATGATTCAAACACAAGACCAAGAGTAAGCTGAACATCTAAGCATTGAACCACCAAACTCCCTCATGTTTTAAAAGCGCTCAGAAAAACATATAAGCCTAACCGAAAGCTTTGCCTCTCAAGCCTAACTTGGTTATTTAACCCCCAATTTTAGGATGTTATATATGTATAGTGAAACAAAGCCAAATCCAAATAAAGTTTCAATAATAAAATGGATTTTTACTTTTTATAAATATATATAACTAGTGATATTGTAATATTTTTTAATAACAAAATTAATTTAATAATAAAATGGATCTTTATTTCTTATAAATATATAGAAGTAGACATGAATTGATTTTGAGTGGACCACTTTAACATTAAGTTTATCTGATGCATGTATTTTTATAATTTATCATAGAAAAGAATAGTCGAAAGGGAAGACTAAAGTTAAACCATCGTATGTGAAAGAGTAGATATGTTCATGGCTGATGATTGAATTTAAAAAGTTAATTTTTAAAAATATATTATTTTATATTTATATTTATATTTAACTTAAAATTGGGCTGAATCGACTCGAAAAAAAATATTTATTGAAGTCCTGTCCATATTGAATCGGGCTAAACGGACAATCTGATTCACGAATAGGTTTAATCAAGAGAGTATACCCAAGTTCATCATTGGATGTAAGTGAAAGAAAAATCTTCAATCTTATGTTAATTCATTTTTATCTATTATAATAGTGTATTATTAGTTTTACCTCAAAATTATACTTTAATTTAAGGGTTAATATATGTAGAGGTATCTGAACTTGGTAATTTTATTTATTCGGTTTTTTTTTTTTTTTGTGGAC
This sequence comes from Gossypium sturtianum, assembly GCA_025698515.1. Taxonomy (NCBI): domain Eukaryota; kingdom Viridiplantae; phylum Streptophyta; class Magnoliopsida; order Malvales; family Malvaceae; genus Gossypium; species Gossypium sturtianum. The sequence continues at coordinate 4,924,497 of CM046950.1, forward strand.
TTATTTGGTACTTAAATTTAGAAATCATAACCTAACTTGATACTTTTTTAGATACCTAACTAACATCGTTAAAATATACTGATGTGGCACTAACAATCAATAGCATAGTGACATGAAACAATTCCATATTTTGGCACGTGGCAAGAAATGTGAGGCTATCATTTGTCACTATGTTATTGGTCTTAGATACCGTGTCAACGCCACATATCAACGTATTTTAACCATGTTAGTCAGGTACCTAAAAAGATACCAAGTTGGTTTAAGGTTTTCAAATTTAGGCACCAATTAAATCCAAAAAAAATTAATACCAAATAGGTATAAATTACCAAAATTCTTATATATGTATTTTGAAATCCTTTTAACTTGTTTCTATTGTGAAAAAAAAAATACCGAATTTGTTTTCATATTATTATTTTTTAAAAATAACTTTTCCTTTACCAAACTACCTAGGAGCCATATATTCTACTAAATCCCAAAGTTGTATCTAAAATTCTTGGGGCCTGACATAAATATTTATAAAAGAAATATATCAAAAAGTGAAATCCCAATGTAGAAGGTTTAGGGTTAAAATTCAATAACTTAGAAGGGTGAAGTGGCCTAAGACAAAATAAACCAAAACTAAGGATTAAAAAGCAAAAAAAAAAACTGAGAAAAGGACCTTCATTTAAGAATGTGAAAAAGTAAAGAGAAAGGAAATTACAGTGAGGTGAAATTTAAAGAAAAAAGAAAACTGGGTGTCATGGAAAATTCCTAGTTAACAAAGCATCTTCAATGCTACCTAATAACTGGTTCACTGCTGTTGCTATGTCATCCACTGAAGTCAGCTTACAATCTTCTTCTACCTGCATTTTGAACCTAATTATTTCGCGGTTTCAATTATATCCCTTACATCCGCAACTGCGACAATGTGGTCCGAAATAAGTCTAATAAATTACCTTGACACTGAGAGAATAAAGGACGGTTTGATCAAGAGTTGTGACATTGAGATGGAGGATGCTCAGACGCATACAATTCAACCCGGAAACAACCTTCAAGAGCTGCGCCGGTCGCTTTTTCGATCTTATCCGGAGGTTTACATGGCTTTCCACCATGGTAACTTCGATGTCAGCTATGGCAGATTGAGTTTCAACCGTTGATTGATCATAAATGGAGATCGAATCTTTACGATCACCCTGTTTTGAACTAGTTGAGTACTGTGGGAATGTGAAGAATTCATCGAAAACCGACAAGCAGCTGCGAAGACCACCGTTAGTAAGGTTCGACCTTTCTTTTACCTCTTTTTCGGCACTTAGGCATTGAAGACGGTGCTCAAGCTCCTTCACAAAATTGATAGCTCCTCCTATAATTGATGCTTGATCACCCTAATCAAAGAAAATACATTATTACTTTGAGATTTGGTGTTTATCGCGATTACGAACATAACGATGGAAAGGGGGAAAAAATACCCTTTGAACATAAGATTCAGGCATTAAAGATCGAAGAACAGAAAGATAATCATTCATTTGCTTTCTTCTATTGCGCTCCACAGCAATGTGAGTCATCCTTTGATTCTCAATCTCTTGTTTGTTTTTTCGAGTTTTGAATCGACGTCTTTTGGGACGAGGTGTTGTTGAAGCATCGAAAGGGTCACCTGAGGATGATAATCCATTAACATTAGCAGCATCCGAGGATGAATTTGGGCAATGATGTTGCAGATGATGATGATGGGGTACTGATGCAGCCATTGATGAAGTTGGTGTTGTAGAAACCCAGTAATCTCCATGAACAAAACGATTAATCTCTGGTGTTTGGTTGTCAGGAAAACATCCAAAAGAATCTTTGGATTCTGGTTTTCCCAGGCCAAAATCATGGCTCCAATTGCTGTTGTAACCAAGCAAATCTTGCTGAAAAATTACAGCTTCTAATGCCATTCTTTTAGGGTAAGAACAAGCATTAAAAAACAAGAATAAATAAATAGAAGTTTATTGTTTAAATAGGAAAAGGAGGAGGGGATGAGCTTTGGGGGTGAAGAAGTGAGGTTTTTAAAGGGAGTTGATGAGAAGATGATAAAAATGCATAATTGAACCTGGAATTGCATTGAAAGAGAAAAGGAGAGGGCAGAGGGTACAAAAATATGATTTCCCTTTGAACATTAGTTGGTGGAAAGGCCCCTATGCTTTGGGGGTATTTAGGCAACATAATCTCTTGTGCGTCTATTCATTCATTTAACTAAAATTCACCATTTTAATTTATATTATACTTAAAATCTCTACACATTGAAAATTAATTAAAAATTATTTTTTTTATAAAGATGATTTTATCTTTTTATATTTTAATATTTCGTTTATTTTTGATCAAAATATGTCGTATGTTTTTGTACTTTGGTAAATTTTGAATTTTACTGTATATATTAATTTATTGTTTAAAAATAATAAAATATAGAAATGAATATTAAAATTATACATGAACTTTGATTCAATGTGTAATTTTATATATAAAATTTTGATTTGATTCAATTTTCACAAATCATCAACAACACTATCGAATTAGCATCATTTTACGTTTATACATTACATACACAAACAATTATATTAATTTAATATGAAATAAATGTATGTATTCATTTATTTAAATGTGTACATATGAACCACAATTTAAGTTTCATGTATATAATAGCACCAAATCAAAGTTCATATATCAAATTACACATTAAACCAAAGTTCATATATAAATTTGATATTTATCTCTAAAATACATAAAATATTTTATATAATATTTATAAATAAATTTAAATAAAAATGAAAATAATTAACTATTTTTTATATTTGGGTGAGAAATGAAAAAACTTAAATATTTACAAACATTTTTATCATTAAATTAACAATATTTTATTATCTTTTAAACAATAAAATATATCATTTATACTAGTCACACAAAATTAAACCCAAACTCGAGCACCACCAACTTTTAAAATTCAACCTAAACTTAACTCAATGCATCCATAAACACTAAATTTATAAAAGAGGAAAACCTAAGTTTATGTTATTATTTCTTCCTCATTTTAAGGAATGTTTGATGGGTAATTAACTCCAACTTTTGTTGTTTTTCTTTCTTTTGCTTTCTTAACCATTAATCAACATTATTATAGTGGTAGGCTAAATGTTTCCAGTAGGGCATGGGTCCAAGCAAATAGGGGCCACAAGCTGACCAAAGAAGGTGGCGCGTGGAGGTCACGCTTTGAACAATCTAAACAAAAATAGTAGAGGGGAGGTCGTCATTTGGTAATAATATGGTCAGACGTACGATTCACATTGATACCAGAGAAAATAAAATCAATAACTCTGACATTACAGAGATTCTTGCAGTGTTATCAGAAAAATAAAATTAAAATTGAATAAGATGGTTCATTCAGAAAAAATAATCTATTGATTTGGCGTTGTGAAGATTTGTTAATTCAGTCTTCTCTTATGTGTTTATATTGTTGATCGAATTGCGATGACACATACATAGTTGTTCTATTTATTCAAGGAGCCTTAGTACCTCACATCTTTTGCTTGTAGATGGCAGCTTTTTCCTTTTCAAGGCAACCTTGGAAAGGTTGGAAGCTATCTGATTTAGAACCATAGACTTGGCCCAAAAAATGTAGTGCATTATGAGATTACGAAGTTAATTAGATCGTAAATGTAGTTTACCCATTTATATATATTTGTATTCAATTTTATATTGAATTTGCACAATGTAAATATGATTTATATTTTTGATTATGGGTTGAATTGGATCGGATCTAATATAATATAAATATTAATTTGTTTAAGTTAAATTTGATTGAAAATATAATTCTCTAATTTTATTCAATATTATCCATATTTATAAATAAATAATTGTTAAATTTTAATTTAGTTAGGCTGGTTCAACTCAGGGGCAAGTCAGAAAATTTTTGTAGGGGCGAATGAAATTTTAATTTTTAATAGTCTATATATTTATAATTTTTAAAAGATTAAATCAACTTTTTATTATTTTAGGGGGACAAAGTATAATTTTAACTTTATTAATTTAAAATTTTTAAAATGCCTAAATAACAATTTTTTATTTTAGAGGGCGCCAGGACCCCTACCAGCCCCCTACCCTAGATTCGCCTCTGATTTAGTTTATATTTTATCGTTTTCAAACCCTGAATTCAACAAGCCTAGAAGAAGTGTTAAAAAAAACAAGCCTAGTCAATTAGAGAAATTAAATGTAGTGGAATGGGATCGATTGAATATTAACTCGATTGGTATAAGTATTATTGTCAATATAGGAGGACATAAGTTTGAGTGTGCTGGAGCGTATTATCCTCCTACTTATGAGTTAGGAAGAGGTTGTGAGTAATTCTAGGTATTGTGTCAAAAAGAACAAATATGATCAGAACCTATAATAAGATCATTAAAAAAATAATAACGGAATGGGATTTGAACCGAAACTACATAGAGGTGGATTTGAAACGGTAGGGGAGAGCTTTTCAATGATATATATTAATTATATGATCCCAATAAAGTCCACTTTATTGCATTATTATTAGTAGTGACCAACACCAACACCAACACCATCTCACTTTATGTCAAATAAAATGTTGATTATGCAGCTGGCTGCCCCCTTTGAGATGACCTCATTTGCCTTGCGAAAAAAAAGAAAGAATCAAACTTGGTTTGTGATTAAATTTTTCTAAGTTATAAACTACAATTATAATCAATATATATATATATGAAATCATGCTACTAATTGAAATGTTAATAGACTTAAATTTCAATAGAATTTATATAAAATTTGAAGTCTAAATTTCAAAATTTTTATGACCTCTTACCATTTAGTTTAGGTTTCATTAGCTTTATTGATGATTAATTAATAGATTATCATATGTACATTGCTACTGAAAATTAAAAATTATATATAATCAAGCGTATTATTTTTTTTTATATTTTTATGATTTAATGCATAATTTATGAAACTTGTGAAATTTTTAATTTTCGCTTAGTACCATATAATAACCTTTAATTAAGTCCATGCTTCACTGTTTTAATACTAATAAATATATATATATATATATATATATAATAAAAAAATATACTAAATTAAAATATATTTAAATTAGTATTGTACAAGCCCATTTTTGCCCGGCCCATACACAAACAAAATTAAAACCCCAAACCCGAAGCCCAATTACAAACCCACTACAGCCTACCCAAATAACCCAACAGATCAACCCAATTTCAAAAAAACCTAGCCCAATAAAAAAAAACAACAATGAGAAAAAAAAAATTTTATAAACCCTAGGTGCGCGCACCTAGGCCCACTTGCCCGCCTCTGCCTCTGCCTCGCCGCCCATCGCCTTCGTCGAGTCGGCCACCGCCTCCCACTTGCTCCACACGCCACCAAGCACTGCCAAGCATTAAAAGAGAAGACATAAAGCTTGTAACAAAAATGGCTATAAAAGCGGTTAAAAACCATTGTACGGGGATTTTTTTTTTTTTTTGAATAAAAAGAGAGAGAAATGAAAAGAAAGATTTTAGATTCAAAAACAAACATTTGATTAAACACAAATACTGAAAGCAGTAGATTAAACCCTAAAAATTAGAATCAAAAGACAGAGGCAAAGAGGTGATTTTTTTATTTTCAAAGTTTTCTTCTTCTTTTAGGTATACATATATATATTTTTTTAAAAAAAAAGAAGAAAAAAATATCAATTTTACCTTTTAGGGCGACTGGGCGCAATGACGGAACCCACGGCGGAAATCGCCCGGCTCCTCCCGAGAAAAAAAAAAGGAAGAGTTAAATTTTTTTTAAAAGGGGGGTGGAAATGATTTTTTTCGATTTGGGGCTTAAATAGCCGATCGAAGCGACGTCGTTTTGGCGGCGTCCTTAAGCCCAAAACGACGCGTCGTTCGCCCTTGGCCCGACCGGTCCGGACCGCTCGGCCCAGGGGATCGCGCGTTTTCTTTGAAAAAATGGGGAATTTATGCGCGCAGTCCCTCCATTTCCTCCGCGTGTCCAATTCGGTCCCTTCTAAACGCTGCGCTTAAACACTTGGGGGAAATTTGCGCTCCTCGTCCCCTGGATTTTCGCGCGCGTTTCAAATAGGCCCTCCCCTTTTATTTATTTCAAATTTGCCCCAATACTCTGTTTTTGATCTAATTTTCGTCCTGTTTTTGGCTATTTTCACTTATTTATTATTAAATTCAATTTTTTTATATTATTATCACTTTATATTTAGCATTATATTTAATACTATGTTATTATTATTATGTTTATTATTACTCCTGTTATTATTATTGTTATTATTATTATTATTATTATTATTATTATTACTATCATTATTTTTTTAGTATCATTATTATTATTTTATTATTGTTTTTCTTATCTTCATCATTTTATTTTATTACTATTTTACTATTATTATTATTATTACTATTATTTCTTTACCATTATTATTGATATTAGAATTATTATTATTATGTTTACATCTATATTTATTTTCTTAGTTTAATATTATTATTTATTTAATTTTTGTTCATATCTATGCTTATATTATTATTATGTATATACCTCTATTTTCACTTATATATTTATCATGTCTTATATATTTCTACTTATATTTGTATATCAATATTATTTTCATTATCGTTATTATCATTATTATTTTCTTTTCTTTTCTTCTCATAAAACTTTCATTTTGTTATTTATTCTTCTATTATTTTCTTACTTTCATCTTTCATTATCTTCATTTTTGACTCGTTCATTTTGTTCTATTTTTCGTTTTCGTTATTTACGTTATCATTCGTACTAACACATTTATTCCCATTTTTGCTACGCATATCCGTATTATGATCTGTTTTACATTCCATTATAAACTTGCATTACATCAATTTTCGCTCGACACAAAATGGATTCTTTTACAAAGGCAATATTCCGTATTTAGAAATTCGAGAGGTCGTGCCCTAAAGTATTGGGTTTCGATCCTTCTCGTTTGATCTAAATAACCGAATATCCTTTTAAAACAAATACATTTTTAAACTAAAAGCTTATTCTCGTGAACTCGAGATGTCGTGTCCTAATGCATTGGATGTGATGTTTTGTTATTCGAGATAATATTTTCTAAAACCAAGGCAATGTTCTGTATTTAGAAGCTCGAGAAATCGTGCCCTAAAGTATTGGGTTTCCTTTTCTCGTCCATTCTAAATAACAAAATATCCTTTCAATTAAATCCATAAGTTTTGAATAAAAGGCAAGTTCAGCTTTTAAAGGTCGAAATGTGGTGTCCTAAAGTATTGGATGTAACACTTCACCTTAAAACGAGACGGCCCTTGGCATACATTTCCAATTTATCCAAATTTATTCTTCAACAACAAGAGGATCGTATTTTGAATTCTTAAGTTTTCAACTTTCGACATTAAGACATTAGATAATCAATTAGGTACCAATTTTGGGCGTATCGAGGGTGCTAACCCTTCCTCAAATGCATGTAACCGACTCCCGAATCTATTTTCGATTTTCGTAGAGACCAAAATTGTGTTTTGATAAATTAATCTGATTATTAAAAACAAACACTTTTTAAGGTGACCCGATCACACCTCATCAAAAAAAGATTGGTGGCGACTCCCGTTTTTTTTATATTCGTTTTCAAAACCCACGTCGACCCCGTTTTTTTCCAAAATTCAAAAATGGTTACGACAAGTATATACCTATTTTTAACCATTACCTTTGGACACACATTTATAGAATCCATATATTTGTTTTACCTTTTTAGTCTAAACAAGGTAGCTCATCTTCCAAGTTCTTTTTAATCATTTCCCCCCTTTTGCTCCAATGAATCAAATTTTACAAAGAGAGAGGGAGTTAATTATACATCAACTGAAAGCCCACAAATTGAGTGGTGCGTTTTCACCTTATGAAAATATTAAAAGCAATGAACCTTTATGGATATCATATCTCCATCTTCCAAATGATTTTTTTTTTCTTTCTCTTTTCACATATAGCAATGGGTATGTTGCAAAATAGTGTTTTTCCACAGTAAATGTTGTTCCTAAAAGAGGGGGAGAATGGGAACTTTGGGCAGCTTAATATAGAATTCTTCATGTGTGAGAGCTTTTGGGATTTCATGTTTAAAATTGTTTCCAAGCTTGGCATTGGATGATTTTCAATATCAATTCTTTTGTATTTTTTTTAAATCAATGGGATGGCCCAAAGAGGCAAACAAATGATATGTAAGAAGAATTATAATTAAGTTTATTTGTTAGCCCTTTTTTTTCATTTGAATCAAAGTAATGTAATTTTTTTAAGTATTACATTAATGATTTTAGTAAACATTTTTAAAAACTATTTCAAGCAATTCAATTTCATTGGAAAACTTTATTAATATTTCAAAATCTATTAGTACAAAGCAACTCGAGATATCCATCTACCAAATCACAAGTTGTTTGTGCATTAATTTTATTTTTTTTTCATTTTTTTTTCAATTTTTGGCTTTATATTTATTTACTTGATAGGTTGAGAGTATTTATCTGCTCATTCCATGTTTTATTAGAACGAGAACGAATTTTTTATTTGGACTGTGTGAAAGGTTTCGGCCTCATGGACAATTGTTATTTTCGACTTTCAAAGTAGTAGCATGTTTGACAAAACAACAGTTGGAGTTCAACTAGGACTCGTCAGCTCTTTAAATGGTCATATTGAGAAGTTTAAAGTGAAGAAAATGTTTATCCTTACCCTTATCTCTTGAGAGAATTGATAAACCATAAAAGTAACATGTTTTAATCCCATGCTTGGCATGTTTTTGGATGATTTATTATATAATTCAGTGAATTTGATGCTCCTAATCCTTTAATTTCATGTTTCTATACTTAGGAGAGCATAGGGGAGCAAAAGGAGCGAAAAACGGGCCAAAATCGGACAAAACGAGCTACTTTCAAGATCCACACAGCCTAGGCACTCCCACACAGGCTGAGCACACGCCCGTGTGAGCCACACGGGCTGGCCACACGCCCATGTGCCAGCCCATGTCGATTTTGAACCCTGTTTCCCTGATACGTAGAAAAAGCCAATTTTTAAGGTTTCTGAGCATTCTAAAGTTTATAAATACACCCTAGAAGAAGACCTAAAAGGGGGCACGCAGAGAAGAATGAAGATTTTACTCGAAGAACGCCAACGGATTCAACTCAGAAGCAGGATCTCCTTCAAGACTGAAGATCTCCATTCAATTTCTCTAGAAGTTTTTGGGTTTCTTTATGTCTTGTTGTTTTCCTAATTTTGAGATGTTTTCTTCCCAAATTATGAACTAAATTCCCTAGATATCTAGGGAAGATGAAACCTATGATGAATATTATTATTTGATTTTTCTGAGTTACATGATAAATATTTGTTCTTGATCTCAATTATGTGTACTTACTTCATGTGTTAATGTTTTCAGGATGTTAATTCATGATTGATGTGCTTATTTCAGTGGAGTAAAAGTCTCTGTTTAAGAGTAGATCTGGCATAATTGAGTGGAGTTGCATGCAATCCTCGAAATAGGACGACATAAATCTACCGGATTAGAGTCAAATCTAATAGGGGAATCCATAGATCGAGTTAATGCGACAATAGGGGTTTTAATTAGAAAGAGATTTCAATTAATCAACCTAGAGTCTGTTATTTTTACACTCGAAAGAGATATTAATATAATTTAAAGATTTCTACGGATCAAGGCAAGTGAATAAATCATTTAACTCAGATTCAGAATAATAAGTGAAGTCTAGGTGGATTCTTTTTTTGGGTATCATCTTTATCATTAGTTTTCTTCGAATATTTTTCCAATTCATTCTCTGTCGAGTCTTTAGTAATTAGTTTAATTTTAGATTAAAAACAACCCTTCAATTTATAGGCTAGATAATAGAAAGATAGTAGGTAATAGTACTTTTAGTCCTCGTGGATACGATATTCCCGACTCACCAGCTATACTATTATTCGATAGGTGCGCTTGCCTTTGTCGTGATTTTAGTTAGTTAAGTGAATCATCATCAAGAATTTTGGAGTTGTTGGAACATTGATTTATGAAGGTTGTTATGTGATAAATACTCAGGATAATTAATGAGATAATTTCATATTTTAAATAAGAGTTTAAAGCTTATCAAAACTCTGTTAGATGAATTCTTGTATCAACCTATAAATAGGATGCTTGTGGCGTCACTTAAAGTACAATTTTTAGAGTGTATTTGTCGATAGCTTTGTTGTGTTTTTGTGGTTGTTTTATAACACTCTTTTAGGTATTATTGTATTATGGTTATTTGGGTGAGTGATTTGTAACAAATGAGGTCGGTATTGGGGTTGTAATTACTTCTTTGTGTAATGGTAAATTTGGCTTAAGTCGATAGGTGATCCGGATGATTCTTGAATAAAATCTATTTCGTCTATTTTTGTTCTAACATAAATTATTTTTGAAATGCAAACCGAAGGCTTTTTCATGATACAACACGTTTAGAAGAATCCAAAATTACTTAAAATACTCTAATATCACATAAAAAAAAACTCAAGATTACTTAGAAAACTCCAAGATAAAATATATCTCCTCAAGATGTGAAAAGTCCAAAATGAAATATATCTGCTCAAGATGAAGCTTGGGGATGGATAATTTTTTAGAGTTTTTAGTTCATCTCTAAACCCTATTACATTGAGTGCTTTATTTTATGGAAATTTATAGAGAATTGAGAGAGTAATTTCATGTTTATTGTAAGTACATATGTTGAGTATGCTTTATATTCATCTTTAACGATTAGTTAACAATTTTTAATTGGAGATGTTGTTTGAAAATAGCTCATACTACGTTATTACTTAGCAGTTGGTTAATAAGATTTAATAGGAGAAGTTATTTGAAGATAGTTCGTACTAATTGATTAACAAACTTTAATAAGAAAGATTGTTTGGGAAGAATTCATATTAAATGTGCTACAATTATTCGTAGACTTAAATCAAAAAACTTTTTATTCTCTTTTTGACAGAATTTATCCTAACAAATGGGGGAAATCATTGTCGTCTAAAAGCTTTATCAAAATCTATCCATTGCCCACAATCATTACCTATATATATAACCTACTCATTTTCACTATTGTGAATTGCTAGTAGCAAAAAGGTGATGCATTTCAAATCAATTTCTTCTCAAGGCTCCAATGCGCTTTTTTCTATGTCATATATAATCATTAATCTCTATATCTTTCCAATGTGGTCTCAAAGTTTCTTGTAATGTTTTGGGGAAAGGATGATTGCAAACTTATCATGTCAAAGCCATTATTGCTAACTCTCAAATTTTAATCATATCCAAGGTTGAAAATTTTAATCACATTTGACATGTTCATATGTCAAATTATGGGATTCAATGATACAAAATAAACCCTAATAAGTTCATAAAATTGAAATGTAAAAAAAGAGTGAATTACATGCAAATCACATAAATTTTGTTTGGTGTCTATATTTATTTTTAGAAATCAACTTTTAATAAAGTGATACCATATAGTGCATCAACTTGTTTGAAAAGAGTAGTGATAAAAACAAGGGGAAGCCATCATCTTGAACTTGTGGTCTTGAAGCATGCGACGTTGTGCTTTAGCAACCCTTAGATTAATATATTAATATTATTTACTACATGATATTATATAGTACAGTACTCCATAACCCTCCAAATAATGACAGTATCACCTAACAGAACTTCAAAAAGATTCTTTAAACTACCATTCTTTGCATTCGTATTTGCATTTCTGATAGCATGCAAAAGTTTTCTTCTTCTTTTTTTTTATCGAAAATTGCATGCAAATTTTTTTTTTTTTTTTTTTTTGCATTGTATATATTTTTTTCAAAGTGATAAGTCATCAGTCGGTCCACTCTCCCTGTGTGCCTATGGAAACAAAAATAAATGAAGGTTTAAACAAACAAACAAACAAAAAAAAGTTTGCCCTTGATTATCGTTTACAACTCCCTCTCTAAGTTGGAATATGACAAATAAAGAAAATTTAGATTGTTATTTTTATGGATAATTAGTATAGTTTATTTATATTTTGTATTGGGTTGATTATTTGTTTATATTAAATTATAAAGTAAAATTTTGAAAATTGAAATATACTCTAAGTAAGATTTTCAAAACAGGACTATTGGTCAAATTGGTCAGGTCACTAGTTCGTATGGTTCGATTGAATAAATCATTAAAAGGAAAAAAATAAATAAAGAAACTAGTTCAATCGGTTTTTTAACTTGGTTCAATCAGTTTGAACTTGTTTGCATGTCAACTAGTTTGATGCATCTCTTTCCGAACCGATACCCCGACCAGTTCAAACAATCTTGACTCTAAGTCTTTACATTTTGTCCATTTGGAATTAGTCCTCCTACTTTTATTTCCAAGAATTTAATCCCTATACTTTCAAATTATATATAACCACATAATATTTTAATTGAAAATTTTTTTTATATCTGGCTCAATAGATAGTTGATGAAAGAAGCATAAAATTACCCAAATGGAATAAACAAGGAACTTAAAATCTTAATGGTAAGGCACATTACACTTTTAATAGAAGAATGTAGTATTGTTAAAAGGGGTAACTATAAATCACAAAAATAAACTGTAAAATAGATATGCATAATATATAAAAAAAAAAAAAAGGGAGACATAGTTGGAAGGTTAAATTTGGAGAAACAAGGGGCGCAGCCCCGGAAACCAGGGCAATCTGAAAGGCAAATTAAGCCTTTGGTTTATAGGGTTTATCTTAAGGAAAAAGGAATTTGGCCTTTGTTGTGAAGGCGATGGGCGTTGACATGCATTGGGACGGTAGTGTGGTAAAGCGAGGGGTCTCTTAATGAAGCTGGCACAGTCTCCAAACGAAACAACAAAGCATTCGTAATTCTGTCTATTATTGTATAAATTCGTGGGAGGAATTGTGGTGAATATTTCTATATGGGCTATTGTTATAACCCCCAATTAACTGGACAAATTTGGCTAGTTTTAATCATCTTGATTTTGATTTGTGTGATAATAATGGTAGCTTTGAAATCTTTAATAAAATTCCAAAACAACAAAGGGCTAGAGAGAGAAACCTAGAGAGATAACCTTTTTCTTTTGGGGTAAGATGGACCTGAAATCAAGTTGATATTGAAAAAAAGGATACCTACAAGTAAAAAGTATTTTTTTTATGTAAATAACACACAAAAATTATATATATTTAATGTATTTTTTTGGATTTATTTTTATTTTTTAATAATATCATTTTTAATGTTCGAATTCGAATTCTTCTATTAGAAGTGTAATATGATTTATCATTACACTTAATACTTGATGAAGAAATTTTTATATTAATTATGTATTTCTCACATCATAATGATTAATTAGAATTTTTTTTTGTGGGTGTTCAATAAAATTATTTATCGAATACGATGACAATTATTTAATTTTAATTTTAATTTTTTTGTGGTGTCATATTTAAATGGGATTTAATCAAATTTATTTTAGGTTGGATGTTGCTAATGATCTCTTTATCCCATTTTCAAAGTCTTTTCATATGGTAGATTCCTTTTCTCTTTGTTTACATGTGATGATGGCTTATAAAATATTGTTTTCTCATGTTAAATTTGAGTTTTCCTACCATTTTAAAGCCCTTGACAACATAATTAAGTTGTGAATTGTTTAGCTAAACAAGCCTTGATAGAAAATGATAATTTGCAAGTCCTTGAGGCCCCTCCCATGATGGTTCGCACCTTTATTGATATGGACAAGTCTACGGGTGTTTTTTTTGCTCAAAGTTTTGCTATGTAATTAATTTAGCATTATCCTTTTATCACCAAAAAAAATTAAGGCCCTCGATTACAGGGGCGAAGCCAGAATAAATTTTTAGGGGGGCAAATAAAATTTTAATTTTTTATAGTCTATATCTTTATAATTTTTAAAGGATTAAATCAAATTTTTATAATTTTAGAGGGGCCAAAGTGCAATTCTACCTTTACTAATTTAAAATTTTTTTAAAAATTTAAGGGGCTAAATTTAAATTTTACATTTTAGGGGGGGCTGGCCTAAATCCGCCCATGCTCGATTATCATTTGAAGTCAATAAATGAATGAAAACAAATTAGTGTAATAAGAACAATAATTTTAATTTAATTGTATATTAACGTAAAATATGAATATGCTTAACTTAGGATTATCCTTTGATTTAAAGGTTTAAAAAAAGAGTATGAATTGTAGTAAGAATTATATAAAAAAATAAAAGTTATTTTTACATGAAAATTTTGAAATATCAATATCAATTTTTTTCATACATGAATTTTCTCCCGATTTATTTTAGTTAATCATTCTACTTTTTTTTTTTGTTTGGTGAATTATAAGAAAATGACAAAGTCTTAACAGCAACGCGACTAACACGACTCAAATCCAAAACACATGTGGAACAGTGAACATATTGACCATCAAACCAACACACAGAATTAATCAATCTAATTTGAAACCCCATCCATCCTATACAACAATTCACCTCAATAATTGATCTATTATAGTTATTTGAATCATAATGATTGTGATCTTGATTGTAACTGACTTAAAAAAAAGCCTGCATCTTTGCTGATGAAGGAATTAATCAAGGACCCAAAAAAAAAAAAGAGAAAACCCAATACAAAACCCAAATCTATATGATTAGAACCCAAGGCCGAAACTGTTTAGGGAATATTCCTTTCTGGTTCTCACTCCTCAATTATCTCTCTACACCCTCCATTCTAACAGTACATCTTCCTTAAATTTTGTTTAAAATTATATTTTGGTCATTTAATTTTTAAAAGTTATATAATAGTTATTAACATTATTAAATTATTACATTTTTATCACTTAACTATTAACTTTCGTTAAAAAAAATAATGTTGCACATTAATTCAAAAGAGTAATAATTGATTTGGTCCTTGAGCTATAATTAAAAAAACATTTTGATATTTTTAAAATTTTCTTAACAAAATTTGTAATAAAAAAAACTTAGACTAAAATTTTTTAGAAAATCTATAAAAATAATTAAAAATCATACTTTTTTAAAAATATTTAAATATGTATAAATCTAAAAAAAAAAATTAAAATTAACCTTTCTTGCTATACTAAATTCCATTTGTTTTTCACCATTGATGAACACCTTCAATCACATCAAAAATTTTATGTTGTTTTATCAAAAAATTGCTTTGCAAATTTTATTTTATTTTATTTTCTCAAAACCCTAGCAAAATACATCTGAATGCAAGATTTGGATTCCACTATTAGACCTATTATTGCTACTCAAGTTTTCAAGGAACGAAATCTAGGCTTGCAACACTATTTTTATTCTTGAGAAACATAAAAACTTCTACTACCAATAACTTATTTGTAGGATTTTCCTTATAATAATGGGGAAAAAAATTAAGAATGAAGAGGGAAAGAGAGAAGAACAAAATGTTCTATTGTATTGTCTAGTTCTTTGGTAAGTTTCAATTTTTTTTTAAATTTGGGATTTTTCTTTCATTTATAATATAAAGTACCCTACTTTTCTAAACTATCATTTTTTTTCGTAACTTCAGTAACTAGATTGATTGAGTTTTTGAGTAACTTTCAGTTTTGAAATTTTTGAATTTTTTAAATTTATAATACAAATTACTCTTTTTTTTCTCCAAACCCACCATTTCTTCTCTCAAATTTCAAGTTAAGATTTTACTTTCAACTATAAATAAAATATATATTATTTTTAATGATCTTGAAAAAGTTGAGTTGACATCAACTTGCAAGAAAAAAGAGGTTAAAAAAATGCAAAGAAAGATGAAAATGAAGAGAGCGTAAAATAACAAAGCAAATGAAAAAAATGAGTAGGATCAAAGTGAATGGATATTTAATGTTCTTTTCTTTTGTGAAAGTTCAAAGACTATGATTTTTCATAAGATTAGATGTGGAAAAATTAGTTGCACTTTTTTTTTTCCTTATTGCAATTGATTTTTTTATTTATTTGTAAGACTTGTTTAATTTTTTTTTACAATTATTGTTAATAAATTTTTAAAAATATCAAAATGATTTTTAACTATAGCTCAAAGTTCGAATTAGCTATTAACCCTTTGAATTAAGGTGCAATGTTACTTTTTTTATGAAAGTTAACAGTTGAGTGATAAAAATGTAACAATTTGATAACATTAGTGATTATTATGTAACTTTTGAAAGTTGATTGACCAAAATGTAATTTTAAATAAAGGTTAGGAACAATTGGTATAGTTTAACTTTTTTAATTAAGGGGCAAGAAAGGAATTACCCAAGGTGACATCACAGGTTAACCAAATATCAACTTAATTGAGAAAATACTTAAAAATGAGGGCGACACTGGGAGGGTCGAAGGGCCCCAACTCCCCTCTCCCAAAAAAGAAAAACAGAAGAAAAATTTCAAATTTGACCTTTTAAAATTTATAAAATTTAAAAATAGTATATGATCAAATTATATTTTGATCCCTCTAAAATGATAAATTTTAGATTTAACTTTTTAAAAAATTTATAAAAATATAAATTATTAAAATGATGAAATCATATTTTACTCTACATAAAAATATACAACCAAAATCCTCCCAAAATAATTCCTAACTTCACCTCACCTCTGCTTAGAAGTCATCTTTTTAAATGGTAATAAATACGAATGTAATGGTGTTTTTAAATTTTACTTAAAGAATAAATTAAATTTGTTATACAATACCTAAAACTACCTATAACACATTCTAACCTCTAAATATGAGGATAAACATATTTTACCGCATTCAAACTCACATCTTATTGTACTGGCAGCAATGTTAATGCCAACCGAATTAAGACTCAGTTGAAAAATAAATTGAGTTTTTAATTGTTTTTATTTTAATATAGACATACATGAAAACCTTTAAACTCTAATTATGTGGGAAAATTTTATGGTAAACTACACTATTAGTAACTCAACTATTAACATGTTTCTATTTTGGTCATTAAACTATAAACATTTTCAATTAATTATATTTTGGTCACTATCCATCAAAAATGATAATATAATTTTTTTAATTAGTATAATAACACATTTAATCCTCAATATTTATATATTCTACTCATTTATTCCAATTCTAAATAATTTAATAAATTTAATCTTCTATACTATTAAATTCTATCAAAATAGTTTTTAAACCTATCTTTTCCATAAATTAGAAGTGCAATTTCTAGGTAAATTCTAGAGTCTAGTAGACCTTGCTTGAAACACCCCACACCCGGCCCACGAGCTTGAACCGGATCTGGTATGTTCCTTAAATAAATCGGTTTTCAATGTTCTAAATGACTTAGAGAAAATTTGTGTAATTTTAAAAAAAAATTGTTTTGGGTTGGGCTTAATTTGAAACATATTTAATAAATTCTGGAAATCCAACTTAAATAAGGTGACAAAATAATTTTTGGGTTTATTATTTTAAAAGAAATAAATTTACTTATCTTTAATCAAACATAATTTGTATCATATTTAAATAAAAATAAACAGAATAAAGAAAATCCAACCTGGGCCTTATGGCCTTATTACATCATTCAAACCCAAAATAAAGTACTAAAATTTCATAAAGTCCAAATTCCAAATAATTTCTTCAAGCGATGCATGGCCACTTTTAGCTCCTCCTGCCGACCCGGTCCATTACTTGCTCATCACTGAAAAATAATTCCCCAACGGGTGAGTCAACAGACTCAATGTGTACATAGTACTAATTTCCAACAAATCGGGCATGCAAGTCATATCAATATCATGTTCATACAAAATAAAGGATGATGCAACCCAAATCCAAACCTATTTGTCCATCCGCTACACACCACCCGTACCAACTTTGTACACCGCGGGGACTACTAAGTCGACCCTCCATCCGCTACACACACCATCGAAGGCGATCGCTGCGATCGGCGTGCTCATCGCCCACTTATGTTGTGTCATTAGACTTTGTATTCACTTTGGATGTAACCGAAGTTACCACTTTTCACTTTATGTGACCGTAGTCACCACTTTACGTTGGTGAGACCGTAGTCATCACCTTCACTTTCTTCCTCCACAAATATCCCGAATGCCCCAATTATTTCATAACATATTTCACATACTTAATTTTCATTCATGTTACTAATCACATGTTCAAAATATATCACATTCACAATCCTATCAAAAGTAGGAAACGTGCACTGGTACTCCTTACCACATTTGTGGTGCTTAGCCACATTCACATACTGTTACATATTTACATATCTAATGATTGCCATGCAATTTATTGAAAGTTAGTAAGAGTACACACATTTTTCGCTTAATAGTTTCCGTGAATTCCGTAGAGCGATCTACCGATCTAGATCTTTCACTCCTATATTCGGCCGTTAATTAAAACATATAAATAAACCTATTTGGTCTTAAAACCAAATCCTACTAGAAGTAGAATTACTTACCTAGTTGCCGAATTGATTTAATCAAGTCCCAACAGTTGCTAGAATTCCTCTTCCTTGAAATCGGCTAATACTAGGTATGTAACCAAGTCGGTTTTCGGTTTTTGAAATAATGGAAAACACTTAAACAATTTATGCCTTGGCCGAATATCCCTTACCTTATGATGGGATTCCAAATCAGAAGAGGATTCCTTTATAAGCCCTGTTGAAATCCTATAACTTCGTGTTAGATTAGATCTAACTTTGAAAACGTGAATCATAATCTTTAACCACATATTTATATTTATAATCCTTACCTTAGATCCTTAGATTTCCGAAAGATCCCCTTTTGATGTTGTGGATGATTGCCCTCTTTCTTAGAATCCACAAAGATTCAGCTTAATAATGAGAGAACGGAGAAGAAAATAGAAGAAAAAGAGAGGGATTTTTGCTTAATGAAAATTCGGCAGAGAGGGGTTTTGCCTAGGAGAATTTTTAGCAGAGAGGAAGAGGAGCAAATGTTGATGAGTAGCCCTCTGTCCTCCTTTTATAGCCAAAGTTATCAGCCTAAGAGTCCTTTACTTGGCCACCACTCCTCTTTTGATAATATTATCTCTTTTATTTAAAAGATAAAAGCCTTTAATCCATCAATTATCTCCTCAATTATCTCATTAGAAAATAATCCTTTATTTATCTCTTATTATTCACATATTTATGTGAATAAAACTCCTTTATTTATCTCTTATTATTCACATATTTATGTGAATAAAACTCCTTTATTTATCTCTTATTATTCACATATTTATGTGAATAAAACTCCTTTATTTCTCTCCTATATCCAAGTTTCCCGAAATGTTCAAGTTTCCATTTTTGGATCATTTCCAAAAATGTTTAGGTTTCCAAAAATGTCTAAGTTTCCAAAAATGTCCATTTCCATTTCCATTTTCATTCATTTCTAGGTTTCCAAAAGTATCAAAAATTTATTCATAATACTTAAGACTTGTCATTTCATACAATTGATCTGAAAAATGCATAGGCCCTTCCTAGGATGTTACAGTTCTACCCCCCTTAAATAAAATTTCGTCCTCGAAATTTCCTAACTAAACAGATTGAGGGTATTCTTTGTCGCATTGTCTCTTTCGGCTCCCCACGAAGCTTCTTCCGATCCATGATTGCGCCATAACACCTTGACTAAAGGCACCGACTTCTTTTCGTAGTGCTTTCACGCCACGTTCCAAGATCCGAATCGGCTCCTCCTCGTAGGATAGATCGGCCTTAATTCCACTTCTTCAACGGTACCACATGAGACGGATCCGATCGATAGCGACGTAGCATGGACACATGAAATACGTCGTGCATTTGATGCAACTCGGTGGCAACTCCAATTGGTATGCCAGCGCCCAACTCGCCAAGATTTGATAGGGCCCTATAAACCTTGGGCTTAGCTTCCGCTGCGACCGAACCGCATAACCTTCTTCCAAGGTGAGACCTTTAGAAACACTTGGTCTCCTACTTCAAACTCAATTTCTTTCCTCTTAAGGTCTGCGTCACGACTTACTCGTCTCATCGAAGCTTCTTTCAACCGTGCCCGAATTAATTCCACCTTCTCCTCGGTTTCGCCACTAACTCTGGACCCAAAGCGGCGTTCTCCTAACTCGGTCCAACAAGTTGGTGCCATCCGAATGCTTCGTATGGTGCCATCCGAATGCTTGCCCGATAGCCGTTGTTGTGGCGAACTCGGCTAGAGGCAAGTAATCTTCCCAACTTCCTCGGAAATCCATCACACGACCTCTTAGCATATCTTCCAACACTTGTATAACCCGTTCGATTGCCCGTCGATTGTGGATGAAAAGCAGTAGTGAAGTCTAGCTTAGTGCCTAATGCTTGATGAAGTGCTTTCCAAAATCGAGAGACGTAAACCTTGGGTCTCTATCGGAGATGATCGATATCGGTACCCGTGTAGCCTCACGATCTCCGCCACATATAACTTGGCTAACTTTTGAAGGGAATAGTCGATCCTCACGGGGATAAAATGTGCGGACTTGGTCAAGCGGTCCACTATCACCCATACCGAGTCCTTCTTAGTGGGCGTAAGGGAAGCCCACTAACTAAGTCCATGGTAATTCTTTCCCACTTCCATTGGGGAATCTCAATTGGTTGAAGCAATCTCGATGGGACTTGGTGTTCACCTTTACTTAGCGACATGTCAAACATTTCCCCACAAATTCGATCACCTCTCGTTTGAGTCGACCACCAAAATTGTTCCCTTAGATCTCTATACTGACTTGATGCCTCGGGATGCATAGCATAAGGACTACCATGCGCTTCCGAAGAATCCTTTGTCTCAACTCCTTATCCCAAGCATACAAACCTTTTCCTTGTAAACAGTACTCCTTCATCATTGGCGCCATAATCCTTTAATCCTCCTTGCGTATTTGCTGTAACTTAGTACTTAAGTCCTTATCCGCCAACTTGTCCCTCTTTCACCTCCTTCACCAAAGTTGGCTTGACTTGTAACTCTCGCCAATGAGCTTCCGTCATCATACAAACTTAAGTGAGCGAACAAAGCCCTTAAATCCGACACAACCTTCCTACTTAGGGCGTCGGCTATACCACATTCGCCTTGCCGGATGGTATTCTATCGAGCAGTCATAATCTTTCAATAACTCCACCCACCTTCGTTGCCTCAAGTTCAACTCCTTACGAGTCAACAAATACTTAAGGCTTTTGTGGTCCGTGTAAATTCTCGACCTTTCTCCATAAAGGTAGTGCCTCCAAACTTTGAGGGCGAAAACCACCGCCGCGAGTTCCAAGTCATGAGTTGGGTAGTTCACCTCATGCGGCCTTAATCTGTCGAGATGCATAAGCGACTACCTTTCCTTCTTGCATTAGCACACGCCCTAACCACGTGTGTGCGAAGCATCACAATATACTCTGAAGTCCTTACGCCTCTCGGGTGAATTAACACCGAGCTTCGTCAAGACCTTTTTAAGCTTTTCAAAGCTCTCGCATTGCTTATCCGTCCACACAAGCGGTACTTCCTTCCTTAGTAACTTTGTCAAAGGTGCGGCTATTGACGAGAATCCTTCCACGAACATTCGTAATAGCACGCCAAGCCTAAGAAACTTTCGATTTCAGCCACCGACCTAGGTGGTTTCCAATCCAACATCGCTTCGATCTTCCTAGGATCCACTCTTATTCCTTCCGTGGATACCACATGTCCTAGGAGAACGCCACTTCCTTGAGCCAAAATTCGCACTTGCTGAATTTGGCATAAAGCTTCTTTTTCCTTAACACTTCTAACACAACTCGGAGATGCTCATCGTGCTCCTCCTCCGTCTTGGAATACACCAAAAATGTCGTCGATAAACACCACGACGAATCTATCCAAGTAGGGTTGGAAAACCCTATTCATCATATCCATGAACGCGCCGGTGCGTTCGTCAACCCAAACGGCATCACCACAAATTCAAAATGACCGTACCTTGTCCTAAAAGCGGTCTTATGAATATCACCTCCTTCACTTTCGAGTTGATGATACCCCGACCTTAAGTCGATCTTTGAGAACACAAACGCTGCCTTTTCGGTTGGTCGAACAAGTCATCTATCCTTGGCAAAGGATACTTGTTCTTGATGGTCGATTTGTTCAATCGGCGATAATCTATGCACATCCGCATAGTTCCATCCTTCTTCTTCACAAAGAGAACCGGTGCTCCCCACGGAGACACACTGGGTCGAATGAACCCACGATCCAACAACTCTTGGATTTGAGCCTTGAGCTCCACTAACTCCTTTGGTGCCATTCGGTGGGAGCGATTGACACAGAGAGCGAGTTCTGGTAGCAAATCTATTCCAAATTCCACTTCTCTATCGGGGGTATTAGGGCAACTCTCCGGAAATACATCATCAAAATCCCTTACTGTTCTAACTCCCTTAACACCTTTCTCTTCTCCTCTTAACGCACTCACGAAGGCTAAGAATGCCTTACATCCTTTCTTAACCATTTTCTCGGCCTTGGTTGAAGAAACTACGTTAGACAAGTAGTTCCTCCTTTCTCCGATCATCACTACTACCTCATCTTCCGGGTTCTTAGTTCCATACGTTTAGCCGCACAATCCAACACGGCTCGATGCTCTACTAGCCAATCCATTCCAAGTATAAGCTCAAACTCTCCGAAGGGTAATTCCATTAAGTCGGCCCGAAAGTTCGCTCCCGAATCTCTAGGGGTACATTAGAAAGATCCTATCTATCCTCACACCGTTTTGGCCTAAAGGGCTTACTACGATTATCCGCCTATCGAAAGTTCGAGTCTAGGCCTAGTGTTTCAACCACACTACATGCAACATAGGAATGAGTTGAGCCCACATCAATAAGAGCAAAATAGGGTTTGTCATGAATAAAGAACGTCTCGGTTATAACATCCGGCGCGTCTCCTCTTCCCTCCGTGAACCGCGTAAACCAAACCCGGTTGCTTGCTTGCTTGGCGTTAGCTACACCTCGACCCGAGCTCCACGGCCCTCCGCCACTACCTCTGTTGGCCGACCCACGACCTCTTTGAGGTCTTTGTCGCCTCTACCCGGCTGGTTAGCATTACGAGCTTTGGTTGGCTCTCATCTAATAGCTTGGGGCAATCCTTAATCATATGGTCCTTGGACCCACACTTGAGACATCGTCCCGCCTTTTTCCAACACTCTCCCCGTGCTTCCTTCCACAATGTTCACAAGGGCGAAATTGCCAGCCCGAACCAACCTGTTGACTTTGTGACCTGTCAACTCTTGGCCTCTTGTGGCCTTTTCCAGATGGCCCAAAACCTCTTTTGGGCTTATTTCATCCACTGACTGCTTGGTGGCGTCCTTAATTCCTCGACCACTTTAGCCTTTTCCACCAAGGCGAGAATTCCCGCTCACGATGCGGTGCTATCAAAAGTCTCAAATCGTCCCTAAGTCCGTCTCTCAAAATGAACACAGCGTTCATGCTCAGTCGCCACTACTCCTCGGGCATATCGGCTCAACCTCAAGAATTCCGCTTCATATTCGGTGACAGACTTACTTCCTTGTACCAACCCCGGAAAAGCCTTCCTTTGCTCATCTATATATACGGTTCCCACATACTTCTTACGAAATGCTTCCTTAGCATATTCCAGTCGAATCTTTCCGCCGTGGCCGTCCCGAACGGTTAACCACCATTGATACGCTTCATCGCGTAAGCAAAGTGCCGTCATCCCTTTCAACTTCTCCTCGGGGTCAAGTCGAGCTCATCCATGATGCGCTCGATTGCTTCCAACCGATGCTCGGTACATTTGGGTGCCACTCCCGATACTCCTCTAAACATTTCACTCCATTAGCACGAGCCGCTCAGTGCTGGACTTACGATTTCTGAATTGTTTCTGCGCACCACCACCAATTCCAAAACTCGCAAAGACACGACTGCGACACGGCATCTTCCCTCATTCGAGCCTCTCTGCTGCTCAACATTGGCAATTTGGGGTGATGGTGGTGGTATCTCATTGTCGAACCTTGTCCCGATCTAACGATCATCCTTCCTCTACCTCTTCCACGACGACCACGTCCTCTTGAGCTCATTATCGGCGAGATCGATTAAGGAATTTTATGTATTAGTATTCTTGTTTCACTTATTACGCGATGATATCTTATGAAGAAGAGTTTAAGAGTGGTTCTTTCGTATTCATACATGCATACTGATCTTGCATTCATTCATTCATCCATCAACAAATATGAACTTTCGTTCATTCAAAGAAATGTTGTAATTCTTGTTGTTGTTTTCGTTATTTTGCTTTTCCACTACCCTGGGGCATTTTCGTAATTTTATCCTACTGGGGTATTTTCGTAAATTTTCAGAAATAAAAAGTTCCCTGGTGATTTTGACGAAAGTATTTTGGTACTTCTAAAGTTCCGGGAAATTTTGGAAGAATTTTGGAAATCAGGGGTATTTCGGTAATTTTTGATCTCGAAGGGTATTTTGATAATTTTTCCAAAAATCAGGTAAATTTGTAAAATTTATTAAGTTAGGGATATTTTCCAAGATTGTAAAACATTGAGGGTTCCTTTGAGAGTTACATTTTTCAAAGCAATGATATTGTAAAAAATTTGGAAATCAGGGTCGTTTTGGTAATTTTGTAAGTTAGGGGCAATTTTGTAATTTTCCAAAATCAAGATAGTTTGATATTTTACAAATTAGGGTTTTTGAACATTTGATAAAGTAATGAAATTTTGTTAAAACTATGGGTGGTTTGGGCATTTTATAAACCAAGGGTATTTTTTTTTTATATAGAAAAACGGCTAAGTCCCTTTCGGGTTTTATTCTTTGTGTTTAGCCTATGACCGAGCCCTCTTGGTCAGGGTGAACCAAAGCTACGCACCAGGCAGGATTCGAATGAAGAGGAGGTGAGTCACGCGGACTGCTTAAATACCAAGCTCTCACCGACCTTTCTAGATATGCGCGCATGAGAGGTTGCCACACCACTGAGCCTTACGAGTTAGAGGGCGAACCGAGAAGCTACGCACAGGTAGGATACTGCGAAGAGGAGGTGAGTCACTAGGACCGCTTAAATACCGAGGCTCTCCGGATCCAATCCTAGACATGCGTACAGGGGTTGCCACACCCTAGCTTAATAACTTAGTCATAGGTTTGTTAAGTTCATTAAGTCTTATGAGTTTCAAGTGTTTGAGTAGTCTAATCCTAGGGTTCAAGTTCCTATCACACTATTCTACGTTCCATGCCTTTGCTACCCTTTTACAATTCATAATTCACATAATCACACAGATGGTTAAAGGTACTTACACGGTGGATCATGGTCGGAGACTTAGGTGCCATGCCATAAAACCCGCTTATTTCAAAGAAATTCATTTGGGCTCGAATTGAGAACGTTTTGGCTTTGAGCCCACAGCCGAGAGTTTTAAAACTGGCTCGATACCAATCTGAAACACCCCACACCCGCCCACGAGCTTGAACCGGATCTGGTATGTTCCTTAAATAAATCGGTTTTCAATGTTCTAAATGACTTAGAGAAAATTTGTGTAATTTTAAAAAAATTGTTTTGGGTTGGGCTTAATTTGAAACCTATTTAATAAATTCTGGAAATCCAACTTAAATAAGGTGACAAAATAATTTTGGGTTTATTATTTTAAAAGAAATAAATTTACTTATCTTTAATCAAACATAATTTGTATCATATTTAAATAAAAATAAACAGGAATAAAGAAAATCCAACTGGGCCTTATGGCCTTATTACATCATTCAAACCCAAAATAAAGTACTAAAATTTCATAAAGTCCAAATTCCAAATAATTTCTTCAAGCGATGCATGGCCACTTTTAGCTCCTGCCGACCCGGTCCATTACTGCTCATCACCTGAAAAATAATTCCCCAACGGGGTGAGTCAACAGACTCAATGTGTACATAGTACTAATTTCCAACAAATCAGGCATGCAAGTCATATCAATATCATGTTCATACAAAATAAAGGATGATGCAACCCAAATCCAAACCTATTTGTCCATCCGCTACACACCACCCGTACCAACTCGCATACAGCGGGGACTACTAAGTCGACCACCCTCCATCCGCTACACACCATCGAAGGCGATCGCTGCGATCGACGTGCTCATCGCCCACTTATGTTGTGTCATTAGACATTTGTATTCTTCGGATGTAACCGGGTTACCACTTTTCACTTTATGTGACCGTAGTCACCACTTTACGTTGGTGAGACCGTAGTCATCACCTTCACTTTCTTCCTCCACAAATATCCCGAATGCCCCAATTATTTCATAACATATTTCACATACTTAATTTTCATTCATGTTACTAATCACATGTTCAAAATATATCACATTCACAATCCTATCAAAAGTAGGAAACGTGCACTGGGTACTCCTTACCACATTTGTGGTGCTTAGCCACATTCACATACTTTGTTACATATTTACATATCTAATGATTGCCATGCAATTTATTGAAAGTTAGTAAGAGTACACACCTTTTTCGCTTAATAGTTTCGTGAATTCTCGTAGAGCGATCTACCGATCTAGATCTTTCACTCCTATATTCGGCCATTAATTAAAACATATAAATAAACCTATTTGGTCTTAAACCAAATCCTACTAGAAGTAGAATTACTTACCTAGTTGCCGAATTGATTTAATCAAGTCCCAACAAGTTGCTAGAATTCCTCTTCCTTGAAATCGGCTAATACTAGGTATGTAACCAAGTCGAGTTTTCGGTTTTGAAATAATGGAAAACACTTAAACAATTTATGCCTTGGCCGAATATCCCTTACCTTATGATGGGATTCCAAATCAAGAGGATTCCTTTATAAACTGTTGAAATCCTATAACTTCGTGTTAGATTAGATCTAACTTTGAAAACGTGAATCATAATCTTTAACCACATATTTATATTTATAATCCTTACCTTAGATCCTTAGATTTCCGAAAGATCCCCTTTTGATGTTGTGGATGATTGCCCTCTTTCTTAGAATCCACAAAGATTCAGACTTAATGATGAGAACGGAGAAGAAAATAGAAGAAAAGAGAGGGATTTTTGCTTAATGAAAATTCGGCAGAGAGGGGTTTTGCCTAGGAGAATTTTGCAGAGAGGAAGAGGAGCAAATGTTGATGAGTAGCCCTCTGTCCTCCTTTTATAGCCAAAGTTATCACCTAAGAGTCCTTTACTTGGCCACCACTCCTCTTTTTGATAATATTATCTCTTTTATTTAAAAGATAAAAGCCTTTAATCCATCAATTATCTCCTCAATTATCTCATTAGAAAATAATCCTTTATTTATCTCTTATTATTCACATATTTATGTGAATAAAACTCCTTTATTTATCTCTTATTATTCACATATTTATGTGAATAAAACTCCTTTATTTATCTCTTATTATTCACATATTTATGTGAATAAAACTCCTTTATTTCTCTCCTATATCCAAGTTTCCCGAAATGTTCAAGTTTCCATTTTTGGATCATTTCCAAAAATGTTTAGGTTTCCAAAAATGTCTAAGTTTCCAAAAATGTCCATTTCCATTTCCATTTTCATTCATTTCTAGGTTTCCAAAAGTATCAAAAATTTATTCATAATACTTAAGACTTGTCATTTCATACAATTGATCTGAAAAATGCATAGGCCCTTCCTAGGATGTTACATTGCTGCCTAGAAAAATTGAGAGTATTACAAGTCAAAATGAAAATATAGTAACAAAAGTCAACTACAAATCAAAATAATAATAATAATAATAAATTTGAACTAATTTCTTGTTCTTTTTATGCAATGTATGATCTTAAATTAAAATTTTTAAAAAGTAAATAAACTATGGTATATGACATTCATATGAAGTTTAATTAAAATTTTAAGAAAATGGGTTTCGTTTGGTTCAAAGATGGGTTTTCACAGTCAACAGATAGAGCTGGGCGACTTGGTCAAATTATATAAAATCTTTAATATTAATATTTTTATTATTCCTGTTCTCCATAATATATTTATTGGTGGTGACTTAGTCAATAAATTAAATTCTACTAATTTATCATAACCTTGAAAGCTGGTTAAAGTTTATTTTTTTTATTTAATTTGATTTGATTTGCCAAACAGAATGTCAAAAAAAGAATGCTTCAGCTTTTATTCATCACCTTCCACATACTTGTCTTTTTTTTCTTCCTAGATTCTATTTCTTCTTCTTCTTTTTTTCTATTTTATATTTTTAAGCCTATAAATTACAACTCTCACCATTTTTTTTTTAATAATTTCATTATAAGTTCTTAAGATATCTGTTCTTTTTGATATAATATTTAGAACTATATATAATCCCTTCTCAACCCATAAATAAGAAGATAATATATTTCAGCGCATTTGAACCCACGTCCTCCTGTATTAACAATAATACACATATAAATCGACAATCCTCGATAAAAATAAATAAAATCTTATAATAAAATAAAATTATAGAATAACATAAGTGGTGTGTTTTGAGAGGAAAAGAATAATAATAATAATAATAATAATAAGCTAATTAATTAAAGAAAGAAAAAGATAGTTTTCAAGATTCAAATATAAGCATAGAAATTGAAGATCCATTGGCTGCTCAAAGCAAAGTTAAGTCAAGCTGTGGATAAAAAGAAAACAGACCTTTTTCCTTTAATAAATCAATAAGAAATTCATCTTTTATCTTAAACAAACTTTCAATATTGCTTACTTCAAATCTGATATTTATAATAAATTGTCGATTAAATTTTAACTCGATTGGTATCGATATTTTTATCAGTGTAGGAGAACATGAGTTCAAGTGCGTTGAAGTGCATTATCATCCTATTTAAGGGTTGAGGAGAGACTACGGATAATTTTAAATATTGTATAAAAAAAAGTAAATATGATAAGAACTTATAATGAAATTAATGTTCAAAATTTTTTATAATAAATTAATTTACGTTAATATACAATTAAATTAACTTTTTATGTTTATTATATATTAAATGACATAATGTCATAAATTAATTTAACACCAATTTAAAAAATATTTTCCGACTAAAACTTTTGTAAATATTTTTTAAAAACATTATAAAATTAAAAAAAAAAGGCTTGTTAAATTTATTGAAAATCAAAATACTGGAATGATCTTAAGTAAAGAATTTCTCTTTTTTAATATTCAAATCTCATCTAATACCACTTATTGAATTAACAAAAGAACTCGAATCTTCTAGAAGATCATATTTCTCCTCTAACTTAGCTACTCATATCATGCCACCTCATCTAAGTAAAATCAATCGTAGCCGTTGGATTGAAAAGTATTAAAAGCTAGTTTTTGACTTTATTTAATGTGTACTCTATTATTGAGAGAGGTTACTATAAAGAAAACCAACTATTGCTTTCCAGTTTCCACCACTAATTTAAAAGTTGGTTCAACAGTTTTATGAAAATATTGACTCTCCCTAGTTTTTTACATTAGGACCCTGATGAATTAAATATTTTCTAATTTTTTAATTATTAAAAGGGTAAGTTATACATATATTCACTTAATTATTAAAAATTTTAGGACTATGATGAATTGGATTGAAATATTGAATTGAGTTATGTATGAACCATGTGTTCATGGAATGGTTATTGAATGAGACAGTGCTATGATTGAAATCGAAGAATGAATTGAAATGTGATTTGAGACACATGATTGTGTCATATAGTGAAAGCTATCTGGGATAGCAAATTGATTGAACAGAATGAGAACAAATGTTTTATCTATGAAATGGTTATTTGTAAAACTATGTCTATTGTATGATAAAATATGTATGTTTTATAATATTATTTTCTCTAAAGTATTCGAATTATAGAAATACCACTGAGTTTTATACTCAGCATACGGTTTGTTTCCGTGCGCAAGTTAGGTTAAAGTTAAATTTTTGAATTAGCATCCAAGGCCAATCTCGAACTCATTGTGGAGAAGTACATATATTTTTAGTAATGGCATGTACTTAGGACATTTGTATTTGTCATTTTGAAAAGTGTTGTAAAATATGTTATAAAATGTTATTGAATACATATATATATATATATATATAAAATTTTATGTACTATATTAAGATTATAAATAGTATGTTTTGGTATGAAAATTAGATTTGATTTGAATGAAGTAATTGAATTGGTTGGGATATTATATCATAAATAATATGTTTGTTAAATAATTATGTAATGTTCATATTTGATCTAAAATATCCGGTAATGCTCCGTAACCCTGTTCCGGCGACGGATATGGGTTAGGAGGTGTTACAGCTTAAATTACAAACTTTTTTATTTTAGGAGTCTAAAATGAATTTTTTTTATAGTTAAATTACTATTTGTATAATTTACTCTTATTAAAATTTAATTTTGGTTAATTTATACATAATGGTTTAATCAGTTTGGTATCACTTGCTTTGCCTAAATCTGTAATGGACAATTAATTTTTAACTTTTTTTTAAACAAAAAAAAAACCATTATCTATAAATATAAAATGTATTAATATCAACTACTCAAAAAGCTTTGAATACTTTAATTAATGTGAAAACAGAACTTTGGTTAGCTAGGAATTAATTAAAGCATGTTACTAACATACAAAATCAAAATCAAGTGGTCCACATATATGATATATTTAATTAAAATCATTAATGATTACGATTATATATTAAAACATTTGAATTCGTTATATTTTCACTGATTTCAGATAAATGATTGCACAATAAATCATTTGAGAAGTGCCCACAAATACCTTTCATTCATTATTGATTGGCTAATCACTAGAGGATTAGTAACTCACAAGGCTTGATTCCAATTAATCTCATGTTCTCCCTGAAAAGATCTTGATAGACCAACCCTAAACTAGCTAATCGCTCCTTTTGAAAAAGTCTCGTCCATCCTTTCCTCAAGACACTCGTCCTTCTATTGAGAATGTGATCGTTAGGTCACCAAATCCTACTCAAACCTAACAACTTTGCATCACAACTCGAATGAATGACATAATAAGTCCCATCATAGACATCCTTCTTAAGCATTCCACAATGATGACATCATCTCCAGGCACGGAACCTCTACTATATACCTCTCGGCTCAATAGAGTAGGGATCAATCATCAAACATTCACAACCTCTTTATTATCCTTAGCCTTCCTTTTTATACTCCGAGCCTCCTTACTTACATTACTCCTCCAGCTCTTCACTTAACAAAAATAAATCGATATCTCTTTACGTCATCACATCCTCTTGTTGATATCCTCCATCAACAATGAATAATATTAACTAAATAACACTTGATCCAATATTTAAAAAAAAAATAAAAAAAAAAATTCAAACACGTTTATCAAATGGCACGAGTCCTACATGTAATGTGTAAAACGCTATTTTCTTTCCCCTAATTTCTTTTCTATTTGACAAAATTAAACCTTGCCAGACACGCAATTAGTTTAACTTGGTACAATATATATTGAATGGATTTTATTACGGTTTTTTATTATCTAGGAATTATCATTATTATTATGCAGTTGTCAGATCTTACGTCACCGATTATACAAAAAAAGTCTCCTCTTTGTTTGGAAACTTCTTTTATTTTTATTTTCAAAATTAATATGTTAACTGTCTAAAACAGTAATTAAATTTTCCATTACAAACAAAATTTTTCATGAAAATCGAATTTCAACAAAATAATTAAAAATCAAAGTAAACAACCTATCACCGCCGTGTAATTTATATGTTGAAAATTACTTATTTAAAAATGTACACTTTTATTATTTAATTTTATCGATTTACGTATCTTAAAGAGAAAAAAAATACGTCTTACAAGACTCGTTTTTCACTAAAAATGAATAATTTAACTCCTTTAGTCAGATGGTCAAAAGTTAATATTTTTAGTCTTTACGTCACATTTGTATTTTTTTATTTTATGTTGTTTTAAATTTTTTTAATTAATATTTTTAATGCACTAGCTCTTTTGGTTAAATAGTTAGATAATTGCGATTTTATCTTTGAGTCTTAAGTTCAGTTCCTCTTATAAGTATTTTAATATGTATTTTTTATTTCATGTTGTTTCAAACTTTTTTTAAAATTTTATTTTTAATCAATGCTTATAATTAATAAATATATTGTTTTTAAGTTTTTTTATTTTTAATTAATAACTCTTTTGTTTATAAAATCAAATAATTATTGTAAATATCATTATTTTTAGTAAATGTACTTTTTATATGTATAATATTTATTTTCCAATACATATCATGAGTGTAGTAAATTGACATATTATATATTTTTGTATGTGTATTTGAAATATTTCACATATGAACATAATGATATTTTAGATATCATATCCACAATGTAGACGAAAAACAATGATATTTGAAATATTTTACATATTTAAAATAATTATTTGAATTTTATAATATTAAAAATCACCATACCCCAATAATATAGGTGGAGAAAATAAATATTTGACGTATAAATATTATTTATAAAGAAAAATATATCTAAAGAATTAGTTGATATTTTTTTAAAAATAATTACATATTTATTATTTGATTTTATAAATAAAAGAGTTATTAATTAAAAATAAAAAACTGAAAACATATATTTATTAATTATAAAATAAAAAAATTTGGAATAACATGAAATAAAAAATACATATTAAAATACTTATAAGAGGAATTGAACTTGAATTTAAAAAATGATATCATGATTATCTAGCCATCTAACCAAAAAAGCTAATATGAAAAAAAAATAATTAAAGATAAAAAAGTTTTAAACAATATGAAATAAAAAATACAAATGCAAGTAAGAGAAGAATCGAACCCGGGACTCAAGGTTAAAAATGCTAACACTTGTCCACCTAACAAAAAAGCAAAATTATTAATTTTTATTGAAAATGCGTATTGTAAAATGCCTTTTCAACTTACGTGGCTGAAAGTATACCCTATAAGACATGTTTTTCTTTTTATCTAAAAAAACATAAATTAAAAAATTAAAAAAGAAAGTCTATTTTTTCAAAAAAGAAAATTCAGCATATTTCCCAATAAATATTAGAACCTTCCTTTCGGACAAAAATGACTTAAACCCAAATCCCATGTGGCTCACCTTGTCCGAATTTCAAAGCAAAAAAAGCTTCAAGTCCAACTATTGACCCACGCGCCCCCACTTTCCATCCACCTTGCCTTCTTCGCCTCTCATTTAAAACCCATCAATCCCTTTTTTCTTCTCACTCTTCTCACCATGTTCTCCACCGCCAAACATGGAATCGTTTTCGTTCTTTTCCTCCTCCTTTTCCTCTCTCCGCCTCCCTCCTCCGCTCAACCTACCGACCCGAACAACGACCGTTACCCTTATGCCCGTTTCACCCCTTCCATGGCCATCATCGTGGTTGTCTTGATTTCCGCTTTGTTCTTTATGGGTTTTTTCTCTATTTATCTTCGGAACTGCTCCGAAGCCAACGCCAACGGAAGCGTCGTCCGCCCTTTCAATGGCGAAACTGGGCGTTCTCGCCGTGGGATGCGTGGGCTTGAGCCGTCTGTGATCGAGACTTTCCCCACCATGGTTTACTCCGAAGTGAAAGTTCATAAGATCGGGAAAGGAGCTTTGGAGTGCGCAGTTTGCTTGAACGAGTTCGAAGATGAGGAGACGCTGCGTTTAATCCCCAAATGCGACCACGTTTTCCACCCTGATTGTATCGACGCTTGGTTGGTTTCTCATACTACCTGCCCCGTTTGTAGAGCTAATCTCGCTCCTCAACCCGGTGACCCTGTGAGCCAACCCGCCGAGTTGGATAACACCACCACCGAGTTGGACCTCGAGGCTCAGAACCACGACGATGACTCGGAACTGGAAGAAGAAAGGAGGATAAATCCTAATAATATTAACTCCGATGCGGAGGCTCAAGTTGCACCGGAAGTTGAAGTAATTGACTTGAACCGAACTTTAAATAGGAACCGGACACGTGGATCAATATCAAGCCGAACACGTAAGTTCTTTTTCCTGCGATCTCACTCAACCGGGCACTCTTTGGTCCAACCAGGTGAAAACACAGACCGGTTCACTTTGCGATTACCGGTTGATGTTCGAAAACAGTTAATAAACCGAAAGTTAAATCGAGCAACGAGCTTGGTGTTGCCTAGGGAAAGAAGCTCACGGCGAGGATACCGAACCGGAGAAGACGGTGGTGGAAGTAGTAGAGGAAAGCTTTTTCGATCACTTGACAAATCTGATGGCGGAGTCAAGTCGGACCGGTGGGTGTTTAGTATGACACCACCGTTTTTTAGTAGAGTATCTTCCACGAAGTCACCAAAGGTAACAGCTAATAATGGCGAAGATACCTCAAGTTTGCCGGCTGAACCAGCGGGTGACTCAAGCCGTCCTCCGGTTTAATGTTGTTTTCAACAATCTTCATTAAATGCTATAATTAATTTTTCTACTTAAAAGCCACGGCATTTGTGTAGATATGAACCCTATCAATGCAATACTTTATTTAATCATTTTTTATTTATTTATTTTGGTATATAAATTTTTGGTTTATTCATTTTAATTTGGTTTTCACTAGAAATATTTGTAAGATCACAATCTTCCCAAAATTTATTTTTATTATTTAAATTTTCTTCATTCTAGTAACTAAATTTTGGAACTCATAGAATTATTTTGGGTTTTAGTCCCTCTATTCTAATTTTATTTCGATTTTAAGTTGCTCCAACGTATATTTATTCGTAGACTGAAAATGTCGAATAATAAATTGAAAAGAAAAGAGAATATATGTTGTTACTGGTTTTTTTTTGGTTGAATTTCTAGTTATATCTACAATAGGAGTGTTGTTGAGAGAGATATGGGTGTGGTTGCTTTCATGTTTGAAAAAAAGGAAAAATATTTTCAATGTAAGCTTACAAGTGTGTACGGAATCTATCCCAAATTTCCATGTCATTGTGTTGCTTGGGAACAAAGGTTTTGATTCCCAAATTTAATCGATTGGTCTAAATTCATCCAACCAATTTGTTCATGATGCTTGTGCAATGGAGATTTCACCTTCATTTATTCCTTCCATTTCACTACAGCACCTTTGTTTGACTCCACTAAGGTGCTATCCTTTTCTTACAACAATTTTCAAAATACGGACATGTAACTTATTAGAAAACTGGCATTCCAACAAATAATTGTATCCCATGTTATGATTAATGAATTATTCAAAAGTTTTTATTTAAGTCATTAGACTGTTAAAATCGATGTTATATGATTTTTCCTATTCACTAATTGAAATGCTCTTCTTTCCTTATCTTTTACAATTCAATTTTTTTTTTTTTATAAAACAACTTTAGATGTTATGAATCAAACAATTTTTTTTCTTTAATCTCAAACACTAATCATCAGATAGATTTAGATCTAGACCATGTTCTTTTACTCGTCGATAGTTACTGATCTAGCATATTAATTATTAAATTGTCGCTAGAACTTGACAAAAAAATTTATTTTGTTACATTCAATTGAATGGTTTGTAGTTTAAGACACGTTTCGAATTTTAAATAATAAAAAAAAAAAGGGAGGGTTAGACGAAGAATAAGATAGTAAGAAAGAAAGTGATGATGCGAAGTTAAATTTGTCTCTGAAATAATCATTCACGTATTTAAATTTTATTCCAAATGGAACATAAAAAAGAAAAAAAAGAAAAAAAGGAGTTCTCTGGAGTTCACCAGAATTTGTGAACATTTAATTATTCAAACAATAATTTGACTTAATATGACATAGTTTGGTCTCTAATCCTCTTTTCACTAATAACTTTTGACTTAGTGTTCACAAATTCCTCAAAATATATAATAATATAAATTGAATTTGAAATAATGTAATAAAATCGTACTTTTAAATTTATTCTTTCAATAAAATTGAATTACGCCAATAATAATGAAAAAAAATTGTCTTCGCTCGATAAAAGTTTAGCATAGTTATTAAAAGGTGAAGATAAAAAAAATATAATTAATTTTAATTGCATTTAAATAAATTGTTAAGCATTTATTAAAAATTCTATTCAATTTTTTTTTATATATTTTTGATGTCATATATTGGAGGTTTATAATATAAATTGTTTTTTTTTTTCGAAAGGGAGAGTTACAGCCTTAGTGGGATGTCACAACATTACAATCAGCTTGCAGCAAAACAGTTACAGAAAATGGAGGTTCTGTAAACACCCTTCTATCCCCTCGGATCATCCGCGCTAATCGTGCCATATCATCAGCTACTTAATTTCTAGATCGCAACATATGGCCAACCCGTATCTCCCATTGACGATTGAGTAACAAGCGCAACCTGTTAACCATCGGAATGCAGCTCACCTCACTATCACGCAACAGCTCCACTGCCTGTAGCGAGTCCATTTCTAGCTGAATCGGTGGGCACCTTTTTTCCCAAACTACCATTAAACCTTCAAATGCCACCCATAGTTCAGCCACCAAAGCCCGGCAGATTACAACATCCTTGGTATAGCCCCACAGCTAAACAGCCATGGTGATCACGAGTAAGTCCGGACATTGTATCCAACCGAAGCATCCAAGAACTTGCTTTGTTGTATGTAGAATATTCTATTGCCTAAAATTAGGTATTGGTTTTTCTAGTAAAGAACTTGCATTGGTTTTTGACGTTAAGAAAACTATTGGATTCGTAACAGTAGTTATTTTTAGAAAGAGGTTAGAGCAAGAAAATGGCGAAAAATATATATTGGAAATATTTGTATGAATTAAGTAGCGTATTGAATCGAGGCAACCGCCGCGGTCATGCTCTTTTCATCTCACCATGTCGTCTGGCGGCAAAAATGGAATCGTTTCCTTTCTTTTTTTCCTTCTTTTCTTCTCTCCGCCGCCCTCCGCTGCTCAACTCACTGACTCGAACATAGGGCATGAGTCTTATGCCCGTTTTACCCCTACCATGGCTATGATCATCGCCGGTTTGGTTGTTGCTTTGTTTTTTATGGGTTTTTTCTCGATTTATTTACGGAACTGCTCTAGATCTGGCGGGAATGGAAGCAGCGTCCGCCCTGTCAACGTCGGAGCCTGGCGTGGCCGTCGTGATGACATGCGTGGGCTTGAAGCATCTGTGATCGAGACTTTCCTCACCATGGTTTACTCCGAAGTGAAAGTTCATAAGATCGGGAAAGGAGCTTTGGAGTGCGCGGTTTGTTTGAACGAGTTCGAAGATGACGAAACGCTGCGTTTAATCCCCAAATGCGACCACGTTTTCCACGCTGAATGTATCGATACTTGGTTGGCTTCTCATGTTACATGCCCCGTTTGTAGAGCTAATCTCGCTACTCAACCTGGTGACCCTGTGAGCCAACCCACTGAGTTAGATAATACGGTCATCGAGTTAGACCTCGAGGCACAAAATAATGACAATGATTTAGAAATAAGAGAAGAAAGGAGGGAGAATCAAAATATCGATACCATTAATTCTGATGTGGAGGCTCAAGTTTCCTTAGAGGTTGAAATAATTAACGTGAACCAAATTTTAAATATGAATTACACACGTAAACCTTTTTTTCCACGATCGCACTCGACCGGACACTCTTTAGTCCAACCAGGTGAAAACATAGATCGATTCACTTTACAATTACCGGTTGATGTTCGAAAATGATTATTAAACCGAAAATTAAATCGGTCAACGAGTTTAGTGTTGCCTAAAGAAAGAAGTTCACTGACTAGAGAAAATGATGATGGAAGTAGTAGATGAAAGCTTTTCAGACCGCTTGGCAAGTTAGACCATAGAACCAAGTCAGACCGATAGGTGTTTCTATGACACCACCGTTTTTTTTAGTAGGGACTCTTCCATGAATCCACTAAAATTGGCGCCGACTAGTGATGAAGGGGCTTGAAGTTTGCCGATTAAACCCGCGGGTGACTCAAGCCGTCTTCCGACCTAAAATTTTTGTTATTATTACTTTCAACAATTATAATAGTTGATTAACAGTATTGTTAGTTTTTCTAGTTAAAACGCCACAACATTTGTGTAGATGGATACCAATATTATCAATGCATCTTTTTTATTTGAGCAATTTTTTTTTGTTTTTTTATTTTTGCTTTTTATTTGAATTTAATTTTATTGAAAACCAGAAACTTACCATATTGTGAATAAACATACATTTATGGAATTTATTTAATGGATTTATGCGATACTTCTTAAAAGATATTATACTATTGAATTTAAGATTTAAAGTTTAATCCCAATTTTTTAAAAAAAAAACTAACTTTAATAGTTATAAGATTTACGAAATCTAATCTTAATTTTTTTCCTTATAACCATTAGAACAAACAAAAAAAAAGATTTTCGATATTTAATCCTAATTTTTTCTTTAAAAAATATTTTTAATGGATCGATATTGTTATTTTTAATAAAATTTCATAAAATTTTTATAATTTTTTTAAAAAATAAAAATTTTAAAAAGACTTAATTGATTTTTAAAAAAAATTGTTACGAAGGCTTTTTGGCCCTCTAGCTTATTAATTTCAAAAAAGTTGTAATTTACTTCTAATAAAAGAGTATGGGTAAAATTGAATAAAGGTGTAAAAGTTAAGGAATAAATTTATTATTATATTTTATATATATAACACTAAAACAAATATTTGGTGCACTTTTATCGGAAGGGTTATTTTACTCACTCATCTAATCTATAAGGATCAGTTTACCCAATTTTTCAATAAATAATCTAAA
The DNA here is from genome assembly GCA_025698515.1 of Gossypium sturtianum. Taxonomy (NCBI): domain Eukaryota; kingdom Viridiplantae; phylum Streptophyta; class Magnoliopsida; order Malvales; family Malvaceae; genus Gossypium; species Gossypium sturtianum. Next base: position 4,963,092 of record CM046950.1, read on the forward strand.
ATGCAATACAATATATAGTACAAAAAATTGTGATACTTTTACCATGCTTGTTTCTATTTTTCCCATTTTGGGTTCCTATGGCCTGCATTCAACCTTCATTTATTCCTTCCATTTCATTACACAACACCTCTTTTTGCTATGGTTAAAATATCATAAATCTTTATGTTTTTTTGTAAATTTAGAATTTTATTCTTATACTTTTTTTTTAGGAATTTAGTCTTTATTTTTAAAATTTTAAAATTTAAGTCTAACTGTCAACACTATTAAAATTATTTTGTTAAATTCAAATTCATTTCATCAACCTTTTAATTACATTGTTACCAAGTTTTTTTTTTTTAATTTCAAAATATCACATAAATAAATTTAACAAAAACTTTAACAATATTAACAATTAGATCTAAATTTTAAAATCTAAAAAAATAAAATAATTTAACTCCTCAAAATAAAAGTATAAAGACTAAATTCTAGATTTGTAAATAGTAATTGACTAACCCTTTCACCAGAAATTCTTGGCAAAGACTGTAGTCTTTTAATTTGATAATCATCAAACAGTAGTTTGGGCAAAGATTATTTATAATTTTCTATTCTCAAATTACAATCTCTTTGTAAAACTAATTTTGGAGGATTTTAAAAGATTGATATTTCCCATCATTGTAGATTTGGATTTCATGTAAGTGACTGATATGTGGCTATAAATATGTTTCATAAAATTTGTGGATAGATCCAATTATGAAAGAAGATTTGACATATAAGATTTTAGGCATTAATTAACAAAGGATTATATATATATTTTTCTCTTTTGGTGGTTTATAAATTTGTAGAAAATTCTAATGCCTGAATCTAGGTGTTAATTTTCCCAAGTGAAGACCTGTAAAAGTCAAATCAAGATATTTAAATTGCATTAAAAAAACAGTGACTCCCCATCAAATGCTATGTAATTTATATAATAATATATAATATAACTAATTTTGTTTTCATTGGTGTTGGCTTCAATCAAGATACTGCTGCTTTTCAGCTCAACCTATAGCTCACATTCATATGGCTATGACATCAAACCCTGAAAACCATGTGACCCTAGATAGCTATTTTGCATTGCCTGTTTTGCTGACTAAGTCCTTACCAATAAAAACAATAATTGCAAGCTCAACCTACAGCTGTTTTTTAGATCTATTATCACATCAAACAAGCCCTGCAAATCATGTGACCTTCGCTATACTTAATGACACACCAAGTATACAGTAAAACTCTGAAAACTGAATATATATATATACCTGTATTGGACACATGCATATATCCGACAAACATCTGAGTTTAGATACATAACTAGTTATCATCTGTGCGGTATATGTCATCTTGAAGCTGCATTAAATGGTCTGAAAGGGGAAATGCATGTAATGGAAATATAATAATGCCTATGGAAACAGAGAAGGCCAGAAGATTTCCATTTTCAATGGTTAATATAACATCACATGTTTTTAGAATATCTGCAACATGGGTGAAATTTTGTGACAATATATGATGCCTATGCAAACTCACTAGGCAACATTCTATAAGGGAAGAAATATTGAAACATAAATCTTTAGTTGGGGTCATTGATGCAAGAAGCTTTCCCTAGGATTGCTCAGTTTTTTTTATATTATATTCAAGCTCATGACTCTTCTGGAAAACCAAGAAACCTATTTATCAGTTTGGCCACTGGTGTGGCATCTCCCGGAGAGTACGGAACAAGAGAATTCAAATCCATACCGGCTATAGTTTGGTGGAGTGTCAGAGGACGAGCACAATATAAATGTTTTCTCTCTGCCAGTTCTTCTGCTAACTCACACTGATGATTATCCATCAAATCTTCATTGACAACAACAATTAGAGGTTTGCCAAGCTGCAAGGTCTCAAATATGCTCCCAGAACCTACAGAATAGTTGGAAGTAGTTCCTTAAAAGTTTTTCCGATAATTTACTGATATAAACAAGACTACAGCAGAAATACTCAGTGACAACCACAAAATAGCAAAGCTCAGAATAACGAAACTATTCAATTAGCTTATGAATGACTTCAAAAGGTTGTGCCATGTCAAAATTATTTCACAGATTTAACAGACTTACTTGAATTCCTAGTAAATACATCCACCACTTAAATTAACCATAAACGATGAATAGGGATGCCATAACATGGTCATGTGATCATGGGATTACACCAAAATCCTCTGCTATTCTTTTTGCTGAATGAAGAAACAAAATAGTTCTATAGACTAGAAAACATTCAATAAGCATGTCCAATAGAAGGGAAAAAAAGAATGACATTCAATTTTTTTCCAAGGTAGATAAAAATAGAATATAAAGGAATATATAGAAAGAGAGAGTTACCCGCATGACTGATCACAAGCGATGCAGATCTCAGATGGTCCGCAATGCTCGATGAAAATGTGAAGTAGTCTACAGCCAAAGATCCATCATCACCAGTAGACTACATTAAAAAATAAACCTTAGGAAAATCACAAGAATAAGAACAAAAGGAAGAAGAGGACACAATCTTCATTTCAAAAGAAGAGTGGCAAAACTCCATCTTCATCATTAAATTTTTTAACCATATTTTCATGTTATGGCAAGACAATAACAAAAGTGTGAACTACTTAATATAGATCCTGTTGGAAGATTCTGATACTTCCAATATTTCTTGCTTTTCTTTGAACTCATACCCATAAATCAACATCACAAATTTGATAAAAGCAATTACAATAATGTTTCTTTTTCTCCCATTAAAATTTATTGATCACTTGTTCTTTACCTTATACAAGTTAAAATGAAGAGCCGTTCACCAGTCACTCAAAGTTCCGACATACCTTTGTAGGAAGATATGACCCTCGACCCATTTGAATGAGAAGATCAGTATACCCTCTTCTATATAACTCGTCCTTAACTTCCTGAGAATCCGCCACTTTAACAAGTGCATCAAAACATGTTGTTCCCACTGTAATGAAAACCACTCTCTTTACCTTCACCTCATCCCGAGCCTCTCCCATCTAGAATCACCTAAAGTTTACACAACATATTCATTTTTTATTTATTACTTAGCCAAAAAACATTGAATTTGTTAGATATCTCAAATGGGCAGAGTACAAGTTCTATGAAAGCAGAGAACAACAATAAAATAACACTCCTAGACTAGACTAGGAAACAGGAATCTCAAACCTTAAACAACTCTTAAAGGTAGCAAAGGCACCCCAAAGCCAGAAATAAAAGCAGAAACAACCAAAGACAATCTCAACGAAGGTTAACAAAATGAGGGAACCAAAATATGATATCACTAGACCAAACTGCACTCTAAACGCTATTCTTCTATAAGTTTGTCTGCTGATATATAACACAAAGTAACATTATACCTGGCTTGATTATCTAAATCAGTTTTTGTTTAAAAAAATCAAAGAGACATCAGTTTTTGCCAAAGGTGTCTCATATTCATGGAAGTTGTCCTTGTAAATAAAACATTGGCTAGGCACCTGAGCCTAGATGAGCACCAACAAATTTGTAAGAAATGGTTTTGGTCCTTTTAGGTGATCCTTCTTTCCTATCAATTTTAATTTCGCTTTGCCTATAACTAAAACCTTTAACAAGTGTTAGCTCCTACCTTAAAACTTAATGGTGGGTATACAATTAACATACCAGAACTGGGGTTCATCTTAATTCAAGAGAGAAATATGGCCTGAATCAAAAGTGAATCTTTGTGTAGAAACATGTCGTGTAATGGATAAACTGAAATGCTTAATCTAAGACATATTGATCATATATTTTATGATTATATCTGATTTGGAAAGTAATTTTCATGCATGCCAGGTTGACAAGAATACTAAAAGTTAAAGGAATGCTTTGGAGTTATTCTAATTAATCGCAATGGCATGCAGGCATAAGCATAAAATGATAGCAATCAACCACAACTGGTTTAGCCCCAAAGTATAAACCCAGAGCCTGATTCTAACAGTATAGGACACTATATAACACCCAAACACCGGTGCTGCTTATGAAAAACTCAAACCTGAAATGTCCCCTGTTCTCAAATCTTTAAATAATTAACCCAGATGACAAACAACCAAATTCAGGCTAAAAACTGAACTTGAATAAAAAAATATTCTTCTAAATCAAATATTTACCCGCTATGCATAAATCTCCAGTTACCCACCTTAATTAATATAAATAATTATAAAAAGGGCAATTGAATCCAGTTTTTCATCAGATCATTTTTTTGTTTAATATTGTTCAACTCGATATTGTGTCTTTTTCTCTGTGTGCTTTTCACATCAGAATCTGAACCAAAAAAAAAAAAAGTTTTAAAGATCATCAAGGCTTGGTGACAGATCTCTACTTTTATTAACATTAGAATGGAAAAATGCAGATCCTGTTTTTACATATGTGAATGGAATTAGGTTTTAAATTATGACCTTTGCATTTGCAGATAAACATAGTTTCTGGACAAGCACTAATAGAAATTAGAGCTTTGCAACAGTTGAGGATATTTTTATTCAAGAACTTCAGAGAATTAGGCACACAACTTGTTTTACTGAATGATTTATTATTTCAACCAACCAAAAGTGTTGGCATCAACAAAGAAGAGTATCCCATTTACAAGCAAGGAGAGGTTTGTTGAGACTTAAAAAGAATTGAAGAAACCGATACTGGTTTCATGGAACAATTTTCAACATGATGAACTTAATCAAAATACCATTAACAGGAGCGAAAGAATAAAATTACTAAAGAAAAACTTACCTCAAATCTCAAAATGTTTAGCTAACAATGGCTTCAAATGAAAACGATGCCCCTTCAGGTATTGGCAAAGCGGCAGTAGGGAGGGTCCAGCAAACATACAGAGGGTTCTAGGTTTTTTTTAGGTTAGAATTAGAAGTTTAGAACAAACACACTCATGGTTTGGGAATTTTTGGTCAAAGGTCAATTCTGACTTATCTTATTTTTCTTTTTTTTAAACAGCACCTTTATTTTAACGAATTATTCAAGGGTAAACTATAGAAATAGTCATTTATGTAAGGTTTAAATTACGTTTTAATCACCGAACTTTAATTTGTTACAAAATGGTCACTAATATTATCAATTTGTAACAGTTTGGTTGCTGAACTGTTAACTAGCACATTAAATCATCATTTTAGACAATAAAATTTAGGTCAAATTGCACATCTAGTCCCTATAGTTTTTCTTTCTGAGCAATTTAATTTTTTTCTTTTATTTTCTTTTAACTTCCATTTCTCTTTTCCTTTTATTTTCTTTTATTTTGAAAAGTACAGGGACTAGAATTAATCAAATAAAAGTACAGGGGCTAAATCCACAACTTCCATAAAGTACAGGGACTAATAGCAGAATTTAACCTTCCCCAAAGTAGATGACATATTTGTTGATTAGTTAACCTAATATATTGGAATTAAATTATAATATAAAACATGCAAAAAATGTTAATTGTTGACTTTCAAGCTTCACATCCATGGTCAAGTAATTCAAAGCCTGAATCTTTGAATCAGAAGGTTTTTTCAATTCACTTTATTGTGATATTTCAAAAGTGCTATTCAACAAATATAATAATCATGAAACATAGCTGTGTGTATTGCCTAAATTTGCGTAAATAAATTCCAGAGGAAAAAGAGTGGGGGCTATTGCCTATTTCTGGACATTTTCTTAGCTGTGTATATCAACTGGGCTCAACGTGGAAACTATATTTGTTTTGGATGATCGACATAGCTATATATATTTATATTTAATTTAAACTTTATATGTTTTTCTAATTTATTAAAATTCACACACATTTAATTTGTACCTTTTCATATGGATATGCACGAATGATCAGCATGTTTAGCTTCTTTGCTTATATGCCTATTATGTATATATATATATATATATATTCCAGTTGGGGATTAGCATATAGATTCAATGCATTATAAAATTAAAAATAAAGCAAATGATGCTTCTTAAAGATAATTATCCTTTATATTTAAGGTTTAGGGAACAATGTTTTTTAAGCATTGTTTCAAAAGATGTCTTAATCTTAATTTTTTTTTTTTTTGCCATAAAAAGTTTAAGGGAAAGAAAGCTAACAGTTCCAAGGTTAGGACATATCATTTGATAGAGAACTAAAAGTGGTATTTACATATTACTTCCCAAATATCAATACTAATACTTGCCGAAATGCTAAAGAATACTCAACTAAACCATATTCAGATCTTAATATTATACTGCAAATATGCCAACAGTTTTGTTTTGATAGCAAAAAGGAAGTGTAATAATATACAACAAAAGACAAGAAGCATGACAAGGAATGATCTTTTCTTTGACTCAGCTATTTATCAAACATCCTCATGATTCATCATCTTTTTTTTTTTTATTAATACTTTTAAGATAATGCCAATATAGATTGCATCCATAGCCAAAGAACAAAGTCCACAAAAAAGAAAAAGTATATGAAGAGAGGAAAGGCGGTATAGATCTTACTTACTTACACCAAATGACTGAACTTCTACTTGAACTAATTTCTAATATAGTATTGTTACACATTCCCTAAGTATGTAATACACGATCCACTTATATACTGTGTTCCTTTAGTAATGAGCATCTAACATAGATTTGTGTTTTAAGCTTAAGACCTCGAAACTGAAAGTTTCAAGTTCAAACCACTTTCTTATTTGATACAAAAACATATCATGTATCTGACATACAACTGAAATAGAGGTCCAACCTTAATGCCATGAACTAAATATAAACCAAACAAGAACAACTGCCACTATAGCTATTTCCTAAGAAAGTTTCAAACAGGTAATTAAGCACATTGATGAACTACATTGGCTGGTCTAATTAAATCCTCCTAAAGATTGAGTTCCCCCATCATCAAAACTGAAAAAAGCAATGGAGAAGCAGTTCCAAAAAACCATAAGGTCATGGCCATAAAATCAAAGCAACCAAAAGTTAGTATTTTTGAATTTAATTAATTACCTCTTCGACCCATATAACATCAATTCAAATATAAAGTCGTCTTCTCTGTAATTCTTTTTTCTGAGTAGAGCAATTATAAAAAAAAAATAAAAAAATAGAAGATACCTGGAATTGGATGAAATTGACCGGCGGCACAGCGGGACGTCGACGACTGAAGGCTGGAGCGGAGAAGACGACGGCAGTGGTGAACGCCGGCGACAGAGGAAACAGCAGCTTGACCGGAATGACGAAAGTGTCTTGATGGAGGAACGAGCGGGACGACGCAACGGTGATGGGCGCCGGCGACAGAAGAGGCGGAAGACAAAGCGGCCGCCGGAGTGACGGGCAGCGGCGCAGGACAGGTGGAGGTGGTGAGCGGCACTTAGGGATTTTTTGTTTTTAGGGGAGGTCTGGTGGTTCTACTCGATCCATAATAATTCAGTTTAACTAATTTAAACTTATACGAGTAAATTAGCAAATTTATTTTAAATTAGCGGCGTTTCTAATGAACACGGTGAAGGTTTACATATTATCCCATTTATTAGAGTTGTTTGTGGAATGAATTGAGTTAAAATTCGGTTTTAAAATATTTTTTGAGTTGGCTTGACTTGTTAAAAAATTTATTTTATTATTAAAAGTTAATAAATTATTATAAATATATATTTTAATTGTTAATTTATATATATTATAATTAAATTTTTATTTAAAATATTTTTTATTATTTAAATTAAATTTGGAACAAATCCGACTAGCAGATCCTTGAACAGATTTAACAAAAATGCAACGAAATGTAACATTTCAATAGAATAAATTTTTTTGTCAAACAAAATATTAATATTTCAGTTCATAAACGCCACCAAATATATTTGGAAAAATAAAGTATCTTTTAAAAATATTATTTATTTATATTAGTGGCGTTTGTAACCGAAATGCCACCGCATGTTATTTTTAACGACGACATTTGTAGGCCTAGAAGCTGCTAATTGTATTGTATAAGTAAATAATTCTTTTAATAAATTTTTTTTCTATTTTTTCACATGAATGTGACGACGTTTATCCCTTCTTAAGGCATTTTTACAGTAAGCGCCACTATTAGGGGTGTTCAAACTTTAATTAAAATTGAATTAATCGATCGAATTGATCTAGTTTGGTTAATCGGTCAATTAATTGATCTAGTTCAATCAGAAGACCGATCTAGTTCAATCGGAGGTCAGTTAAAGGTTTTTTGAAATTTCGGTTAACAGTTAATTTGGTTTAAAATCGGATAATTAATAGAATTAACCGAACTTAATAAATAATATTATATATTATATGTATTAAGCTATTACTAATTCGGTTAATTCGATCAAATGAACATTGTTTATTTATTTATTTATTGATATGTTTTATACTTGTTTTAACAAAAAAAAAACATATAAATTTCAATTAACTGACCGAATTAACCAAAATATTTCGGTTTGATTATTTTTTTTTAAAAAAAACTTTGGTTTGGTTAACGGTTAAAGATTAAAAAGTTCGATTTGGTTAACTGTTTGATCATCCCTAGCCACTATAGATATGGCGCCAAACCTTTTTCATGGAATTATGATTTCTTGCTTTAATCAATTAGTTTTCCCTGACATTTGTTTCTATAATCGTCACGAACATATTTAATTTAGCTGTTTTTTAAACACTTTGAAAGTCATTAATGTTGTGGCGATTTGATATTAAACATCGCAAAATGTTTAGGGTGAGTTTAGATGGACAGTGCGTTTATTTGCGGTTAATGTAAACACATCGATGGCGGTGAGATTAAATACTGTAGCATGAGACAAAAAATAAGCTAAACACACCGCACCCCACCGCCATCCAAACTCACGCTTAATCTAGTGGGATTTTGTTTATAAACGCCGCTAGTTTCCACCCTATATATCTAATTTGCTGTACTGTAGCAAAAATTAACCTAAATATTAAACGAAAAATAAATGGAAAAAAAATAGGATAACATAAATATACCAAAATAACTTTTAATTTTAAAAATTAAATCTTTACTTAGTGTATACGTACATGAGTTAATCTAATCACTAAAAAAAAGAAGGAAAAAAAAAGAAATTAAAGGAGTAATTAATTTGATTGATGATGATTAAATACTAATCTGTCGCAATTCCCAAGTCCCAATGCCAAAAACCAAGACTTTGTTCTTCCAAACTTTAAGGAATCCATGGGACATTCCCTTAGCAAACTAAGAAGACACCATCCTCAAACACAACTTCCTTCTCAAAATAACTCAATCTCATCATCTTCATCAACCTTCAATTCCAACTTCAATGGCGGTTCTACCGAAAACATCTCCATTCCATCATCACCATCTTCTTCCAATGCTGTTAATGGAAATACTAATGCTTTTGCAGCTAATGCACCACGCCCTTCTGCATCACCAAACTATTACCACAACCCCCCTCCTCCATATTCTTCTTCTTCTCTTTCAATGATGGCTTCACCACCATTTTGTTCATTAACTCCACCTGCTTATGTTGATCACAAAACTGCCAAGAAGATCAAGAATGATGTCAACATTCACAAGGACACCATTTCACTTTTCCTTGATCATAATCACTTGGATTCTCTCTTGCTTTCTTTCACTTTTGATGCTCTTGTTGATGGCAGGTCAGATATATGCATATACATATGAGCTTTTTTCGTATTGAAACCCTCTACTATTTTGAATGTTTTATTAATTAAATAGATTACTACATCTGATTTTTATCTATGCCTTACACATCAGTGTTCACCATGATGGTTTAGAATGAGGTAAGTTCTAAGTTGAAAGTGAGTAATTCATAGAGATCACATACTTTGTTTATAGATATGTGTGTGTGTGTGTGTCATGCCCAAATATATGTCAAATTTACTTTAGAATAATTCTAGCACTATATTTGCTTTTGATTGATTTGTTTTGGTCATTTTTATGACAGCATCACCATATTTTACTTTGCCAAGGAAGGACTTAACTGCAATTTCATGCCAATGTATCCTGAAATTTATATGCCTAAGACCATTCCATTCCAGAAAGGATTGGCTCAAAAATTCTATCAGCCTTCAGGAACCGGAATCGGCCTCGGTTTCTGCGAATTCAATCTTCTTTCAAGACTCTCAAAGGAAGAAGATGACATTTGCCCACTTGTTATATCTGCAGAAACAAGTTTTCCATCTTTCATGTCAACTGCAAATTTTGAGCAGCCTCCACATGCACAAATCACTCAAGCTGTTTTGAAGCTCAATGACGAAGGCCGTTTCGAAGTGAAAGTAATCAAACAGATATTGTGGATCGAAGGGATTCGATATGAGCTTAAGGAGATCTATGGGATTGAGAATTGTAATGAACAAGGTGTTGAGGATGATTGTGAGTCATTTGGAACATGTGTGATATGCATGACTGAACCAAAAGATACTGCTGTTTTGCCTTGTCGGCACATGGTAAGACTTCCATCATAATCCATTCCTCTGTCACCCCAGATCGAAAAAAAGAGGCAATCTCGTAGTTTTTTTTAATGTGAAGATACATTGTTAGGTACTTGATTATAACTTCCTATTGCCAATATTTTCTTTGTCAGTGTATGTGCAGTGAGTGTGCTAAACAATTGAGGCTGAAATCGAAGAGGTGTCCAGTATGCCGGCATTCGATCCAGGAACTAATAGAGGTCAAGATCGAAGTAAGAAATCAAATCAAAACAAAATCTATGTTTAACTTTATTTTTACGAGTCTTGAAATCTTGAATCACTGACTTGCCTTACAAGCTTTATATTTCTTGTTGCAGAATCAACTAAGCAAAGCATTTTTAGAAGCCCACAAAACTCATCGGTTGGACAGTGTTTATAAACAGCTTTGAAGCATATATTAGTTTATATGCTTGAGATTGATGGTATATTTGCATAAACTAGCAAAGCAAAAGAAAACTATAGAAACTTGGTTTATCGAGTTGGTTTATACAATCACTTTTGAAAATTGATCTAATAGATTCGAGCTCGAATCTTAGAATCTTAGAACCGAGATTTACTGAGTTGGTTACTCACTCAACTACTTTTAATAAGTGATATCTAGTAGATTTGAGCTCAAATCCCAGCTTATGCAACCTCTTTTCTTGTCACAGACTACAGTCTGGTATAGTTACATACACTAGCTAAGCAAACTATAAAATCAGTTCGAATCCCAACATACGCAACTCGGGATTATGGTCTCCTTTCGGCTAGTGGAACAGAAAAGACAGAAGAATATTTGGTGTACAAGTAAGAGAAAAAAAAAAGGAAAAGAAACAGATGGTTGGAATGTAATAAAGTATAGCTAGGTGAAGTGAGTGGGGGGACAAAAGTGAGGTGTTATGTCTTTGAACAGTGTCTTAAAGTGAAAAGGAAACATGGAATTGTTCTCATTTGGTTTTAGAATTTGAATCTTTGTTGGGATTTTTCTTTACAGCAAAAATGTTGGTCTGGATTTTCATCATTTCGGATGCTGCATTTTTTGAATGACATTCGGAACACCCTCTCCTCTCTTTATAGTAAACAAATATTATAAATGAATAAGCCAATATTACTTTTACTTTATTCCCATTCATATTGTCCTTTTGAATGACCTATTGAGTCTTAAGGTACACTTTGCTTTATTCGATTGCTCTTTCAGAAAGACTTGAAAAAATATATAATATAGTCCTCAGCAAAAGATGTTGGGTATTAAATTTTTTATTGAATTTATATCACAAGTTAATTCGTTATTAATTCAGTTGAGTAACTACGAAAATATCGTTATTTTATAAAATAAACCATATTATTTTGAGAGTGTTTTTATCATTTTATATAAAAAAATAGAATTCAAACCTCTATAGTTTTCAACGTGTATGCTCTTTCATTCAACAAAGCCTCATTGTTATTTATATAATTTTTTTATAAATATTTTTATTACATAACTATGTTTTTCACCTGCTTCGTGAGTGCCAGAATCTAATATCTTTGTAAGATTTTGAAAACCTTAAAAATAAGTGTATGTATTTGATTGTATTGGGTCCAAATTGATATTTGAATGCAGAAACAAGCAGTGCCAGAAGCAATGTCAATCAGTTCTAACTATTTCAAGCACAAGAAAGGAAATGTGCAGAAAGTAAACAAGACAAGAGATGTTTACACAGTTTAGTTTTCATACATTTGTAGGGTCTTTCTCAAAGAAATTTTTCACTATATTAGCATCTCCTACAAGTGCTTCCAAGCTCTAACACTTACTAATTTAAACTTCTCACTTTTGTACCTAAAATCTAAACATCTTTCCAAGCTCTACGGTTAGTGTAAAATAGTGGTGACAGTAAGATTAAATACTGTAGCAATACTGTAATATGAGACAAAAAATAAACTAAACATACCGTACCCAATCACCTATCCAAACCCAACCTAAGTTTTCCTCTTAAAAACTTAGGACACTTAACCAAGTAACACTTGATTATCACACTCTTTAAACAATTTGCTCATTGAATAAAATAAGTGTTCTCAACTTAGTAGTAGATGGCTATATGCAGGGGCGAAGCTAGTGGGGCTGGCATGGGCCCCAGCCCCCACTAAAATGTAAAATTGTTATTTAGGCCCTTAAAATTTTTTAAGAATTTTAAATTAATAAAGGTAAAATTACACTTTGACCCCCTTAAAATTATAAAAATTCGATTTAATCCTTTACAAATTATAAAGATATAAACTATAAAAAATTAAAAATTAAAAATTCATTCGGCCCCCCTAAAAAATTGTTCTGGCTTCGCCCCTGGCTATATGCGTACTTTTTATGTGTATGAACTTGTTAACATACTCAATCCTATAAATTAATTATACCTAGGCGACGTAGCAAATTGATCCCGCAAAGGGGATCGTCCCTCCAACCGAGGGCTAATACAACTTATCCAACGTAGCCATCGAAAACGAAAGAGAAGGAACAGAGAAAAGTCAACTTAGTCAAAACCCTAAATTTTGAAAATTTTATAGAATTTAAAAAAAAAAATAAACATTGAACAAATCAGTACTAACTCTTACCATAAATATTGTCTTAGGGTAGGTTTGGATGGGCGGTGCGTTTACTCACTGCAGTAGTTAGTGTAAAAATAGCGGTAGCGGTGAGATTAGATCTTTGTAAGCGATCTTTGTAGCGTGAGACAAAAAGTAAGCTAAACGCACCGCACCGTACTCAATCGCCCATCCAAACCCACCCTTAGTGAACTACTGTATATTAGATAGGCATTGATATGTTCCAAATATGAAGAAAGGTTGGTAGTGGGGAGGGATTAGTTGAGATTTGTTTAAAATCATATTATGTAAGCAGACCAAATTCTGTTGATTAGCCTCTGCCTCATGCCATGGTCATGGGTCCAACACAGGGCTGAACCACTGACCAAACTTTACCAGTTATCAGGTCAATTATTCATAGTTGACTGTCACCACACCAACTATACCAAATACTATTATATAAATATATCTAAATCTGAAACAAAAGAAAAATAGAAGAGTCCTTAGAAGCTTAGGTGTCTGTCCAAGAAAGGGGTACTAGTTTTTGTATATCAATATTTGAATAATATTTATAAAAAAATAAATAAATAAACATTGGTAACAATGGGGTACTTTTTATTTGGGTGGTTGGGGCAGGGGACCCTCTAAATATTATCGGTCCTAAGTTGTTTGTACCTGATTTAAGGATTATCATACCCTTATGTTGGCTATGAAATAATTGTGTATGAGTGTGACCATAATATTTAACTTTAACCCCTAATTGTGTTTTTACCAATGAGTGTAATTTATTTATCATAATTAAGCAAGCTTTAAAGGATTTAATTTTATTTTTAATAAGAAAATGTTAATTGAGTGTTACTTTGATTGATGTAGATATTATTGTCAATGCAGGAGAACGTAAATTTAAGTGCGTTTCTTTCTATTTATAAGTTAAAATAAACTATAAATATTTTTAAATATTGTATAAAAAATAAGTATAATAAAAACAATTTAAGAAAAAGAAAAAGAAAAATGGTATCATGAATCCCATCTCTTACAATCACTTTTTCTTTATATATTCTCAAATTATGACGTCTTTTATAAAAAAAATATTAATTTTTAACTATAAAATACGTACGAAAAGGTAGATGTGACAAAAGCTCATTGAAAAGCTTTTATTTCATGAGGGGGAATAGGAAAATCCAGTGTGCTAATATCTGACCAACTTAGGTTGACTGCATCAAGCCATCAGACTAAAATTGTCAGTACAAAAACCAAAACCAGGATGAAGCGCATATATATGTTTATCCATCACCAGGTAGCCTCATCCTTCAATTATTTAATCGGGTTTAATTTTTGCTCATTACAATAAAATATATTTCGTGATCCGCAAATTATTTTTAATAAATATATTTAATTCAAAGAATAGCATGATTTCCAAATATATATCTGTGTTATATTCAGTCAGTGGTACAAATATCAGACAGTCATGCTTTCCTCTACTCTTAGGAGGCTTTCCCAAAGCTCATATTTCACCCTAGATATTGCCCTATAGTTTCTTCTATGATTTTTTCCCCTTTTACATGAAAGCTGCTATATATGTACTCATTCCAAGCTGCTATATATTTAACTAATATACGTGATGTTTAAGTGTTAAAGTTAAAGAAAACAATATCAGAAGAATTTGTCCTTATTTAAAGATGAACTCAATTCAGATTCAATATATTTACTAAACACTAAGATCTCATACACAAGCGGACAAAGGCGGCAAGCAGGGGCACTGATTTCTCCTAAAATTGAAAATTGTAATTCTAGTCCTTTTATAAAAATTATGCAGACTATCACAACTGAACCGAATCAATTCCATTTGAGTATTCAAATTGCGGGTCAGTAATGACCAACATCATAATAACTATTTACGTCTTTAATTCAACCATTTACGTCCATCATGATATGAAAGCTTCAAAGCAACTAATCATGAAATAAAACTTTGTCGCCATCATTCCAATATGTATATCCCTCAAAAACTATGTTTGTATTAGATAAAATCTATGGATTGTGATGTTAAAATATAACAAAAAGAACAAGAAAAAAGAAAGTAGATTGAATGATTTTCTTTATTAAAAAATAAAGCAAATATGGTGTTAGTGCGTATATGATCCCTAGGCATTGCAATCATATAAATCAAAGTTTAAAAAACAAACTTTTGATTAATTTGCCACTTTGATAATATTCATTTATCATGGTTGATTTGACACCATCCAATGAACTACGACCATATCCCATATTGCTTTGAAGCGAGGTTTGCTTTAAAATCAGCCTTTTTTTTCATACACACATATGTATATATATATATATATATATAATTATCTTTTATTTTTAATCATATATTTTCAAAAATTAAACTAAACAAAATTAAATTAAGTTAAGTTGAGAAAAGTCTACGAAATATCGTTTGTAAAAAATTGATGGACTCATTAACAAGTTTAGTATTATTTTTAATGGAGTTTTATCTCTCACCCCCTTCATGTATGACGGGAGAGCGCCTTCACCCGCCAAAGAAATGTTGTTCTTTGTGGGATTTGAACCTATGTCCTTATATGGTATTTGTGAGATAAGATAGATTCACCAAAAACAAATGTTAAGATTTTCTTAGTAGGTGAAAGTGTCCCTACACTATGAACATCACTTTCTTAACGTTGGGGTTTTTAACGTAGTCAAGAGAAAATACAAGGATAAAACTATAAATGGACATCTTAAACCCAATATTAAACCTATTAAGAGTGTTCGCCAGCTTCCTTTCGACAAACAACACTTTGTAAATTTTTCTCTAAATGAGTCTGACCTCCCCCTCAATAAGTTCAAATAAAACCAATTTCATACTTAAACTCATTTTGACTTGAACTCAAATAAAAATTATTTAAATATTTTTAAATTGCTTTATATTAATATATATTTTTCGCAATTAATTTTTTTAAAAAAAGTTACTAGCAAATAATAATTTGGGTATGTTTAACTTTGAAAAAGTAATTATTTCAAAAAAAAAAAAAGTTTTTGGGCAGATCTAAAACAATGATGCATCAATAATTGAACTAAATGTTAACATTAATTATATATAGCTGGATGAGGTGAAAGTATTGCCCAAATTGCAATTAAGATTGAAGCATTTCTATGACCCTTTTTTTTCAAATAAATAAAGAAGATGATCAGTCAAAAGTTGAGAGTAGAAAAGCCAATTTTCAAGCTTGACCCCATATATATAAATATATATGAAAGGGTTATTTAGACAGGGTGATGGAGGGGATCTTTCTTGTCGCTATTTTAAACATCTTTCACAGAGAAAAAGAAATATAAAGAAGATCATATTGGGAAGGGGGGGCATCCAAATTTTTATTTTTTAGGCTTTTAAGGTGGACAAAACAAACCCTTATTTTGGTCGCTAAAGAAGGGTCAGAACTCACATAAAAAAAATATATATATATATATATATATATATAATATCATTGTTTAAAACAACTTTTAATTGCTGTAGTGTTTTGAACTCTAGTGCTTGTCGCTATATATGTAATAACAGCTTGATTTTTTTTATGTTTCAGATTCTTTAAGTAACCCTAAAATTAAGATTTAATAATTTTTTTTAACAATTTCATTATAAGTTTTATTATATCGGTTCTTTTTGACACGATATCTAAAATTATTTATAGCTCATCTCCAACTTATAAATAGGAGGATAATGCGTTTCAGCGCATTTGAACTCAATTCCTCCTACATTAACAACAATGCCCATAAACAAAAACTTAATAAATTTTAACAATCTTGATTGGGTTTTGTTTTATATATTATTATTCAGTCTTGCATAAATTTCAATGAAGAAGAACCTTAAACAAATACAGTTGATAAATCTTGCAAGCAAAGTTAAATTTCCCTACAAGGATAATGATATGCATACAAATATAATTAATACATTTTTTTCTTTTCTTTTGGAACTAGATAATATAGTTGTTTAGGGTATTACTTAAGCAAATCCTATATGCATACATAATATTTTAAAAAATTCTTTAATTTTGCTAGATTTTAAATAAAATTAATAGGTTGTCATGCATATATATATTAGGATATATTGAAAAATTATGTAAATTAAAATATTACATGTACTTTTTTCTATGATTTTTTTTTCTTATCAGATGCTTATTGTGTTGAGGTGTTCAATTGATCATAGATAAAATTATATTAGGTTAAACATGAATAATAATAATAAATTGCTTGATATAAAACCTTTGGAATCATGTTTTATTATTTAAAATATTAGAACATAAACAATTAATTGGATATGATTGTAATTAAATTAAAATTTAAATATTTTTTTTCATTTAAACCTTGATATTGGTGGCAAATATAGAGGTTTTGGGACTTATTTTTGCCTGAGTTTGAATCTTTCTATGTGCAGATTCTCTCTCGCATTATTTTAGATTTATGTCCCAATTCCATCATGGGTTTATTTTGGTTTAAGTCTACTAAGAGTGTTTATATTATTATGTAAAGTTCATTTTAGTCTTTTTACTAAAAATTGTTCGAGATTAATCTTTATATATTAAAAATTTATTCAAATCGCAACATTGTTACAATTTGTTGTTAAGTTACTTATAATTTGGATAAAATATGTCATACCCAACTAATTTACTAATGACCTAACCCGACTTATAAAAAATCCTATCCTCTCCCAAATATCCATGTTTTTTTGAACTATTATATGGTTGAAAAATATCTGTTAAGTCTATATTTTTTTCAACCACACGATAGTTCAAAAATACATGGATTTTTTTGGGGAATGGTTAGATTTGTTATGGGTCGAGTTGGGTATTGGGTAAATCAATTAGGTATGATATATTTTATCCAAATTATCAATAATTTAACAGCAAATAGTAATTATGTCATAATTTGAATAAATTTCTAATATACAAAGACTAATCTAGAGCTTTTTTTAATAAAAGACTAAAATAAACTGTATACAATAATATAAGGACTCCTAATAAATTTTGATTTTCAATTCATTATACATTATTGAGTTATTCTAATTCTAATTGATTGCAAATGTATTATTATTTAAATTTTTACATTTAATTGTACTTAAAATAAATTTCTTAAAAATAAATTTTAAATAATTTTCTTTAAATAATAATTCACAATTTTTTCTTATTCTCAATTCAATTTTAACCAAACTAATCAAATTAAATGCATAATTCAACCCATCAATATGTGAACTAATATGGAAGTAGAACTATTTTGGGTTAATTAGTGAAGAATGCCAAATTTAAAAGTTAATTAGGGAATTACGTTGGTTTTTTTTTTCTTCCCAATATTAGGTAAAAACGCTTCTTGCAGGAGGTGTTTTCAGTTGAGGTGGCAATCAGGGGGTTGAAAGCACGTCCTCCAACATAAAGCGTTTTTGTCTTCTTCTTTTTTTTTTGCATCGCGTGTTGGAAATTTTGAGAGAAACATTATTTGTGGTTGTGTTTTAGGGAGAAATTGTGATAGTTTTAAAGTATGTTTGAGTTCACGATGATGCGGTGGCGCTTGGAGACCCACACAATTCATTTCTCGTGCGGAGAGTGCACCATCACCTTAGAAGATGTCATATTGCAACTCGAGCTCTCAGTTCACGATGGTTATACGGTCACGTGTTGAAGTATAATTAGGGCTTCCAATTGACGATGGTTATACGATCACGGGTTCAAGCTTCATGCCACCAAAAGAAGATACTTTATAAACCTCATACATAAATTTGAGATCATAATCCTAAGGAAAAAAAAAAAAAGGCTCACTAATATATTCAACTCATTCTTTTTATTTATTAAAGTAATATCCTTAACTTTATTGTCCAAAATTTATGTCAGAAATGAAGAAAAAGAAACTTTCAGAAAGGGGAATGACTATGATAATGAAAAAACAAATGAAATGCAAGTCCAGACAACAACAAATACTATAGTTAAGCGAGTTATTAATAACTACAACTCATGAACTAATAATATGGATTTATTATGTTAGCATTTGAAGTAGAGCTGTTTTCAATTTTTCATAAATGATGTTCTGGATGTTATGTTAGGATGCGATATCTTTTTTACCACGTTTCCCTATAATTATAATGTTATTAAAATGGTCAAAGAAGTAAAGATTCAGTATAAAATTGTAAAACCAAAGCCTGAGCCCTCTGCTCTGATCATGGCTTCTGTTTTTTTGGATTATAAAACTTTAGAGTTTGCCATTTTGGTGCTTTCACTAAGGCTGACACGATGCTTTTATAAATTAAAAACAAACCATTTAAACATAAAAAAGAGTACACAAAACAAAATGTTATTTTATTCTTAATTATTTCCTTTAGAAGATCTTTAAGAACAATAATTAAAAGATATAATAATAAAAATGTGATTTTACCATTTGTTATATACCATTGGGAAGAATCTTTTGTCAAATTATAGAAAAAGAACAGTAATATTTGTAGGAAAATTGGTAAATGGGTACCTTACTAACTCTATGGCCGTCACTAATTCTTTAGTTTTATCCTATGACATGATTCAAGGTTTATCTGAAAAGTAAAAGGGTTTGAATAAAAATGTAAGTTTGAATAAAAAATAAGGTCCATTTTTTAAATAGGTCGAGCCTCTGGTAGGATTTTTGGCCTGACTCGAATAAGATGTTTTGTTGTTATTTGTTACAATTTCGTTATTATATTGATACTCTTTTGTTATTATTGTTTGAATATTGTATAGCTTTTGTTTTATTGTTAACTTTGCTACTATTTTAGAGGCATTTGATTGCTAAGTTGCAATTATCTTAGTGTTATTTAAGTATAAAGACCTTTTTTTAATGTATTTTCAATTTGTTGAGAAACATTTACTTTAATGTTTTGAGTGTGTTTGATGTATTGTATTTCTAGAAAATTTTATATAAAAAAAATAATCTAAAAAAATTAATACGGGCGGGTTGGGCTCGAGTTTAGCATTTTTAATCTAGGTTAGGCTTGGGTAGAATTGTAGGCTCATTTTTTGGATCGAGCTGGGCACAAACCTAAAAAATAGGCTTAAAATTTTATATTGGCCCGACTTAAACCCTACCCAGCCTATGATCAGGTCTAATCAAACATTGTAGTGAATTTGCCAATGAAGCCTTGGTTCAATTGGTAAAAGCGGAGGTTCTAGGTTTTTAGTATCCAAATTTGAGATTTGCAATACACAATTTTATGTGTAGGTCTGAGTCCCTCATGTGCATTTGCTATGGATAGGTTTTAGTCCAGTTAATTTAGTCATTTTGTTGGCTATGGTCTGGATTGTATCAGTTCTTAG
This sequence comes from Gossypium sturtianum, assembly GCA_025698515.1. Taxonomy (NCBI): domain Eukaryota; kingdom Viridiplantae; phylum Streptophyta; class Magnoliopsida; order Malvales; family Malvaceae; genus Gossypium; species Gossypium sturtianum. The sequence continues at coordinate 4,983,382 of CM046950.1, forward strand.
TCTACTTGTGATGTAATGGTTCGATTATGGACTTTGATTACTTAGACTGTTCGTTTGTAATAGTTTGATACTTGTCGTTATTTGGACTTGTATTTGTACAGTCAATCTCTCTTTAACAACCCTATTTGTTTGTCAATATTTGGCTTGTTATGGTGAGATGGTTGTTATACACCTATAATAGCATCTTGTTATAGAGAGGTAATTGTTGTAAACCTACCATCAAAATCATATCAAGAAATTCCATCGAATTAAGATTATGAAAATTATGTTCAAAAAAGAAATAAAAGTAAGAATCAAATCAACAAAATTAAAATATGTACAACACGTGCATGAATTATTGCTTTTATACATATTTTATTTTACATTCTTTCATATAACTAATTATGAAATTCATAAACCTAACAAGTTCAATTAATCAGAATATGTTATTAAATTAAATTAATTAATTTATCATGAGTTATTAAATTTAAGTATTCAATTTATAAGCATAATATTTAATTAGGGAACTCTTTTTTGAACAATCTCATTATAGGTTCTGATCATAGTTTATTGAATTGATATATTTGATTTCACTCATTGAAGATTATTTCATTTAATAAAATACGATTAATAGATTTTTTAATGTGAAATATAAATATTTTATTGAAATAATATTTTAATTAAGATCATTTTTATTTAATAAAGGGTAAACTACCAAAATAGTCACTTTCGGCTGTGTGTCCCCTGCACCTAAATTGCGAAAAATTCAATTCGTCACACGGGCTAGCACACGGGCGTGTGGCTTGGCCGTGTGCCCCTAAGGATTTGCTGACGTCATAAACAGAATACCCCTATTTTGGACACGGCCTGAAGCACGGGCGTGTGACATGCCCACACGGGCGTGTCACTTCTCCCACACGGGCGTGTGGCCTTATCTTAGGCAAAAATTTTCTAAGTGTTCGTAAGTTTTCAGTTCAGTCCCAAACCATCCTATATGTATGTTTCGAGTCTCGTAGACCTATAATAGGGACGTTGTGAATACGAACGAAAGGTTTTAAGTTTGAATGAAATTTATAGCCCGAGATTACATGATGAAGTATGTTAAGTTTGATAATGCCTCGTACCGATTTCGGCATCGAATACGGGTAAGGGGTGGTACATGTTTGAAATGTTACGTTTCAGTCACTTACGTTATCATGTTGTAACATTTTAGTCACTAAGTCGTTAATTGCCGTTAATGGTGTAACGGTATGTAACACCCCCTACCCGTATCCGTTGCCGGAATAAAGTACGAGGCATTACCGAGGAGTACGGAACACTTACAGATAATTTAAACCATTTATCGTTCAAATACCGAAATTGATTATAAAAGTTCCTTTAACGGACCCTCGAGGTCCAAATCATGCATTAGGATCGGGTCGGGACTAAATCAGAATCGTATGAAATTTTTCGCAAAATCCCAAAGTTTATCTCATTTACAAAGGTCCCACGCCCGTGTGACTGGGGACACGCCCATGTGGCATGGTCGTGTGGCTCACATGGCCGTGTCTATGGGGCGTGTAACTCTCTGACTTGCATCTATGAAGGAACTTGGGTCACACGGCCTTAGTACACACCCGTGTTGCTAGGCCGTGTGGTAAAGTTAATTTTCACAAATTAGGCTACTTTCCAAGCCATATTTCTCACTCATTTGATCCTTATTCTTCACCCACATTTAATACATACAAAAACCAATTTAAGATATTCAACCGAGCCTTATACTTAATACCATTTGTTAGTCGTACACTTCATATAAATAACAAGAAACGTATATGAGCTCAATTCTCATTAAATTTCTCTTGTACTTATACTTTTTCACATTATGTATTCATATAACATATATAAGACATACCAATGTATTTCAAGTACGTTTTCATAATATTTCATTTCGAATTCAGATTCTTCTCATTAACTCATTTGGAATACCAATTCATACGGATAATACACTCAATGGTGTACAAATATATAATCACAAATGAACTCATTTATCAACCAAGTTCTATGTTCATGTCTCATCAACTCATATTTCCTTATATCACATAATTCTATGTAACACTTACCAAACTTTGTCAAATTAGTGAATGTCTTACGGAATTGGTATGCACCGGTATGCACTGAATTTCACTGATAATCACTGATGCCATAACATAGCTATAGTCTTTTCACTAGAATGCCATAGCTCAGCCATGGTCTTACATCTTCACTATCATTATGCCATGGTGAAACCATGGACTTATCCGTCAATTCATCACTTTTCACTAGAATGCCATAGCCCAGCTATAGTCTTACATCTTAAACACGTATCACACCGATGCCATATCCCAGATATAGTCTTACACGGAAATCACTTGTCACTTGTAGCCGAAGCTACCACTATTCACTGATCAGGTAGCCGGAGCTACCACTTTTCACTTGATCAGGTAGCCGAAACTACCACTTTTCACTTGATCAGGTAGCCGAAGCTACCACTTTTCACTTAATCAGGTAGCCGAAGCTACCACTTATCACTTTCACTTGTCCTTGATCAGATAAGTGTAACCGAATCTATCACTTATCACTTTCACTTGTCCTTGATCAGATAAGTGTAGCCGAAGCTATCACTTATCACTTGTTGTCATGGTTCAACCATGGTCTTTTCTGTCAATTCATCTTGTCACTGAATTGAAGTGCTCAATTTGATCATTTATTCAATTTTCATGCTTTTACATTTTTCACGATTTTATCATAAATACATATGAAATAACACATCATGAAGTTCATAAAATTAACAAATGATCACTAAAATATAGCCATATAAACTCACAAGTTCAATTTTTGTATTATAACGATAATCATAATTTCATAATAAATATTCCAAATAAAACATTATATCATTTCTAATTCAACATTTATCAATTATAATCGGGCATGTGATCAATTTATACACAAGTCGTTCATATATTCTTCCTCCTCATCCTCTCCATCCACATCCTTAGTATAAATAACACACTTGTAAGTAACATTATCTATAATTTTTCACTATTTATTTATGTGAATATTCAAGCTGTCCATCCGTGTCATAGTTACTAAATTATTTTTATCTTGAGCTACAAAACTACAAATTAAGATCCTCTAATTTTTCCTAAAACTAGTCTCACATATCTTCTTACCATAAAATTTTAATTTTTTTTGGTTTAGCCAATAAGTACAGTTTATTCTTTAAATTCACCCCTGTTCTGCTGTCTGACAGTTTCGACCCTTCTTCACTAAAAATTAATTATCTCCTCATACGAAATTCGAATGATGTTCCCGTTTGTTTCTCTTGAAAATAGACTCATTCAGGATTTTAAAAATATAAATTTAAGCCCCTAATTATTTTTCTCCAATTTTTTTATGATTTTCCAAAGTCAGAACAGGGGAACCCGAAATCATTCTGACCTTGTCTCACAAAACCTATTATATCTCATGATTTACAATTCCATTTGTAATAGCCCATTTGTGCCCGGGCCCGAACAAACCAAAAAATAAAAAAATAAACCACTTGTCCAATTTTTTTTTACAGCCCAATAAAACAAAAATCACAAAACAGACTACCCAATACCCCAAGACCCAAACCTACAGGGCCCAAAGGGCCCAATACCCAATCAGAAGCCTAGGGTTTTTGAAACCCTAGGCGCCGCAGCTCCCAACACAGGCCCTTGGTTGCGCCGTAATCAGCGCACGGATAGCGCTCCCCACCACCGTGTTTCTCGCCGTTCACCTGCAAAAGGAAAGAAAAATAGCAGAAAACAGCAAGTACAGAAGACAATATCTTTGTATTTATTTTTGATTTATTTTTCGGGGCTATAAAAGCCCTGATGTAATCTGTAAAAGACACACGCATAGACAAAGAATACAGAAATAATACACCAAAAAATCAAAGAACAGAGGTGATTTCCGTTTGTTACATCTCGCTCAGTATTTTTTTTAATTTTTAATTTTCTTTCGATTCACATGCAAACATTTTTTTTAATATACAAATACTACAAAAAAGAGATAGAACGAGTTTACCTTTTTTGATTGGCATTGAAAAACGAAGTTTCTTAGCCTTAGGGCCGCCGCAAAGAAGGGCGTGGTAGCGTGGCGCATGCGCGCATGCGCGGGGCGGGAGAGGGAAGACCTATGAAGGCAGAGCATTTTTTGGGGCTTCTACTGTTTTTTTTTAGCTGGTTAAAAATGATTTTTAGCTGTTTTTTTGGTTTATAAAGGCCAGTGGAACGACGTCGTTTTGGTGTGGTCAATTAATGACCAAAACGGCGTCGTTTAAGGGCCAGGATCCGCGTGTTGACCCGATATCCAGGGAGGATCCGCGTGTTTTTATAGAAGGGGCAATTTGCTTCTTTGGTCCTTCCGCAATTTTATTACTTGTAATTTAGTTCAATTTAAATTTTCTTTTATTTTTAATCCAGCCCTGAAAATTTGCTTCTGTATCGATTTGGTCCCTGGCCATTTAAATACAAACTTTGGAACGGTGCCGTTTTTGGGAATAGAGTATATTTGCCCAAGTGAGTCCCTCCTATGTGGTACGCGTTTCAATTAGGTCCTAAAATCGGTCCTATTCCCTTTGTTATTTTACCCCAAAATTTTACTAAAATTCAGATTTAATCATTTTCTCCTTTATTTTTGTTTTTATTTTTATTTTGACTAAGTTCTTTAAAATTATTATTATTTATTTATCTTAGTACTTTATATATTATTTGTTCTAAAACTGTTTTTATCACATATTATTGTTTATATTTGTATATTATTATGTATTATATATTATTTTAAAATGTGTATATTATATTTAAATTGTTTTACCATTAATACAATTTTTATTATTATCTATTTTAAATATATATATTATTCTTTTATGTATATAATAGATTATTATTATATTATATACGCTTTCTCTTATATTTCTTTATAGTTAAAGTTTTTATATATTCTATTTATTTATTTTTTAAAGAAATGTATTATTTATTTTATCATGTACATATATTATTCATCTTAATTTTTTAGCCATATCATTTTTATACTTTTCTTTCATTTTTCTAAAAATTGTTATAATATTCATTAATTGTTTTGAGTATATTATTTACCTTATATTATTTTTTTATACATGAATTTAATCTTGCGAATAATTTTTTTTCCTTAATTTTTTCATAGATTCTTTTAAAATTGCTATTAGCTACGTTATATTTTTTCTTTATTTTGATTGTTCGTTTTTTTTTTAAATTTGAATCCATCATCTTTGTTTACCTTAACATTATTATTATTGCTTGTCATTCTTTTACTTAGTTGTTTATGTTAGTGCTAATTGTTAATATGACCTATAACTTTAGTAAATTGCACTTTTTTGTAATAATTTAATGTTACTTTTTTTTATATCTTTGTTTAAAAATATCTATCTCCTTTAATTACCACATTTTATCCAAAAGTTCTTCTTAAATAAGGCAATGTTTTGTGTTTAGAAATTCGGGAAATAGTGCCCTAACGTGCTGGGTTACGATTTTTCGTTTGACTAAATAACTAAATATCCTTTTAATGAATTTTGTAAATCATGAGATGATTTTGGTTACGAGGGTTTAAAACATCATGTCCTAACGTGCTGGATGTGATGTTTGTATTCTTTCGGAACAAAGGAATCTCAAGTTCCAACTCAAATTGTTCAAGTTTTTAAAGAAATCACGTTTTCAAATCTTTTCAAATTTTTGACATTAGGACAATAACTAATCAATCTGGTACCAATTTTGGGCGTCACGAGGGTGCTAATCCTTCCTCGTACGTAACCGACTCCCGAACCCGTTTTCTTGAATTTCGTAGGCCAAAATCAATATTTTAAATAAAAACAAAAATTGTTTTATAAGGTGATCCGATCACACCAAAGCAAAAAAAAGATCGGTGGCGACTCCCGTCTTCGTTTTTCAAAGTCGATCCTCATTTTTCAAAATAAAAAAATGGTTTAGACACCATTGCTTACACCGTTTCTTCTATAAGAAACTAGACTCAATAAGCTTTAATTCCATGTTTTATTCATTCTCTAATTCGATTTATACAATTTTTGGTGATTTTTCAAAGTTAGACTACTGCTACTGTCCAAAACTGTTTTAGTGCAAAGTGTTGATTTCTATTTTGCCCCAAATTTCACGGTTCATACAATTCAGTCCTTGTCCAATTAACCCCTCAATTGGGCTAATTTTTCTCAATTAATACTTTATTCTATCATTTTAAACTACTTCATAACCCTTGAAAATCAGAACTTTAGCATTAGACCTTAATTCCAAACTCTTTCATAATTAGGTCCTAAAACCAATTTCCATCAATTTTACTTGATAAAATCATCATATATCAAAATTAAAGCTTCAATTCTATGTTTATTCATCATATGCTTCCAACACTCATCCATAGAAACTTTAAAAATTAGCTATAGAATCAAAAACTAATGACATAGTAAGTTGGACCAAATTGTAAAAGTCCAAAAACATAGAAATTTCAAGGAGAAAGCAAGAATTAAACTTACATGAAGCTAGAGTATGAAAACCAGCTTGAACCCTCTTCCATGGCTGTTTTTCAGCTGATGAAAATGAAGAGAAATGAAGAGAATTCTAGATATTCCAATTTGGTCCCATTTTTATTTAGCTAATTTTGGCAATTTTTCAATTTTGCCCTTATTTCACCCATTTCCTGATTTTTCTCAGCTATTGCCGCCCAAAATATCTCATTTGGGCTTGTTTGCACTTTAGGTCCTTCCTCATTTGACAATTGAGCTATTTAATCCTTCTAGCAACTTTTACACTTTTTTAATTTAGTCCTTTTTATTTAATTAACCACCCAAACATCAAAATTTTCTAACGAAATTTTAATACTACCTTATTGACATTTCGTAAATATTCATAAAAATATTTATGACTTGGTTTATAACACCAAGATCTCGATACCTCTTTTTCTCAATTTCTTGACCAAATAAATCTTTATAAAACACAATTTACTATTTCAAAAATCTTTTAAAAGCTACATTTGGCTCGTAAATATTAAATAATATAATCTACGAGTTCATTTTTCGGATTTGGTGGTCTCGAACCACTATTTCTGACATCACTGAAATTTGGGCTATTACACGGTAAGCTGACATGGCATGTTAAATCATCATTTCAAACGAAAATTTTAGGTTAAAATCTACAGTTGGTCCCTATATTTTTTCATTTTGAGTAATTTATTTTTTTTACGTTTTTTTAACTTTCATTTTTTTTCCATTCTCTTCTGCTTCTCCCTCTGTTTTCCTCCCTTATTCATTTCTTTTAACGTAGTTTTTCTATATTTTTCATTTGTTAAAACTAGTCCACAAGTTTGCCTCACTCGAAAAATTTAAATTGTTCAAAAAAAATAAAAGTATAGGGACTAGTTTTAACAAATGGAAAACATAGAAAAAACTACGTTAAAAGAAATGGATAAGGGAGGAAAACAGAGGAGAAACAGAAGAGAATGGAAAAAAAAAAGGGAAAAAAAGTAAAGTTAAAGAAACATAAAAGAAAAAAAAATTAAACTGCTCAAAACGAACAAATATGAGGACTGATTGTATAAATTAACCTAAAATTTTTGTTTGAAATGATTAGTTAACGTGTCACGTCAGCTTACCGTTACACCGTTAACGACAATTAATTACTCAGTGATTAAAATGATACAACGCGATAACATAAGTGACTAAAATGTAACTTGAGGTAAACAAAAGTGACTATTTTGATAGTTTACCCTTTAATAAATTACAATTAACAGACTTAATTATATGAATATAATTTTACTTATTATTTTAGATAATATGTTGTTTAAAAAAACTAGTTTAATACAAAATGTACTTCATAATTGTAGTTATTATTTTTATAATTTAAAAGTTGTTATAAAATTTTAAAATAAAACATAAAAATCGATTCTATTAAAAACTTATTGTTATAACAAAATGTTGTTATAACATAAGACTAACTGTAGTTGTACAGAAAGTGAATCTTTAAAACATATTTATCAAGAATAAAACCATAAATGCATATTTAAAAATATTTATTATAAATATTTTAGGTAATATTTAATAAACTCATGGGGTTTTGTTATTTAGAATAATGAAGTCATGGGTTTTGGCATTTAGGATAAGTGCTAAAATATAATGTGACATCTTATATTATTGGAGCCATTGATGTTTCTAAACAAAGAATTAAATGAGGGCAGCGCTATGTTTTGAGTGCATTTATGATTTGTCAACACCATGCCTTATTAAGTTAATGGTGGCATTTAAATTTTATAAATTATTGGGATCACCTTTTCCTTATCTTAAATCTTAATTCTACTCTCTTAATCTACGAGTTAATCTCAATATTCCTTTTTAATTTGAGATTATTTGGTAAAATGGAATTTTAAATATTGGATTTAAACAATAAAATTTGTTTGATATATTACTTAGAACTAATTACATGATATAATCAGATTGTTTGATAAATATAGATTTTAAATTATAAAAAAAATTATATTCTACATTTTTATTATTAATTTTTAAACATTATAGGATAATATAATATTAAAATAAATATATTGAAAATATATCGAATTGTTCTAGTGTTGAATTATCAAACATGTGTAAAAAAATTTAAGTCATTGAAAATATTATACTTTTCAAAAATTAGGAATTTAATCCCTATACTTTTATTTTACAGAATTTAGTTCCTTTACTTTTTAAATTTCAAATTTCAGATCAAATTGTTAATACTGCCAATTGAGGAATCTCTTATCTGGTGATTATGTTGCCACAAAGTTAAGCCACAAAAGAATACTCCAATGTTATTGCATTCTCCCCAAAGTATCATCGTTTGGATCTCAATAATCGGATAGCCATTATGACATGTTTGGAAATTATAATTTCGAAATATTTAACTATCTAAAGTTTAGGGTAAAATGTAAAAAAACGATTTGTTTCGGCTTTCTGTGAAAAACTAATAAATTTGATTGTCTATTTGTAGGTTTAAAATCAGGGTTTTGCTAATGTTTTTGTTTTTTTATTATATTACCTTTATACATATATTGTTCACAATATACAAATGTTGAGGTCCTCTAATCATATTATTGTAGTTATCTTGATTCCAAAGAGTGTGAAAAACTTAAATGACTTTGACATACGTTCTAAACTTGACACCGATGAATTTCATAATATTTCTCAAAATGAAAAAAAAATATTGACAATAAATTCTTCGAATTTAATAAAAAGCAATAAACACGATAATATAAAGATAAAAAGAACATTTTTTTTACAACAAAAATTTAAATTTAAACTATTCCTGAAAAATATAAATACGTAATCAATACATAACATCTTATTACAGAGTAAAGAACATTTAAAAACACTTGATAGGTGATAATGTTTTGGTTGGTTTGTAAAATTAAATATACATAAATGATTCTTGTATATATATATTTCCTTGCAATCATGTTCCTAGATCCAAGTACAGACTACCTAACCATTTGATTTTGATTAATGAAAAAAAACACATTGATTTTGATATCAAGGAGAATCAATATATATTCAAATATCTACCTACAATTCTACATATGTATGAATATTGGACCATCAAACATCATAAATCCACTTGCCTAACTAGTCAGAAACTGCATCAACAATGCAATGGGGACCAGACCAGACCAGACAATAGAGCGAGTGAAAACTGTGAAACACCAGCTTGGTCCCATCCCCACTTAAACCCCCAGTGTTTTCACCGTGCCACAATCATTAAATTTACTAATTTTCTTTTTAATTAATTAATCTTTTCATTTTAACAAAATTTGGGCTGTAAATCACTTTGGCAAGATAAAAAAAGAAGAAGCTTCAAATAGTATAAAGGGTTAGCCAAGTGATCCCAGCTTTAGTTCATTTTATCATAGTTTGATGTTCATGTTCCCAGCTGGTTTTCATTTCTTTTTTTATTTAAAGCTTTCATGATCCCTTGAATCTTCTGCAACAGCCTTCTCTCTTTCTCTTTCTCTTTTTCAGATTTTCTTCTCCAAAATTAAAGCTTTAACAAAGCTAAAAGAGAGGTGTTTTAATGTCCCATGACTGCATTTAAACTCTCCTCTCTTTCTCAAATCTTGTAGCTGAGGTTTTCTTTTCTTTTTCGTTCACAAACTAAGAAAAACAAAACTTTCATCTTCTGTCTCTCTGTCTGTCTCTTTGTCTGTCTTGTCTTTCTTTCTAAGTTCAGTTTCTTAGATCATTTCTTCAGTTCTCTGAAGGATGAATAAACAAGAAGTCATGAAGATGCAGGTAACTTAACTGTTTTTATTTCCATGAGTGTTAATAAACCCCCCTTTTGTTTTTTTATTCTCTTCTTTGATTGTAACAGTGTTTTCTTTTCCATTTTCAGACTTGGATTCTCAAAGTGAATATACAGTGTAGTTGTGATGGTTGCAAGCAGAAAATAAAGAAACTATTGCAGAAAATTGATGGTATGTTAATGTTACTTCTTTTCTTTTTCCATTTTTTATAGAAAGTTTGTTACTTTGGGTTATTTTATTTTGTTTTGGTTCATTTCAGGGGTGTATACTACAAGTATAAATGCAGATCAAGGGAAGGTTACAGTGACAGGAAATGTTGATCCAGGTATACTTATAAGGAAGCTCCAAAAGTCAGGGAAACATGCACAGCTATGGGGGTCAGCTCAAAAGGGTTCAAACAATTTCCCAAACCAAATGACCAACCACTTCATGAACATGCATATCGATGGTGGCAAAGGAGGGAAAGACAACAGATCTCAAAAGGGCGGTAATGGTGGTGGTGGTGGTGGTGGAAAGAATAATCAGCAAAAAGGTGGGCAGCAATTTGGACCACCACCACACCTTATGCAGCAAATGATGAAAGGGCCTAAGGATTTTAGGTTACCACCTTCCAAAGACCAGAAATCTGTCAAGTTTCAGTTGCCTGATGATGGTTTAGATGAAAGTGATTGTGATTTTGATGAGTTTGGTGATGAGTTCGATGATGAATTTGATGATGAGTTCGATGATGATGATGATGAAGGGGAATTTGGTCATGGTCATGGATATGGACATGGACATGGCCATGGCCATGGGCACCAAATGCAAAACAAGATGGTACCTATGATGGGAAAAGGCCATGGATCATATGGGCCCAATGGCATGGTTAATGGTCCTCCCATGAATGGTAAAAAGGGTGGGGGTAATGGTAAAAAAGGAGATGCTTTTGATATACCTATAGTAATGAAAGGCATGGGAGAAAACAAAGATGGGAAGCATGGTAATGGAGGAAAGAAAGGAGGTGGTGAAAAGAACAAAGGAGGGAAGCAAAACAAAGGTGGAGGAGTTAAAAAAGGAGGTGGTGGATTACTAGGATTTTTCAAGAAGAGTAAAGGTGGAAAAGATTGTAATCATAAGAAAGGTAAAAATGAATGGGATGGTAAAAACAAGGGTGCCTATAAGGGAAATGGAGGCAAGAATGGTGGTGGAAACAATAATGGCAACGGGGCTAAAAAGGGTGGCGGCAGAAACGGTGGTGGGAGCCATGAGATGAACAAAGTTAAAAATGGTGGGTTTCATGACATTGATGTTATTAATCATGGTAAAAAAGGAGGTGGGGGAGGTGGTGCTGGTGCTGGTGCTGGTGCTGTTGGCAGTAAGAATATGGGGCAGATGGGCCAAATGGGTCGTCAGATGGGTCAAATGGGTGGTCAGATGGGTTACAACATGGGTCAAATGGGCCAAATGGGGAACTATCCAATGAGCCAGATGAGTAATTTCCCTGCAGTTCAAGGACTACCAGCAGCAGCAGCAGCAGCTACAGCAATGAATGGTGTTGGTGGAGGATACTACCAAGGGATGGGAGCAGGAAATCCCTATAACCAACAACAACAACAACAACAATACATGGCGATGATGATGAATCAACAGCGTGCAAATGCCAATGGTGGGGGTATGTATCAACCAATGATGTATGCTCAGCCTTATCCACCATCCCATGCACCATATGGTCCTCCTTATCCGATGCATGCAACACCTGCAAATTCTGAATCATATGCTCATTTCTTCAGTGATGAGAATGCAAACAGCTGCAATATCATGTAAATTTTTCTTAGATCAGTCCATGTTCTTTTCATTTTCTTGTTTTTTTTTTTTTTTTTTACAAGCATGCAAGTTTCAAGAAAAAGATATTGCTTGTGTTTCTTGCCATTGGGAAAATATTTGTTTTTTTTTTTCCTAGGAAATCAATCCCTCAAACTTCTTTTTTTCTATTTTAAAGTATTGGGTAATTGAAATACTAGTTAGGTTATTATGTACAAGAAAAATGTAGGCAAAGCTTGAGGGATCTAAGGAAAGAAGGAAGGATGGCTGGGTGGGTGGGTCAGAAAAGAAAGGGGGAAGGTATAGTTTAGTTGCCTTTATCAAAAGATGTACCAAATGTAATGTATGATATGATGTTGGTTTCAAATATGAAAACATGTTTGGGCATCAATCCCCATCTAATCTTTAGGAAAATAAAGGGTCCATTTGGTTTTAGCTTTTGGCTACTTAAATTCTTTTTTTTCTATGATTGCAACTCTTCAATTATTTGCTTTGAAGAAGCTCCAACAAGAGGCTCCCCTGCCCTTTTTTTTCTTTTTCTTTTTTGAAAGTGATTGTCTTCAACTTTTCATACTTGTTGCTTTCTTATTTGTTCTGCATTTATGGCTTAACCCATTCGGCTATTTTCATTTAAAAAAATACCTTTGTCTCGGATAAAAGTGGCCATTAGCCCATAATCCATCTACCATTACTAGGCCATTTTTATCGTAGAACCAATAAGTGGAGTTGGAGTATGGCCTAACTTAGGACTGTGCCTTGAAGGATAACTTGAACCCAAATTGAAAAACTTGCACAAAAGCTTCAACAATCTTCTGTTTTTGAAACCCATTATTGAGTCCGGATTAAGGAACTTGTTTAGTTTATCTGACCAGGAAAGTTGGGCAAATAAAAAGTGATGGGGTCAGATTTGGATAAAGGTCATTTAGGTAGCCCCTTATAGATGGACCGAGCTTTGGATGAAATTGGGCTATTGGTGAGACTCTACCGTGTATTGGTCTTTTTCGTTAAGAGTTTTATTAATTTTTACTATTAAAAATTGGCATGGCTGATGGAATAATTAGACAGTAGTATGTGGCATGCCACATGTATATCATGCTAATGTACAATGACCAATTTTTAATGGTAAAAGTGGATGAAATTTTTAACAAAAGGATGAATTTACTTTTTGATTTAATATATATGGACTAAATTGCCTATTTTTTTAGTAGAGAAAGTAAAATGCAACTCAACTCTTAGCATAGGAGTTTTTATGATACTTTTACTTCTTTAATAATATGTTACAATATCACAAATTTTGACATCTTAATAGTGTCGTATAATTGTTTGGGTGAAACTAGGAATATTGTTTAAAGGGTGCGGCATATATGTACATATGTATAGGGGTGTGGTATAAATTTTGAGGGCTAAATTTGTTATTATATTAAGAAAAATATGTACAAATGACGAAAAACTTTAACACTGTAATTAATTTGTCCTTAGTTGCTCACTTTCGAAAATGACAGAGATTAAATTGCTCTGATTATTTTTAGAGGGACCACTTTGCTCAATATTGAAATTGAGAGGGACTAAAGGTCTTTTTACCTTATAAATTAAGTCTTACTTTTCTGATTGAAAAATTTTAGTCCAATCATTAACAATGTTAATATTTTCCATCAAAAATTTCAACTTGGCATGTTGATTAAGCTATCTTCATATTATGTGACATATAATTGATAAAAAATAAACATGTTAAAGTTGACAGATTTTAACTTTTAAAGTGCTAACACTAATGCAATTAGTGTGGGTTCAATCCCACCTTATCAATTTTTTATTGTTTTTTAATTAGGACGACTAAAGACCCTTAGAATAATATATCTTATTTTAAATACAAAAGGATGTTTTAGTAATTTTCCTAATCGAGTAAGTGTCTAGTTGACTTGTGACACCAACTCAGTCAATGATTTAAATAACAAATTATAACTTTTATTATGACTAAATTAAAAAAAAAATGTGAAGGGGCTAGATATAATTTCACATTATTTTTAAGTAATGATATAAAGATGTTGTGGGGCTGAATTAGGGGTAGCCGAGGCCTCACTCTTCTAAAATAGAAAAATTTTCATTTAGGTATTTTATAATTGATAAAATTGTATTTTGACTCTAAAATGATAAAAAAATAATTTAATCTTTTAAAAATTATAAAGATATAAATTATTAAAATTGTGAATTTACATTTTTATTATCATAAAAAATATATAATTTAATTCTGCTCCTACAAATTTTCAGGCTCCGCTCCTGAGCTGAATACAATTTTACCATTTTGTTCATGTCTCAAAATCTCTTAACCTCTTCAACTGGGAGATTTTAGTAATTTGGAGGAGAAATTCAAATGAAATAATAATATTTTATTTTAAAGTTTTTCTAATTCTAAAGAAAATAGGAAAAAACAACGCTAAAATCGATTCAACTAAAGCCTTGGTTACAAGCTTACAGAAGCCAACAGCACGAGTGTTGTACCATCTTGTCCTCAACCAAGTAGGGTTCTCTTACGTACAAACTTCTATCTACCATAAGGTCATATTTGTCCATATGTTAGAAATTAACATTCTTGAGAAATTAATATAATTAAAGATGAAACTTATCAAATTCCAGTTCAGTCCAAGCCAAGCCAAACCCATGAAGTCCTTGTATGTGTTGATGGCACAGCTGTAGAAGCTCTCAGCCATTGCCAAGTGCCTTCCACACTTTCCAATTCAATTTTGTTCCTTTGCTTTGATGTCCATTTTTAGCCTGAATTTTCCCAACTTTAGCCTGCCTAACTCTCATTTTCTGCTCGCCAAATGCATATAATGCCTAAAACTTTCACATGAACAATGCTTGGATCACCCAAAAATATGACTAGATTTTAAGAACTCAATTGCCTATAAGTAACTCCATTTCCCCCCTTTATTTCCTCACCGCTTACCCTCTTCTTGCATCACTGTGCAGGCATTGAGCTTTCATGGCTTCTTCTTTCCTTCTTTTCCTTCTCATTTTCCTTTCCGTTTCTTCTTTCATCCTTTTATCTGAATCTCAAAAGACTTCGAAGCCGAACAGGTTAGTTTTGCAGGTGCAAAAAGATCCGAAAACTAAACTTTATGTGACTAACATATACAAGAGAACTCCTTCACAGAAAGTCCCATTTGTTGTGGACTTGAATGGAAGGTTACTATGGGTTACTTGTGAGAAAAGTTACCGTTCGTCCACCTACCATGCCCCTCGGTGCCACTCGACTCAATGCTCTAGAGCTGACAGTCACTATTGCCACATATGCTCCACCAGGGATGGACCAGGGTGCCATAACAACACATGTGGGGTCATGTCAATGAACCCTGTGACAGGCCAAACCGCCATGAGTGAGCTTGCACAAGATGTGCTATCAATTCAATCCACTCAAGGGTCTAACCCTGGTCCAATGGTGAGGGTCCCTCAGTTCTTGTTCACTTGTGCACCTTCCCTTTTACTGCAAAGAGGGTTACCAAGTACTGTTCAAGGGGTGGCTGGATTGGGGCATTCCCTCATTTCTCTACCAACTCAACTGACCTCACACTTTTGGTCTGCTGGTTTTGCCCCAATATTTGCCCTTTGTTTAGCCCCTAAAGGTGTCATGTTCTTTGGGGACAGCCCTTATTATATGCTGCCTAATGTTGATATTACACGACCATTAAGCTACACTCCACTTATCATCGGTCCCCAAGGAGAGTACTACATGGAAGTTAAATCAATCAAGATAAACGACAAGGATGTCCCGATAGACACGGCGCTGTTATCGATCAATAAACAAGGCGTCGGAGGCACGAAGCTCAGCACGGTCAACCCTTACACCATTCTACACCACTCAATCTTCAAAGCTGTCACACAGTTTTTCTCCAAGGAGCTCTCTGCTATTCCCCAAGTAAAACCAGTTGCGCCATTCGGTGTCTGTTTCAACTCGAAAAGCTTCAAAAACAGCAGGGTTGGACCAGCGGTTCCTAACATCGACCTTGTGCTCCATGACAAGCATGTTATGTGGAGGATTTATGGAGCAAACTCCATTGTTGAAGCTGCACCAGGAGTGTCTTGCTTAGCTTTTGTGGATGGAGGAATGGAGAACAATGGCGCTTCGATTATTATTGGGGCTTACCAAATGGAGAATAATCTGGTACAGTTTGATAAGGCAAGATCAAGGCTTGGTTTCAGTTCTTCCCTGCTGTTCTACAAGACTTCTTGCAATAATTTCAACTTCACTGCTATTCCATAAAAACAAAAGTGCAAGCTTCCCAGTAAGGGTCACTTTTGCTTGGTTTAAGTTTCCACTACCCCAATGTGACAAACGGAATAATTAGAGCTATACATACACATATATGTGTATGTATTGATCTATGTATGTAAATGTGTATTGCAATAAAGGCCATCTCTATGTGTTTTGGCCCTTCCACTTTTTTTTGGAAATGTAATCAAAATGATTAATTCTGAAAAGGAATTGCTCTCTGTATTTCTAAACATTCTTATTATATAAAAATCACACAACATATGATCTGAAAATACAAATAATCGAAAAATTATATAATAGAAATTATTAAATTATCAAAAATTGTATAAATCAAAATATTTTAACACATTTATAACATAATAAAATATACAAACATATGGATATTCAAAATATTAAGTTTCTAAACCATTGTGATTGAGTCTTAATTTGATTGGTATAAATATTATTATCAATATAATAGGATGTGGATTGAGTCTTGCAAGGCGTATTATCTGAGATTGAATAGTTTCTTTATAAATAAAGTGTTGGATCCTTGGGTCCAATCTTCAAGTTTTTGGGCTGAAAGGGTCCAATTGAAGTGCTTTTGAGCCCACTTCTAAGAACTTTCTTGCCTGTTAACTACCCATTTTCCCAGCAACCAAACAAGCTGTAGTTTCTCCTTCAAGCTTTCAATCAAAAGCACCCATTCTTTCATGTTCTTTTTGGTTGGAATCTAAATCACCCGCAAAACACACTCTCGATCAAATTTCCCGGAAATTGAATTAAAATTTTCGTACGCGAAATCTCTGACAAAAAACCCAAAGGTACCAAGGTTCAATTTTTTTTTTTCGCTTATTTTTTACTAATAATTTCGCTTATTTTTTCGTATCACTAGTGGGATAATGCTGGAAAAGACAAAAAAAAAAAGTTATAAAGTTTTCATTTTTAGATGTTAGAGCTAATTTAATGTTATCTCAACTTAATTTAGATAGAATATGTCTGCTTGAAGCTCTTAGGTAGCAGAAACCTTAAACTAAACAATTATTAATGCCCTTTTTGCAGATATCTTTTTGAACAAATAATTTACTAGCTTTTGCTTTTTATCTTTTCAATTTTTATTTCATTTGAGCTTATATTAGCTTTGAATTTTATGGGCTTGTAAGTTGTTGCTTAAATTTCAACTTTTTAAGGTACTGTAATTCTAAACTAAGAAATTAATGAAGCTTTTTTGTATTAGTAGGGGGAAGAATGGGGAGCAATGCACCTAGTAGCAGTGATAGAACAAGAACAAATTGGACGCCGACAATGGAACGGTTTTTCATTGATCTTATGTTAGATCAAATGCATAGGGGTAATAGATTAGGCCATACATTTAATAAACAAGCTTGGACCGATATGTTATCTATTTTCAATGCGAAATTTGGATGTAAATACGATAGGGACACTTTGAAAAGTCATTATACCAATTTGTGGAAGCAGTATAATGATGTGAAGAATCTTCTCGAACAAAACGGGTTTAGTTGGGATGATACAAGGAAATTGGTAGTTGCCCCTCCACATGTATGGAATGCATATATCAAGGTGGGGATGATGTTCTTGTTTATGTCGAGGTTATTTTTTTATGCTCTTATTTTATTATAATGGATTTGCAGGGTCAACCGGATGCACAGGTATACAGGAATAGAACTTTGACGAATTTCAGTGACTTGTGCTTGATATATGCGTATACACAAGCTGATGGAAGATACAGTAGATCTAGTCATGATATTGACTTTGATGATGATGCGCTAGGGGTGAATTTCGGTGTGTTCTTGTTACTAGTAAGGTTATGTATTTCCATTGGCATTGTTACGCTGAGTCCATTCTGGGGTTCTTTATGATTATCTAAAACTCTTAGCTTTTTAGGAATGATGGACAAGTTTGCAGCTGGTACAAGTCAATAAATGCTATTGTAATAATGTTTCACATGACTTGATTGAGAAATCCCAGTAACATTTTCAGTGATTTAGTATCATATCTGCTTTATGGAGAGTGTCTGTGCACTAAATGGAAACCTATGAAGACCTTTGTTGAATCTTTACTTACAGCATCTTAGCATACAAATATATGTGTTCTTTCTTGCATATATTTTTCACAAACTAAGCCATACATACCTTGTTACTTCATTTTTAATTCAAACTCCCAATATACCAAGGGAAAAATGAAAATTTGATGATGGTTTTTTATTTTATTTGCAAGTCTCATAAAGGACATGAAATGGATTATTATTGCATTTAGATGTACTCACTATTTGGTGGGACCTTTTTTTAGAAGAAAATGGAACGAACTTTTCACTAATTGCCATCTTAATTCTAGGTGTTGGAAGTTCCGTTCCTGCAGTAAGTGACGAGAACCCGAATATAGAATGGACGCCAGCCATGGATCAATACTTCATTGAGATTATGCTGGAAAATCTTAGAAAGGGTAATAAAAGTAAGAGCACATTCAGCAAACAAGCATGGAATGATATGCTTGGTTCATTCAATGCCAAGTTTTGTTTTCAGTTCAGTAAAAGCTTTTTAAGGCGTAGATATAGGAAACTGTTGAAGCACTACAGTGATGTTCAGAGTCTACTTTTACAAAAAGGGTTTTGTTGGGATGATAAACAAAAAATGATAGTTGCTGATGATCTTGTTTGGGATAACTATATCAAGGTATATATCTATCTCCATTCGACATGGAAATTGACTATATGGAATTTTATAATTTCCTTTGTTATGTTTTAGGCACATCCAGATGCCCATACCTTCAGAAACAAGAAGTTGCTGAACTACCGAGATTTGAGGTTGATTTATGAAAATGCAAGCAACAGTGTAGTTTCAAGTCATATGCGCCAAGGAAGATATACTGGGCCTAAAACATTACCAGTGTGGACTGGTAAGTTTCGTTTCTGTGTAAGAAGGCATGAAATTTCTCTGTTCAGAAGGGTAGGATAGGGGATTGGATCATGGCATCCAATGTTTGGCTAAGTTGGTAACACTGAAACTTGACAATAAATGTGGATAAGCTATGGTAATTGTTGCCTTTTTAGTGCTTGATGTATTTTCCTGGTTTGAATATGGATCTCCGCCTTGGTTTTTTCCTTTTTCTTTTTCTGACAGCAAGCTATAGGAATATTTGCATGATTATATTATTGTTAATAATTATCTCTTGTAAGGTCCTATCTAGGGGTATAACTTGTGTCTTTATGAAAGATGTTATTAAATTGCTGTCTATGGTGATAAATAATTTTCTATTTCTGTCATACTTCGGTACATTTCTATGATGGCTTTACTGCTCTTTTAGGTGAAGAAAACAGAGGCCATCTCCATGATAGAGACGAGATGCTAGGTCCACACTGGACACCAGCAATGAATCGTCATCTTATTGACTTGTTGCTTAACCAAGCACTAGGAGGGAATAAAATTGGTCATGCGTTTGTACCTGAGGCATGGAATCAAATTGTTGCAATGTTCAATGTAAAGTTTGGATGTCACTATGATGAAGAGGCTTTGAAGTCCCAGGCCAGACACTTGAGGAGGCAATATAATAACATAAAGATACTACTTGAACAGAATGGGTTCTCATGGGATGACAAACGAGAAAAGGTCATTGCTGCGGATCATGTTTGGGATGCTTATATGAAGGTGAATTTCCATACATCTCTAATTTTCTGTCATCACGGTGTGATGCTATTATTTTAGCTCAAATGTAATATATACAGGAACATCCCAACACTCAATCATACAGACACAAAATAGTGCCTGACTATCACAAGCTGTGTGTTATATTTGGTCAAGAAAGTTCTAATGGAATGTGCAGTATGGCCCAAAGGGTGTATCCTGAAAATGAGGACCCGGATTTGATGATTGGTATGCATTTATTTTGAAAAGACATGCATATTATATTAAGATTTTTCCCCCCTGGCTATAACGAGGGTATTTTCTCATGTAAATCCATTGTAGGAGATGACTCTCAATTCCATGCTGGTAATGGTTATTCAAGGATAGACTGGACCCCTTCAATGGAACGACACCTTATTGACCTTTTGTTAAAGCAAGTGCATAGGGGTAATTTGATGAGTGGCGCTTTGGATACTGAAGTATGGTTGGATATGTCTCTGTCATTTATGGAAAGTTTTGGATTACAACCTGATGAGGAATCTTTGAAGGATCATCATAAAAGTCTTGGCAAACAGTATCGTGATATGAGGATTCTCATTGATCAGAGAGTGTTTTCTTGGGACGAAACACAGCAGATGCTTACTGCCCGTGATGATGTTTGGGAGGCTTATACCAAGGTGCTTGCTTTGCTTGCTTGTTTGTTCTTAGATGTCAAGCTTTTTCTTTTCAAAGTAGCTAACATATGGTAAATGTAGGAATACCCAGACGTTGACTCATACAGGCACAAACGTAAGCCAAATTATAATGATTTATGCTTGATCTATGGAAATTCAACTGATAGGAAGGACAGGCGATCAGGTCGAGATGCTCGCTGCAATGGATATGGTGAGATTTTCTATTGCCAATATTATTTGCACTTGCATTAGCTCTATAACTGGTATTTTTCTTATCATCCAAAAGGCAGGACATTTACTATTTCTGGTGATCCATTAGTTCTAGCAACTTTGAGGAACATTAATTGTTCTTTCAACTTATACTTTGTCTTGAATTGTTCAAGGAACTATACTGAAAAATGGTTACTATGGGAGAACTGATTGGATACCGTCAATGGATCGATATTTCATTGATCTAATGCTAGAGCATGTTCGTCAAGGGAGTATGATTGATAAAAAATTTAGCAAGCTTGCCTGGGGTGATATGGTAGCAAAATTTAGTGCAGAATTTGGGTATCAATATGACAAAGATGTCCTAAAAAGTCGTTTTATGAACTTGAGGAAACGATTCAATGATATGAAATATCTATTCGACCATGATGGATTTACTTGGGATGAGAAGCGACAGATGATAATTGCTGATGACCATCTCTGGGCCATTTATCTGAAGGTGCTGCTTGACCAAATTTTTTTCCTCACAAAATTTGCAATGTCGCTAATCTTAGCTTACATTTGTCTTCTGCAGGAACACCCTGATGCTCGATCATACCGGAACAGAACCCTTCCTAGTTATAATGATTTGTTCTTGATTTACGGAAATGCAAATATAAATGGGTGGAATTTGGAGGCTGAAAATTCTTCCGGTACATCTCTCTCCCTCTCTCTTTATATGTTTGTGACATGAATTGCCTATGCATGGACAATGAGACTTCATTCTTTTTGGGTATCACAACTATGCTAAAAGTAGGTTTTGACTTTGTACTTTTGTAGGTGAAGAGGAGGATGAATCCCCTTTTAGTAGCAGTCCGACGAGGATTCATAAAATCGGTAGTGCGGGTGTAAAATCAGATATTGACAATGATGCTCTTGATACGGGGTTCAATGATATCTTTGGCGATCTACAATCTCTGGCCGCAGAGTTTGAAATACCTGACCAAAGGAAAAAGCGGAAAACTGATGCTTCATCAATGGCAGCATCAAGGAAAGCCGTGAGAACCAATCAAGGAAGATTACATCCTTCTGACAAGAGGCCGGTTAAGGTCAGAACTAGTTTTAACAACGAAGATAAATATTATAGCTCAATTGAAAGCATAGTAGATGCGCTTCAAGCCATACCAGGCATGGACGATGTGCTCTTCTTAGACGCTAGCAAGCTTCTCGAAGACGAGAAAAAGGCCCGGATGTTTGTGGCAATGGATGTCCATCAACGAAGGAAATGGTTATTAAGAAAGCTTCGACGATAGCAATTGTATAGCAGCTTTTCTTAGCATGTAAAAATTGTTCACTTTCACTTCCATTTCAACTGTTAATGTCCTTGTGAATTATCCTTCCTTCTTTTATCCTCCATGTATGAACTATTAATGGAGTTCCCCAATTTTTGTTCTCACACGTATCTAGATGTGTCTGCCAAAGTTTTCACCGTTTGACCCAAAATAGAAAAACTCGATTCAATCAATTTAATCAAATTTTAGTTCGGTCCGATTATCAGTTCGTACTGATTCGCATCGATTCAATCTCTTATTTCAGATCGATCTATTTTCAATTTAATTGATCTGATTATTGTTAAATTAAACTTGAAATTGACGGCAACTGTACAATTATATCAAATCTTGTCGCGACTCATATTATATATTTTAAAATATTTATACATACGTATCATAATTAAATTGTATTTTATATAGGTGTATATCTAATATTTCGGATCCAACGAATCCAAACAACTGAAACATGATATCCGGAAGGTAATTTCATTGAAAAGGGTAATTTCGTCAGAAAACCAAAAATGGAAAGGAAAACGCAGAAAGAAGAGGAAGACCAGCCCGTATAAAAAGTAGCTTCTCAGTTCCGACATCACATGTCAAAACCCAACAGAAAAAAAAGAAAACCGAACAGAAAAAATTAAAGGAAAAAAAAAACACTCAAAACAACTTCAGCTTTTGTTGTTTCCAATCTAAGGTTAGTTTGTACGAGAAAATCTTTTTTTTTTCTTTTAAAAAATTTAATTATTTGCTAAAAAGGACGACCTTTTTTTTTCCTCTTCACTGTTCATTCTCTCTTAACCCTAAAATTTACCAAATTTGGGTTTTTTTTTTCTCACCGTACAGAAAAAAAGTCTATTAAAAACACTTTTATCCAAATTTGCCCTTTTGATCTTGGAAGCTTCTTTTCTGTTTTGACACTGTTTCCCTTCTTTTCTATCTCAGGCTCTTCTCAATCTTCCAATCAAGGTACAAATTTTTTCCCTTAATGGTAATAAGCTTTTCGTATACGTTCTTTTATACGTATAATATACCAAGTATATATTTTATCTAGTTTGGTTTAGGAGATCTTTACTTGAATCATCTTCTCTTATAATAATTTTTTTTTCTTTTATGTCGAATTGCTGCAGAAAATAGACATATATTATCTTTATTGTGCTTGTTGTTTTTCTTTTTCAAATTTTTATGGAGAACTTTATTAGGTAAATCAGGATGGAATTCATGTTTTTGGAGCCAAAATGACACATGTTTTGTTTTTATTAGGACTTGGGCATGAGTGTTGGATATGAGTGTCTGAAAAAATATATATTTATGTATAGGGAGGGTATCAAACTCATGTACGGATATGTGTCGGACTGTGTGTCACTTTTAGAAAACTAGTGAGTTGGAATAACATGTATATGATTTGATGTTATGTTGATAAACAGTGAGTTGGAGTAATATGTATAGGATCTGAAGGAATGTGATTTTCTAACCTATGTTGGTTTGATTTTTTTTTGGCTTTCCTTCACCGGAGATTGTCGTGCTTACGAGGTTTATTCGGATTTCAATGTTTAGATGCAATGAAAATGTAATGCGTAGTTAAAATTTGTTTGTTCGAGGCAGAGGTATTAAGTTTTGGTTGAAGTAGATTAGAATGGATCAGCAAGGACATGGACAGCCCCCTGCCATGGGGATGATGGGTAGCGGAGGTCAAGTTCCTTACGGTACTAATCCGTATCAAAATCAAGTGACTGGGACGGCCCCAAATCCGGGTTCCGTCGTAACATCTGTTGGAGGTATTCAGTCCACAGGTCAGCCGACAGGAGCTCAACTTGCGCAGCACCAACTTGCTTATCAGCAAATCCACCATCAGCAACAACAGCAACTCCAGCAACAACTCCAGGCATTTTGGGCAAATCAGTATCAAGAAATTGAGAAAGTTACGGATTTCAAGAACCATAACCTTCCGTTAGCGAGGATCAAGAAGATCATGAAAGCTGATGAAGATGTGAGGATGATATCTGCCGAGGCTCCGGTCATTTTTGCCCGGGCGTGCGAAATGTTCATCTTGGAATTGACATTGCGTTCGTGGAATCACACTGAAGAGAATAAAAGGAGGACACTTCAGAAAAACGATATTGCAGCAGCTATTACCAGGACTGACATATTCGATTTCTTAGTTGACATAGTTCCGAGGGAGGATTTGAAAGATGAAGTTCTCGCATCGATTCCACGAGGAACAATGCCTGTTGGAGGACCTGCTGATGCGCTGTCTTATTACATGCCTGCACAGCATGCACCTCAGGTCGGGACTCCGGGAATGATAATGGGGAAGCCGGTGGTGGACCCTGCTATCTATGCCCAGCAGTCTCACCCGTACATGGCGCAACAGATGTGGCCACCAGGTCCCGAGCAACAGCAGTCATCCTCTGATCATTAGCAACTCTAGCATAGAATTTAAGAAGGTAAGTCGATACTTGTAATGTGAAGAACCTTAGAAAGTAGAACCATAAACTGATATGGAATGAAGAAGTAGAATGGTACAATTGCTCTAGTTGCGGCTTTCGTTTCTTGTAGTCTTATCTTCGCTTACTTTCTGAATTCGTTACAGAATAGTTCCTTGAGACATCTAGGGAATGTTCAACGGAACAGAATAAGGACGGCTTCTCCGGGTCAAAGGCCTTGATCAAGGTTATAAGCTGAAGATCAGACCTTTTTTTTTTTCTGTAAATACTATGCTTGAAGAATGACTGATCATGATTGAACAATTTACATTTCCTTTCTATGTACCCTTTCTTTTTTCGATCTCGTTTCTAGTGGAATGTTACTTAGAGATGTGAAAGAAAAAATATATCTATCTATCTACATATATAATTATAAATTTTATTATGAAGCAGTATCTCCATCCATGTCCAGTATCGAATAGCCATATCTGTTCCTGTTAACATTGTTCTTGCCAAGGATTAGATTTGGACATTAGAGGGTGAATTTCTTACAACGTATGGAGCATGTTCTTCTGGTTACTTCAAACAGTTTCCGAGCATATCTGGTCCAATAACCCATTAATTAATCATATATTCCAAGTTGATCTGATCCACTAATCGAAGAAACATATAGACATGCACATATATCCGTTAACCCAATCTGTCATGTTGGATAGAAGTTGAGCAGTAAAGGGTTACTTTTGAAACCGGAGCCATGGAAGTTGCAGATATAGAATGTCACTGGAAGACATTAAAAGGACAAAACACCCTGTAGCTTTATTAGCCACTAAGAAGTGATATCAGGTCAAACCAGTTGCTGTAATGGAGTTCCTTTCTAACTTTAATGGCTTCTTTACCTTCAAAAAAAAAAAAAAAAAAACTTTTAATGGCCTCTTTGGGAATTTGAAGCATATTTGGGAATCTTATTTGTCAATAATTCCAAATCTATTTAAATGTAAAAAAAAAAATCGAAACTAAATTTTTATTCATTAAAAAATGTAGAAGATTATTATCTAATAGTTAAATACTTGTAATAAGCCAATAATTTTATCCTAATCTTATTTATAAATTCTAATAATACCTTTTTTTTATTAAAATAATCAATATAAAATAACCCCCTTCCCCGGCGAAAAGTAAGAAAATAAGGAAAAAAAAAAGAACACAAACCAAGGCAAAACGCACGGTGCCCTTACTGCAGCCAATAATTTCCAACGTAGTCCTCGCTGTCTTTCTCCATTTTGGCAAAACCCATTGGCCTAAAGAAGAAAAAGCAGATTCCTTGAAACCGATAAAACAATGTTACAGACTCACTGAAAGCTTTCAGTTTTGCTTATCTCAGTTGACTCTTCAATGGCTTCTCCAATGAGGTAAACATACCCAGATGGTCATACATCTGTTTTATACGTTCTTTACTCACTGTGTATCCTTATTAGCTTTGAATTCCCATTTTTCAAGTTGTATTTTATAGTTTATGCCATCTTCTTTCTGGGTTTTGGATATATTTGTGTATTGTTCATGGTCAAGATGATATCTATGATGGATTGTTTGAGTTTATGTGCTTCTTCTTAGATCTAATCTGTTTTGGTTGTTAAATTTTTCGGTAAATATATAAATTTCATGTTTAAGTTGTTTTGTGCTTCTATATAATTATGTTATTTAGTTGCAGAAAGAAAGGGATTTTGCCTTAGGATTGCCAAAAAATGAAAATGTAATGATAAGAAAAATAGATGTAAAAGGTGCTTGGAAGTTGAATTAGGATTTTTTCTGGCTATTTTCATCTTTGGCTGCTTTTTGGGGATTTGGGTTTCATTGCCAAGAGACCCTCTATTTTAGGGTTTTTCTAGGGTTTACAGGCTAAATTTTCCCTATTTTGGAAATTTGATAACTTCTATTTTAGAGCTTTTTTTTTTTTGTAAGTGGATATTCTATTGTTCAATAAAGTTGAGGATAATGTTCAATGTTATTCGGACTTAAAGATACATACATGTTCAGCACAGATATGTTCAATTTTTTAAGGTTTTCCGTGTAGTTGGAGGGTTACATCCCCATACAATTTGTTTGGATATGCATTGCACACTGATACTCCAAGAACATTGAAGAGTCGGAGCAACATAAGCGGATATTTACTTGTCCCTGTCAAATGGAAACCAGCCACTTTCTCCTTGATTCTCGAAAAAATGGCGCTTCCTTTCCGGCGCTCACCCAGCCACAAATTCAGTATTTGGATTACCTAGAACTGAAAATTCCCAGACAGGAAACAACTTGAAAAACCTAGTATGTTTGCACCTATATACCCACTCAACTTTTAATTTGAAAGATACAAACTGTATGGGTCATCAAATGAATGCTACATATGCATTTAGATTGTTTTTGTTAAGGCATATGATAGAGCTTTGAATTACTTAAAGAGTTAATTGAAGATCTATAACCAATAAACAGTACTAAACTTTTGAATCACAGTTATCATCAATCAACTCTGTATAATCATGTGGTAGATTTGGTTTATTGAATAAAACCTCAAAGTAAATGAAAAAAATTACATAGAAGGATTTGCCTAAAAGTATATTTATCTTTATAAGCATAAGCAATGAATGGAAAATCAAAAGAAGGGCATGTAGTCATAAAAGTATATCCCAAACTGAGGGAAAATAACTAATATTCCTGCAGGACATGAACTAGGATACAGATAGGGGCAAAGGGAGGGGGCAGGCCAAGGCCTTGGCCTTCCTTTCCCTCGAGATTGCTTTTAGTGGGTGTGTTTTTATTAATGATTCTTAGTGTTTTTACATTTGAAAAGTAGTAAAATTTCATTTTGGCAATTCCTAAAAAAAGAAGAAAATTATAATTTGATTCTTTTTATTCCGGCCCCTATCTGAAATTCTTGGCTTCACCTATCCAACTCTAATACAATTACGTTCTTATAAGCAACTGTATCTGTTAAGCCAATGGATCAAATGTATTCATAAAGTGTCTGAAATTTTATTTTAGTTAAAATGAAGAGACTTCTAGTAATATAGTTTATGTGAGGACCAGAATGTAGGTTGAAGGACTTCCTCAATCAGAAGTTTTACTTTTTAAAATAAAATTTGTTATTGCAAATCACTACTAAATCAGAAGGAT
The DNA here is from genome assembly GCA_025698515.1 of Gossypium sturtianum. Lineage (NCBI taxonomy): Eukaryota > Viridiplantae > Streptophyta > Magnoliopsida > Malvales > Malvaceae > Gossypium > Gossypium sturtianum. Next base: position 5,011,174 of record CM046950.1, read on the forward strand.
TCCCGTAAAAATGATATTTATCTTAAATTTATTCTAGGATTTCTTTGTCCGGGCTTGCCTCTATCACTCAAATAGATACACATGTGTGAAGATGTATGTACATGGATTACAATGCATAAGTGCATCTATGGTTTAATTATATTTGAGTTACCATTATAAATTGTTATATCTAACTCCAATACAGTCTAACCTTAATCACTCTTCACCATGTTGCCTAAAGAAAACTTCAAATACTAGTGCTTACTAATCTTTCCTTCACCATTTTCTCAGCTGACTTCAAATGCATAATAGAGAGTTTCTTAGAATGCTGGGCTATTGCATGTGTTAACCTTTTGAAGAGTTCCTTGTATATTATAAATCATGCGCATTCTATGCATGTGTTGTTTATTTGAAGGGTTCCTTGAAAATTGTAAATTACGCGCATGCTATGCGCGTGTTTTCCATTTGCAAATGCTAAAGATGGTTTTACATGTCTCATTGCATGCACGTGTAATGTTACACTCGTTAATATATGTGTCTTGATCTAAAACTTACAAATTCAAGTAACTTCTTTCATTGTTTCATGTGTGTATTACACGCGCATAACGCATATCTTCTTTGTTTTGGTAAGAGCAACTCATCAGCTTTATTACTTGGAAGTTTATTTATGCTATTAAATAGGGAATCTGTTTGGAAACATAGAAATTTGCTGTAAAAGGTAAAAATATCCGAGGTAGTGAAGGACTTATTAATATTTTTAAGGGGAACAAACAAGGAGTGCATTGGGAAAGTAGTCTTGTATTAAGGCAGTGACATTATATTAACCATGGATGTAAGTTTCAGCCACAACCTACATTAAGTTTAAGCGGCATCTTTAAGGAAATCATACTTTCCTAACAATGAGTTCTCGGTGTGTGACTATTGAGGCAGATGTAAATGCTTTGTCTGAAAAATTCAGATCCCTTAATCTCAATAGTGGGGTTCTAAGGTTTGAGCAAAACTACTTCAAACATGATGGTTCTTTATTTCAGTATATTATGGGTGATTTAATGCTTGTTTCCTTTATGTGTTTAGTTTGGGATTTTTGTGTCATATTTAGAAAAATCTTACTTTTGCAGTATCTAACCCTGTATTTGGCTTCAATCTTTGTTTTCTTAATGTTGTTTGAGAAATAACTGATGTCTGTGGTATGTGTTTCTCCATGTTCTGTTTCCATAAGACTCTTTACATGTTCTTTGAATGGATTTATTATTTACAAGACAAATTTTATTGCTGATTTCTTTAAAAAGAACTTTGATAATATATGGTAGAAATGGTTGGGCTGGAGGGAGAAGATTAAGTGGTAGATTTGCTTGTGAGAGGTAGTTTTTGTATTCCAGGGCTCAGCTCTGGTGTTAATGTGCAGATGTGACAGTCTACATGTTTTTTAGCAGGTCTGAAAGGACAAAAGGTGAAAATTATGAACCTAATCGCATGAATCCTCAGCAGCCGGTTCTTGATGTGGCGCCTCTCAATTGTGTGCCATACATGGGTCCAACTAATGCAGATGATATGTTTTCTTCACCAACCAAAGAGAATACCGAGGCTGTGGAAGCAATCGGTCCAGCTATGATATTTCTGCCTTCACAATCAACCAGGGAAGAGTTGGATAATATCATGGCTGCTACCAAAAATGGAGTTGCACTCACTGGTGCTGCAGCCACTGGATCAGTTGGACCAGTTATCGGAAAAGTGGACATTGGTGAATTGGAGGATTCATACTATTTCCGTGTCACCCTTCCTGGGGTCTCAATGGATAAAAGTAAGTTCCTTTGAATGTTTAAGATGATCACTCCCCTCATGATTGCTTAACTCACTTGAAATACGACCAAGAACGTTCATTTTCTTCATTTGATCAGAAAGACGTCATCTCTTTGATTAAGAGAGGGTCGAATTCTCTGTTAGAAAAGCTTTGAATCATCATATTCATCTTTCTGTCTATTCCGTTATTCAATTTTGCCGGGATGAAGGTTGAGATATCCGAGTTTATGAGTGCAGGAGACTTCAATTGTGACATAGAACCTGATGGAAAAGTAGTAATAAAGGGGATGTCAACTACTGGCGAGAAGATAGTGTGCAAGAACTTTCAAATCTTCCATATGCTGACACAAAATCTTTGCCCACCGGGACCGTTCACCGTCTCGTTTCAGCTCCCTGGTCCAGTGAATAACCAAGAAGCTAAGAGTTATTTGGCTAACGGAATGCTTGAAGCGGTTGTGAAGAAGATGTAATTCTGAAGTGTTAGAAAGCCAGTGACTGCCGCTTTACTTACTTTACATTTCTTCCCATGCATCCAACTCAGTAGTAATATGTTATAGGCTTTAAGCATCTCTAAAACCGCTGTTTAAACTTTAATCTCTTCCTTCAGAGCCAAACTGGTTTTCCTTTCTATGTTTTTTCCTTTAAAAAAATAATAATTAAATTATGGTATCAATCATTCATTTGGGAGCTTATTAGATAGTATATATATATTATCAAAATAGTCATTTTTGTTTGTCAAAGGTTATATTTTAATCATTTATGTTTAAAATATTACGTTTTAGTCACTTACGTTATCATGTTGTAATATTTTAATCACTGAGCGTTAATTGTCATTAACAATGTAATGGTAAGCTGACGTGTGCATGTTTAATTATCATTCCAAACGAAAATTTTAAGTTAAATTTTAACTCGAAACAAAAAAATATGAGGAGCAATTGTATAATTTAACGTAAAATTTTTGTTTGAAATGATAATTTAACGTGTCACATTAGCTTATTGTTACATCGTTAATGATAATTAACGGCTCAGACGTAAGTGACTAAAATATAATATTTTAAATATAAGTGACTAAAATATAATATGAGGTAAATAAAAATAATTATTTTGATAGTTTATCTTATATTAAATATAAATGAATTATAAAATGGGATTGGGCTGGGCCCAAAAAATTATAGCCTAACCTGAATAAAAGACAAACCTAAAATTTTATCTAAGTTTATATTTGGCTTAATTCATGATTTGATCTTTGAATTTTTTTTCACTTTATATCTAAATTTCTTTTTGTTTTAATTTGGTGCTTAAAGTATCAATTTTTTTCTATCTTTGATCCATTTTGTAATAAATGTTCAGGAAAACTGTTCGGCAACTTTAGTCAATGAAAAAAAGTCACCTAGCATGTTTTGACTGATCACGTAGCATTCTTAGAATACGCCAAGTGTTTTTTTAGTATTATATATATTATATTGATTCAAAATGTAAAAAAAATGTAAAAAAAATTATATATAAAATAATTATATATAAAATTTTAAAATATTTAATTATAAATTTTAAAAAGTTGAAATAATATATAAAAAAAACTGAAAAATGTTATAAAAGTGAAACAAATCCATAATATTAGTGTGAAAATGTAATTTAAACAATACTAAACTTGGAATTTAACCTTTTTTTTCTTCTTTCCGCCCATATATCCCAGCACTTTGATCTGCAAATGGAAAAAACAAAAGTGAAATATTAACAGTTATCCTCCATTACAATTCGATATACTAAGCTGGATGATATGTTTAACGAAAACATACTTGCAATTGTGTGCTATATTCATTGATCCAACTAATCCAGACGATATGTTCTCTTCACCAACCGAACAGAATACTGAGGCTGTTGAAGCAATCAGTCCAGCTATGATATTTCCGACTCTTCAATGGTTTCTCCAATGAGGTAAAGATACCCAGATGGTCATATATCTGTTTTATTATATTCTACTACATGTTATTTGTATATCTAATTTATGTCTCTACTCCACACTGGATTAAGCTGAAAAGTTACAACTTTTTTTTTTTCCCTTTTTTGAATTGTATTTATAGATTTTGCCATCTTCTTTCTGGTTTTGGATTGGTCATGGTCAGGATTATGTATATGATGGATCGTTTGAGTTTATGTGCTTCATCTTAGATTGAATTTGTTTTGGTTATTAATCTTTTTGGTAAAAAAGTAAAGTTTCATGTTTAAGTTGCTTTATCCTTCTATTTAATTATGTTATTTCGTTGCAAAAGCAAGGAATTTTACCTTAGGATTGCTTTACATACAATATTTCCTAATGATGTTCATAAAAAAATCTAACGATAATAAAAATAGATCTAAAAGAAGTGTTTGGAAGTTGAATTAAGATTTTGGCTATTTTCATCTTTGGCTGCTTTTTGGGGTTTGGATTTCATTGCCAAGAGAACCTTTATTTTAGGGTTTTTCTAGGGTTTATAGGCTAACTTTTTCCAATTTGGAATTTCGATAACTTCTATTTTAGAGCTTTTCTTTGGAAATGGATATTCTCCTGTTTAGAAAAGTTGAGGGTAATTTCAATGTTATGACTTGGGTGTAAGTGTTGAATATGAATATGTGTTCGGCACAGATATGTTCAATTCTTTTTGAAGGTTTTCCATGTATTTGGAGGGTCTGTACCTTGGTTTGGGTATTTATTGCACACAGGTACTTCAAGAAAAATGAAGAGTCGGAGCAGCATAAATGGATCTTCACTTGTCCCTGTCAAATGGAAACCGGCCCTTTCTCCTTGATTCTCGAAAAGATGACACTTCCCTTCCAACACTCACTCAGCCATGAAGTCAGTATTTGCAACATCAAGAACTCCAAACAACGAAGACAACTTGAAAAACCAAGTATGTTAGTATGTTTGAATGCTATATATGCATTTGGATTGCGTCTGTTAAAGCATATGATAGAGCTTTGGATTCCTTAAAGAGTTAATTGAATATCTATAACCAATAAAGTAGGCAATACTACACTTTTGAATCACAGTTATAATCAATAAACTCTGTATAATTATGTGGTAGATTTGATTTATTGAATAAAACCTCAAAGTAAATGAAAAATGAAAAGATTGCATAGAAGAATTTGCCCAGAAGTATATTTATCTCTATAAAGCATAAGCAATGTAGGGAAAATCAAAAGAAGGGCATGTAGTCCTAAAAGTATATCCAAAACTAAGGGAAAAAAAAACTAATATTGCTGCATGACATGAACTAGGATAAATACAGGAATGAAGGGAGGGAGAGGGGCGGGGCAGGGCCTCGACCTCCTTTCCCCTTGAGATTGCTTTTATTGTTTTTTTCTTTTCATAATTCTTGGCCCTCTATATGAAATTCTTGGCTTCACCTATCCAAATCTAATACAAGTATGTAGAACTTCTTGTAAGCAACTCTATCCATTATGCTAATATGGATCTAATGCATCCATGAAGTGTCTGAATTTTTTTTTAGTTAAAATGAAGAGACTTCGTGTAATATAGTTTGTGTGAGATCTGAAAGGTAGGTTGAAGGACTTTCTAAATAAGAAGTTTTACTTTTTAAAATAAAATTTGATATTGCAAATCATTACTTAATCTGAAGGATTCCTGCAAAATAATATTTCTTTTAAATTTGTACAAGGTTTTTGTCCGGGTTTGCCTCTCTCTCTGAAATAGGTAGAGACACCTGTGAAGTAAGATGTATGTATGTGGATTACAATGCATAAGTGCATCTATGGTTTAATTTATCTTTGAATTAACATCAATAAATTAATATATCTAAGTCCAATACAATCTAACCTTAATCACTCTTCACCATGTTGTCTAAAGAAAACTTCATATGCTAGTGCTTTGTGTATTACTTATCTTTCCTTCACCATTTTCCCAACTAAACATCTAATGCATAATAGAGAGTGTCTTAGAATGATGGATGTGAATCATTGATTGTGTGGTTGAAGAGCTCTTTTATTTATGGTAGCATAAGTAAGCTTCTATTAGGAAAGCTATGCTATGCCTGTGTTAACTATTTGAAGAGTTCCTTGAAAATTATAAATTGCGTGCATGCCGTGCACTTGTTGTCCATTTGAAGAGCCAATTGAAAATTAGGGAATCACATGCATGTTATGCACGTGTTATCCATTTGCGAAAGCCAAATATGGCTGCACTTTGTGTGAATTTGTAATGTTACACTAGTTAGTAGATGCGTCCTGATCGAAAACTTACAAATTCAACTAACTTCATTCATTCTTTTATGTGTGCGTTACACGCGCGTAACGCACATATCTTCCGGGTTTTGATAAGAGCAACTAAACAGCTGTATTACTTGGAAGTTTATATATGCTATTAAATAGGGAATCTGAGAAATTTGCTGTAAAAGGAAAAAAATCCAATGGAATGAAGGACTTATTAATATTTCTAAGGGGAATAATAAATGAGTGCATATGGAAAGTGGTCTTGCTTTAAGGCAGTGACATTATATAAGCCGCGGTTGTAAGGTTCAGCCATAACCTACACTAAGTTTAAGAAGCATCCTTTAAGAAAACATACTTTCCTGCCAATGAGTTCTCAGGGTGTGAGCAGTGGTGAAGGAGGAAATGATTTTTTTGAAAACTTGACAACCCTTGATCTCAACAATGAGTTTCCAAGGTTTGAGAAAAACTACTTCAAATGTGTTTTTTTCTTTTGTTTCAGTATGTTATGGGTGATTTGTTGCATGTTTTCTTTATGTGTCTAGTTTGAGATTTTTTCTTTAACCCTGTCACTGGCTTCAATATTTGTTTTCAGTGTTGTTTGAGAAATTTGATTCTTGTGAGTTAGGATTTCCTGTCTGTCTTAAATAACTGATATCTATGGTGTGTGTTTCTCCATGTTCTACTTCCATAAGATTCCCTATATGTTCTTTCAAATGGATTATTAAACAAGACAAGTTCTATTTCTAATTTCTTCAAAAATAAACATGACAGTCTATATATGTCTTCTGGCAGGTCTGAAAGGACAACAGGTGAAACTTATGTGCCTGATCACATGGGTCCAACTAATCCAGGTGATATGCCAACTAATCCAGGTGATATGCTTTCTTCACCAACCGAAGAGAATGCAGAGGCCGTGGAAAAAAACGGTCCGGCTATGATATTTTTGCCTTCACAATCAACCAGGGAAGTGTTGAATGAAATGATAGATGCTACCAACAATGGAGTTGCACTAACTGGTGCTGCAGCCACTGGATCAATGGGACCACTTATTGGAAAAGTGGAAATTGGTGAATTGAAGGATTCATACTATTTCCGTGTTTCCCTTCCTGGGGTATCCATGGATAAAAGTAAGTTCCTTTAGTGTTTAAGATCAATCACTCTCCTCATGATAGCTAAACCTCATCTCTTTGATTAAGAGAGGGAAGGGCTGTGGCAAATGGTTCATGCCATTAAACCTCTATTCCAGGATTTATGATTGAAGCTAATCTAGTTGTGATGTTCATTTAAATTGAATTCTCTGTTAGAAAAAGTTTGAATCATCATATTCATGTTTCTATCTATTTTGTTATCTCTATTTTGGTGAGATGAAAAATGAGAATCTGAGTTTACGAGTGCAGGAGAATTCAATTGTGTGATTAGAGCAGATGGTAAGGTTACAATACAGGGTATACTGACTACGGGGGAACAGATAGTATCCAACGAATCTGGAGTCTTTCGTATGCTGACACAAAATCTAGGCCCACCGGGACCCTTCACCGTCTCATTCCGGCTACCTGGTCCGGTCAATAACCAAGAAGTGAAGAGTCATTTAGCTTGCGGATTTCTTGAAGCCATTGTGAAGAAGATGTAATTGGGAAATGTTAGAAAACCAGTGACTGCCCTTTATTTACTTTTCATTTCTTTCCCTTGCATCCAACTCAGTAGTAATATGTTATAGGCATTTAAGCATTTCTAAAATCATAAGATGAACTTGGTGTTTAAACTTTAATCTTCTCCTTTTCCATGTTATTTCCCCCTTTTTTTCACTCTCTTTGTTAAATAAACTGATATTTGATTTAGAGATCTGAACCATAACAAATAACAATATTTGATTCACGTTCAAATTTAGACAATAATACTAAAATTTAATATGGGTTATGCAATAAATAATAAAGAGGGTAAAGAACACGAGAAATAGAAGAACAATGAGAACTATAAGTTTTATTGATCAATGGGATGTTAATAATATATCTTGTTATAACTTTACTAAGATAAAAATTTTGTGGGAAAAAAAAATCTTAGTGAATAATAAAAATTCTTTACGTTAAAAGATGAGCTTTATGTTTATGTCTCGTACTCAATTATGAATAAGTATATGAAAAAAATTTTAGGCAAAAATTGAAAACATATTGTGACATAGATAAATAAACTTGATGTGAAACGATATAAAAAAAAAAAATATTATCTCTTTTTTTAAATGTCATATTGTTGTTGCAAAATGCAACCTCAATATCTTGTTTCTCTATTTGAGAAAAGCTTATAGAACCTTCTCAAGTTTTGAACTTGATACCTCTATGAATATAGATCTTTAAATAATTTTGGTACTATTATTGAATAAGAAAATTTTCAAGTATCCAAAAATCAAACTATTATATTGTATTTATAGCCAAACTCAAATTTGTCTCCACGAATATCACTTCATAACTTACAATTGTTTTTTGGAATAACTTTGCCCAAGGCCCTAATAAAAAAAAAAAAATAAGGAGCTCGCCAAGCTCATAATTGAAAAACCGCTTTATCCAAACGGACTCTCTTGCTAGACGATGTAGATCGCCATACTTATAAGGTTTAGATTATTTCTTTAATCAATAGTAGTCTCATGCATGTATAACACATGGGAGTGTCAAGTCACATCACTCTTACATAATGAGCCATCAACAAGACAACAAATCATCCAATCACATCCAAATTTACATGTTAAAGATCCATCAAGACTTAACTAATTGCTTTATACTTATCTTAAAAGAAACCCTTCACAGCATATAAACCTTTTTTTTCATTCATCGTATTCTCCTAAGACATCATTTTCATATCTAAACTCTGCTAGATTAAGTACCAGAAGGACCTTCTAATCATTTTCTTTTAACTCTTGGAACTATCCTCCAAAACTCTCGACATAATCATGTGAACCACAATTAACCACCATCATCATCTCTCTTATTGTGTATCAACATGGCTGTAAAATACAAAGTCTATTCAGGTATATTTGTAGAGAGATTAAAGCTGGGGGACATAGTAATCTTGTAAAACCAAGAGGTTTGAAGGAATATACTATTATATACTCCTATTTGTCATTTATAGAGACGCATTAATGCTGGCTGCTTCCATGACTTAGGCCCAATACAACCCTTGGACTTTGCTCACCCCAACTAAGTCGATGGCTTAGACAGAGGCTGAGCCTCGTTAGAGCCATAGGGCCTCGACCCAAGTTCTCTAATATTTAAATACTAATTAATTAATTAATTAATTAATATTTAAAATCATTATAAAAATTATTTTAAAATTTTAAAATTATGAAATTATATGGTGAAAATCCAAGTCCCATGTCTGATATTTCTTCCAATATCTTTCCCCGTCTTAAGGAGCAAGATATTGACTTTCTCAAAAAGCCGGTGTTGAATGACGAGATTAAGAAGGCCCTGTTCGATATGGCTCCGCTGAAAGCTCCGGGAAGTGATGGATACCATGCGCATTTCTTCCAAAGTCAGTGAGACCTAGTTGGAGGGGCAGTTTGTGAGTGGGTTCAGGGAATTTTTGTTGGCAACAGAATTGATGGGGAGCTTAACAACACTCTTATTGTGCTTATCCCAAAGAAGGATCGCCCGGAAGACTTTAGTCAATTTCGGCCAATCAGCCTTTGCTCGGTTATGTATAAGTTGGTGATGAAGGTGATCGCTAATAGATTCAAAGTGGTGTTTCCGAATTTCATTTCTCCAGAGCAAGCAGGGTTTATTGCGGGGAGGAACATATCGAATAATGTCATTATTGCGCAGGAAGTAATCTACTCTATGCGTAGCAGGAAAGTTGGCAAAATTGGATGGCCATTAAGTTAGACTTGGAGAAAGCATATGACAGGGTTAGCTGGAAATTTATAGATGTGTCCCTTGTCGCAGCTGGGAACCTTGAGGGACTCAGGAAGGTTATTATGTACGCTATCTCCTCCTCCACTATGCAGATCCTTTGGAATGGAGTCCTGTCTAGATCCTTTAAGCCTGTAAGAGGGATTAGACAGGGTTGTCCTTTATCGCCTTATCTTTTCGTTCTTTGTATGGAATGGTTAGGGCATCTTATCAGTTCAGAGATGACAACCGGTAGGTGGCATCCTATTCGACTATCTAGATCGGTACCGGCTTTATCCCATGTCTTTTTTGCTGATGATCTTGTTATTTTTAGCAAAGCGGAGATGGATCAAGCTCATTTGCTAAAGGAAATCCTTAGACGATTTTGTGATCTTTCTGGTCATAAAATTAGCGCAAGGAAGAGCAACATGTTTTTCTCAAAGGGTGTGGATACCAGCTTAAGTGATCAGATTAGTCAGCTTTTTGGTTTCCAGAAGGTTCTTAATCTAGGAAGCTACTTGGGGGTACCTCTTCTTCATGATCGTGTGTAACACCCCTATACCATGTTCGACTCAAGGAACCTGATATAGGAATATTACATTTGGTGTCAAAGTAATCCTTGGCTAATCACTAATATATTAGAACATAAAAACAGACAAATAATAAATTAGTCCTTACAACTACTTGGAACATACTTGATTTTTCCGAAGTACATGTCATTCTATTCAAAATTTTAAAACGTACCCTTTTGTTGCTTGAAGATGTGATGAGATGAAAGCTCGTAATCTCAAATACAATTGTTTAAAATTTCTGTACCTAATCTGCGCACGGAAACAAACCGTATGCTGAGTATACACCCAATAGTATTACTATAATTCAAATACTTAAAATAAAATATAAAAAAACAATAAATATGCACAATTTACCTTACCACTATTTTACTTTCAATAAAACATTCATGCATTTAAAACTTAATTTTTTTTTTAATAATATGTAATTTAAATAGCTTTTCTTCATTTTAATTTATATATCTTCTTACTATTTCCATATTCATTTCATGCATTTCATTAATCACCATTTCATAAAATCATTATTTCATGTATTTCATTTCTATATCCTAATTCAATAACGTATTCTATTTCATATCTAAAACCTTACAACATTAGTCTTTCAATAATTATTTAAACCAACATTTTTCAATAAAAATAATTATAATTAATTCATAAGATTATATTCACTTAACTCATACACTATTTCATTATTTCCAATTCATTCTATTTTCACTTCTTATTTCGATATCTCAATTTCAATTCACATTTCAATTCATAATTTCACTTTCTCATACTTTCAATAGTTCAATCGATCAATTCAGTCGATTTTCTCATTTCATTTATTCAATTGATTTCAATATCAATAATTCGATATTTTAGCAAATTCATGAACCTTAAGTTCATGCTTCAAATCTCACATTTCAATTCAATTCACAATTCAACTCATAATTTCTTTCTCATATTTTCAATAGTACGATCAATCAAATTTATTTAATTTTTCTCATTTCAGTTATTCACCCTATTAAAAAACCCGGACTTTGACGGATACACGGATTCCAACCCAAACACACCAGTACGGCACATTGTGCCTAAAACGGTACATATATAGTACCTGATCAGTATACGACACATAAGTGCCTGAAACGACACACGAGGTGCCTGATACGACACACGAGGTGCCTGAAATACGACACATAAAGTGCCTGATCGGCAAAGCCAATAAATCCCGTACTCTTCCAAATCCTATGGCATGCCAACTATATTCGACTCAGCCCGACTAGTTAATAAGGTATTCAAATCATTTTTCTATTTCAAATTCACTTTCAATTCAATCACGATTCAATTCAATTTCACTTTTCCACTTCCTAATCAATATACAATTCAATACCAATACATATTTCAGATAATCACATATAATCATACTTTTATTCAATTCAATCCACTTTTCAATCAATACACAATACACAATTCACATATTCACCATATTCATAATTTAATTCACTTTTATTCAATTCATATTTTCGATTCATTTTCCAATCAAGTTCAAATCACTAACCACTTTTCAATTAATATACATTTCAAATAATCACATATTTTCTTCATTCAATTCAATTTGATTTAATTCAAATAACTTTTAATTTCCAATTTGTTGACATTCAATTTCAATAGCTATAAACACTTTTAAATCAATTTCATTCAAATCAGTATCATTATTTCAATTACTTACCTAATTTTATCCACCATGCATTTTAATTAAAATATAACAATTAATAATAAATAGATTTGAATTATAGTAATACAAACCGTGATTTGCTCGATTACTCCTCGATAACCTTTTCTTTTCCTTTCGATGCCGATACCTCGGGTTCTTTACTAGCAATTAAAGCTTAAAGCTTCAAAATTCTAGTTTTCCCTTTTTCTTTTTCCTTCCCTTTACTCCCTTCCTTTTTCGTTTAAGATTCTGTTCTTCTATTCCTTCTTTTGTTTCTTTTCTTCTATTTGTTTTCTTTTTACTTTATATCTTATATATATTAGTTAATAATAATAATAATAATAATAATAATAATAATAATAATAATAATGCATTATAATAATTATAATAAATATCTATTTAATAACAAATATTTAAATTACAATTGTCACCATTTAATTTGTTAATAATACAAAAATCTTATAATATAATTATTTAATTAATAAATATCTTTCAAATAATAAATATCTATTATACAATTAATTAATTATATATATACAAATATACACATATTTTCACTACATTTGTACATCATCAATACCATACACTTGTCATATATTTAATTTATTTATCGAATAAAAATATTATAATTTAATAATTTAATTAATAATTATCTTTTAACTTAATAATAAATAATAAATATCTATTTACCAATTAAATATAAATATTACAAATTTATGTATTTTTATTAATACACTTGTAATAAATCATCACCTTACATTTGCCATGATTTTATTTATTTTATGTGATTTAATATTTTAATATAATAAAAATCTATTTGCTTAAATAATAAGTAATTAAATAGAAATATTACAATAGTAAAAATATTATTATTACATATGTATCATTTAATCACCGTACATTTGTCAATTCATTAAACTATTCATTAATTTAATAATATAATACCAATTAAATAATTATTTTATATTTTATATTTTAATATTAATTAATATATATATACAATAATAATCTAAAAAAAATCTTTAGATTTTTCATTGTTTTGCCGCCTCAACTATGCTAAATGGCCTATTTTCCATTTTGGCCCTTTTTATTTTCTTTTAATCTACAATTCAACTTTTATCCTTTATTCACTTTAGTCCTTTTTCCTAATTTTTCTCTATTAAGCTAAATTCACCTAATTAAAACCTAATTAAACACACCACTAGACTAAAAAATATTCCTAATAATTATTTACTAATTCAGTTTTCTAAGATTGAGGCCCGATATTGCACTTTTTCGATTCCCGTGAATTTTGGGTCATTACATCGTGTTACTAAGAGCACTCTGAACTTTATGATCGAAAAAGTGAGAAGTAAACTTCAAAATTGGGACGCTTGGAACCTCTCCCTTGCAGGGCGTGTTACTCTCGCTCAATCGGCTCTCTTGGCTATTCCTAGCTATTTCATGCAGTCCTTAGCAATTCCGAAAGGGGTGTGTGATGAGATAGAAAGGATAGCCAGACAGTTTATTTGGGGAGGAACAGTTGGTAACCCAAAATTAGCCTTGGTTGGATGGGAGTCCATTTGTCAGCCCAGGACTTGTGGAGGGCTTGGTTTTAGACATCTTCAAGATCATAATAATTCTTTTCTTATGAAAATTGGCTTTAATCTTGTCTCTCGGAAAGACGCCTTATGGGTTTGAGTTCTTCATTCGAAATATGGATGGAAGAATCAGCTTCCTGAGTCTATTCATAAAAGTCACTGCTCTCATATTTGGAGATCTCTTTCTAAGGTGTGGCCTCTCCTTCGTGAGAATTTCATGTGGTCTGTTGGGGATGGCTCTACAATTCGTGGATGGAAAGATAATTGGATACCTGATACTGGGCCTCTGTTCTCTTATGTACCCGCTAATGATAGGCTCAACTTAGATAGCACTTTGAAGGATTGAGTACTTCAGGATGGTTCTTGGAATGTAGACATGCTTCGCATTTGGTTACCTGATGCCATGTTAAAGCGTATTGTAAGTATTCCTCTGCCTCATACTGCTGGTGGCGAAGATAGAATCATTTGGGCTCGTTCTGGATCAGGATCATTCTCTATCCGAAGTGCTTATTAGACGTTAAAGGAAAATTCTTGGAGACCTAAAGATGACATTTGGAAACCCATTTGGAAATATCAAGGACCTCAGAGAGTCCTCCTTTTCCTTTGGCTTGTGGTCAATCAGAGGCTCTTAACTAATTCAGAGAGGACCAGGAGAAGAATTGGGCAAAGTAGTGCGTGTCCAAGATGTGGTCATGATTTTGAAGACATCATGCACGTACTTCGGGATTGTTCGACTGCCAAGGAAGCTTGGATGCTTGTAGTCCCTCCAGAGAAGCAATCCACGTTCTTTTCTGACCCTTTACAAATTTGGTTAACAACTAACCTTTGTTGTCATCTTCAGTTGCAGGATAAGGAAATTACTTGGTCGTGCCTCTTCGGGATTATAGCTTGGAGAATTTGGAAGAACATAAATCTTTTCATCTTTCAAAACATTGATTGGATGTCTCTTGAGCTCATTAAATCATCTCTCAGTTGGGCACAAAATTTTGAGGCCTTCATCATTGGATCTAAGGCTACTGCCATTTCTTCGGGGACTCAACAACATTGTTTTGACAATTGGGTTCATTTATCCTCTGATGGAGCAGTGGCTAGTGTAACACCCCTTACCCGTATCTTATGCCGAAATCGAGTACGAGGCATTACTAGACTTAACAATACCCCTTACCCGTATCCTATGCCGAAACCGAGTACGAGGCATTACTAGACTTAACAATACATTTGGTCAAATTAATTAACACATATACAAAATGACTTAGTCAAGCCCCTATACATGCCATAACTTAAATCATTTATAATTAAAGATACCTATAGATAGCTTGATAGTGTGAAGCGATCTCCTCTAACCCGAGCTTATTTAGTAGGACTCTGTAACATGGAAAAGAAAAGGGGGTAAGCTTATAAAGCTTAGTAAGTTCACATGTAAAAATAATAAGCATTAGCAATGAATTTAGCTTACTACTAAGCTGTCATAACTTGTATAAATAATGCTAAGTTCTTACTTTCCCAACTTATTTGTAGCCTTATCAAAGTCTCAACATGACAAATCCTCACAACAAGTTCTTAAGGTAATGCAATCATAATTACACATAGTTCCACCATTTACTCATGTTCATCTTAAGCTGTCTACTTGAGTCATAGTCACTAAATTATTTATATCTCGAGCTACAAAACTTTGAATTTCAAACCGCTAATTTTCCCTGAAACTAGACTCACATATCTTCATACCATAAAATTTCCAGAATTTTTAGCTTAGCCAATTAGTACAGTTTATTCATTAAACTTCCCCTGTTTCACTATTTGACTATTCTGACCACTTTTCACTAAGAATCAATTTTATCTTTGTACAGAATTCAAATGATGTTATAATTTATTTCATTTGAAACTAGACTCATTAAGGATTTCAGGCATATAACTTATATTTCATAATTATTTTTGTACAATTTTTAATGATTTTTCTAAGGTAGAATAGGGGATCAAGTAATCATTCTGAACTAATCTCACAAGAATTTAAATATCTCAAAATATAAAAATCCTTTGTTTTCTCTGATTCTTTTATATGAAAATAGACTCAATAAGCTTTAAATAAATATCTCATACAATTTCTAATTAAATTTCCACTATTTTTGGTGATTTTTCAAAGTCACCCATCTACTACTGATTAAACTGTTTTATCTCAAATTTCATCTTTTTCAATAAAATTTCCACATTTTCACATCAGATTTCACTTAATAAATTCATATCTCTCAATGAACGCTTCGAAATGTAACAAAGAATAGGTGGTTTTGGCATATTGCTCCACCTTGCTGAATTAAATATACATTCGTGGTATATCCACTTAGCACTACGTTTTCAAATCAACATGTAATCGTGGCATATCCAATTAGTGCCACGTAAATAAATCAACTTGTGTTACCGTGGTATATCCAAACAATAACAAAGCATTTACTATAGTTCTCTCGCCATTCACAAACCTTTGTTATAATACTTCACATAGTTGAGATCAACATTAACAACTACTCAATCTCTTTCAATAGGTTCACTCCTCTTGTATTACTTATTATCAAATTAGGAAACATCTTACGAATTTGAGTACGTCGTTGCTCAGTGCCACGTTTCACAACTCAATATGGTTTTCCTCATTGAAATACCATACCTATATTTCACAACTCGGTATGGGAAATGCCATACCCACGCTTTCTTAACTCGGTATGGTTAATACCATACCCACGTTTCACAAATTTCGGTATGGATGATACCATACCTACATTTCACAACTCGGTATGGGAAATACCAAACCTACATTAGCTCAGTAGAGGGTTAATACCATACCTACATTTCACAACTCGGTATGGATGATACCATACCTACGTTTCACTGACTCAAAGTATGGATGATACCATACCTACATTTCACAACTCGGTATGGGAAATACCATACCTACATTTCTTAGCTCAAGTATGGTTAATACCATACCTACATTTCACAACTCGGTATGGATGATACCATACCTACGTTTCACAAAGACTCAAGTATGGATGATACCATACCTACATTTCACAACTTCGGTATGGGAAATACCATACCTACATTTCTTAGCTCGGTATGGTTAATACCATACCTACATTTCACAACTCAAGTATGGATGATACCATACCCACGTTTCACACTTTGCCATGGATTAACCATGGTCTTATCCATCAATTCATCACATATCACGATACTAACGTACTCAATTACGCATTTTTCCTAATTTGAATTACCGCCTTATTCTTTCATTTTATCATAATTTTCATAATTCTACAGCAAATTCATATTTAACAGCACATTATATCATTCAATACTTCACAAATAAACATATAAATTCAACCATATGAACTTACCTCGATACCAAAATGGCCATTTTATCAACTTTCCCGATTTTCAATTTTCCTCCCGTTCTAGGTCCAAATCTCGTTTTTCCGGGTCTAAAACATCACATTTCACTTATTTAATTAATGAACTATTCAAAACAGTCCTTAACTCAACTTTTGCAAAATTACAATTTTGCCCCTAAACTTTTACATATTTACACTTTTGACCCAATACTCGAAAATTAAACTTCAGCCCTTATTCTTATGTTTTGTAACATGCTGATCATTTTTATCTTCTATGGCAACATCAAATTCTCACTAATTCACACACTTATGACCAATTTATAACTTTTACAATTTAACCCCTTTTTATACGATTTCATCGAAAATTATCTAATAAAACTCTTTTCTCTAATCATAGACATGCATAATCTACCATAATTCATCAAAATTCACAATTATTCAACATGGGTCAATTTTTAAAATTAAACTCTAGATCAAATTAATGTTAGAAATAGCTAGACTAAGTTACCGGGATTTCAAAAATACGAAAAACATTAAAAACGGGGCTCAAAAACACTTACTATTGAGCTTTGAAAAAGCTTGAAACCCTATCCATGGCTTATTGAGAAATTCGGCAGCATGGAGAAGAGAATGAGCAGATTTTTGGGTTTCAATTTTGTCTTTTATGCCTTAAAACTCCCAAATGACAAAAATACACTTAAGACTTTTCTTTCAATTTTGTCCTATTCATGCCCATTTTTGTCCATCAAGTTATTCAATGGTCTAATTACCTTTTAAGGGCTTCCAATTTAAAACTCATTGTAATTTGACACCTCTAATATATAGAACTAAACTTTTGCACTTTTACAATTTAGTCCTTTTGACTAAATTGAGTGCTCAAACGTCGAAATTTTTGAACTAAATTTTTACTTAAATCTTTTCGTAAAATTGTAGACCATAAAAATATAATAAAAATAGAATTTTACTCGTCGAATTTTTGGTCTCGAAACTCACTTTCTCGACTAGACCCAAATTTGGGTTGTTACAACTCTCCCCCTTTTAGGATTTTCGTCTCGAAAATCTCACCGAATGAAGTTTAATATCTTTCTCATGATTTCCAACATCACTAAATAACCCTTTTTAAGACGATACTATTAGAAACACTCTATCATCGATCTAAATCCCAATATAACTCGATCAATTCTCACAAATAAAGAATCGATACATATTGAAATTATTATACTAATTAGTCAAATGTTGAAAACAACCCACTAGCATTTCTCTTGGTCCGAAGATTGAGGGAAACCTGATACGAAATTCACAATAGTCCTACCTTATTATCATTTTAATATTATCACTAATATCGTTAATCCTGAATACACTTAACATTCAACTTAATTCTCCCGACATATCAACATCTGAATACAGAGTCAGAAGTACAAGGTTCATATTCATATGCCCAAAACATTTACTTTAACTCTTTTGGGCCCTTTTGTCACTTACCATCTTTAATCAAATTAGGGAACGGTTACGGAAAATTGAGTACTTCACTTCCATTTTGCCATAGTATAACTATGGTCTTACATATGATCACTTATCACTTTTCAAGCCATAGTCCCGCCATGGTCTTTACATGATCACATTTATCACTTGTCACTTATCATCGATCGGATAAGTGTAGCTAAAGCTACCACTTATCACTTGTCACTTGTCATCGATCGATAAGTGTAGCTAAAGCTACCACTTATCACTTGTCATCGATCGGATAAGTGTAGCTAAAGCTATCACTTATCACTTGTTACTTGTCATTGATCAGAAGTACTCAAATCCGATGTTCCGCTCAAACTGATCATTTATTCGATTTTCGCATTGTTGTTTTATTTTCAATTCATCAATAAATATATCTCATCATACATTATATAATTCATGAAATTAACATTTAATCATTAATTTTCAGCCATATGAACTTACTACCACTTATCCAGATGAAAAATTCTCTGTTAATGAAATACTTTCAGAAGCACTTGACACTCATCAAAGTTCAATACTCTTACCCATTAAAAGTTTAGACATCAAGTTCAAAGTCCGGTACATAACATTTCATACTCTTACTAGTGTAATCGCCTTGAGTATCATCCATCTCTGTACTTCTCAAATAAACAAATAATTATCATTGTGCTAGACATCATAACATTCTGTCTTTAACTCGCTGATATATATATATCAAGATCATTTGAAAAGTGAAAACCAATACACAGGTCTAAGTTGAACTTCCTATCATTCACACTTTGCCAACTTCAATTTCTTCTCAAATCTAGAGAAAGATTAAACTTATAGTAGAATTTACTTCAACTATTACTCGTCGAAGCACTTAACTATACTGATGCCACAATACTCATACAGCTTAAAAATCATAGTGCCATAGTGCCATAGTAAGACTAACTTCTCAATTACTTTAGTAGATAATGTCTCGGCTGAAAAGAAAACATCTCGATCATGATTGCACTATCTAATTCTGTCATTACTAATCTGATATTATTCCAATTGCAAACAGATATAAATTCAGAATAAATTCCAGCAATTACATACTTTAGGTCTCATACGGATGAGTTAATTAATCGAGCTTTCGACCTTTCTTTAACCATAACATTTCAAAATCCGAATGATCTTCATATTAATCGACATCTATTCTGCAACTGTGTTCATTTACTAAACCATTCTCAACTCTGATCACCTTGTCAGTTAATCTACAACTCAACTCTTTAGTCTTCCACTTGTAAACCCATTCGATCTGAATTTCATAAAATTTCTTTATAACACACCATATTGGAAGGGGGTGAAGTTGTATCGCCTCTGACTTGCCTCTTATATATTCATGCATATAACTTAACACTCATCAATATATATTTTGTTTCAAGTAACTCAACATGCATACTCATTTTACACAACCCTCCTATCATCTTATACAAACAAGTGCACTTATACTTTCATTCATAAATCTCAAGTAAAATTACTCATAACATTCACTTAATTTCACAAGTTATACTCATAGCATCATACAAATGCAAATCAAACATGAACACTTATCATAGTATAAACTTTCCTTTCATCTCATCTTTCATATTTCAAAAGAAATTCATATCCACAATTTATACATCATCACATAAACATCATAAACTATTATTCTTATTATTATTATTTTTTTACGAGTCTCAACTCATCATAAACACACTGTTTGCACTATTAAATTTAACTCGGTTGAAGTGCGCATCTGTCTAATAAAATAATTTACATCAGTGTCGGGAGTCGTCACACTATCACAGCTCATTATGGCATGTATAGCTAGACTCTCACACTCACTATGGTAGTCCGAGAACCGACTAAACCATAGCTCTGATACCACTAAATGTAACATCCCTTACCCGTATCTTATGCCGAAATCGAGTACGAGGCATTACTAGACTTAACAATACCCCTTACCCGTATCCTATGCCGAAACCGAGTACGAGGCATTACTAGACTTAACAATACATTTGGTCAAATTAATTAACACATATACAAAATGACTTAGTCAAGCCCCTATACATGCCATAACTTAAATCATTTATAATTAAAGATACCTATAGATAGCTTGATAGTGTGAAGCGATCTCCTCTAACCCGAGCTTATTTAGTAGGACTCTCAGTAACATGGAAAAGAAAAGGGGGTAAGCTTATAAAGCTTAGTAAGTTCACATGTAAAAATAATAAGCATTAGCAATGAATTTAGCTTACTACTAAGCTGTCATAACTTGTATAAATAATGCTAAGTTCTTACTTTCCCAACTTATTTGTAGCCTTATCAAAGCCTCAACATGACAAATCCTCACAACAAGTTCTCAAGGTAATGCAATCATAATTACACATAGTTCCACCATTTACTCATGTTCATCTTAAGCTGTCTACTTGAGCCATAGTCACTAAATTATTTATATCTCGAGCTAAAAAACTCCGAATTTCAAACCGCTAATTTTCCCTGAAACTAGACTCACATATCTTCATACCATAAAATTTCCAGAATTTTTGGCTTAGCCAATTAGTACAGTTTATTCATTAAACTTCCCTTGTTTCACTGTTTGACTATTCTGACCACTTTTCACTAAGAATCAATTTTATCTTTGTACAGAATTCAAATGATGTTATAATTTATTTCATTTGAAACTAGACTCATTAAGGATTTCAGGCATATAACTTATATTTCATAATTATTTTTGTACAATTTTTAATGATTTTTCCAAGGTAGAATAGGGGATCACGTAATCATTCTGAACTAATCTCACAAGAATTTAAATATCTCAAAATATAAAAATCCTTTGTTTTCTCTGCTTCTTTTATATGAAAATAGACTCAATAAGCTTTAAATAAATATCTCATCCAATTTCTAATTAAATTTCCACTATTTTTGGTGATTTTTCAAAGTCACCCATCTACTACTGATTAAACTGTTTTATCTCAAATTTCATCTTTTTCAATAAAATTTCCACATTTTCACATCGATTTCACTTAATAAATTCATATCTCTCAATGAACGCTCAAATGTAACAAAGAATAGGTGGTTTTGGCATATTGCTCCACCTTGCTGAATTAAATATACATTCGTGGTATATCCACTTAGCACTACGTTTTCAAATCAACATGTAATCGTGGCATATCCAATTAGTGCCACGTAAATAAATCAACTTGTGTTACCGTGGTATATCCAAACAATAACAAAGCATTTACTATAGTTCTCTGTCATTCACAACCACTGTTATAATACTTCACATAGTTGAGATCAACATTAACAACTACTCAATCTCTTTCAATAGGTTCACTCCTCTTGTATTACTTATTATCAAATTAGGAAACATCTTACGAATTTGAGTACGTCGTTGCTCAGTGCCACGTTTCACAACTCAATATGGTTTTCCTCATTGAAATACCATACCTATATTTCACAACTCGGTATGGGAAATGCCATACCTACGTTTCTTAACTCAGTATGGTTAATACCATACCTACGTTTCACAGCTCAGTATGGATGATACCATACCTACATTTCACAACTCGGTATGGGAAATACCATACCTACATTAGCTCAGTAGGGTTAATACCATACCTACATTTCACAACTCAGTATGGATGATACCATACCTACGTTTCACAGCTCAGTATGGATGATACCATACCTACATTTCACAACTCGGTATGGGAAATACCATACCTACATTTCTTAGCTCGATATGGATGATACCATACCCACGTTTCACATTCTCGGTATGGATGATACCATACCTACATTTCACAACTTCGGTATGGGAAATACCATACCTACATTTCTTAGCTCAGTATGGTTAATACCATACCTACATTTCACAACTCAGTATGGATGATACCATACCTACGTTTCACACTTTGCCATGGATTAACCATGGTCTTATCCGTCAATTCATCACATATCACGATACGAACGTACTCAATTCTGCATTTTTTCTAATTTGAATTACCGCCTTATTCTTTCATTTTATCATAATTTTCATAATTCTACAGCAAATTCATATTTAACAGCACATTATATCATTCAATACTTCACAAATAAACATATAAATTCAACCATATGAACTTACCTCGATACCAAAATGGCCATTTTATCAACTTTCCTGATTTTCAATTTTCCTCCCGTTCTAGGTCCAAATCTCGTTTTCCGGGGTCTAAAACATCACATTTCACTTATTTAATTAATGAACTATTCAAAACAGTCCTTAACTCAACTTTTGCAAAATTATAATTTTGCCCCTAAACTTTTACATATTTACACTTTTGACCCAATACTCGAAAATTAAACTTCAGCCCTTATTCTTATGTTTTGTATTATGCTGATCATTTTTATCTTCTATGGCAACATCAAATTCTCACTAATTCACACACTTATGACCAATTTATAACTTTTACAATTTAACCCCTTTTTATACGATTTCATCGAAAATTATCTAATAAAACTCTTTTCTCTAATCATAGACATGCATAATCTACCATAATTCATCAAAATTCACAATTATTCAACATGGGTCAATTTTTAAAATTAAACTCTAGATCAAATTAATGGTAGAAATAGCTAGACTAAGTTAATGGATTTCAAAAATACGAAAAACATTAAAACGGGCTCAAAAACACTTACTATTGAGCTTTGAAAAAGCTTGAAACCCTATCCATGGCTTATTGAGAAATTCGGTAGCATGGAGAAGAGAATGAGCAGATTTTTGGGTTTCAATTTTGTCTTTTATGCCTTAAAACTCCCAAATGACAAAAATACACTTAAGACTTTTCTTTCAATTTTGTCCTATTCATGCCCATTTTTGTCCATCAAGTTATTCAATGGTCTAATTACCTTTTAAGGGCTTCCAATTTAAAACTCATTGTAATTTGACACCTCTAATATATAGAACTAAACTTTTGCACTTTTTACAATTTAGTCCTTTTGACTAAATTGAGTGCTCAAACGTCGAAATTTTTGAACGAAATTTTTACGAAATATTTTCGTAAAATTGTAGACCATAAAAATATAATAAAAATAGAATTTTACTCGTCGAATTTTTGGTCTCGAAACTACTGTTCCGACTAGACCCAAATTTGGGTTGTTACAGCTAGAGTATCCAGAAATGCCTCAGCGGGTGGCGTGGTTCGTGATCGGGATGGTAATTGGATATTAGGATTCACGCATTATCTGGGCAGCTGCTCACCTTTGGAAGCAGAACTTTGGGGTATCCTTGATGGAGTGCTTATTTTAATGAATAAAGGGTACAAGAGGGTCAAGATCCAAACTGATAATCTTGAAGTGGTTAGGGCTTTGTCCATGGAGGATATGGTGGACTCTGGCACTACACTTCTCAGAAGAGTTAAAAGACTTTTGCATTCTGAAGGTCAATGGGAAATTAAGCATGTTCCCAGGGAGTGCAATTTAATCGCAGATCAACTGGTGAAGATTGGGCTCTCTTGGCAAACTTCTCTCCAGATATTTGAAGTACCGCCTGATGTGGTGGGTACGACTTTTCAACAAGACAAAGCTTTTAATGTCTCTTAGGAGTATTTAAGTTGTCATTTTGTTTATCACCAAAAAAAAAAATTAAAAAATTAAAATAATGTTTTTTTAATATTTTTAAAAATTAATTAATTGCTAACGTAACATACACATGGATGTAGTGTCAGCAATGTTAACATAATTAACTTTCTCATTCATTTTTAGGTAATTTGACAAACAATACAAGTTCAAGAGCTAAAAGAGACGAAAATTTAAATTAAGGACTGAAATAACATTTTTGTAAAGTTGGAAGGCCAAATAAATCATTATGCCTAAAATATATCCGAGCACCTCTACGATACAACAAACCAACACCTTTATTTCATAGTTTGATTTTTAGAATTTTAAAAATCTCCAACCCTAGTCAATATGGGTGAAAAAATTTGAAGCAATCATTGGATCGAATGTTTAATTATGATTCGAGGTTTTGGCACAATTGTTAAAAATAATAATATTGGGTTCTAAATATCGAGATTAAAAATTTATCATATATAATTATATGTATAGGTTTGTAAGTGTCACCATGTGCGACCGTTACGCATGAATTTTAGGTTATAGGTTATTCCTGCTGTATTATCTGCTTGTAAATTTTGGGAAAAAGAAAAAATTGTGATTAAAGTTTTATATCAATTAAAATTTTACTTCAATTAAGCCCACAGAGAACATTTAACGGGCTGATTCTATGGCCAAGACTTTTTGGTTCGCAAAATGAGTGGGTTTATGACCCGGATATATAGACCGATTCAAAATGATTGGTTCAGTTAGCTAAATATAAGGGGAAAAAAGAGAGCAGAATTTTGATCTTCTCTGTGTGCAAAAATGAGTTGTTGCTGCGATGAAAACGATGACGAATCAACCCTCACCAGCCCCCTGAATTCCTTCTCCTCCAATCCCATCCTTATCGATTCAACTGCCACCATCTCCCCGATGAACTCCCATTTCGCAGCTCTCACGTGTCGGGACACTCTCCGGCTCATTTTCGAGAAGCTTTCTCTCGCGGATTTGGCACGTGCCAGCTGCGTATGCAAGACCTGGAACGCCGTCGCTTCCGATGACAATATGGTTGTGGAGACATTCAAGGCTCCTTGGAAGCTTCTCGATGTGGTGGGGAAGCCCAGTTCGAGAAGTTTCTGGAGAGATAATGGGATTGGGAAGTTCGCTATCTCGCATCGGATTTTGAGAGGGGAGACTGTTGCTAGTCTTGCCGTTAAGTACTCTTCTCAGGTAAACCAAAATATGGGTATTTTTTATTTGACGAGAAAATTAAGGGATTTGCTTGGGATTTTTTTTTTGCTGAATTTGTACTAAAGGGTAAAACTTGAATCAGGTAAAAAATGGGGAATTTATGATTCTTTTTTGGTCAATCTTTTGTTTTCTGAATGGTAAGATTGTCTTTTATTGAAATTGAATTGATAATACTAAAAGGTAAGATTTGAATTGCATTTTACTGACATGAACAGTATATTATAATTAACTTGTTTGAATGTCAATGTTTTTCCTGTATACATTTGCAACTTGTGTGTTATGCTGCTAATGGGAATTTAAGACTTGGATGGAGATGAAGATTAGGAAGGCGTAAGGCTTAAGGCTTAAGGCAAAAGGGATAGGAAAAGACAAGGTTTGATTTGTGTTATATTTGGTTGAGGACTTGAGAGTTTCTGGTTTTGGTTACTAAGATAGCTCAAATAACTTTATCACTGATTAGTATTTGGTGTTTTGGTGAAATGAGAGATGCAACAGCCATTTCATGGAATTAATCTTCAGGAATTCCAATTCCCTTTTCTGTTGCAAACCTTTTTATTTATTTTTTGAGTACTCTTAACATTTTGACTTTGAATGCTTCAAAGCAGCAATATGATAATGTGCACATCTATCCTTTCTCCTTCACAAGAAAACCAGTTCCATCGACACAATATGGATAACCAGATAATGTAATCTTTGCTTTCACCAGTAGCCTTTTCCTCTTCATCTTTAGATTTTTTTTCACAATTGGATTAGCCCTATTGTTGCCTTGCCTTTTACCTGCATCTTGTACAATCAAGTGATCAGTCTATGTCAGCAACAAGAATGATAGATTTACCTTTTGTATTAATTAAAAGTGTCCCCCAGCTCTTATGTTGTTTTTTTATTGTTGTCAACTCAAGATCATAGATGTCATAGCCTAAAAGATTTACCATGGAAGCTATCATGGTGGATTTGCCACCTGGAGGACCATAAAGCAATAGCACTGCTTCCAAGCCTTGCTAAAAATAATAAGATCTTTGGTTATTGCCTCCCTCCTCTGGGATCCAGAGCTTAAGTGTCAAAGGTAGAAGGATGCTGAAAAGTAACATAGTCCCAGAAATCATCTGATGGTTGTTCATATAAAGCTTTTAAGATCACCTTCTTATTTCAAGGGACTTACCCTCCTGCATCACTTGCTTTAATTACTTCATTAGTAATGACTCTACCTTGAGTCCTGCAGCTTCTGCAATAGATTCTGAAAATATGCAGCTCTTTCTCACAGCATATCTGTTCACGAACCAGATCTGTACTTATGGAATGCAATTTGAACATAAAGCAACAAGAATTAAATGAAAGTCTATTATTTCACTTACGGTGTGTCTAGAATGCAATAATATAATTTATTATATTCTACTAATAATCACAAGAATAACATTCTCCTATATTCAGTTCAAATGTCGATAGAAGATTTATTACTTTCTGATCCCTTTTAAATATTTGGAGATTAAAATGAATTCTTTCTGTTTAACCTTTCATGCGTGCATAGATAAAACTAAGAGCGAAGTGAGAGATGCAACTGTAAATTTTCTGCTTCAAGGGTTAGCATTATGGTTTCTCTACATGGAGTTTTCCTTCAGGGTTTCCGATTCCCCTTTCTGTTGTAAATGTTTCTTTTAGTGTACCAACATTAACTTTGTCTTCAGCTCCATATTAAGTGAATTGCTGGTTTAAATATATACGTTGTTTTTATTTGTAGGTTACGGACATAAAGCGCCTGAATAACATGATGAGTGACCATGGGATTTATTCCAGAGAGAGGCTATTGATCCCTGTAAGCAATCCAGACATTCTTATAAATGGAACATGCTATATAGAGTTGGACACCTACGCAAAGCGTGAAGTGGCAGTGCTGTATCTTGATGGCAAGCCTGAGAGTAAGCCTGGAACATTGTTGAATAGAGTGACCTCCGATCGGGGCAAGAGAAGGGTGATTGACTCCTTAAAGAGAAGCATGCATGTTGATGATGGAACTGCTCAATACTATTTGTCCATTTCAAATGGTGATCCTCGAGCTGCACTCTCTCAATTCTCTTCGGACCTCAGGTGGGAGAGGCAGACAGGGTTGGCCTAGTTGGAAATGCATGTTGAATTGATGGACGGAAAGGGGCCATGAATTCGAAGCCAGTAATAAATTAAAATTCCTTCTTTAGCATTTACTGAAGTTATAAAGAAGAAACATAATGTCAAGTGTTAATGTCGTCTTTGTTTGTACTAAGAACAAAGCAAGTACCTGATGTTTCTGTAGTATACGTTTGTCTGTAAATTGATTTCATGTCCAAAGGAAGTGTGTGTTAAGTTATTAATGTTAAGCCATTGTAAATCTTCATCTACAAGTTTGACCTATCATTCGCGCGATTGGCCTTCCTGCATAAGTAGCCTTCTCCTTTGGAAAGGTTTATTTTCGAACATGTCTTGCCCCTTGCAGATACTTTTTGTAACAACATTAATTGCCTTTGTTAAATCATGATATTTTCTTTAATACAGCTAGTTTATAAGCTTGTTATCTGTAAGCAATCAATCGGTTCGGTCTAGAAAAAATAAAACCTATCAAGCCGACTTCTTTTTTCTTGAACTCAAAACCGAACTGAAGTTGTGCTTAAACTGACCCAACCGACTCGTTTTTTTCCAGGTTGGATGGTTTCGAAAATGACAAAACCGGAATTTCAAACTGATCTTGGGGAAGAGGGAGATACAGAGAAGTTGTGATGTTGGATTAAAGTCGAAATCGTGGGTTACTTAATTGTGAAATTTGCCAAGAAGCTTGAATGAAAATGGTGGGTTTGGTTTGTTTATTCATTATTATTTTTTGATACATTAATCAAAGAACACAAGTGAACAGAGATAAACACAAAATTATGCATGTACTAATATAGACTTACCTTTCCTTTTTAGACTAATCTGTTATCATTCACATTGGATTATCAATACACAAAATATTGTTAGAGCTTATAATTAGTATAAAAAATTACTTATTCTAATTTTTAAAATAAGTAATAATTGTTTATAAACATATTATCTAAAAGTTTTAAATTTTTTATACAGAATTTATAAGAAATTATCTATACAATTTTTAAAATTTTAAACAATGATAAATACCAATATTGTATGGTATATAGTATATTTTATAATATTTGTGAAAATGAATATTTTTAAAAAATAAAAAAAAAAATTAATATACTATAATTAACCCATGCATAAAAATTAATTTAATAATATAATAAACAATAAAATTATTTTTTGTAATTCTAAAATGATAGAAATATATATATATGTGTGTTACAAATTTAGAAATGATCACAAAATCATATAAATGCATACCTTATTTTTTCAAATAAAAGAAAAAAAAATCAAATACAAGTAGCCGTTGGCATATATACGTTGGGGGCAGGCAAAAAGAATTCCGTTACCCAGCCGGCCAGCACTGATGATATCTCGAGACCAAAACTTTTTGACTTTTATTCTCTAAACTGATAAACTCTAAAAGAGATAGCAAATCTTTTTGAGTTTTGAAGGAGGAAAAACAGTAACTGAAACCAACCCAATATTTGAGATTAACTCTCTTCCATGGGTATTTAATTTAGAGCAACAAAGAAAAGGGGAGAGGAGCGTAGGAGGAGCCAAAACCCAACAAACAACCCACTTCCTTTAAGAAAAGACCCTCCATTTTTTCTAATTTGGCCGCTCAAGTTTCTTTCCATTCTGGCAATAATGGTTGCTAGAACCCCACCAAAACAAAGGAAATTTGTGGTGGCTCCTCTTAATCCTGTCCTACTCAGAGAAACTGTAAAGAAGGTAGATTTGGGCACTTCATTTTCTAATCAAATCATGAGAAAAAAAAAGTGTTTTTTTTTTTGGACTTATGGGGTTTTTGCTTTTTTAATTATTATTGGGATTTTGAAGGTGGAGAAATGTATGGCAAGATTGCAAGAGTTGCAGTTAACAGTTGCAGGAGGGTCTAAGGTTATATCAGGGGTGAGTTTAAGTCCAAGAAGTACTAGGGGTTATATGAGGACTAGTCTCAGATGCAAGCAAGAGTCCTTGAGGTAAGATCAAATTTTGGTTTGTCTTCAACTGTGCCAAAAGGTTCAATCTTTTTGTTTTGCATACTAAATTGGGTGGTTTTCAATTTGAAGGATGAAGAACTCTACTCCAAGGAAATCACCAGTTGGGAAGTTTCCAGCCACTGCAGGAGGTATATCCCTCTTATTTTCTTTATATTTTTAAATTTTGTGGCCTAGTTTCCCTCTCTTGAGCATTGTTCCTTGAATTTATCATTCATTTTTAATTTCCTATATAAATATCCACTAAAAGGTAGCTTTTAGAATGCCATATTTGTCTACCTCTTGTACTCTCTTGCACTTGAGTGTGGCTTAGATACATATATACCCTAAACCCAATTAGACCAGCTTTCCTTTATAAGCTAATTTTTGATGAAATGATCTTTTTCAAAGTTCAACTTCGTTGAGCAAGCTAAGATGGCAAATAATTGGATTTATCCAACCTTTTTGATGCAGGTGAATGGAGGAGAATGTCATTGCCAGCAATGTTAGTAGGGGAAACAGTGGGTGAAATACTTCAAGCAAATCAATTTGCAAGACAGATCCTAGCAGCTGTTGATAACAAAACCAAGAATACTTCTGAGGATCCTAAAACTCCATTGACTGAACACAGGAAGCAAAGAACACAGCCCGAAAACACCGAGCTCAGAGCCAGAAGAAAGAGGGAGAAACAGAACAAACTGCAACTAATTCGAACTGAATCCGACTCTCCGTCTCTTCAAAGGGCTCGTTCCAGGATCAACTTCAAGGTTTCTCCTCCAAAAATCAGGGAATTTGATAAGGAAAACAGTAAACATATGGCCAATAGGGTGTCACCAAGGAATAGGCCGTGGGCTAAAAAAACTGTTTTATTCCCAAACCCTTTGTTCAGTTCAGCTTCCACTTCACAGCAACAGAAATTTTTCAAGACAAGGTCCCCAGTGATTGCAAGAAATAGACAAACTCCACATAAGTTCTTGATCAAGTCTCCTCCATCAGCTTCCAAGTTTCAAGTCAAGATCAAGAGCCTACCTGTGGTTTCTCTATCCCCCACAAGATCAACGAACACGAGCAAGAAGTCACCAAAAGTGTCAGCTGCTTCCAAGCTACGTAGGTCGTTTTCACCTTCCCGGTTAGCCAACAGATTGATGTCTCCGTTGAAGAGCAGGATAAGTTTGCGAGAAAGTGATGCACCCATGAGTGGACTGAAACAGCGTCCAGCTCTAATGTCCATCCGGTCATCGACTAGCCGAGTTTAAGGTCATGAACTTTCTTCGGTTTACAATGTCAATAGTTGAGCTTTGATCATCTTTGGCTTTCCACAATGTCTATAGTTGACTTTGCCAATTACATTTGTTCATTGGTTTGATCTCAATGTCCATAGTTGATTTTTCTTACATGGTTGTGAATCTCAATTATTGTTTGATGTAAAAAGGTTGTGAATCTCAATGTCCATAGTATAGAGTCTGATTCTTTGTTTCATTGGACTGAGAATAAACAAAGCTTGAAGCTATTCTATATCTGTCAATCACAAAATTTCATCATTATTGCACTATCAGTACAACAAATATATGGATTAGACAAAATGGTGTACGAAACAAAGTTACCAAACTCAAGTACAAGTGGTATATTAGATTTTTCTAAGTTTTTCTAGAGGATCTATCTCTATATCCATGTGTAGGACACGAGTGTCAAACATGGATACTTGAAAGAAAATTGAAGAGTCCAAGGAAGATAGGTATGAAAAAGAAAAGAATATAACCTTCCCAACATTTTGAGGACTAAAAGGAAATTCTAATTAATATAAAGATTGAACTTATTGGGAAATCGCTTTTATTCTTTTAGGAATGTGGGATCTTACATCATATAAAATGGTGTATGAAAAAGAAAAGAATATGGCCACCAAGAAAGGTTGCCAACATTTTGAGGACTAAAAGGAAATTATAATTAATCTAAAGATTAGAATTAGGAAATCCCTTTCATTCTTTTGGGAATTTGGGATCTTACATCATATACAAATGGTGTATGAAAAAGAAAAATATATGGCCACCAAGAAAAGTTGCCAACATTTTTAGGGCTAAAAGGAAATTCTATTTAATCTAAGATAGAATTAGGAAATCACTTTCATTCTTTATGTTCTACAATGAACCAAGATTCCTTCAATTTGGTTGGACCATGGCTACAAAGAGACGTTTGGAAAATATCACCTATATTATTCAAATTCGGAATTAGCATGTATATTTAATATGAGTATATTCTATTTCTTTCAAATATCTTTTTATATATTCGAAAGATCATAACTCATACCTATATTCGTATCGAATATAAATACTTTAGAAAAGAATAAAAGTTTCAAGTGATAGAGATCATAATTATCACGATTAGGTTGAAAGGAGATCATAATTATCACGATTAGGTTGAAGAAATGTATTGAAGTTAAATCGATTTTTGATCACCTTAATGGAATCACACTTGAAAGGAGCTAAAACTTTGTAAAATAGTTAAGAAAAGATGATGCAGATGTTGAGATTTGAATGTAAAATATGTTAAAATATTAATTTTTAAAGGTAATTGCATGAACCAATTGAGTTAAAACTCGAATTTTTCCATTGTGTTTTTTTCTGGTCGTGCCATGATATATTCCCTGTTCTGCTAAAATATACTGTTCCTGGTGCTTCTAGTCTCTGATGGAAAAGGATGATTCAAAAGCTTGAATAATTGCAACCCAAACTTGGCCCACTAGGAATAAAGTTTTGCAATTTATTTCAAAAACAAATATAAGTATGTTCCTTTTGTGACTCTCCTTGCAAGAAAGGAACAAAGCTGATAAAAACTACAAAATTAAATCTTCACCGAACAACATATGGAAACATTGATGGCTAAAGGCAAGGCTGGTGAGTCTAATCCTTATACTGGTTTAGGATTAGACGAGTCTGGTAATTGGCTTCCTGGTAGTCCTAGAGTTCTATCTCTTCTATCTTCTGTTCTCGAAAGATCGGTACGAGGGAACGAAAAGTTATTGGCGGGACCGAAAATTAAGGATGTTATTACCATATTCCATGGTTCAAGAGCACCTTCCTTGAACCTTAGACAGTATGTCGAACGCATCTTCAAGTACTGTAAATGCAGCAATTCTTGCTTTGTCGTTGCTGTTATATATATCGACAGATTCCTGCAACGAATCGACGCTTACCTTACTTCACTCAGCGTGCATCGTCTCTTGATTACGAGTGTCTTGGTTGCTGCAAAGTTTATGGATGACCAGTAAGTACAGTTCTTACACTTGAAATACAACATGTTTTAGTTCCATGTCTTAAGCTTCTGTTCCAGAGATATAGAAGAGATTAATATGTTTTGTTTGTCCTTTTGTAACATGGGGTTGTTTTGTAATCTTGAAATTGGCATGATTTAATAGCTTAACTCGGTTGTTTTGATCTATTGTCGGTGGTGTTTTTTAGTGTGGAATTGTGTTTACCCAATGATTCAGATGGTGTGTGCAGGCATTATAACAATGCGTATTACGCCAAAGTGGGGGGAATTAGCAGAGAAGAAATGAACAGATTGGAGATGAGGTTTTTATTCGATTTGGATTTTCGACTAAATGTCACGACTGAGGTCTTCAACAAGTATTGGCTTATGATCCAACAGGAAGGTGGTCTGGAAACCCAATCTGCTCTGCAAACTCAAGGCTATTGCTTGAAGAAAGATGAAACCGGACGAGGCCGCCGACTCACCGGCGTTCATAGAGGCAGAGCCCTATAATGTTAACTACGGTAACCTTAACAAATCAAAGACCCGAAGTTCAAACCCCTCTCCGTCAGCATGGTTCAATTGCTGCATAGAGATGATTTGGCATATACTAAACCGTTTTATTATCAGAATATTTAATTTACATCCACATCCAATTTATATAACAATGATCCATTTGAAAAGCAATTAGTAATTTCATCTAATTTATTTATATAATAAGAATGTGTTTGGAAAGTTATTTAATAATCAGATTCAAATGTAATTATTTATTTGAAAAATATTTTCAAAGCGAAAATAGAATTCAAAATAACATTATTGAGAGTAACAATTAAGAATCTAAATATGGACTATAAAACGAATATTTAAAAAATAATTAAATTCAAATATAATTACTTATAATTACATATTTGATGTAATCATTATAACTAATATATCCCACTAAATCAAGTATAATACTCATTCCATTCTCCAATTTTTAAAGAAAGATTAAAATTTAAAATAATTATTTTCACTCAAATTTAATTATTTTCTAATATGACCTTAAATGATTAAAGCTTAAAAAATCAAAAATCATTTTTACTAATAATTGTATTTTAATTTTAAGATATTTATATTTTGTTTTACTAATCTCATTAAAAATTTTACGAAATATACATTTTAACCAATTAAATAATAAACTAAATTCTCACAAAATATTTAGTATAAATTATTTATATTAAATTTAACTCTATATTAAATGTTAAAAAATAACTTTAACAAAATTTCTTGTTAATTTTATTAGCAATTGTATTGTAGAATTTTTTTTTCATACGATAATTTGATTTAATAATTTTTTTCTTGAGTATTACTCTAGAAATTCTTATAAAAATTAATAATTTTTTAGAATTAAAAATTACAAGAGGTTATAGTAAATAATTGCAAGTGTACAAACATACTCTAATATCAACCGAATATCAAATTAGAATCTATCACCATCTTAATCAAAACCATTTGAATCCAAAAGATTAGTATCTGAATCCAGGTGAAACTCTTCGTCCCAAAATCCCAATTCATCTAAATTACAATATTTGAATCCAAAGTAATAGTATGAAATAGGACACAGGCAAGCAACGATGGTTGAAATGTATAGCAAAATTTTTTTTATTGCACAATCACTCTATTCCATCATTTCTCTTGATATTCTACAGACCAAACATTTCCAACACTACTAAATTGGATGGTAGAATTTTGCAATTCTTTTTCATACAGATTAGGATTCTGAATATAACCCAGAAAAGTCAGCCACCGAAATCAGATTAAAAAATTAAACATGGCAAAATTGTTTCTAAGAAGATAAGATTACCACAACAGTGTCTAGAAGATAGGAGAATCGTCATCCCTCAACTAGAAGCATTCTTCCTAGCAGCATATACGCGGTAAGCTGCAAATCCAACAATGGCTACAGCAGCTCCAACTGCAAATGGTGAAATACAACATTCAAAACGATAAAACAACAGTTCACTATACTGAATGATAAAAATAAAAGAGCATGCCATTCAAGTTGAAGCAACTTCGTACCATCTCAGATTGTTTAAAGATAATTTTTGCCACGAAAAATTTCAAATACATATATGCTTAAACAATATCACACTATAACTTGTAAAAAGGTTTAAGGTGCAAACACTGTAAGCAAGTGGACAAAAGGAAAGAAATAGTGATTTCCCCCACACCAACACGGAGAAAAAAGTAAAATATGTGCACAACAAGAAGTCATCAGAAAATCTAACCATGGTCACCAACATTTTCAACAACCCCAAGTTTCAAGTGCATTGGGAATAGAACAGTTGTGAGATGCCAGACAATCAGCATACCTGAAACAACCATGAGAGATCGGTTTATGAGCCGATGGTACTGCTTCCGGCTTCTCCCAGCCTCAGTTTCAGGAATGCTCAAGTGAGGATGCTCAGCTGCATTTACTATCCTTCGAAATATGTTATTGAAATCACTCAATTTTGAGCTGATAGGTATAGGTGCCTCTATCCCCATATCCTGGCTAACCTGAAAAGGAAATCTGAAATATAATACACTTTTCACTTCAATTCTTTAAGATAAAATTTTAAAGGATGTGTTCTACTATAATCATATCAGAGGCTAGACCAACACTGACATGAATACCATTACCTCTTCGAGGACACAAAAATTAAGCATTTTGACTCTGTTAAGGCAATCTGCTTATTCATTTAACTATGCAAGAAAATTAAATTACGAAAAAATAAATACAGCATGATACCCTGGTAGAATTCTGTATTGCCATTGGAAATGAATCCAGATCATCTTTAGCAGCAACAATGAGGCAAGGCACCTCATAACCAGTGTCTTCACCATGACCGGCAACATCCATGAGCAATTCAGTTGCTCTCTTCCATGAAGACTCATCAGAACTGAGAAGGCCAGATTATAATGAAATAGAACTTACAAAAGAAATAAATAACACATGCATATGCACCTACATGAATTTTTACAAAATTCAACCATGGAACAAAATATACATGATCATCTTTAGTGGCACAAAAAGAGTTCACTCCAAGCACATGAGGGTGCAACCATTTTTACAAATATGATCACATAACAGAAAATGATTAACTAAGAATAGCAGATAACTCTAAAATTAAAATCCCACATCAGAAAAATCATCCTTCGATTTACCTGTCATAAACAAATACAGCTATGTCACAAGGAGCCAGTGACTCTTTACTAGACAGCAGCTTTGAAACTCCGTCCTCAGGGATTTCCCGCAAGACTAGAGTTTTCTTTATTCCCTAAGAATGGCAAAACAAACAAACACCAAGCCCAAAGTTGAAATATTAACATATGAAAGCAAAAGAAATTATCAACTTAGGTATATCTCAATAACTGCTATTCTAACTAAATGCAAGGAAGTATATGTCAATAAAATGAAAAGGTTTTGATGTGTAAAGTTCCAGAAAGGAATTGCTTTGATACTGCAAGAAGTGTGTAGATTTTGACAGTTTTTCATCTCAAAGAAAGTACATCTTCAAATATCATTTCACTTGAACCTTATACAAAATCTTTCTAATACGCCTATGACACCCCATTTATGGTCTAGACTCCATAACACCAAGAAATGCATATACGTGAAAATCCCCAATCCCCCAAAATGACAAAGTAACTCCTTGTGTTTAGAGGTGGGGGCTTGCTTTCAACATAAAATTACAAGACAGCGCATAATATAATGGCACTTACCCCAGGTAATTCCACAACATTCACAGCGTATTGCTCATCAGCAGTTGGAGAATATGAATCCAAATAGGGCCTACATTAAAGTAAATAAAGTTAAAAAGATGGGGAAAAGAATTAGATATCAGGAAAATAATTTTAATGAATACCTGCCAAGAAAAGAATTCATCAATGCAGATTTCCCAGCGTTTGCTGGACCAAAAACAAAGCACTGGAAAACATTTCTTTCTGATTGTTGCTTCTTCCTATCCAGACGCCTTCTCCTAGTGATGCGGATGGCAGAGGAAGAATCGCCAGGATATCCAATGTATATCAAGTTCTCCAAGCTACGAGCTGGGTCTAAGAGTGTCATAAGCGCCCACTAAAATATGCACCATAACTCATTATAATGATCAGATCACATGAATGTGCACTGACTTAGTCAACAATGAGTTAGTTCTAATGAGAATAAATTAAGTGTAAAATTCATATTTTCAAGAGCAGAAAACCAGGAATACCTCTGATAGAAATGCATCAAGTGATAGCCCTCCCAGTGCAGTTTTCTCTGCAGCATCTTTATATGGAGCATCATTCCATGGACTGAAATTGAAGAATAAAATGTCAAGCATGATTCAAGATAATATCGCTTTGCAACTTATAACAATAGAGATCTATATGTGCAAATTCATACACAGCTTATTACAACAGTTTTTGAAAATAAAATCCCCTCATTTTCACTTTCGGTATGTGAAGATTTTTACTAGACTCTTTGTCGGTAGCAGTCTGTTATCCTGCCTCTTTTGGGACAGTAAAATTACACACTCCGACCTCACCCACTCTCAGTAGGATTGCAATCTAGCAAAAGAAAATTGAAGAAATATATTTCAAATTGAGAACCATACTTCTCTGGAGCAGTTGAAAAAACATCCTCAACTTCAATGGGCCGGAGGTTATTGTCCTGAAAAAAACAATATTACAATTCTTATAATTTCAAAAACTATAAGAATAAGTTAACAATATTAACATTTTAGACTGGACTAGAAAATAGCAAGAGAAATAGAATGTAAATAAATATGAGAAAGACTAAGACATACTAAGTCACTGTCAAACAATTCATAGACACCCTTCAGGAATTCGATAGCTTCATTTGTCAGCTCCACACTCTACATAAAAGGCAACACAGAAGAGCAAAGTTATAAGGAGAAGTTCAAATAACACCATAGGAGAGCATATATGATGAGATATAGAGTCCATTATGCCAATGTAAAACAGAACAATTCATAATTGGCCTAATTAAAATCAGCCAATTTTGGCTTTCCTCATCTAAAACATGTAGGTATTCCATTGGTCACCAAATATAACATTAATAATATTAGTCACATCCAAACGCAATGCTTGTAAAATAAAATTTAAAACAAACCAAAAAAAAACTCTGTAGCAGAAGAATAATTACCAATTCTAACTAATGCTCATATGGACAATATTGTAAGCAAACAATAATGATCAGACAATGCTAGTTGAAAATGAAAACAAAAGGAACAACAGCTTTAAATGCTTATTCAGTGTTTTCATAAAAAAGAGAATGTTTAGTTTAAGTGAAGGTTACCTGATCAGGAGCTCTTTTAAATGAAGAATATGGAATGAGATCATCTGAAAGTTTGATATCATTGTTATATCCAAATTTCCTCAGGACCGTCCATGTTGTCTCAAGGCGTCCTTTTTCTATGAATAGTGCATGAAGAAATAGAAAACCAGTCAACGTGAGACCGCGTTCATTGACTCCTTCAACCAACTTATCTTGCACAACCCGTTTAACACCAACTATTTCCGAAGGTTGTAATGGAGCATTGAAACATTTGACCTGTTTTGCAACAAAGTATTAGATTCCTGGCTGTTCAAGCACAAGATATCTTATGTTAACATTGACAAAAAGCTTATTTCATGTTTAAATAGATCAGCATTTCAATACATCAAGCAATGAATAGCACAATCCTTCAAGAAACAGTCAACCCATCATTCAACCTCATCCCACCCGCTTCAAAAGTAAAAGACAAAAAGGGAAAAGGAACATCTGAGGAACCTGAAAATTGTTCAATTCTGCGTCGCTAAGAGCACCATCCCTGTCATGATCACAAAGAATAAAAATTCGCTTCAAGGCTCTCACACACCGTGGCTTCAGAGTTTGTGTTTCCTGATCAAATAGCGGGCCTGTTGGATGAAGCACTGCCTTTTGCGCGTAGTAGAAAACTTCAGGGATCTATCAAAATGGAGATACATAAAAAGTTCAATTCCTGATAGTATCAATGCGATCTATAGATACCAATTACTATCATACAATTAACCATAATGATGTCAGTTGTCACATATGTGCAAATAAGAACACGAAGCAAAAAACAGAAATCAATAATAAAACCACCCTACATTTTATCAGCATGTTTACAGCATCTGCCTTTCGTATTAACTCCGAAATGAAAACAAGAGAGGACCTCAATTCATACCTGAATGTGTTTATATGCTGAACACTCAATACAAGTTTCGATCTCACGAAATTGTTGCATTATTGGTGACATCACCTGTTCCAAGCTCACTTGTTGCTGGTCATCTCTTAAATCCAACTTACAGCCTACTACTATTACAGGCACCTTCACCTGCTCAATAATAATTAACCTCAATTGCTGCAGAAGTCGATCAATTAAGAAAATAATACTCCACAATCCGCATGACCTACAAGGTCACCTAAGCAAATGAAGTTGCTTATATTCAAGTATGGTGAAATCTTAAGTGAGCCAATTAGCTGCCAAAAGCATATTTAAGTTGCTTAGACACAGGTTTAAATGCTGATAAACAGAAAATGTAAAATTAGCTATGATATTTTTATCCATAAGGTCTTTTTGCTCATAACATCAACTTTATAGAGTTTGAATTGAGTCCAACACAGGCACAAGAAATTAAGAGCTGAAAGAGCATGATTAAAAACTTTTTAACAACCTCACCTCCCCTTCACATATTTTCCATCAAAAGAAGAAACTAGCAAATACAAATGCAAATTAAGATAGAAACCTCTAATTGGCGAAGTTCTGGAAGCCAGAAAGTACTCAATCTGTTAAGAGTCTCAGGCTGATCGCATGCATAAGTAAGCACAACAGCATCAGCTCGCTTCAGCTCCTCTGCTAGTTTACCTCTATCCTCCGGACTAACCAAACAAAGATTCAAGAATTAAGCCCAAAACACGCCAATAAACAAAACAAAAAAATGTACTTAATCACATTCAATTACTATATTGCGCTAATCCAACTAAGTCCCAGCTAGAGCTATTAAACGAAGTTTACGGTTATGTCAATATAAATTCTGAGGAAATTGAGTGATAGCGGACTAAGAAATAGAAACTATACTTGGAGGAGGTATCGATGATGGTGATTGGAACACGGTCGGGGTAGAAATCTTCCGGCAAACGAGTGGGCGGCAACAACCGGGGCACATTCGTTGGGAAAGTTTCGGCAGCGGCTGTTACAATCAAGCTCGACTTTCCAGTGCCTCGATCACCGGCCACCACGATGCGAACCCCGGTCTTCCCTTCCGGATTCGAAGATTTAGCCATTCAAAAAAGAATCAAAAACTACAAAAAGAAAAGGTAAAATAAATAAGCAATCGGATATTTAAGAAAACCACGTGGACAAAGCTAAGGTGAAGCATCAAAACGCATTTTAAATACAGTAAGATGAAAGGAGAAATTTTGATTTTGAGAAACAAGAGATGAAATGGGGTAAGCGAGTAGCATGGAAAGTAAATAACCTGAAGCTTGAAAGGAAATAGATGAGAGAGAGGGGTTTTGGCTTTGGTTGCGCGGGTGGAGGCCGCCAAAACCCTAAGAAGGGACGGCGGAGGCGGCGGAGGAGGTGGAGGCTGTGCTTTTGGTGGAGGCGCTCTTTTTGGGAAAGTTCACGAACAAGAAATTTCCCGGACTCAAACAAAGATGTTTGTAAATTTTCTCCTTTTTTTTAATTAATTTGTATTTGGTTCGAACTGAGAGCGCCGTTTTTCTGTTGGGACGACCATGGCCGTTGATACTAATATGGCTACTGAACGGCCAAGATTTGATTTAGGTCAGAATTAACCCCTTTTTTTATTTTATTAATTATATTGGTTAAAATATGCTCCAGGTCCTTTTAATTTTTGCACATTTAAAAATTAGTCTCTATATTTTTATTTCAAAGAATTTAATCTCACTACTTTTGTGATTTAAAAATACAAATTCCTAAATGGAATACAAGAACTATGGCATATTTTAACCTATTATATAAAGAAAATGACTAAATTCCTAAATAGAAGAAAAATGACTAAATTGTAATTATATAAAGAGTACAAGAAGTAGGCATATTTTAACCTATTATATAACTTTTAGCTTTCTTGAAAATAAAGGTTAAAATTTGTTGTTAGTCCCACTACTATTATATGAAAAGAATCTAAAAGGAGAGAAAAGAAGACTGGTTTGAGGGAGTGGTGGAGAAAAGGTATTGTGAAGAGCTTGCGAAAATGAACAAAAAGAAGCAGAGTTGGGAATGTGCCATAATCATGATAATGTTGGTGGGGAGATGATTAATTATATACAGAGAAGAGGAAGAAGAAAGGAGTAAAAGCAATACTGGAAGTGTGGAGTGGTATGATTCATTTTTAATATTT
Source organism: Gossypium sturtianum (assembly GCA_025698515.1). NCBI lineage: Eukaryota > Viridiplantae > Streptophyta > Magnoliopsida > Malvales > Malvaceae > Gossypium > Gossypium sturtianum. Next base: position 5,052,294 of record CM046950.1, read on the forward strand.
ATAAATATAATAATTTTAATATATTTTTTATGGTTTTCCTTTTTTTAATATTTTAATGTATTTTTTTATATATATTTTTTTAAAAAATTATAATAGGAACCAAATTGATAGAATACATAGAATTAAATTTACTATTATGCTAATAAAATAAAGTCACACTAGCATTCTGTTAACGATTTAATAGATGAGTGACCAAAATATTAAAAATTAAATTAAAAGTTTTTGTAATTGAGCACTCTAATAGTTGGGTTTATCTTTAAATTTTTTAGGGTTGTTTGGTTGAAGTAATCTTACTTTCTCAATATACTTGTCACATCCCAGATATTTTAAGTCTATAAACTTAGTGTTTTGATCAATTGGGATTGGAATGGATCTAGTTAACACGTTTATTATGCATGTTTTTTATCTAGCTATACTTTTAGCCCCTCCTTGTGAGCCACTTGCTATTCTTTTATCGACCTGCGTTTTCTACCTCGCAAGTGGCGAGTTGTCTCTACAGCTTTGGGACTCTAATATTGGAAAATCGAGTTTGGAAAATGTAAAGGAAAATAGATTTGAGGACAAAATAGAGTTTTAAGTTTTTTTTTTAAAATTAGAATTTGATTGTGATATCTAAAATAATAAACACTTAATTAAAACTGTAGCTTTTTTATTCGTCTAAGATGAACGCTTTGACCGAGTAGTATTCTTTGCTATCCTCAAGGTCATATTTGTCGAGTGTGGGCTTGCTTCGAACAGAAAATTTTCCATAAAATTACCAATGGGACAATTTCACAATTTCTCTAAATAATGACTCATGTCTCTTTTTATATAGAGAGAGTTTAGAGAGCTCAACTATAATAACTTAATCATTTTAATATTAAATTAATATAATACTTATCAAGATAAATATTAGATCAAATTTAATATTAAATCTATTAAATTAATAGAATATTTATTTACAAGATAAATATTTAATTTAATATTAAAATAATTACTTTAATATTAAATTTTATTAAAATAATATTATTTTTGGAATAGTTAATCTGAAATTAAATTATCCGGTAGAGTCTTAGTAGGAGCGTGATTCCTCCACTACTCAACCGCTGAAGTACCACCCCCGGCCACTAGAATGTCGTCGTCGTGTCCAATGGTGCCATTGCAGGTGCGACATCCTCCGGTTCGGTCTAGGCCAGTGACAGCCTAACTGGTCTAATCCAAAGATCGATTGCTCTTTGCTGTTGTCTATCAGCTTCTCTTCTTTTCAGTCTTCTCTCACGTCTTAAGCTTTGGTTGATAAATATTGGACAATGAATAATATTTTAAAATATTTGAAATTTTGGTGTTAGTGTAATTAACTTTGTTAATGTTTTAAATTTTAATTGAATTTGTAAGGTATATACTATGTTTACTACATTATTGTTATTTAAATGTGTTCTTAAATTTTTATTTTTTTGGTTTTCTTTATTTAAAAAAAAAAATATTTTGATTTCCCCTATTTTACTTATCTTTTTCATAATTTTTTTTATCCTTTTCATAGTATAGTCTGGTTAGAGTACCAATCAAACTAATTAAATCGATTAAATTGAAAATCAATGATTTGATCATTAGTCCGAATTTGAAAATCAGGATAAAAAGTGTAACGACCTGGAAGTTAGTGATGTCGAAAAATGTGACTTTGGAACCCCGATTTTGTAAACCAGACTCATATATATTTAATAAATATTTACGAAGTTATGTTAGAAGTTTATTGAATTTCGGATAGATAATTTTATTGAATTAGGGCTTAATTAACGTACACAGACTAAACCGCGTAAGTGATAAAAATATGAATTGATATTTAATTATAGGGTAGAATATGACTAAGGGAATTAAAAATAAATTAAACTAATATTCTATTTCTAGTGGACGGTAACATAGTTTTAATTGTTAAAAATGTTGTAAAATTTTAATTTAAAATAAATAAATAAATTATAAAAAACATAATTGAATAAAATAACATAAAACTAAGTAATGGAGCACTAAAACAAAACATTTCCTTATTAATTTCACAAAATTTTGAAACAAAAGAAGAAGAAGAAAGACCAACGGCAAGAGATTCTAAGTATTTAAACTTCAATTTAGTTAGTTCAAATTAATCTTTTTCTTGTAATTTTTATGTTTTCGGAATGTCGGTAGTTCAAGCTAGCTGACCCATGTTGTAATTATTAGTACTGTTAAATTTTAAGGATGTCACCATTGTTGAATGGTTGAAGTTTTAAGGACTAATTTGATAAATTTTAAGCTTAGTATAGAAAAATGACTAAATTGTAAAGCCAATTGATGATATTTGTGCTATAGGGACTTTAATGCACAAATTGTGAAATTTGGGGTGTAATTGAGAAATAGGAAGTCCTATAGGGACTCTAGAAAGTTCGGTATTAGATTTGGGGGGTTAAATGAGAAATTTATGTTAGTCTCGATTTTAGGGACTAAATTGAATAATATGAAAAAGTTGTACAATTTAGCAATTGAATGCGAATTTGGTTATGTATTGTTAATTTATTATATTTGTTTTAATCCGTAGCTAACGTCGACCCATAGTCCTCGAAAAAAAAAGGAAAAGATAAGATCATCGACGAATAGCTCGGAGTTTACGGTTTGTGTGTCTATAATCCGAACTATCTTAATTGTTTCATTTTTACATTACATTGTGTGGTAAGTTCGTAAGGTGAGTTATAATTGATTCAGTGAATTGAAAATTATGTGATTGAAATGGTTATTTGTATTAAATATTGAATTGAATAAATTCGGAAATATTAGATATTATTTGAAATGTGAAATTGTGCTAATGTTGTGATGAAACATGTTGTTATATATATATAAGGAAAATGGGATTGGTTGATTGTGATTATGAATTTGAAATGGAGAAATGTTTATAAATGAAATGTGAGAAATTGTTACCCTATTAATTGTTCGGGCATGGTCGGGTATAATTGGCATGCAATAGGATAAAAAGAGTTCAGTGTTTTACGACTACGTGTCGGGGAGTACTAGGCACCCTATTTGTCTGTTATACCGACCAGTGCTGGGCACATCTATTGTCGGTTTTACTGGTCAGCGTAGGGCACAATTTAGTATTACGGAATTATCTGTCAGGCACTGGGAGTCAAATTGGTGTGTTGGTTGGATCCGCGTATCCGTCGGACTCGTCCGAGTCCTAGTCATGTTAATAGGGAAAAATGGAAGTGGAAATCGAGATTACAACTTGTGAAATGAATTAAAATAAAGTTGATTATGAACTTTAGATTGCTTACAATGAATCTTGAGATGAAATGAGACATTAATGTTAAATTTTCAATGAATTTGAGTGAAAGGGTGATGATCCATGTTAATGTTTTGATTTGAGTTAGAAATTGAAGCTATGAAAATGTGAAAGTACATATAAAATGTGCATATTGTTCGTTACATTTAACTTATCCATTGGTATGTATCATGTTATGTTTAATATTAGGATTATAGAAATATCACTGAGTTATACTCAGCGTACGGTTTTGTTTTCTGTGTGTTGGTTAGGTACTTAAAGAATCAATTGTTGATCCAGCACCCAGCGGCAATCCCGAACTCAAGTGTTGGTGAATTGTTCTTTTTGGTCTTGACATGTACCTAGGAATATTTTTATACTTATAATGGTCATTTTGTGTTTTGGTTGACATTTTGAAGTCTATGTATATATATATATATATGTATGAATGTGATGTTAATGGTCTTGTTGTTGATGACTTGTTAGGTTGCTTGATTTTTATGCCTAATGTTCAAATGGATGAGATAATATCATGGTATGCATTGTGTTTTGACTGGTGCTTGGATGTGGAATGATGGATGCTATATGTTTAGGTTATGTTTAAGAGATGTTTTGGTAAGTTAATGCTTAACATTGGAGATTGATTGAATGGTTATTTGGTGTTTGAGAAGTTGAATATGAATATGTCATTTAGTGATTATTGAATTGGTATTTGTATGTGCTTTTGGTTGTGCTTGGTATAATGGAAATGGTTGAAGTGCCTTAAAGGCATATTGGTATTGTTGTGTGTATATTCATTTGATTAGCTAAAAAATATGAATTGAGGTGTCAATTTTGACATGTTAATTAGGCACATAGGATGATGATTTTAAAGGATGATTTGGACTTGTTTTGATTTGCTTTTGAAGTGATTGAATATGATTTAAATTGGGTAACTTAAACCCTAAGTGATATGCTAGAAACCTTGTTTTGAAAGGTAATTACATGTTCACACTGTCTAAGATACGATTATGTGCCATACACGGGCTCATAGCAAGATCGTATGATCTGTAAAAATTTAAGTGATTTTGGTGCACACGGGCACGTATAGTTATTTTATTCTTTACATTGAAAATTTATTTATCTACAAATTAAAAGTCCATTCATTAATATTTTTTTATTATTTTATTCTTTACATTTTCATTTGCTTAGATTCTAACCAAAACCCATGGGCAAAAACCATGCTTACAATCTTCTTTTCATTTATTTAATTAGCACATTTCGTTCAAATCGAATCAAAACCAGCAAATATTGTAACTATTGACATTGAAATACTAAACTATCATTGTTGAACTAATTCAACTTCAAAGCTTTGGTAGGCAATCGGTCAATTTTAGGTTGCAATGCACAATTTTGAAGATCAGCAAAAGCGTCGCAATATCATCCCTCTTTAAAAGAGAAAACTCAGGAAGAAGTCCATTTCTGTAGTTGCAGAAATTTAGATCAGAAAAAGACCAGTTTCAAAGACCATGCTAGAACCACCTCACATCACATGGAACCCCATGTCAACAAAAACGTCTGTTCCAGCTGATGTGTCCACTGCATGTGACAGGCAGGACACGTTGTAACCTGTACTGCCACGTCGCCCTACGTGTCTACCTCACAACTCATTATATTACCCTTTGCATTGCACCACCTTTTCCCATTCACTGCATTCATCCGAATCCTATACTCGTATATATATGTTTTCGCGTTCGCTTATTTCCTCAAGAGTCTTGTCTAGTGTACTTTCTTGGTATCCAAACAAAACCCAAGTTATTAGAAACCTTTTTCCGAGGAACCAGAGAAAATCACCTCTTAGGTTGTTAGATATCAGAATGGCTTCCGATGGGCAGCAACAGCAGGTACCTCCTCAGAAACAGGATGCACAACCTGGAAAAGAACATGTCATGAATCCTATCCCTGAGTACTACAACACCAACTACCAGCCTTCCAACAAGCTTCAAGTATTGTTTCCTAGACACAATCCAAAAATGTCAACACATATATATGATGAATGTTTGAGTAAATTTCTTTTTGTTTTTGCAGGGGAAGGTGGCATTAGTTACTGGAGGTGATTCGGGGATTGGCCGAGCAGTTTGCCACAGCTTTGCCCTCGAGGGAGCAACGGTGGCCTTTACGTACGTGAAGTCTCAAGAGGAGAAGGATGCACAAGACAGTCTGGAGATCCTGAGGAAGGCTAAGACCTCAGACGCCAAGGACCCGCTGGCTGTATCTGCTGATTTGGGGTACGATAAGAACTGCAAACAAGTCGTTGATGAGGTCGTAAAAGCATTTGGTCGGATCGATATTCTGGTTAACAATGCGGCTGAACAGTACAAGGCTAGCAGTGTGGAGGAGATTGATGAGGAGAGGCTTGATAGGGTGTTTAGGACCAACATCTATTCCCAATTCTTCCTGGCCAGGTAATTCTTTAGAACTTTCCAAGAAAAACAAGTGAAAAATTCGGTCAATAGCGATGGTAACAATTTCATAATTTGATAATTCATAGGCATGCTCTGAAGTACATGAAAGAAGGCAGCTCCATAATCAATACTACATCCGTAAATGCATATAAAGGGAATGACAAGCTACTTGATTACACAGCAACCAAGGGTGCAATTGTGGCTTTCACTAGAGGCCTTTCACAACAGCTGGTGAACCGAGGCATACGTGTGAATGCCGTAGCACCCGGGCCCATATGGACTCCATTGATACCAGCATCATTTGATGAAGAGGAAACCGCTCAGTTTGGAGCTCAAGTTCCAATGAAAAGACCTGGGCAGCCCAGCGAGGTTGCACCATGCTTTGTGTTCCTTGCATGTAACCACTGCTCCTCCTACATGACTGGCCAAACCCTCCATCCAAATGGTGGTACCGTTGTGAATGGTTGATATGCGCCATACAGGGTTTATTCAAGCTTCTGCTTTTCGTTTCTTTTAATGTTTATATAAATACGGTGTGGGTGTTTTGAGTCTTGCTACATGCAAGAGTGGTAATAATAAACAGCCTTATCTATTTCCAACTGTATGTATAACTCTAGGCAAGGCAGTCTCAAGGATACTAGGAGGAGCCTAAGCCCAACTAGTGCGGTTTGTGTAAAAAACAACTATGAACTTTGGGTCTTTTATAAGAAGCAAGAAAGTATAATAATGGAACAAAGCAGGAGCCATCTTAATTAACGACTTTATATTTGGTCAAACCAGGATCCAAATGATTTGTTTTTTTTTTTTACCAAATGAATTTTTACTTCTTAATTTATTCCGAGAGGACGAACCATTAATCTGAGGATAGCCAAATACTCGATTCACACTTCTAAATAGAATGTAATTGGGTTAATTTATTTTTATCATTATTAATTTAAAATTTTATAAAATTTTTGGGTTCCAATCAACTTCGCTATTGTATAGTCGAGACAAAACTAAACGGTCCTGGTCACCTCATAATCCCGAAGAGCGTGAGCTCCACATTCAGTAGTAAGCTGGCGTATTGGACAAACAACAGTAGAAGCAATCCTTCGTAGGAATTGAATTCTTATACCATAACTGAATCATGCTGCTAAAATTTAATCTTCTCAGGCACATTATGCTGCTAAAACTTTGTGTAGTTTAATGCCTTAATTCCAAATATGTTTACTAAAAATTGAATTAATTGAATCTCGAAATAACGTTAATTGTTTTGGAACCATAAATTGCAAATGGCCATATATCTAAAGAATTCGATCTTAAGTTGGATCTGACTCAAAACTTTTTGTTAAACCAGCTCATATTTATAAATACTAACTATATTTTATATTAGACCATTCCATATTTAAATTATTTTTTTATGCAACAGAGGATTACACCCTAAACATAGAACAAAGCTACTAGGAAGAAAGATCAACTCTCATGACTGGAATCACCAGCCTCATAGGCAAGCTAAAAATGAATACCAACCCACAACCACCACTTTCACCATAGAATCCGGAGCTCGGTTAGCCTTCTGACGTACCTATCTAATTTGAACCTTTCACAACCAGTTGTACAACTTTCTAACGTTATTACATCTCTGGGTCACTTCAACTCCGACAATTGTCAAAAGAAACACATTTTAGTCCCATTTGTAGTGTATTTTTGGTGATTAAGTGGTGTTAATTGTAAATTATACACTTCCAATGCTCTAAATTTATATCTTGAAGCTTTATGGAGCATTTGGGAATAATAGTAGCGAAAAATGAGTAAAAATTAGAATATTGGAGTTGTTTGGAAGCTACACATGGTCAATAGTATTCTACACAGTTAGACAATATGGGAGTATAACTAGTTATGCCTGTGCACGATATCGACAAGGATTTTCGATTTTTAGATTTTTGACACTTTAAGAAGGCCTATATAAAGAAATAAAAAGGGAGAAAGATAGTAATCTTAATTTAACACGAAAATTACTCAAAAAAACACTTTGGAAGTTGATTTTGAAGCAGTTCTCCATCAAGATTGAAAATTTCAAATTGATTTCCAATAAAGTTATCATGAGTTTCTTTTATTTTATGGGTTATATTGTATTTGTTGTGTTTTTCTTATGAGTATAAACTAATTTTTTAAATAACTAGAGGAGATGAACCCTAGGATGAATATCATTATTTGATTTTCAGTTTACAGCCAAACTCGAGCGCCCAAACAAACATCATAACCTCTGCAGCAAACGTGACAGGTACGTTCCTTTGTAATTGCACAACTACTAGAAGATATGTTCATGGTTTCTAATTATGATTCCCACGAAAGCCATCCGTGATTGTGCACGAAATGATACAGTGGAATTAATCTTTACGATATACACGCAGGGAGGATCCCAACTAATGTTTGAACCAGCCTGGTCGACAAAGAGACATACACCCAAAGCCTCAAGCTCCTGTGTATAGTTAAGAATAAAGGTAACAATTGCGTTGCTCCTTTGTGTTACACCTTCACGATCAAATATATATATAGTGATATCTATATTTCGAGTTAACTCATTCAATCAGAAAAATATATTTAAAAGGATTTTCGTAAATTTCAAAATAAAACAATTAAAAGTTTAATATTTAAGGATTGAATTTATTCTTTAACCATAGCCACTTTACGAAAGAATATTCAACCATAAGCCTTTAAGAGTTAACTTTTATATTCAACTAATAATATAAGATTCAATATTTAAGCCATTCCAAGCTCAAAATAAAAAATAATGAATAAAAAAGGCATAATATTAAAAATAGTCCTTAACGTCTGATTGTTTAATCACTTTGACTTTTTATGTTTTTTTATCACTTTGGTCTCTAATATTTTTTTTGGTTAAATTGATCTATTTTTAACGGATATGATGACGTAATCGTTAGACTAACGATAAACATTAACCACTGAAGTGGCGATTTAAATATAATTAAATGTTGATATAGTATTGCTTTGTCTTATATGTCACTTTAGCAAAATTATTAAAATTATTTTAAAATCATTATCATTATCTCCATTGTTTCTTTCCATCGTTTCATCATCTTCCTCCCCCAAGTGCCACTTCTCCAACTGAAAAAAAAAAAAAAAACACAGCAAATGCAGGTGGTTAAAATTATTAAAATTATTTTAAAATCATCATCATCATCTCCATTGTTTCTTTCCATCGTTCATCACCCTCCTCCCCCAAGTCCCAATTCTTATCACATCACTGAAACAGAGCAAACAAAAACATAAACGGCTCAAAACAAGTCGTCTCCCATTTCCAACAAAATTCAAACCCGAGTGTGAAATAATCATGTAATCCTTTTGCTTTGATTAGCAGATCTGAGTAAAATTTAAACTTTCTGTTTAATGAAAAAAAAAAAAAACCCTAACACCCACCAAAATTAATGAAAATTCCATTAACAACTCATAATAACACTTCATAGAAAGAAAAAAGTACCCTACAATCAACCCACATGCATATCATTAAAAAATTACCCCCCAAAAAATAGAGTTGAGTTTTTACAAGTTAGTGTTAATGTTTAAAATTTTAATTAAATTTGTAATGTATATTTGATGTTTATGACATTATTGTTATTTATATGTGTTCTTAAATTTATTTTTTTTGGTTTTCTTCATTTTTTTAAAATTTATTCTGATTTCTCCTATTTGTTTATCTTTTTCATAAATTTTTATCGTTTTTCACGGTGGACAGGTTAAAGTAACAATCAAATTAATTAAACCGATAAAATTGGAAATCGATGATCTGACCAATTTTATCACTAATTCAATTTTGAAAACCAAAACAAAAAGCATAAGATTTTCTTCTTCAAAAGAACAAATCCCATTTAGATCTGATTATGGATCAGGTCAGGTCAATACAAAATTTTAAGCCCACTTTCTGGGCTTAGGCCCAACCTAAAAATTAGGTCTAAAATTTGCCAAACTTGACTTATATTAAAAATGTTAAATTCGAGTCTGATCTAGCTTAATCGTAATATTTTTTTAGGTTATTTTTTATATAAAAATAAATTTAAAAATATAATACATTAAATATACTAAAATAATTTAAATAAATATTTCTCAACAAATGAAAAATATAAAAAATAATATAGACATTAGGAAAAAAATAGAGAAGTATATTTATTTTTATTTTTTTCATATCACTTTTATAAATAGAGAAGTCGTAGCTAGTCATTGCTCTTCCGTAATTTAATTTATTTATCTGAAAAAGGAAATATGAATTTAATTTACCACAAAAATGTATCGGTTTACTAGTAAAATAAAATATTATAAGTTTAAACCGATACTAATTCGGAGAACAGGAAAATCGATTGAGCCACAAATTGTGAACTGAAAGACAGAGAAAAAAAGTAAAAGAATCGGTTTTTATATTTTGAGGCCAAATTTTGTAACCCAAAGTAGAAAAATCCCAACCCTACAACCGACCTAAATCCCTAGAAATTTACTAAATCCAATCTAGCTCAAAATAAAAAAATAATGAATAAAAAAACCTAAAGTTAAAAGAATAGAAGTTAAGGGCAGGCAACCCCAAAATTCGAGCAATGGATACATAAACCAAAACTGAAAGCTTTGTTGATTGCTCTTTGCTGTCGTCTATTTGCTTCTCTTCTTTTCAGTCTTCTCTCACGTCTTAAGCTTTGGTTGATAAATATTGGATATTGGATAATATTTTAGAACATTTGAAATTTTAGGGTCCGTTTGTTTGGAAGTAAAACATTTTTTGGAAAAGTTTTTCAGTCTTTTCTAGTGTTTGTTTGGCTGAAAATATTTTGTTCAGGTAAAATTAATTACAAACCACCCGAAAAGAAGCGCTTAATTTTGAAAAATATCTTACGGATTTTTGTAAGCCATTTTCCGGTTCCTCCTTCATCCAGGTAAGGCTCATTCTCCTTCTTCCGCTCTTCATCTTCTCTTCCAAGTTTTTGTTCTTTTTGTTGTTGATCTCTCTTCATATTCATCTTTTACGTTTGCCTAAAATTCCTGATTTTATGCTTGAAATTCCCGAGCTTGAAATTTGTTCTTTTTTTTTTTTTTTTTTTTTTTACGTTTGCTGTTTTGTTTTATTATTACTTCTTGTTCTTCCATATATATATTTCTGTTACTAGCTTGAGATAAAATTACTGCATTTTTCTTTGCATCGAGAAACGGTTTGAATACTTCCATTTCAATCTGCTCTTTCTCTGTTTTGATTTTTTCATCATCCAGTGATTTTGTATTTGAATTCTTTGTCCATCTTTAGATGCTTGAACCTTTTTCAAGTGGTGGCTAAGTTCCTGTGATTATCATTTTCTTTCTCAAACGAATGAAAAGTATAAAAAGAAAAGTGGGAGGTGCTGAATTTCGATCGACATTCATGTGGTTTGGGTTCTATTTTCGTTTATGAACAAAAGTAGTCATGTAATATAAAATTTTCTCGATAAGTTTTATATGAGTTCTGAGCCCTAAGCTAAATTGCTGTAAATTTCATCCAATAACATATAATATGTATATAGATAGATAAGATTGTTTGATATTGCATTACTTTGTGATTTGCTTTTACTTTGGGGAAATTACTTAACAGTTAAGTGCATTGAGCTAGTGTTGCTAGTACCTCTTCTTCAATAATGAATATTTTGAGTGTCTTTCAGAGAAATGCTATAATGAATTTGGCTTTGTCATGCAGCAACCAGTTTGTGTAAGTAGTTCAAGTAGGCCACGATTAAGTTCGAACCAGCGACTTCCCGAAGTTTTGTTGCGAGTAAGAGGCGCGTCCATTTCTTCAAACAGGTTGGTGCTTAGAGCTCTCTGCAAGTTTCAAATTCATAGCAGTTGCATTGGTTGTATTTACCGTGATTATTTACCATGTCAAGTAGAACTAATAATTCTGCAAGTTTGAAACTCATAGCATATGCGTTAATGCACTTATGGCACTTTTATTGCTTTTGCTGCACTAGTTGAACTAAAAATGTATCCACCATTCTTGCTTTGACACCAATTTCCATTCAACCCGTTTAATTTCTCGAAGGACAGCATATGATATCTATAATTTTCTGAACTTTACTAGAATCCAAATCATGATTTTGCTTTTTTGTTCTACTTTTATTTCGTGGGATATGTTGAGTGGTGCAAAATGATCAAAAGGGAGGCAACTATTAAACTATCAACTTGTGTCATAATCTGTATAGGACCATTCGATTGTCATATATGGTTGATTGTGATCCATTATTATTCTTTGCATCCATAAAATGAAATTGTGGGTCTGACTGGGTTTAGCAATAAGGAAAAGAGGTACCATGTGATCTTTTAGGGTGAAAAAAAAAACATGAATCATTAATCCTTACATAAATATAATATCACTTATATTAATTATAACTTATATTAATACTACACTATGATCTACGATAAGAAAAAAACACAAATTCTATACTTCTCTGATTATTTTATAATGCCATGTAAGTTAAAATTTTTAGTAATTAAAAAGATTCTGCTTTGGAGTTCATAAAATATCCATGCGAAGCCATGGTGGGTACCATAGTTCAGATATGAAGTGTAATAGGCCAGTTTAGCCCGGGCCCATACAAAAAATAATAAACCTAAAATAATAAAATAAAGTCCAAGTCCAGTCCAAAATATATTATTTGGCCCGATCAGAATGGCCGATTACTTAAAAAGATTGAAGGTCTATCTACAAGCTTGACGTATATGGAAGTACAATCTTCAAGGATATGCAATCCTAGAAGATATGGTATGCAGTCTTAGATATGATATGCAAATCTTAGATATGATATGCAATCCTAGAAGTTATGGTATGCAATCTTAGATATGATATGCAATCTTAGAAGATATGGTATGTAATATTAAAAGATATGATTTTGTAATCTTAGAGATTTAATTTGTAGATACCTTTTAATTTTAGCCGTTGATGTAATTGATCTGTACCGTTGGATTTGGGGAGGCTCAACTATAAATAGAGGCCTCTCCCTTCATTGTAGACACACTGGAATGACACTTGAATTGGGAGTAATAAAATTTCTTGAGAGCATTCACTCAAATTTCTCTCTTTTGCGTTCTTATTTTCTGTGGCTTGTTCTTATTTTGTTCTTCGTTCATCTTCATTTCTTTTTGAGTTACTTCTATTCGAGTTAGATTTTGGTGGAGGAATTTCGTTGAATCCTCATATTGCGGGAGTTAGGTTGAACTTATGCGTTTTTTTTTAGTTTTTTTAATTGCTTAATCATTATTTATTCATTTATTTTAATTATTTTAGACTTGTTTTTCTTTTTTGCTTTTTCCTTATTTACGTTAAATTGTTTTTTCAAATCTTTGTTTAATAATATCTATCTTCTTTAATTACCACATTTTATCCAAAAGTTTTTCTTAAATAAGGCAATGTTTTGTATTTAGAAATTCGGGAAATAGTGCCCAATCATGCTGGGTTGCGATTTTCCGTTTGGCTAAATAGCTAAATATCATTCTAACAAGTTTTGTAAATCGTGAGATGATCTTAGTTACGAGGGTTTAAAAATATCGTGTCCAATCGTGCTGGATGTGATATTTATATTCTTTCGGATCGAAGAACTCTCAAATTTTAAATCAAATTGCTTGAAGTTTTTTTATATACCTAAAGGTTTTTTTAAATAAGTCAATGTTTTGGTATTTAGAAATTCGGGAAATAGTGTCCAATCGTGCTGGGTTTTAATTTCCCGTTTGGCTAAATAACTAAATATCCTTTTAACAAGTTTTGTAAATCATGAGATGATCTAAGTTACGAGGATTTAAAAATATCGTGTCCAATCGTGCTGGATGTGATGTTTATATTCTTTCGGATCGAAGAACTCTCAAACTTTAAATCAAAGTTTTTTTTAGAAATCATATTTTTAAATACTTTTAAGTTTCAAACATTTGGACATGATTTTATCGATTAGGTACCAATTTTTGGGCGTTATGAGGGTGCTAACCTTTCCTCATACGTAACCGACTCCCGAACCTATTTTCTGGTTTTTCGTAAACCAAAATTAAATGTTTTAAATAAAACGTTTTACAAGGTGATCCAATCACACCTAAGTAAAAAGGGATTGGTGGCGACTCCCATTTTCGTTTTTAATAGTCGACCCCGTTTTCTAAAACTTTTAAAATGGTTTCGATAACTTGGCGACTCCACTGGGGACCAATAAGATAGTCAAGCCGTAAAATCGATAGTTTCATCTCCTCATGTCTGAATTTAAAATTCTGATTTTAAAAATATGATTCTTTTATTGCATGTGATTTTAAAAATATATCTCTTTGCATTGCATTGCATGACCGTCGTGGTTGCGCCTTTAAGTGGGAGCGAGAAGCTATGCCTTCGTGAGGTTTTCACCTCCGACATGGGCTAGTGGACTGATTCCGGAATTCATCTGTACCTATGTCTTCGTGAAGTTTTCACTTCCGCATGGCCATAGGGAAATGTATTCCCCTGAACTGAACTTGGTCCGTATGAGCCTATAATGGGTGAGGATCGAGGAATCTGCTGGTTCGGGTACCTCAACTTTAGAGCTGAACCTCATATAGTGAAAACCTAAGGACTTACCCTAGGTAGAACTATGTTAAACCCTAGTGGTCACCCAGATAGGTGCCCTATTCTGTTATTTATTTCTTTGTGCTAACATGTTCTCTTTTGTTTTGATTGCATTGCATTCATATAATAGAAAAGAGGTGTTGATTCAAATTCGATTGCTAAATAGAAAAGTTTGTCATAAGGAAATAGATTTTTTGATAAAGTAGAATATAATACGGTTGTCCGAATATGTTTCAAGCAAACACAATGAGAGAAGACTGATAGCCCGTGAAGGAATACAAGAATTTATTGCTCAAGAATTCAAGCTGACAAAGATTATTCGAGAATCGCCACGACAAGGCTTTCTTGAAGAGGCTAATAAGCATTACAAAGATAAGTGAGCAGTGAGTCGCGGCCCAGATCAAGCAAAAAAGGAGCTAATAGGAGGCATCTACTAGAAGTATGCAAGATTTGACCTTTGCAAAGAAGAGGGTTGATATTCTGCTTGGAATATGAGGCCAAGTCCGTATATGCAATCCGTTTTATGTAAAGAAATTTATTTTCTAGAAAAGTTTTTCTAATGGAATTGAATTCAGAATCAACGCCTCTCTCTTTGCATTCATGCATTTGCATTACATCATATCATATGCATTTAAGTCCATAGAGAGAGTCTAATTAGTTGACTTTATAACAGAGAGAGAAAGAGAGAAAGTAAAGGAAATCTGGAAGCTGAACACCCTTACGGTACACGTGCTAAATCTAAGAAAATGGACCAAATGATGGAACAATTCCAAAAAGATATGCAAGACCAGATGAAAGAGCAAATGGCAAAACTCCAACAAGAGATGAGGGACCAGATGTTGGAGGCACAGAGGAATATGATGGCCCAAATGGCCCAGATGATGAGTGGGATGATGGAAAAAAGAAAGAGTCCCATGGCCATCACTGGATAAGAGAGCGGAGGTAATCCCCCGGATTTTACCCCACCACATGCGCCAGCACAGCCCGAAGAGTATCCCCAGAGGCCATCTGTCACAATTAGGCCTCAACAAGGGCAGGCGAATACTAGACCGCCCATGAATTTCCAAGTCGGCTCTGGATCTAATCTAGGAGATAATCCAGCCAATCCTGTCATCCCTGACCTAGACATAGCAGAGAGAGAGGGGATCAGAACTGAATCTGCAAGACAGTTGGAGGATCATTGTAGATGGTTGGAAGAAAAGTTCCAGGCTCTGGAAAATGCTGACCATCACCATGGTATTGATGCAAAGGATTTGAGTTTGGTCCCAGACCTGGTGCTTCCTCATAAATTCAAGATGCCAGAATTTGAGAAGTACAATGGGACTAGCTACCCTGAAGCCCACATCACTATGTTTTGCAGGCGCATGACCGGCTATGTTAACAATGATCAACTCTTGATTCATTGTTTCCAAGACAGTTTGGTAGGGGCAGCATCTAGGTGGTACAATCAACTTAGCCGTGTTAATATTAGCTCTTGGAGAGACTTAGCCCAAGCCTTCATGAAGCAGTACAATCATGTCACAGACATGACTCCTGACAGAATCACTTGGCAAAATATGGAGAAGAAGTCAAATGAAAGCTTCAGGCAGTATGCGCAAAGATGGAGGGAGGTCGCCATGCAGGTTCAGCTACCACTCCTAGAAAAAGAGACTACAATGCTCTTCATCAATACCTTGAAGGCTCTATTCATCACTCATATGATAGGAAGCACCACCAAGAGCTTTGCGGATATAGTGATGGTAGGAGAGATAATTAAAAATGCCATAAGAGGTGGCAAGATTGAAGCAGGGGAAATGACTAAAAGGTCTGCTCCTAGGAAAAAGGACGATGAGGTGAATACATACAACAAAGGGTACTCAAAAGTAATTACTGTTAATAAGCCTAAGGTGATCACTGTTGGGCAATAAGGGTTAGTGAGACAAGAGACGGACACAAGATAAAACTAAAAAAAGCTCCAATTCACACCAATCCCAATAACGTATAATGAGCTATATCAAAGTTTGTTTGATGCACACGTGGTGTCCCCATTTTATTCGAAACCATTGCAACCTCTGTTCCCAAAATGTTATAACGAGAATGCCCAATACGAGTACCACGCGGGAATAAAAGGTCATTCAATTGAAAATTGTATTACGTTTAAAAAGTTGGTTGAAAGGTTTATTAAAATGGGAATTGTGAAGATCGACGATTCATCAAAACCTGATCACTCTGACAAGGCAGTAAATGCGATAATTGAAGGAGGAGATAAGAAAGTTGCGACCCCTTGAAGAAATCAAAAACGAAGAGGGAATCGGGGAATGAAGTTTTCAAGCCCTTGTATACTTAGGAGTGTTTTGAATAATGGGACTGTGGAAGAGATCTCTGTATTTTTAGAGCTAATCTAGAGTAATATTCAAAACACGCTTGTTGCCTTAAGCCTAGGGGCAATAAGGACCCTTTTTGTGAAATAGGCTTGTGTCCTAAATTATTATTTCAATAAAATGCATCTTTTTGAACAAATAGTCTTTTATTCTTTTCATGTATAGATTCTTTTCTTTTTCTTTCAAATATTCTTTTATTCATTCATATCATACAAATAATCATTCTTTGAATCATTTATTCTTTGGATTCATTTACCTGCGTACTTAGGTACCCAGATATCAACGACATGAGCGACGTTGTTACTGACTCCCTTTTTGAATGAAATATGGGTTTAGGGGATCTAAGGACTTTGAAGATAACAGAGATTGTAACATATCTTCTGATTTGTTAAGAGTGGATTAGCAAGATGAAAAACAGACCTTACTTAACAAAGGGTCAGCAGATATTATGAGCATAGAAAAAGAGCCCAGCTCACCATAGAAATCATGCGAGACATCATTTAGTTATTTTTAAGAATTCAAAGATGTTTTTGCACGATCATATCAGGACATGCCTGGGCTACTAAGACGCGGGCTTAACATAAGGATCGGGTACTGTTGATTTACATAGAAAGGGATGTTATCAGCTATGCCGTATTTAAGGAGACAATATTCATGTGCCTTCTCCAGTTCTTCACAAATTTTCCATATGTGGGGCATGGATGTGATGGGGGCCAATTTCGTCAGAAGTTTTTAGCCAATACTGTTTCATTGTTATGGTCGTCGTTTACTTCATTAAGTGGGTGGAAGTAACTTCATATGCCAATGTTACAAGGTCGAAGTCATTAATTCAAAAAAAAAGAAGAGGAATCAAATGTCAGCAAAGAATGCCGTAAAGGATCACATTTAATAATGCATAACTGTACAAAGCCAAAGTTTACAGTTTGTCCAAAGATCGAGCGAGAATATCACAAAGGCGATAAAGGTTTCAAACAAAAAAAAAAAAAGAAAAGGAAAAAATAGGAAATGTGACTAAGACTTGTAAAGATTGGCATAAGAAGCTACCATTTACTCTCTATCTTATCAAGCGTCGACCAAGACTTTCGCTGGGGCAATACTTTTTCCATTAGTTTATGAAGTGGTTTTGCCCATGAAAATCGAGATTCCTGTGCTCCAAGCTTCGATTGAGTCAGGAATTGGATGAAGAAGAATGTCTCCGATGGAATCGGGATGAAGAAAAGGGTTTGAAAGTATTCATCATGGTCAAATGTATTAAAATTGATGATTTATGACGGAAATGATCCACCAAAAAAAATCCCATGATGGGCACCTGATATTGAAAATTTCAGAGGAAAGCATATGCCAAATTGGGAAAGACCTTATGTTGAAAAGATGGCCTATTTTGGAGGTGCATTGATATTGACCGAAACGAATGGTGAAGATTCGCCCAATCCGGTGAATTCAGGATCAATTAAGAAGTATTTTACCTGAAAAAGGAAAGACTAAGGTGAAAACCCGCGAAGGGCGCCTTGAGCTCAAATTCATTCAAAAAAAAAGAGAAAAGAAAAGAAAAGGAGAGGCCAAGGCAAAAACCCGCAAAGGGCGCTTTGAGACCAAAGGGGTTTTGAGCCGAAAACCCAAAAAGGAAGGCTCAAATTTTGATCAAAGATAGGACATGTGGTCTCGATATGCCTGAATTAACAATAAGGAAGTATGCTACGTCTTAGGGCATTGACAAAGAACTCCGGATCCTCTAAACATGTATTGAGTTTAAAATGGTCCTCAAGAAGTTCGAACAGAGAAGCTCAGGCTGCGATATCTGGGGCACCTAACTTTTATCTTACCCATTTTTTTATTTGTTATCTTTGATTATTTTATTCTTTTTAAGATACACCCAAATCAATTTTCTTTTATTGTTTTGGCTATCTTTGATTAACCCATTTATTTCGAGCTATGCTCTTGATTAATTTATTTCTTGTCCATTGTTGTGATCTTTTTCAAGCATTTTATATTGAAATAACGATTATTGGACTAATAATATTTTTATAAAAGGAGTTTTGTATATTACTTTGGAGGCTTCTAAATAATATGAGAATCTGAAACAGAACTATTGTTTAGAATTCACCAAGCCTAAGGGTTGGAAATATTGAAAGATGATTAGCTCTTCAGATCCTTATTGGATAAGACATTTTGTCGATGATACCATTTTGAAAAATGACAGGCAATGTCAACATAGGAATAAAAGGGGATCATTCTCGGAAAAGAAAAAGGATACCCTACATTCGTGCAAATTTCAGGCACATATATCTTGTCATTACACCCAGGGAATGGTGTAACAAATTAAATTGAACATAATACAGTCCATACCTCACGAGTGGTAAGCAGGATGGATGAGAAAACCAAATGCTATTCCCCCGAGATTGCAGTGAGGTGGTACATACAAGCAGGCAGTCCGTTGAGCGAGAACATGATCGTTTCTTTAGGTTTTCTGTCAGAAGGTACCAGCTGAACGAGAAAGTATGGTAGCGCATCAGTGATAGAAACTTGATGAACTTTGAGCAATGACAACCTAAACATTAAATAGGGATCATACTCACACTTCCAATTAGGAGCATTTGATTCATTCCGATCATTGTATCCTAATCATTGTACAAAAAAAAAGAGAGAAAAAGAAGGAAATTATTCTCATGACATTCTGCATTCATGCAAATGTCGTTCATAATACATTTAGTTAGAAGCATTAGATTCATTTCGATCATTGCATTCTAATCATTACATAGGATCATTCTTATGACATTCTGTATTCATGCAAATGTCATCCCTAATATCATTTAGTTATGAGCATTAGATTCATTCCGATCATACATCCTAATCATTTTACATTTAATAAAATAAAAAATGGGATCATTCTCATGACATTCTGCATTCATGTAAATGTCATCCATAATACATTCAAGTCTACAGGACATGTCGCTCAGAGAACGGTGTAGTAAAACCAAAAAGTTCAGATTTTGTTCCCTAGTGGAGCAAACTGAAGATTGAAGTCTTCCTGAAGATAGTAAGGAAGCAAACCAAAAAGTTCAGATTTTGTTCCCTAGTGGAGCAAACTGAAGAATGAAGTCTTCCTGAAGATAGTAAGGAAGCAAAATTTTAGATTTTGTTCCCTAGAGATGGTAGTGGAGCGAACTGAAGATTGAAGTCTTCCTGAAGATAGTAAGGAAGCAAACTAAAAAGTTCAAATTTTGTTCCCTAGAGATGGTAGTGGAGCAAACTGAAGATTGAAGTCTTCCTGAAAATAGTAAGGAAGCAAACCAAAAAGTTCAGATTTTGTTCCCTAGAGATGGTAGTGGAGCGAACTGAAGATTGAAGTCTTCCTGAAGATAGTAAGGAAGCAAACCAAAAAGTTCAGATTTTGTTCCCTAGAGATGGTAGTGGAGCAAACTGTAGATTAAAGTCTTCCTGAGGATAGTAAGGAAGCAAACCAAAAAGTTTAGATTTTGTTCCCTAGAGATGGTAGTGGAGCAAACTGAAGATTGAAGTCTTCCTAAAGATAGTAAGGAAGCAAACTAAAAAGTTCATATTTTGTTTCCTAAAGATGGTAATGGAGCAAACTAAAGATTGAAGTCTTCCTGAAGATAGTAAGGAAGCAAACCAAAAAGTTCAAATTTTGTTCCCTAGAGATGGTAGTGGAGCAAACTGAAGATTGAAGTCTTCCTGAAGATAGTAAGGAAGCAATTTAAAAAGTTCAGATTTTGTTCCATAGAGATGGTAGTGGAGCAAACTGAAGATTGAAGTCTTCCTGAAGATAATAAGGAAGCAAACCAAAAAGTTCAGATTTTGTTCCCTAAAGATGGTAGTGGAGCAAATTGAAGATTAAAGTCTTCCTGAAGATAGTAAGGAAGCAAACCAAAAAGTTTAAATTTTGTTCCCTAAAGATGGTAGTGGAGCAAATTGAAGATTGAAGTCTTCCTGAAGATAGTAAGGAAGTAAACTAAAAAGTTTAGATTTTGTTCCCTAGAGATGATAGTGGAGTAGACTGAAGATTGAAGTCTTCCAGAAGATAGTAAGGAAGCAAACTAAAAAATTCAGATTTTGTTCCCTAGAGATGGTAGTGGAGCAAACTGAAGATTGAAGTCTTCTTGAAGATAGTAAGGAAGCAAACCAAAAAGTTCAAATTTTGTTCCCTAGATATAGTAGTGGAGCAAACTGAAGATTGAAGTCTTCCTGAAGATAGTAAGGAAACAAATTGAAAAGTTTAGATTTTGTTCCCTAGAGATGATAGTGGAGCGGACTCAAGATTGAAGTCTTCCTGAAGATAGTAAGGAAGCAAATTGAAAAGTTCAGATTTTGTTCCCTAGAGATGATAGTAGAGCAGGCTGAAGATTGAATTCTTCCTGAAGATAGTAAGGAAGCAAATTGAAAAGTTCAGATTTTGTTCCCTAGAGATGATAGTGGAGCAGGCTGAAGATTGAAGTCTTCTTCAAGATAGTAAAGAAGCAAATTGAAAAGTTCAGATTTTGTTCCCTAGAGATGATAGTGGAGCAAACTGAAGATTGAAGTCTTCCTGAGATAGTAAGGAAGCAGACTGAAAAGTTTAGATTCTATCCTCTCGAGATAGTAGTGGGGCAGACTGAAGATTGTAGATCTGGCATTCCTGAGATTGCAGTGGAGCAGATTAAAATAGCAGATCTGACATTCTTGAAGTTGCAAGAAGCAGATTGAAGACATCAGACTTATTGAAATCAAGATGAAGTTCTAAGTACCGTTGAAGTTGCAGTGGGGTTGGAAGCCATTTAAAGAAAGCATCGACCAAGAAGTAAAGGCTCGACAAAGACTGGGCAAAATTGGGCCTTTTATAGTCTTTGCTCTATTCTCGTTACACGACAATGAGCAAAGAGGGGCAGCTGTTGTAACGACCCGAAATCCGTGGGCACCAGAAAAAAAAATATGTTATCGGGCCTCCGTCTTAGTAAATCGAGTTAGTAAATAATCATTAGGAGTAATTATGAGTCTAGTAGTGTGTTTAATTAGATTTTTATATAGTGAATTTAGCTTAATTTAAAGTAATTAGGAAAAAGGATCAAATTGAATAAGGAGTAAAAGTTTAATTATAGATTAAAAGAAATTATAAAGGACCAAAATGGCAATTATGCCATTTAGCATAAGTTGAGGCGGCATAAGCTTAAAAAATCTGAGATTTTATGTGTTAAAATATATTATTAATATTATTAAATAATTATATTAATATAATATTATATTATATAATAAAGTAAATAGTATAAAAGAAATAGGAAAAGAAACAGGAGAGAACAGAGAAACATTCGAAACAAGCAGGAAAGAAGAAGAAAAAGAAGGAAAAAGGAAAAACTAAAGATTTAAGGTTTGAGGTTTTAAAAGGTAAGTCAATTTAGTCATTTTCTCTTAATTTTGATGTTTTAGAAGCTTTAAAGCAAGATTTTGATGAAACTAAGTTGGTATTTTGAGAGTTTTTAGGTTTTTAAATATAGTTTATGTTGAAGAAAAAGATGAATTATGGATTAAATTAGATGAAATCTAAGTTAGAATTAGTAAAAGGATTAAATTGTAAGGTAAGCTATAAGTTTTCTACTATAGGGATTAATTTGGAAGAAATTATGAATTAGGGTTTTATTATGAAAATTATATAATCAAGTTGAATATGGAAGGAATTTAAGTAGAATCAAAGCATGAATTAAGTTAAGAAATAAGTAAACTTAATTAGGATTTAATTGCAAAATAAGTTATAAGAAAACAGTTTTGGGACAGCAGCAGTAGAGTAACTTTGAAAATTCACCAAAAATCGTGAAAGTGGAATTAGAAGTTGAGTGAGATATGAAATTAAATCTTATTGAGTCTATTTTCATATGAAAGAAACAGAGAAAGCAAATAAGTTCTGTATTATGAGATATTTAAATTTTAGTGAAACTGGTTCAGGGTGATTTCGAGATCCCCTGTTCTGAATTGGAAAAATCATTAAAAATTGTAAAAAAAATAATTTGGGGACATAATTTATATGGTTAGATTCCTTAATGAGTCTATTTTTATAAGAAACAAACTAGAACATCATTTGAATTCTGTATAAAAAGATAATTAAATTTTAGCAAAGAGTGGTCGGAGCTGTCAGACAATAGAATATGGGTGATTTCAAAGAATAAACTGTACTTATTGGCTAAATCAAAAATTCTGAAAATTTTATAGCAAGAAGATATGTGAGTCTAGTTTCATAGAAAATTTACGGATCTTAATTTGGAATTCTGTAATTCAAGATATAGATAATTTAGTGATAATGACTCAGGTAGACAGCTTTGAAAGAACTTATAAGTAAATAATAGAATTGTGTATAAAGGATGTGGAATGAAGAGGAAGAGTAGAAATTGAATAAAATTCAATTATTTATTGTAATTTAATGTTGTAATTAATAATGTAAATTATTATTATTTTTCAGTAGCTAACAAGGAACTCGAGACATCAACCCACAAAGGAAAGGAGAAGGTTACCGAGGAATAATCAAGCAAATTCGGGTTTGTATTACTATAATTCAAACTATTTATTTATTCATTAAATGTTAGATTAATTTATGAATATGGTAAGTAAATTATAAGGTAAGTGTTTTTATTGAATTGAATGGAAATTGAGTTGAATGATGAATATGTATTGAAATTGAATTGTATGTGGTTTGAAATGGAAAAGTGTAATTGATATCGAAATTGAATTTGTTATGAAAATGAAATGAAATTGAGAACTGAAATACCCTATTAACTAGTCGGGCTGAGTCGGATATAATTGGCATGCCATAGGATTTGAAGAGTACGGATTTATCGGCTTTGCCGATCGGGCACTTTATGTGTCGTAAATCGTGCACTTTATGTGTCGTATTTTAGGCACCTCGTGTGTCGATCGGGCACCTCGTGTGTCGCTTCAGGCACTTATGTGTCGATATCTTGATCAGGTACTATGTACCGTTTTAGGCACAATGTGCCGTCTTTGGTGTGTTTGGGTTGGAATCCGTGTATCCGTTAAAGTCCGAGTCTGTTAATAGGGGTAAATAAAGAAAAGGTTAAATTGAATAAAATGAAATGGTTGAGCCATTGGAAGAAATGCGAAAATAGAACATGAACTGAAAAATGTGATTGGAATATGAGTATGAGAATAGAAAGTATGAACCATTGGTTCAAGAAATGGATAGTGGCTCAACATGATTGTGTATTATTTCAATTGTTGAATAGCTAAAATTGAATTGTATGAATATATTGAGAAGGACAAACTTATATGAAAGTTATGTTTGAATTGGTTTAGTTAAATTAAAGTTATATGAATTAATGATATGATTATTATGTTTATAATTTGAATTATGGTAATACCACTGAGTATATGTATACTCAGCGTACGGTTGTTTCCGTGCGCAGGTTGTAGAAGTCAAATACTGAACCAGCATCCGAAGCCAGACCCGACTTCAGCAAACTTTTGGTGATGTATATTTCCTTTTCATAATGTGGCATGTACGTAGGTTGTGTGTAAAGGTTATTATGTTTTGAATGTAAATGGTTAAAAATGTTAGTATTACAAATTTAAGAATTATAATGAATGAAGTATATTTATTTTAATCTAACTAATATTTTGATAAATTTAAGTTGATATTATATTGATTGAGTTTGATTAGAAGATATTTAGAATAGAAAATAAATATATGGAATGAATTGGTTGAATTGGTTATGATTGAAATGAATATGGTTTAATTTACAGGGGGTTTTATATAATAATAAGCGAAATGTTTGAAATTTATATTAAACAAAATTTATATTCGTAAATTGTCTGATATGTCCGGTAATGCCTCGTAACCCTGTTCCGGCGATGGTTCGGGGTTAGGGGTGTTACAGCTGTAATAGGCCAATTTAGCTCGGGCCCATACAAAAAATAATAAACCTAAAATAATAAAATAAAGTCCAAGTCCAATCCAAAATATATCATTTGGCCCGATCAGAATGGCCCATTACTTAAAAAGATTGAAGGTCTATCTACAAGCTTGACGTATATGGAAGTACAATCTTCGAGGATATGCAATCTTAGATATGATATGCAAATCTTAGATATGATATGCAATCCTAGAAGATATGGTATGCAATCTTAGATATGATATGCAAATCTTAGATGTGATATGCAATCCTAGAAGTTATGGTATGCAATCTTAGATATGATATGCAATCTTAGAAGATATTGTATGTAATATTAAAAGATATGATTTTGTAATCTTAGAGATTTAATTTGTAGATACCTTTTAATCTTAGCCGTTGATGTAATTGATCTGTACCGTTGGATTTGGGGAGGCTCAACTATAAATAGAGGCCTCTCCCTTCATTGTAGACACACTGGAATGACACTTGAATTGGGAGTAATAAAATTTCTTGAGATCATTCACTCAAATTTCTCTCTTTTGCGTTCTTATTTTCTGTGGCTTGTTCTTATTTTGTTCTTCGCTCATCTTCATTTCTTTTTGAGTTACTTCCATTCGAGTTAGATTTTGGTAGAGGAATTTCGTCGAATCCTCATATTGCGGGAGTTAGGTTGAACTTATGCATTTTTTTAATTTTTTTTAATTGCTTAATCGTTATTTATTCATTTATTTTAATTATTTTAGACTTGTTTTTCTTTTTTGATTTTCCTTATTTACGTTAAATTATTTTTTCAAATCTTTGTTTAAAAATATCTATCTCCTTTAATTACCACATTTTATCCAAAAGTTTTTCTTAAATAAGGCAATGTTTTACATTTAGAAATTCGGGAAATAGTGCCCAATCGTGCTGGGTTGCGATTTTCCGTTTGGCTAAATAGCTAAATATCCTTTTAACAAGTTTTGTAAATCATGAGATGATCTTAGTTACGAGGGTTTAAAAATATCATGCCCAATCGTGCTGGATGTGATATTTATATTTGTGAAAAATATAAATGTCGGTAATGACAATATATATCGCAAAGAAAAGAGAAATAAAATAAAGAACACACAGATTTTACGTGGAAACCCTTTCGGGAAAAAACCACGGGCAGAGAAGAAGAAAAATTTACTATGTCGAATTCTAACCCATTACAAGAGGAATAGCCTATGTCTATTTATAGGCTTGTAAAACCCAATTCTAATCAAAGTAAAAATATATTATGCTAATAAATGCTAAATATATTATACTCATAAATACTAAAGAAGATATATTTTGTTTAACTTTACTTGCAAGCAATATCTTAGAATTTGGGTCACACAACTCTAACAATCTCCACCTTGACACGAATTCTCAAAAAACAAGTTCTTCATCGCGAACTCTCAACGAACAAGTTCTCCACCTCTTCCATAAAACCCCTTAAGGGTTTAACTTCAACAATGAACACCAACCAAATCTAAGCAATGCTCAAACATGGTTATAGGAAGTGACTTAGTCATCATTTCTGCAGGATTTTCATAAGTACTAATTTTGCTCAAAACAATATCACCACGAGCAATAATATCACGAACCAAACTATGCTTCACAACTGGGGAGAACACATATGTGAAGTCCACTCCTAGAATTTGACTGTAACCCTTTGCAACAAGCCTTGCTTTATATATGGGTTCTTCAACTCCTGAAGTCCCTTCTTTCTTTTTAAACACCCATTTACAATGTAATGACCTTTTTACCTTTAGGAAGTTTCACAAGATCCCATGTTCTGTTTTCGTGGAGTGATTCCATCTCCTCTTGCATAGCAAACATCCAATTTTCTGAGTCTTCACAGCTAACCGCCTCAGAATAATTAGACGGCTCTTGTTTTCCATCTATATCTTCGGCCACATTTAAAGCATAAGCAACTAGATCAGCCTCGGCATACTTCTTTGGAGGTTAAATTTCTCTTCTAGTTCTGTTTTTGGCGATAGAGTATTGTGGTGAAGAAGCAACTCTATTCTCAATTTTTATACTGGCTTGAGGAGTCGACTCTGTATTAATCTGATGCTCCACTTGCTTTTGATTTTCTTTATTGGAAGAGTCTTTAAGAGATAAGTTAGGTAGCATAGCAGTTTCATCAAAAATAACATCTCTGCTAATCACAACTTTTCTATTTTCAGGACACCATAACTTATACCCTTTTACACCAGTTTTATAACCAAGAAAAACACATTTAATGGATCTCGGTTCCAATTTTTCATTATCAACATGAGCATACGGAGACACCCAAAGATCTTTAAATCGGAATAATTAGCGGGATTACCATACCATACCTCTTGTGGAGTCTTTTCTCAATGGCAATGGATGGAGATCGGTTGATCAAAAACATGCGAGAGGTCGCTCGCCCAAAACGACTTTGGTAAGTTGGCATTTGACAACATACATCGAACTTTCTCCATGATCGTTTCTGTTCATTAGTTGCTCGCAACGCCGTTTTTGTTGTAGAGTATGACGAATCGTCAAGTGTCTCACGATCCGCCGACTTGCACGGTTTATTAAACTCATCGAACAAAACTCTAAGCCATTGTGCATGCGGAGGTATTTTATTTGTTTTCTGTCTGCTTTTTCAATCATAGTTTTCCAAGACTTAAATGCGGAAAACACATCGCTTTTCTGCTTTAGGAAGAATGCCCAAAATTTTCTGGAAAAATCATCAATAAAAGTTAGCATATAATTAGGTCCACCTCTTGAAGGCACTCTTGATGGCCCCCACAGATCAGAATGAATATACTCCAACGTTCCCTTCGTGTTATGGATTCCTCTGGTGAATCGAACTCTCTTTTGCTTCCCAAAAACGCAGTGCTCATAGAACTTCAGTTTGCAAATTCCTTGCCCATCAAGAAGTCCTCTTTTAATCAATTCTGCCATGCCATTCTCACTCATATGCCCTAGGCGCATATGCCAAAGTTTAGTAATATCATCATATGACAAGGAAGAGGAAGCGACAGCTGCATCACCAATAACGGTAGAACCCTGCAAAACAAATAACTTGGCAGTCTTTCTCTGCCCTTTCATCACAACGAGGGAACCTTTGGAAATCTTCAAAATCCCACTCTCAGCTGTATATTTGTACCCTCTTGAATTAAGAGTACTCAATGAAATTAAATTTCTCTTCAATTCTGGAACATGCCGTACGTCACTAAGTGTTCTGACAACTCCATCAAACATCTTAACTTTAATTGTTCCAACACCTGCATCTTAACTTTAAGAACTACCTGCATCTTTATCTGCCACAACGCGAATCTGGTGTTGCGATCCAACAGCGGAATTTCATACTTCAAGGACGCCATTACCGTGATCGAGATGAAAAATCCAGAAGCTCTGATACCAATTTGTGAAAAATATTAATGTCAGTAATGACAATATATATCGCAAAGAAAAGAGAAATAAAATAAAGAACACACAGATTTTACGTGAAAACCCTTTCGGGAAAAAACCACGGGCAGAGGAGAAGAAAAATTCACTATGTCGAATTCTAACCCATTACAAGAGAAATAGCCTATGTCTATTTATAGGCTTGTAAAACCCAATTCTAATCAAAGTAAAAATATATTATGCTAATAAATGCTAAATATATTATACTCATAAATACTAAAGAAGATATATTTTGTTTAACTTGACTTGCAAGCAATATCTTAGAATTTGGGTCACACAACTCTAACAATCTCCACCTTGACACGAATTCTCAACAAACAAGTTCATCATCGCGAACTCTCAACGAACAAGTTCTCCACCTCTTCCATAAAACCCCTTAAGGGTTTAACTTCAACAATGAACACCAACCAAATCTAAGCAATGCTCAAACATGGTTATAGGAAGTGACTTAGTCATCATATCTGCATGATTTTCATAAGTACTAATTTTGCTCACAACAATATCACCACGAGCAATAATATCACGAACCAAACTATGCTTCACAACTGGGGAGAACACATATGTGAAGTCCACTTCTGGAATTTGATTGTAACCCTTTGCAACAAGCCTTGCTTTATATATGGGTTCTTCAACTCCTGGAGTCCCTTCTTTCTTTTTAAACACCCATTTACAGCGAACAACCTTTTTACCTTTAAGAAGTTTCACAAGATCCCTTGTTCTGTTTTCGTGGAGTGATTCCATCTCCTCTTGCATAGCAAACATCCAATTTCTCGAGTCTTCTTCACACTAACCGCCTCGGAATAATTAGACGGCTCTTGGTTTCCATCTATATCTTGGCCACATTTAAAGCATAAGCAACTAGATCAGCCTCGGCATACTTCTTTGGAGGTTAAATTTCTCTTCTAGTTCTGTTTTTGGCGATAGAGTATTGTGGTGAAGAAGCAACTCCATTCTCAATTTTTTATCTTTGGCTTGAGGAGTCGACTCTGTATTAACGATGCTCCACACGCTTTTGATTTTCTTTATTGGAAGAGTCTTTAAGAGATAAGTTAGGTAGCATAGCGGTTTCATCAAAAATAACATCTCTGCTAATCACAACTTTTCTATTTTCAGGACACCATTACTTATACCCTTTTACACCAGTTTTATAACCAAGAAAAACACATTTAATTGATCTCGGTTCCAATTTTCCATTATCAACATGAGCATACGTAGGACACCCAAAGATCTTTAAATCAGAATAATTAGCAGGATTACCATACCATACCTCTTGTGGAGTCTTTTTCTTAATGGCAATGGATGGAGATCGGTTGATCAAAAACATGCGATGAGGTCGCTTCGCCCAAAACGACTTTGGTAAGTTGGAATTTGACAACATACATCGAACTTTCTCCATGATCATTCTGTTCATTCGTTCTACAACGCCGTTTTGCTGTAGAGTATGACGAACTGTCAAGTGTCTCACGATCCGCCGACTTGCACGAGTTTATTAAACTCATCAGAACAAAACTCTAAGCCATTGTGCAATGCGGAGGTATTTTGTTTATTTTCCCGTCTGTTTTTCAATCATAGTTTTCCAAGACTTAAATGCGGAAAACACATCGCTTTTCTGCTTTAGGAAGAATGCCCAAACTTTTCTGGAAAAATCATCAATAAAAGTTAGCATATAATTAGGTCCACCTCTTGAAGGCACTCTTGATGGCCCCACGGATCGAGAATGAATATACTCCAACGTTCCTTCGTGTTATGGATTCCTCTGGTGAATCGAACTCTCTTTTGCTTCCCAAAAACGCAGTGCTCATAGAACTTCAGTTTGCAAATTCCTTGCCCATCAAGAAGTCCTCTTTTACTCAATTCTGCCATGCCATTCTCACTCATATGCCCCTAGGCCCATATGCCAAAGTTTAGTAATATCATCATCGACAAGGAGAGAGAAGCGACAATTTGCATCACCAATAATAGTAGAACCCTGCAAAACATATAACTTGGCAGTCTTTCTCTGCCCTTTCATCACAACGAGGGAACCTTTGGAAATCTTCAAAATCCCACTCTCAGCGTATATTTGTACCCTCTTGAATTAAGAGTACTCAATGAAATTAAATTTCTCTTCAATTCTGGAACATGCCGTACGTCACTAAGTGTTCTGACAACTCCGTCAAACATCTTAACTTTAATTGTTCCAACACCTTCATCTTAACTTTAAGAACTGCCTGTATCTTTATCTGCCACAACGCGAATCTGGTGTTGCGATCCAACAGCGAAATTTCATACTTCAAGGACGCCATTACCGTGATCGAGATGAAAAATCCAGAAGCTCTGATACCAATTTGTGAAAAATATAAATGTCGGTAATGACGATATATATTGCAAAGAAAAGAGAAATAAAATAAAGAACACACAGATTTTACGTGAAAACCCTTTCGGGAAAAAACCGCGGGCAGAGGAGAAGAAAAATTCACTATGTCGAATTCTAACCCATTACAAGAGGAATAGCCTATGTCTATTTATAGGCTTGTAAAACCCAATTCTAATCAAAGTAAAAATATATTATGCTAATAAATGCTAAATATATTATACTCATAAATACTAAAGAAGATATATTTTGTTTAACTTGACTTGCAAGCAATATCTTAGAATTTGGGTCACACAACTCTAACAATATTCTTTCAGATCGAAGAACTCTAAAATTTTAAATCAAATTGCTTGAAGTTTTTTTATATACCTAAAGGTTTTTTTAAATAAGGCAATGTTTTGGTATTTAGAAATTCGGAAAATAGTATCCAATCGTGATGGGTTTCGATTTCCCGTTTGGCTAAATAACTAAATATCCTTTTAACAAGTTTTGTAAAACATGAGATGATCTAAGTTACGATGGTTTAAAAATATCGTGTCCAATCGTGCTGGATGTGATGTTTATATTCTTTCGGATCGAAGAACTCTCAAACTTTAAATCAAAGTTTTTTTTAGAAATCATATTTTTAAATACTTTTAAGTTTCAAACATTTGGACATGATTTTATCGATTAGGTACCAATTTTTGGGCGTTATGAGGGTGCTAACCCTTCCTCATACGTAACCGACTCCCGAACCTATTTTTTGGTTTTTCGTAGACCAAAATTAAATGTTTTAAATAAAACGTTTTACAAGGTGATCCAATCACATCTAAGTAAAAAGGGTTTGGTGGCGACTCCCATTTTCGTTTTTAAAAGTCGACCCCGTTTTCTAAAACTTTCAAAATGGTTTCGACATGAAGCTTCGTGCTTAAATTCTTTTAGTCAGTTGACTTGTTATTGGCTGGTTTTAATTCATAAGATCAGTGGTGGACTTCATTCAGCTTCATTGTTTAGTTTCCAGCATTGGTCTTAATACTCAATGCATTTGCTTTCCAGCATTGGTCTTAATACTCAATGCATTTGCTTACTTATGTCCTTGGTATTTGTTGTGCTTTTTACTTGCAAGTTTAATGCAACGTAACATATGTTAACCAAAACAGAGTGTCAATAGAGAATTGATGGTAGATCTTTGGAAATGCCATTATGTTTGGAGTTTTACCTATAATAGAAAAAAGCGGAGCAAGTAAGCTTTTCAGGTGCTTCAATTTCTTCCAATGAATGCTTGATTTATGTTTATGCATGAACTTAGATATTGAGGCAGTACTGCAACTTGTCAACAGATTTGCCTTCTTGATCTTATTCAACATTGAGCCAATGCAAATTGAAGCAATTCCCTAAGCTCTTTCTAGGTTTAGCAATAAGGAAAAGCAGAATCTTTTTAATTACTAAAAATTTAAGTTACATGGCATTATAAAATAATCAAAGAAGTATAGAATTTGTGTTTTTTTTTTCATATGGTAAAATAAAAAACAAAATAAATTATAATAATTTTTTTTTCTTTTACCATCGTAGTCAGTATATATAATTATTCATATGATCTAAATCATTAATCCTTACATTAAATATAATATCACTGCTATAAATGAATCAATTAAACATGAAAAAAGACAAAAAAAAATAATAAAAATGAAACAAAAGGGGAAGTGCATGGAAAACATGTTGAACTTTCCCGGTCAGTGCAGATACTTATATCGTTGTTTTATTAAAAATTATAAATGAATATCAGATATCTTCATGAGCTACTAGTGTACCAGATATCAGTTTTAATATATGTATGTATGCACTTTAGTCATGGTAACTTTATTCATATATGTGATCTTATGAAAAGCTTGCATCATTTTTGTAGTGATCAAATATTTGTGTCGCATTATTTTGTGTAGATGGATCGTAGTCAAGATCAAAATGCAATTGTCGGAGTCGTGGCTTCAGTTTTAGCTTTTGGGGCTCTTTGGATTAAAAAATTAAAAACTAGGAAGGAAATTGCTTCTCACCCCCGTGTGAATCGAGATTATGAAAGAGAAAATTATATTAATAGTATTTTATATAGTGGTGACCAATATTGTATTGATGTGATAAGGATGAGACTAGTTACCTTTTTTAATTTGTGTGATATTCTTAGTAGGAATAACTTTTTACAATCAACTAAATCTGTGAATATTAGGGAGCAAGTAGTTATATTTTTACATATAATTGGTCATATTATAAGGTTTCGAGTGATTGGATCTAGATATTATAGACCAACTGAAACAATTCATCGTTACTTTAGGGTTGTATTGAGAGCTATTTTGAAATTGTATAAACTAGTTATTAGATTACCTGATGAGTCAACTCCTAGTGAAATCAGAAACAATCCAAGGTTTTATCCTTATTTTAAAGATTGTATTGGAGCATTAGATGGAACTCATGTTCGTGCATCCGTTCCACTTAGCATTCAAGGAAGATTTCATAGCCGTAAAGGGGGGATGACACAAAATGTATTGGCTGCCATTACATTTGATTTGAAATTTTCCTATGTTCTAGCTGGTTGGGAAGGTAATGCACATGATTCTCGTATTTTAAGTGATGCACTTTCACGCCCAAGAGGATTAAGAATTCCAGAAGGTAATAATTATCATTAAATACCAAATAGTTCTAGTAAGCTCGTAATTTATTAGTATTAATTATGTTTTGTAAAATTGTACGTAAATATTATCTTGCTGATGCTGGATATGTCATCCGAAATGGATATATTACCCCATATCGTGGTGTGCGATATCATTTAAAAGAGTTTAGTGCTCAGGAGCCTAAAAATGCAAAGGAACTTTTTAATCTTCGTCATTCATCATTGCGAATCACTATTGAACGTGTTTTTGGAATTTTGAAGAAACGGTTTCGTGTATTAGATGCTGAACCATTTTGGAAATTTCAAACTCAAGTAGATATAGTTTTGGCTGCTTGTATCATTCATAATCATATAATGAGAGTTGATCCTAGTGATTTACTTAATCAAGGATTATACGAGGAGCCTGAGTCTAATTTGATAATACCAACTCTTACGGAGCGAGAAGAAAGAGAAGAAGTAAGAGAATGGTTTGCTAAGAGAGACGAAATTGCACAAACTATGTGGACTGATTATATGGCTAGAAATATTAGGTAGGTTTAGGGCTTAGGGTTATTGTTTCTATGTTATGTATGTTTTAGTATTAAAATTGTTTTTTTTTATTAATGTTGGTTGGATAATGATAATTGAAATTTTAGTTTGTTGGATTTTGAAATTATTATGTCTTGAATTTGTTAGATATTGATTATGTTTTAAGCTTGTTAGATATTGAATTTATTATGTTTTAAACTTGTTGGATGTTGAAATGATTGACAATGACAATTATTAATGTAGAATGGGTAAGGGCAACAAAGAAGGGACCTCCAAGCAATTCAGGTGGACAAAACCGATGGAACATCTTTTTCTTAAAATTCTAGCAGAGGAGGCCTAAAAAGGAAATAAGCCTTCTAATACTTTTAAAGCAGTTTCTATTAATCGAGTTGTCGAAGCTATTTTTGAAAGATTTCAAGTCCAATGCGATGCAAAGCATGTGAAAAATCATTTGAGGACTGTAAAAAACCAGTGGTAGATTTTATGCACAATTCGGGGTGAAAGTGTTTTTGGATGGGATGATAACATGAAAATGATCACATGTGATAGAGCGACATATGATGCAGTAGTGATGGTAATATATGTATATATATATATGTTAAGTATATTTCAATTGTTTTTTTACTTGTTATTCTAATTGTATATAATATCCAATAGGCACACAAGAAGTATGAACCATTTTTTAGTAAAAGCATTGATCATTATGATGAAATGGCTTTGGTTGTTGGTAAAGATATGGCAACAGGGAGTTTTGCCAGAACATTTGCTGACATAGATTTGGATGATGGTAACCAAGATTCAGTGCCTATAGACTGCGACAATGAAGAGACTGAAGAGGTAAGAACAAAAGTATCTTTACCTGGCACATCTAAACGTAAAAGAAAAAATGCTCAAGAAAGTGTCGTTGATGAACAAATTAAATTTGTGGGTGAACAACTTGGCAAAATTGATAATGCTTTGGAACAATTTACTGCGAATAAGACACCACATCTTTACGAAGAAGTGATGTCGATGGAGGTAGAAGGATTTGATTATGACTTCCTGTGTTCTATGTTTGATTATCTAGTGAGTCATGAATCCGAGGCCAAAGTTTTTTTAGTTAAAAGTAAGAAGCATAGAAAAATTTGGCTTCAAAAATTTTTCTCAAGGTTGAAAAATATTGATACTTTAAATGTGGTGTAATATTAGTTATGCACTTGGACAATGTTGTTGTTATTATGTGGTGTACTACTAATTATGTATTTGGATAATATTATTAATTTCTAGTATTAATTGTGGTTTGGAAGCTAATTTATATTTATTCAATCCTTTTATATATATATATATATATATAACACAATTACAAATAATTTATTTGACTTTGGTTGTTTTTCAATTTATGACGGTCAATATTCTAGCTTAATAATTGAGTATTATTATATAATAAATAAATCATTGCAATAAATGTAAAAACAGTTTAAAATATAAATTTATTAATATATGTAAAAACAGCTTTTCTGGAAAATATTTTCAGGAAATCTGCCAAACAATAGAAAATATTTTACACAGATTCATCCAAACACCAGAAAAGTAAATCATTTCCAGAAAAGAAAATCATTTTCCAGAAATCATTTTCCGAAAAATATTTTACTAGCAAACAAACGGAGCCTAGTGTTAATATTTTACAATTTTAATTTAATTTGTAATGTATATTTGATGTTTATGACATTATTGTTATTTACATGTGTTCTTAGAAAAAAAAATTATTTTGGCTTTCTCTATTTTTTTTTTCAAATTTATTCTAATTTCTCCTATTTTGCTTATCTTTTTCATAATTTCTTTTATTGTTTTTCACAATGGATAGGTTAGAGTAATAATCAAACTGATTAAACCGATCAAATTGGAAATCAATGACTTGACCAATTTGATCACTAGTAAGGTAAACGTACCGCATCACACCTCAGCGTCCATCCAAACCCATTCTTTAGAGGCATCTTTCACTATTTGTGAGACCGCTTAATGTACTTAAGGCCAGTTTAGTATTGCTTTTAAGAAATATTTTTGAGATAAAAATTTTATTTAGCCAATTTAGCATTGCTTCTAAGAAATAATTTTAGGACGAAAAGCACTTTTGAGATAAAAACATTGCAAAAAAATATATTTTTGAGCTCTTCAAAAGTGATTTTGAGACAAAAAAACGTGTCAAGTAAAAGTAAAAATTTTAGCTTTTGCTCAAACACAAGCAATGCTAAATTAAGCCTTAGTCCCTTTTCTCATTTGCTCTTTGGGCGTCATGTTCCAATTTAATCTAACAAACCAATAATGTTATACGTGACGCTATCATTCGAAAATTTATATTTTTTAAAAAAGTATAAGAAAATTATAATTATAAATAAAAAGAATTACAAATATTATTACAAATAGAAAAAGTTAGAAAAAATTATAAATTACAAAAACATAGAAATATTAAAAATTAAAAAAATAGATATTTTAATATTTTTAAATTTTATTAATCATATTTATTAGAGGTTATTGCCACTTGAAAAAAATACTGTCTATGATAATTGTTTTATAGTTTAATCAATTGGATTTTATAATTGATAGATTTTTTAGGTGATATGTTCGGATAAGTTTTTTTTCTTCAAATTATTTACATAATGAAAAATAATGTTATTTCAATTTAAATAATACTTTTAATTATTTGAAATATTTTTAGTATCTCAAGGCAAATTATTTGTCTCTAGACCAATATCTTAATTGAGTGTCTGATCATTTTAAAATATTTTAGTACAAAATAAAAAGAGCATGTGTACGAAAACTTTACTTTATATAGTACTAGTATGGTTTTCACCTTGTTGGGTTAATTTTTTGTTTCTTGACTAAATTATAATGTACAATTTTAAATGTTACAATTTGCTCAAAGTTTTTGTACTCTTTGTATATTTAGAATTTAATCTTCAAACTTTTATTTTTTTTGAATTTTGTCACTTTACTTTCCGAATTTAAAAATTTAGTTTTATTTGTTAATATTGTTAGAATTTTTTTGCGTGTTGGTGTGGCAATTTGAAAAATAAAATAAAATAAACTTGGTATCTATTTAACAAAAAAGTAACATTATAATCGACTTAAATTTAATAAATAATTTTAACAGTACTAATAATTCTCAAAAACTCGCATCATTATTTTAATTAAAATAAAATATTTAGACTAATTAATGACATTACAAAAGTTAAGGTATCAAATTATGTTAAAATTAAAGTATAAAGATTAAATTTAAAATTTGAGTGAAATATAAATATCAAATTAAAATTTAACCATTTTATATTCTAAAAAATTGAAAAATTGAAATTAAAATTTATCCATAATCTTCTCATATGACACACACCAAAAAAAAAAAAAGGACAGGTGTCCATTACGGAAGACTTTAATATTTTCTTTGTATATAGAGATAATCATGGGTCGAGTTATAACAAAATTCCAAGCCTATTTGATAGGCCTGGGCCCGACTTAGCCCAAAAAATAGGCTTAAATTTTGTCTAAGCTCGACTAAATAAAAAAGCTAAAACCTGAGCTCGGCCTGGTCAAACTCGTCCGTATTAAAAAAATTATATTATTTTTTATATAAAAATAAATTTAAAAAATATAATACATCAAACACACTAAAAATATTAAAATAAATGTTTATAAACAAATTAAAAATAAATTAAAAAAAGTCTTTATACTTAAATAACATTAAGAATATGCAACTTAACAATCAAATGCCTCTAAAATAGTAGCAAAATTAATAATAAAACAAGAGATACACAATATTTAAACAATAACAATAAAATAATAATAATATAATTGTGAAATGACAACAAAATAGTAACATTTTTTTTTGCAAACTCGAGCTAAAAAAAACTTACCTAAAGCCCGACCCGTTTTCTAAACGGGCCTTTTTAGTTCAAACCCATATTTTGAATTTATAATTTTACCTAAATATTCTTACTTTTCAGACGGATTTTTATGTCGGCCATATATGATGGTATTATCATATATGTATATTTTTTAAAATTTTAAATGAATAAATTTAACACTTATATCACATGGTGAGAAACTAATTTTTATATTATTACATTTTTGTTCTTATCTAATATTTCAGTCTTTTTCGCCTACATATGGTGGAGGGTTATTAAATTGATTCCACATAATGCACTTCTGCATAAATGTGGTGGAATTATTATTAAATTTGTGTCATCATACATAATTTAAATGTTGAATAAATCTAGAATAATTATATTTAAGTTCACGATTGACTTTAGGTTAAAATGATTAGAATTAGAGCTCAAATTTTGTTATGATATGATTTTTGTTTCCAATTTTTTTCGTGATTCAGGCTTAGTTTGGATGAGTAATGCATTTATTTGTGGTTAATATAAAAATATTGATGACGGTAAAATTAAATACTATAATAATATTATAATATGAGACTAAAAGTAAACTAAACACACCGCACTACAGTTAACTATCCATCCAAATCCTACCTTTTATTCATCACCATGTATGATGGAGGGTTATTAAAGTTATACCACTTCAGCCAGGAGGACTAATTTTTCCACTTATTATCTGTTCATTTTAGATTAAATTATTAATACTTTTTTAATGAAAATTAAGTACTACTTTTTTTGGGTAAATATCTCAATAATACCAAAAAAAATCAAAATTTACCGGACAATATAGGTTTCGGGAAAATTGGTTGAAAGTGCAATTTCCCCAAAAACGCGCCCACGTCAACAAGGCGTTTAGGGGAAAAGCTTGACCTAAAAAGCGTCCCCTGGGGGAGCGCTTTTGGCCACCTCAGCAAAAACGCTCCCACGAGGGCGCTTTTCTTTGAGGTGGCCAAAAGCGCGCTCAGTGAGGCTATGAAAAAAAAAAAACTATAAATACCCCTCCAACCCTTCATTTTTTCACACTTCAATCCTTTCTCATTATTCTCTCAATTTGCTCTCAATTTTCTCTCAAGTTTCTCTCAAAGTCCTTGAAATTTACGCTCAAATTTCAAAATAGTCCTTTACTATTTACGAAAAAGCCCTTTATAATTTTTTTAATATATCTATTTTTTGGAAAATTTGAAAATACTTTATCGGAGTACAATGGCCGGGGAATTACGTCGCCTAGACAACAAGCACATTGCCGTCGAGCAAATGAAAATGGTAAGTTTGAATGTTAATTTTTCAATATTATTAAATTTTTTAATTATGTAATTTTAATTAATTTTGAATTTTATAATTTTTTAAACAGTCTGTAGATCGGGTGTTGCAATGTTATATTCGCAACATGCCTGGTCCCCATCGCCATTGATCGAGAATTACCTGCGGGAAGCGGGTTTTTGGCACGTGGCCACGATAGGCCGGGGGTTCAAGTTGGACCCGCCTTTGATCAGCGCGTTGATAGAGAGGTGGAGACCCGAGACGCACACTTTCCATCTGCCATGCGGAGAGTGTACCATCACCTTAGAAGATGTGCGATTCTGATTGGGATTACCGGTGGGCCGGTTCGGTAGTCACGGGTCCGTAACATCTCTCGATTGGATGGCCGTATGCTACGAGCTTCGGGTGCCATTCGAATAAAATTCAAGGAGCTCGGATCGATATGGGTTGGTTACGAGACGCATTCCCGCAGCCGAATGAAGGTTCGACCGAAGAAGAAAGAATACGGTATGTGCGGGCATACATACTTCAGATAATTGGAGGCTATCTGATGCCGGACCTCTCTAGAAACCTCGTCCACCTAAGATGGCTCCTGAAACTTGTTGATTTCAGAGCAGCCGGTGAATTAAGTTGGGGGTCTGCCGTGCTATCGAGGTTGTACCGGGAGATGTGCTTGGCGCGACGCCGAGTAAAGCAAAATCGGAGGTTGCCTATCACTACTGTGATCATGGGCATGGTTTCGATTTCCATTTTTACGTCCTCGACTCGACTAGCCATATTCATTCCCACGCGATAACGAGGTAAATTTAATATTATATTTTACAATTATGTCGTAGATTTATAGTATAATTGCATGCTAAAAGTTTATTTAATTAGGTGGAACCATCCGACGAGTCATGTTGGAATACCTAACTCGCTTGAGGATATACGGCTCCTATTGGAACAACGGTCGGAATCACAAGTAAGTGTCGAATTTCGTTATTATAATTTAGTATTTCGTATGTAGTGTCTAGTATTATGTATATAACTAATATTTTGGTAATGTTAATATAGTTTCAATGGACACTGAAATCACGAGGATCCCGAAATTCGGGCGATAGTCGGAGGAGGAGTTCCTCCAAAATCCGAACAGTTGGCACGTTAAGGTCCCGTTAATCACCTACTCAACCGTGGAGATGCACCAGTCAGATCGGGTTCTGCGGCAATTTGGATACCGGCAACCGATTCCCGTGCCTCCTGAGGTGCTCGATGATGAGCACAAAGTGGACTTACGGCAGCAGCACACGGATTAGCCAAGATTTTGGTGAGAACATATCGAGGCGTGGGAGAACCGGTATGACTTTTTACCTAACAGGAACCGATCATAGTTCCCGAGTTAGCGTGCGTGCGGAGTACATGCCATGGTTTAGAATCCATGGCAAGCCGTATCTGTTGTCCGGATGAAGAGAGCGGCGGCGGCAAATTCGCGGCGAAAGGAACGTCGGGCCCCTTTACATTTATGGAGAAGGGGTGATGAGGCAGGCCCGGCAACAGCGCCTACACGATCACCCGGCCCGGCAACAAGCGCCTACACGATCATCGGGCCCATCAACGGCGCCTACACAATCACCGGGCCCATCGGTTCGGTATCAACACCGACATCACAGCGTCCACGATTTATGCGGTGCGTACCACGCCCTTATATGTATCCTCCTAACCCATATATGTTTCCTTCTCCTAGTCCACCCCGAGTTGGAATGCATGGCGGGTTCGAGTCCATTCCGACAACTCCGTTAGGCGACCGATCGTGAGGCCGACGTCGGGATTAGAGGAGGCGCCGTCGGGAGCGATTCTTTCCACGGAGCTCCTTCACCCGACGGGATGCGATCACCCCGCCGTGGTTTATGCAAACACCTCCGGGTCATTATTTTATCAATGTGGGTCATCATCGCAACACCGAGAACCGGACTCCACTGCCGGAGGAACCCGATTCTTCGAGGTTCCACGACCCCGTCGGAAGCTAGAAGAAGGAGGAATCCGGTAGCACGTAACCGCCGACCGCCCTCTCGTGCTTTGGTTCCCACCGGCATCAACATTGATTAGGATGGGCTTTTTAGTTTTTAAATTGTAATAATTTTTTTATTTTTGAATCAAAAAGTTGTTTTTATTTGTGTTTGTAATTTAATTTTAATATCTTCACTAAAATAGAAGTTGTGTATTTTTTTGTATGTAATTTAATTTGATTTTTTTAATAAAATAAAAATTTATTTTTATTTTTTTATTTTTTAATTTAGTTTTAATATATTTAATAAAATAATAGTTGTTTAATTTTTTTATTGTAATTTAATTTTAATATCTTTAATAAAATAGAAATTGTTTAAGTTTTTATTGTAATTTAATTTTAATATATGTAATAAAATAAGAAATTGTTTTTTATTTTTATTTTATTGTAATTTAGTTTTAATATATTTAATAAATAAGAAGTTTTCTTTATTTTTATTTGTTTGTAATTTAGTTGTAGTATATTTAATAAATAAGAAGTTTTCATTGATAATTTAGTTTTTTGCAATATAAATTTTTTTATATTTAATAAAATTGAGTTTAATATTATTTCTTTTGTAATTTAATTTTTGTAATTTAGTTTTAATATCTTTGATAAAATAGAAATGGTTTAATTTTCATTTTTTGCAATTTAATTATTTTATATTTAATAAATTTGAGTTATTGTACAAAAGTTCACCGTTTTCCTCCAAAAACAGAAATTACATAGCCAAAGAAGAGACAAACAAGCTAAGAACACGGTCAACTAGTCCGATTTGGACACGAGCGAGATGTATGGCCGGGTTCCTACACCACCCCCGCGCCGACTTTGGTTGGTCGGTTCTCGGATATCCATATTGTTGCGTATTCTAGTCGAGGAAGGTCGACCTTTTGGTTTGCGCCTCAATTCTCTATCGGCAACAGCTTATATGGTGCAAGCGATCACGATGGCCACTTACGTTCATCCGGGGATGGTGGGAATACGTGTCTCCACACGTTGTACATGTTTTCTAATTTGTAGACTTCGTCGACATAGCTCATGGGGTCAAGGCGAAGATTATGACAAGCCGCAAGTACATGAGCACATGGGTAACGAAGTGCATCAAATATCCCACGATCGCATGTCCTATTCGTCAAGTGTACACGATAATGCCCGCCAACAATACCTTGGTTCGGTCTGTCAAACTCGTGACACGAAACCATAAGGCTGTCGTGGTCGTGACACTTTGTGTGCATGGTGTTCGCCCGTGCCTTCCCACGGTTAATTTCTTGCAAGACCTTCGGGCTCCATACATGGCCTCCTTGCATCTGCCCTCGATAACTCGCTGCTCTCTTCGGAAATAGTACCGTTAAACGAAAATATGTCTCCGCAAAACCGCTGTAATCGCGGATGACGGGTTCCTTTTAACCACAGTAATTTATGCATTCGGCCGAGTTTGTGGTCATATGACCATATCGTAGGCCGTCATCATATGCTTGTGTCCACTGTTCAAAAGGAATATTGCACAAGTACTCTGCGCTTCCGGCGTTATCTGCGCATAAATCGCCAACATCTCGTGAAAGCGGTCTTTATTGATCTCGTACCTCGCCAATATACGTTGATAGCGAATATTACATACCACTATTCAATTGCGAATACATTGAAAATTTCAAAAGAAATTATATTAATAGATATTTCATACCCATATCGGTCACTTACCGTTTCTGTCTTTTAGATCGGTGTTGCCCATAGTAGTTGGATGAAACATGCCTCAAGCAATATCGATGGTATGTGCGATGCCACATGCTTCCACGTCGTTCTATTGCCGCAAGTATTCCAGGCCCCGATCCGATATAACGCATATGTCAGGTTGAGGGCAGACATGCCTCCTTAACCTAGATAGGAAGAAGTCCCAGTCATCAGCTGACTCCCCTGGTGTTATTACGAATGCAATCGGAAGGATTCTCCCACAGCCGTCTTGTGTCACAGCTAGCAATAGCCGATGCGTATATCTACCATACATGAAGGTACCGTCAATTTGTACTAATGGCTTGCGGTATGTAAAAGCATCTCGGCATTGCTTAAATGTCGAAGCAGCGCTTGAACACCGCGCATCCATGGAGCAGACGATCGTTGTAGTACGCCGGTTCCGTTTCAAGGTCCGTTGTCTTTTCGGGACATACGTCTCAACACACGACACCACCGCCACACTTCATTATATGAAGCGCCCCATCGATCGTGCAACTTTTCCAACGCCTATCGCTTGGCTATCCAAGCCTTTTCGTAAGAGGCGTGTACCCCATTTGGCTACGAATATTGCCAATTAAGGCGGCAGATTGTAGTTTTGGGATCGGCCTTCACCTTCGGGATTATTAAATCACCAACATGTGCGAATCCATCTCGGATGATCTTGTGTTACACACATCAACGAAGTACGTTAAATAATGCAACATTACATAATATTAGTGTTATTGAAATCATTGAACACATAGTGGTACTGCACGGTAAGACATGTATGCGGACCTTTGTACTTTTTCACCTCCCACATCCTCGTCCTTTTCCTCAACGACGCCATGATTTTCCATGAACATGTGCCGTCTTGCTTGCGCACACTTCGCCTGCGTACCTATCGAGGTTTGATTTAACCATAGTGTAGTTAACCCGTTCTCGATGTTGTATTGTTTCAATGCACCAAGAAAAGTATTCTTGTTGGAAAAGCGGTTACCAACTTCTAATTCGTCCGAATCCAACGAAGAATTTGTGCGGTCACGCCCGTGTGGTAGTTCAGAAACTCCAATGCATCATCTTGAGATAGATCGACATTATGCATGTGTATTTGGAGGTGAGTATGCCCCGAATAGCGGATCTTCTTC
This sequence comes from Gossypium sturtianum, assembly GCA_025698515.1. NCBI lineage: Eukaryota > Viridiplantae > Streptophyta > Magnoliopsida > Malvales > Malvaceae > Gossypium > Gossypium sturtianum. The sequence continues at coordinate 5,095,839 of CM046950.1, forward strand.
TTCTTCGTCGAACCGCCTCAACGTCTTCAGTACAATTGGAGCGGGCTCCGGTTCGAGAAAATAATCCAACACGCACCGTCGGGCCCTGGCTCTCGAGGTGGATCCACATCGGATTCATCGTCCGACCCTCCATAACCTGCAACAAACGAGGCCCTCTCGCCGGTGGATGTCGTCGGGAGTACATCATCCCTCCTTAAACATCTTTCGTACAGATTCCAATCGTATGTGGATTGCCAACCACTAGAAGTTGACGACGCCCCCAATACGTATTTCTATCATCGGACGTCGATCGACGGATATGCATGTCCCATCCACCAACCGAAAGTCGTCGTGCGGGGTTATGTTTTCCATACTACGATTGCACGGGCACTTCTGTGTTTTGCCTCCCACTTACAGAGTGTCGACTTGGGGTCGTGTATTCCCCTCGAACGATACTAGATGTTGAGGTCGCAGCCAGATCACTTGGAGATGAAAATTCTACATATACCTCGATATAGGGTGAACCACTAGCAAGATGAGTCTCCACCATTGCCTCAAGGCTCCGAGGACCTTTGATGTCGAATGAGTCATATCTCACCGGATCAACCGAAGCGCAAAATCTATACTTAATAGACTGAACTTTCATTGGCGTTGTTCCGAATATTTTACGCCTAATTCTTTTTGCGAAGTTCTACCAAATCGACGTTCTGATTAAAACTCAATCGCTGTTGTGTTCTCCGATAAGAAAACAACACCATTTTTGGTGTCTCGCACTTCACCATCGTAGTAAATAACAAAGATTAATACGTTCAGTCATTTTTAATTTTTTTTTCCTTTTGCTTGAATTTGGTTTCGGCAATCGAGAATGAAATTTGGGTGATTTATAGCCTAATTTTGCTGGAGAGCACTGTAGCAAAAGTGCGTCCACTTAGGAGCGTTTTTGGCCATTGTTTGTTCAGAAACGTCTCCTCAAAATAATTTTGCCGAGACCACTATAGCAAAAGAGAGTCCACGTGGGAGCGTTTTCGGTCATGGTTTGTTCGCAACGTCTCCTCAAAATAATTGTGCCCGATACCATCGTAGCAAAAGCGGCGCCCACGTGGGCGCCGCCGCCACGGTTTTGTTCAAACGTCTCCTCAAAATTATTTTGCCGGAGACGGGAAGGAAACCACAAAGCAGCGTCCGTCGTCGCGTTTTTGGGAAAACGGCCTAAAGCGCGTCCCTGGGAGCGCTTTTGCCACCTCGCCAAAAGCGCACCCTCGGAGCGTTTTTTCGAGGTGGGTAAAAGCGCCCCCCGTGGACGCGCTTTAGGTCGTTTTTCTCAAAAACGCTACCGACGGACGCGTTTTTTGGGGAAATTGCACTTTCCGGTCAATTTTCCTGAAACCTATACTTTCCGGTAAATTTTGATTTTTTTTGGTATTATTGAGATATTTACCCACTTTTTTTTCCTTTTAATGAAAATTTCCTTGCTCCTTTATTAATGGTACAACTATAATTTTAGTCCCTCTCAAATTAATTTAATTTTTTTAGCCTCTTTGTTAAATGAAAATTTTCATTTTTGGCCCATTCCAAACATTAAAAATTCAATATAAGACATTCTAATATAAATTAATTAGCTTTGGCTATTTTTTTTGTTTTAATTTTATCTCGACTCTTCCATTACACAATTCTGAACTTTGCTCTTAATTATCACCTAATTTTGTTGATTTGAACTAATAAATGTTAGAATGAAGAGCGATCGAACAAGTTATATTATAATCTTGTTAGTTTAGACAAAGAGTTATATTCTAAAAGAGTAATGAAGCGTTAGCTCGGTTGGTATCGGTTTTGTTTTCATTGTAAGGGGATGTGGGTTCAAAGTTCGAACATGCTGAAACATGTTTCTCTTACTATTTAAAGGTTGGGTATGATTGACTGAAAATAAACATAACAAATTTTAACAAAAAAAATGCTTACAATTTTAATGATTAAATTGATATTTTTAAATCGAATTAATTTCTAAGAAAATTTTAAGTTCTAATTTCTCTCAAAATTGCAACCAAATAATAATTCAACTGCTAATATTTAAATATAATTTAATTTTTTAATTATCCAGGAGAAAATAAATTGTGCGAATTTAAATGTTAATAAACCTTAAACAACACAATTTAGGAACATTATACACAGTGAGTCACTTTAAAATAACATCGTTCTTATTTTGGTCACTCTAAATTATTTTTTGTCAATTTAGTCATTCTAATTGGGATAATTATTCGAATTGATTTTAGAATTAACGGATTATTGATATGACATATTAGCCAATTGAATGATGACACTTGGCACATTTTTTTTACTTTTGACAAAAGCTCAAGGACCTCTTTGTGATTATTCCAAAACGTTTTTTTCTTTCTCTTCTCCGTGTTCCTCTGAAATGGAGAAACCACAACCCACCATTTTCTGCACTTCCTTCCTCACGCGATAGTTAATTGTTAACTTGAATTTCTAAAATTGGGGTTCCTGGGTTTTTGAAATTCAAGTTAACTTACACCCCCAAATCCTTCAAGCAACCACTCCTCTTCTTCATTATTGCTCTTTCCTTTCCTCACAACCCAAATGAAGTGCTGCCCTGTGGGTTCAATGGCGAAAGTTATCTCCGTTAACTGAGCAGCATTGAAATCAACGGCACTCCCAAAACATATGTAAACCACTGATTTGAGTTGTTTCGAATCAAGCCAGTTTAAACATTTTTGTTCATCGATCAATGGTTTCTTCCTTCTACCTGCTTTATCTTCAATGCCCCTGTTGCACACTGAAACAGGGCCAATATGGCAATATGCCATGCCTTTCTTCCTAAAATGTTCCTGTAGTGATCGACAAAAGGTATAGAGAAAAACCCAAGTTAACTACTAACTATCCTATGAGAAAGGAAGTGCAGAAAATGGTGGATTGTGGTTTTTCCATTCTAGAGGTACACAAACAAGCGAAAAGGAAAAAAAAAGTTTTGGAATAATTGCAGGAAAAATCCTTAAGCTTTAATTAAAAGTAAAAAAGAGTGCTACATATACTCATTCAATTAATTAATATACCATCAACAATTTTTTAGTGGATTAATGAAATTTTTAATGTTAGTGATTAATTCAAATAATTATCTTAATTAAAGTATCTAATTTAATAAAAGAAAAAGGTTAAAGTAACTAAAATAAAAATCACGTGTAGTTGACATTTTAATTATCATTAATATTTTAAAAGGAAAAATTAACCTCGCCGAAAATCGACACATCATGCATGGGTTTGTTTGGCATTCGTCCACCCTTAAAAATTGAGCATGCATTATACACGTTTTTCTTTTCCTTATTAAAAATTATGTGTAAATTAAATGGAAATTTAGTTGATTGATAAATTTACAGAACTAAAATTTATAACATCTTAGATTTAAGGTGTATTTTTATTAATTTTATATAAAATATAAAAATAAAAATACTCTCATAATAATATACTTCGTTTTGATAATAAAATTATTTTATTTATTTTTTAACTAAATTAATGTTAATTAACTCGTAACACAACTTTAATTAAAAGTTTTAAATATATTACAATAAAAAAAAAATTGCCTACGTATCTTCGTATGATAATGATATAAAATCTTTTGGGTTGAATAACTATTTTATTTTTTAATTTTTTTTTTCAAAACTGCATTAATCTTTCAACGGACATCTTCTACACGTGAGTTAATTCATTTATTTTTCGCACGAAAATAATTTATTGTTTTTGGGATAAGATTTCATAATAATATATAGTAAGCTTATGAATTTTGATATTCTATTATTATTGTCATAATGTATATTATTTTTAAAAATTTTAATTATAAAATTATCGAAAGCTTACTTATTTTATAAAGTAACGGCATATTTCTATCCTTTTATATTTTGATAAATTTCGAAAAGTATATATACACGATGAGAATTATAAAATTTGAACCCAAGACATTATAATATTTAAGGTAAAGCACTATGTGGGGATTGAATTTGATAATTGTTCTAACAATCGAGTATAAACCTTTTTTTTGTCAATTTTTTTATGAGGAAATATTATGGATTAACTTGAATAAAAAAATTAGGTTTAAATCCGTATTAAACAAGTGTATAATAAGAGTTTTAACCATAATTTCATACAAGTTAAGACTTTAAACTCGAATTTAAAATCTTAACTTATATGAAATCGTGGTTGAAGTTTTTGTTAAATACTCATTTGACGTAGATTCACACCTTTTAGATAAATGATTGTACATATTCGTTTAAAATGAGTGTAAAACTAAAATGAAAAATGAAAAAAAAATCTGTAAAAATATCAAAAACTCAAAAAATAAATTTATTAGTTATTAAAAAATTGTAAAATATAGTGGGAGAACCAATTATATGATATTATTGGAATGTAATTACCTCCCCTTGGAATCTTCATGTTTTGACCAATAATAGTTCTAGGATAGAGAGAGTTGTTGATTAGAAGTGCAATTATTTAAAACTGCAGGCCAACAATTAATTAGTGATATGATTTAGTTTGTTAAGGAGGTAATATTGGAATGAAAGAGATTAAGGATGTTATAATATTAACTTTGCTTTTCTTCTAAAATAACTATTAACTTTACTTCTCTCGCCCAAAACCAACACATCATGCTCCTTCTACACCCTTAATTATTTAATTATGAAAATAATTGAAGGGAAAAATTAAATACTAAAATGATTTGAAATTTACGGTATTGCTCGTCGGTGTCGCCTGACACACCGGTGACATCACTCTCATGATGACCCAATGATATTTTTTTTAAAGATTTTTTTTATGCTGTCACTATGTCAAGCGATACCAATATGTATTTTTTGTAATACTCGTGAAAAGTACGAGTATTCATGGTGGAAAAAAAAAGGAAAAAAAAATTTGTAATAGATGCCACCGATGTGGCAAGCATCACCGGTGGAAATTTTTAGAAAAAAACTAAAAAGAAAAAAAATGAAATAGAAAAAAAAAAAAAAGGAAATTGAAATAAATAAAATGAGAAGTTTTGTGAGCGATGCTTGCTTCATAGGTGATTATTGACTTATTGGCTTGCCAGTGCCACCATTAGTGGATTGAAAAACTTACGAAAGGAAAACTAAACACAAGTCTAGAAAATAAGGACCACCTATGAAGCAAGTATCGATCATGGGATTCCCCCTTTATTATTTTCTTTCCTATTTCAATTGTTTCTTTTTAGTTTCTTCTTTTTTCTGTTCCATCTTTTTTTTTTTAAATTTCTATCGGTGTCGCTTGACACACTGGCAAAATCCAATTTTTTTTTAAATTATCGATGTTGCCTGACAAACCGATGACATTCATTAAAAAATATATATTTTCATCGTGAATACCCATTTCTTTTACGAGTAATTTAAAAAATACATATGGTGTCGTCTGCCACAGTGGCGACACCCAATTTTTTTTTTTAAACCAATCATTAGGTCATCATGGGGGCGGTGTTGTTGGTGTGTCAAACGACATCGACGAACACTGTAGATTTCAAGTCATTTTCGTATTTTATTTTTTCCTTGAATTTTTTCATAATTAATTAATTAATTTAGGTTATTTAAAAAAAACGTGAATTATACATGTTTTTTTGTTCTTACCTTTTAGTAATAAGTTAAATTTAATTAGATTATAATACAGTTAGTTGTCGTCTAAATAAATTTACGTGAATATATATTTATTAAATATCATACATATAATTTAAATGAAGTTGCGGTTGAACTGAGAAAATAAAACAACTAAAATGTATAAAATTTTAAATTTAAATCTCGATTAGATGTATTTTTATTAATTTTATATAAAATATTATATTTTTATAGACAAAAATTTATCTATTAATCATTTTCATTTGAATTAGTATTGATAGACTCTTGACACTAATTTAATTAAAAATTTTAAATATAATATTAATAAAAGGTAATATATTTTTTAAAATAGTCTATTAAATTTCACCTTATCTGACTTCAGACGATAATGATGTTAAATATTTTCTTTTTTGTTGTTGAAAAAAAATGATCATCAAAGTTTTTTTAAATATTCTTTCCCAACATCTTAATCTTTCAAGTTGTACACTTGACTTAAATTATACATTTATTTTTTAGATGAATTTTTTTTATTTAAAATTGAGTAAATTAGTCTATCTATGAAACACCCCACACCCGGCCCACGAGCCTGGACCGGATCTGGTATGTTCCTTAAGTAAACCGGTTTCAATGTTCTTTGTTACTTAGAGAAAATTTGTGTAATTTTAGAAAATTATCGTTTTGGGTTGGCTTAAGTTGGAAACCCATTTATTTTACTTAAAAATCATTTTATTATGGTGACAAAACAATTTTAGGGTTTATTTTGAAAGAAATAATTTTAATTAAACTTTAGTCAAAAATAATTCTTAACATAATAAATTAAAATAAACAGAAGTAAAGAAATCCAACTTGGGTCTTATGGCCTTATAACATCAATCAAAACCCAAAAATAAAATTAAAGTACTTAGTAAAAATAAAAGTCCAAATCTTTGAATTTCTCCTTGCGATGCATGGTCACCTTCAGCTCCTACCGACCCGGTCCATTAATGCTCATCACCTGAAAAATATTCCCACAACGGGGTGAGTCAACAGACTCAATGTGTAACCAACACTAACATTCAATAGATCAGGCATACATATTCATATCAAACACTTATTCATACAATGAGATATCAATGATGATGCAACCCGAAACCAAAACCTAGATGCCATCCGCTACACATCCCCGTACCAACCCGCACACCGTGGGGACTACTAAGTCGACCCTCCATCCGCTACACACCTTCAAGGCCAGTCGCTGCAGTCGACGTGCTCATCGCCCATATAAAATTTGTGGCATAGCCACCAGATATAGTTGTGTCAAAAGACACGGACTCGAGATAATGTAAACCGGTTACCACATTCGAGATAATGTGACCGAAGTCACCACATTGAGATAGTGAGACCGAAGTCATCACATTCACTTCCCCTTTCTCATAAATCCCGAATGACCCATATTTTTTCTATATCATGCATCTCATACTTAAATTCACATTCATATATATTTTCACATGTTATAAAATAACATATTTCATAATCCTAATGGGAGTAGGAAACGTACCTGAGTACTTTTGTACCACATTAGGGTACTTAGCCATATTCACATTAATATATATATATACATAGATTAAATATTGCCATGTATCATATTAAATGATAGTGGGGATTACACACTGATTCGCTTAATGAAGTCCTTGAAATCCGAAGAAGAACTGATCTACTGATTTAGATCCTTAACTCCTATATTCGGTCAATCATTTAAACATATTAATAAACCTTTTCAACCACAATCCAAATCCTAGTAGGATTTGTATACTGAAAACCTACCTTGTTGCCGATTGACTTAAGAATCAAGTCCCAAAACTTTGTTGTATTCCTTCTTGCATTCGGCCAACATTAAAACACATCATAGGTTAGTTTCGGCTTTTGGGAATAAATCCAAATACTTAAAATAGGCTTTGGCCGAATGTCTTAAACACATACCTTTGTGATCTCAAATCCCGAAAAATATCCTTGCTTTCCTAGGGATGTCGAAATTCCTATAATCACATGTTAGGTTTAATCTAACATTAAAACTTAAAACAAGACCTTTGGATCTTATAGTTTCTTACCTTAGATCCCGAAATATTCCTCCTTGTAGTCGATGGTTGTAGAAACACGAGAGATCCCCTTAATACTTCATCGACTACTTCCTTGCTTAGATTCACAGGAGATTCGGCTATGGCTTCTAATGGAGAGGAAAATATTCGGCTAAGTTCCAACAATTACTTAATTTCGACTTGACAAAAGAAAAGAAAGAAAAGAAGAGAGGAGAGCACTAAGAATTTGGCAGAGAAAGGAGGAAGCAAAAATTGATGAGTAGCCCTCCTTCCTTCCTTTTATAGCCGAAATTATCATCTAAGGAGTCCCTTACTTGGCCACCACTCCTCTATCGATAACTTTATCCTTTAATTATCATAAATAAAAGAGTTTAAATCCAACATTTATCTCTTCAAAATAATCCAATTTAAAAATCCTTTATTTATCACCCTTTTAATCGAATATTTATGAAAATAAAACACCTCCTTTCTAGAAGCATGTGCCGTCCACCTCAGTCTTCTGGAAGCAAAAATAAAACCTCTTTTATTTGCTTCCCAAGTGACTCAAACTCAGGCCCATTCCTCTTGCATATGGCGCCATTTCCATAGGCCCTAAGTGGCATCTTGGACCACTTTTCCAAGCCTGCTTGTGTGTCAAATTTCACAAACTTTTTTCTTTTAAGGCCACCTTGCCTTGATTTCCTATTTTAGAATTTAAAACTTAACATTTCCGGGTCATTTCTAAGTTTCCTAAAATTTTCGATCGGCTCAGTAAACTTGCCATTTTCTTACATTTCCAAGTTTCAGAAATGTGTACTTTCTATTTTTGAATCATTTCCTTACATTTCGTGTTTCCAAAAATGTTTATGTCTATGCATTTCGTGTTTCCAAAAATGTTCATGTCTATGCATTCCGTGTTTCCAAAAATGTTCATTTCCATTTTCATTTTCATACATTTCGAATTTCCAAAAATATTAAAAATTTATTCATATTACTTAAGACTTGTCATTTCATACAATTAAACCGAAAATGCATAGGCCCTTTCCAGAATGTTACAATCTATGTTAATTTAAAATGTAAATTAGTTATTTCTCTTAAAAATTTCATCTATTTTTATTGTTAAAAGTAATTACACGTGACATGTGACGTGCGTTTCATTTTGACATATAAAGATTAAATTTTAACAATAAAAATAAATAAAACTTTTTACAAGAATAATTTATTCTTTAATCTAATATACAAATTTAATCTAACAACGTGGCGTATTTCCAGATAAGGTTTCATCATATACAAAAGGCTTAGGATATCCTATTAGCCTTGTCTCAATTAATTAATTCTTTAATCTAAGTTTCCCTATAAATATCCAAACATTTCTATGATTTCGGCACACCAACTTCAAACAATCCAAGTCATATATTTCTAGTAGCTAATAAGATCCCAGAAAAAAAAATGGTTCTCGGAGATCTAGCGAGTTCTATCGGTAATGTTGTCAGCGACATTACCGGCATCAATAAAACCACCAAGACCGTCACAGGCAGTGTTGTTTTAGTTAAGAAGAATTTTTTGGACTTAACTTCCTTGACCTCAACCGTAGTTGATGGCCTTTTCGAGTTGCTTGGCAATGGTGTCACTCTCCAGCTCGTCAGTGCTGAAAATACTGATCCTGGTACGTTTCATTGCCAACTCCTTTTATTATTATTATTTTTTTGAAATTATAAATATAATAATGTTTAAAAGAAATCAAAATTGTTGTGCTGTAGCAAATGAAAATGGAGGAAAGCTGGGGAAATTAGAGGCATTGGAGTATTGGAACCTGACATATACTCCTCCATTGGCTGGTAGTGATTCGTTGTATAAGGTTTCATTTGAGTGGGATGAAGAGCTTGGAATTCCTGGAGCTATCATCCTACGAAATAATCATGCGGCTGAGTTTTTCTTAAAGACAATTACTCTTGAAGATGTTCCTGGCGAAGGTAGAATTCATTTTGTTTGCAACTCGTGGGTTTATCCTGATAAACAATATAAACAACCACGAATCTTCTTCGCTAACAAGGTATTAAACATGATTTGATGATTATGAATCAAATGAATTAAACCCGGATTTCGTATTCAAGCAGAATTCTTTTTGTAGACATATCTTCCGCATGAGATGCCAGCAGCGCTGCGTAAATACAGAGAAGAAGAGCTAAAGGCCTTGAGAGGGGATGGGACTGGAGAGCTGAAAACAGGAGATCGTGTTTATGACTATGCTTTGTACAATGATTTGGGTGATCCCGATAACGGTGCAGACCTCGCTCGTCCGGTTCTTGGAGGTTCCGCACAGTATCCTTATCCTCGGAGAGGAAGAACCAGCAGACCACCTTCCAAAACAGGTTCGGATAAAGTTTTTGGACATTGAGTATACTGGAAATATCTATAATCTTACGTTTTTCTTAATCTGTTCATAGATCCAAACACTGAGAGCAGGGTTTTTCTACCGGAAGTTCTAAACATCTACGTCCCACGAGATGAGCAATTTGGTCATTTGAAGCTATCGGACTTTATTGCTTTTAATCTGAAGGGCTTAGTTAATCAAATCATTCCATTATTGGAAGCTTATGTTAATCTTACGCCTAATGAGTTCGACTCGTTTAAAGACGTGGACAATCTCTACTTCAATGGAATCCCACTTCCTACTGATCTTATCAATCAAATCGCAAGTAACATCCCTTTGGAGATGATGCAGGAGTTTTTCCGATCTGATGGCCAACAGCTCTTAAAATATCCAGTGCCTCAAGTGATTCAAGGTGAACAAATTTTAGTGTTATTAAATATTCCATGCATGCATGCATGGGTTTATTTAGAGGATCGGAGTAGTCCTATTGTTTGTATGTATGTATTTTAATATGTTGACTACTTGGGAGCAGATCGGAGTAATCCTATTGCATGGAGGACGGATGAGGAATTTGGAAGAGAAATGATTGCAGGATTGAACCCTCTTCTTATTCAGCTTCTCAAAGTAAGCTTAATAAAAAAGAACTCCAGTCAATCACTTTCGTCCAATTAGGGGGCGAAGCCATGTATTTGTTATAAAAGTACATAATTATTAAATTTGTTAAGAGATTAAAAAATAAATTGTTGACTTAATGAAGGGTATAAAAGGGATTTGAATTGAACCAACAGGGCCTGACGTTTAATTAGGTGGTCGAGGCTACCGATTTCTAATTATATTAGACTTGATCATGGGTCGAATCAGGTTGGGTTCGAGCCGAATTGATGTAAAATTTTAGACTTGTTTTATAGGCTCGATCCTGGCCTAAAAAAGGGCCTAAAAATCTGCTCAAGCACGACTCAGATTAAAAATGTTAAACTCGAATCCGATCTGACCTACTCATATTAAGGTTTTTTAAATTATTTTTTATATCAAAATAAATCTAAAAAATATAATACATCAACTACACTAAAAATATTAAAATAAATGTTTCCAAAAAAATTCTACCCAAGTCCTGACCCGTTTAAAAAACGGACCTTTTTTTTTTTTTTGTTCAAGCCTATATTCTTACTCAAACTCTCCGACTTTTGTTGAAGGCCTCGAATCTTTTACAAGAAGTTTGACATTAAAAGCAAAATTAGGAACAAAAAACACTCAAACTTTATATATGTAAAGGGTTTAGATATTATTTTATATATCTCAACTTATAACACTATGAAATCAATTGCAGGAATTCCCTCCAGTGAGCAACTTAGATCCTGAAGTGTATGTTAATCAAAACAGTTCAATAACCAAACAAGACATTGAGTATAACTTAGATGGACTTACTGTTGAAGAGGTAATATTATATATATATATATATATATATATATAACTTTTTCTTTATTTCTTGGTATATCACTAATGATCTTTGGACGTGACACAGGCACTGCCGAGTAAAAGGCTATTTATATTGGATCATCACGACACACTTATCCCTTACCTTAAGACGATAAACGAGTATACAGAAGCAAAAACATATGCATCTAGGACAATTCTGTTCTTGAGAGGGGATAATACATTGAAGCCAGTGGCCATTGAATTGAGCTTGCCAAAAATGGAAGGAGATAAAATTGGATGCGTTAGCAAAGTATACACTCCAGCTGAACATGGAGTTGAGGGTTGGATTTGGCAACTTGCTAAAGCTTTTGTAAATGTGAATGATTCTGGTCACCATCAGCTAGTGAGCCACTGGTAAGGACATACATGCGCCAAAGAAGATTACATATACATATATGTATTTGAAGCTTACATAGGCTGTGTTTTTTATTTGGTGTCAGGTTGAACACTCATGCAGTGCTAGAGCCATTCGTGATTGCAACAAACAGACAGCTGAGTGTGGTTCATCCAGTTTATAAGCTTCTCCATCCTCACTTCCGTGACACCATGACTATTAATGCATTGGCTAGAGAATTGCTCATTAATGCTAATGGAATTATAGAGAAGACATTTTGTCCTGGAAAATACTCTCTAGAGATGTCCTCTGTAATTTACAAGAGTTGGAATTTCATGGATCAGGCACTTCCCAATGATCTCAAGAAAAGGTATTATAATAATCTTAGTAAAAAAATTAACCAGGGATTTATAGTATATATGTTTTCATAGAAATTATATGGTCTTCTGTTTTCTATTTTTTATCAGAGGGATTGCAGATGGTGATATTAATTCTCTGGATGACCTTGACCGACTATTGATAAAAGACTACCCATACGCTGTTGATGGGTTGAAGATCTGGTTTGCTATTGAAAAATGGGTCAGAGATTACTGCTCATTCTACTACAAGACCGATGAAATGGTTCAACGGGACCCTGAACTTCAAGCCTGGTGGAAGGAACTCCGAGAGGTGGGTCATGGTGACAAGAAAAACGACCCATGGTGGCCTAAAATGCAGAACCTTGAAGACCTGATTCAATCTTGCACCATTATCATATGGATCGCTTCTGCACTCCATGCAGCTGTCAACTACGGACAATACGCCTACGGAGGCTACTTCCCCAACCGCCCAACACTAAGCCGAAGGTTCATGCCTGAGAAAGGCACCCCTGAGTATGCAGAGCTTGAAAAGAACCCTGAGAAGGTCTTCTTTAGAACCATGTCTTCGCAGCTACAATCCCTGACCGTCATTACGGTGCTCGAAACGCTGTCGAACCACGCATCGGATGAGGTGTATCTTGGACAACGAACCCCCAGCTGGACCACCGATGCAATTCCCCTAGCAGCTTCGGATGCTTTCAATAAGAGACTTGCTGAAATTGAAGGGGAAATCTTAAAGATGAACACAGACAAGACATTGAAGAACAGGGTTGGTACCGTCGATGTTCCTTATAATTTGCTTTATCCAACAGGTGATGTTGGCATTTCTGGCAAGGGAATTCCAAATAGCATCTCAATCTAATTGAAAGGTATAAATTGCATGAAATAAGTGTTGCTAAATAATATTATTGCAGCACATCAAATAGTATTATTGTCTATATTTTGTGTTATTTTCGTGGGTACACTGATCTCGTCCTCCAAGTTTGTACTCATCTTCACTGTCATGCTACAATATTATTCACTCTCAATAAATTAAAGACTCTATATACAAGAATCAAAACAAGCAATAATTAAATTCCGTCTTCTAATATAGTCAAATTTTACTTAAATAGACCACTAGATCTTTAAAGAGATTGAACGGTTTGTTTAGATTAAGATATTAGAAAAAAAAAAATGTATTTTATGAGATAAAATTAATTATAATTGAAAGAATATATATTAATTGTTTGTCTATTATAAACTCTGGTCAGAAAAGGTGAAATGCGTCTTATTCATCATTTATTGAGTCGAAATTGAAAGGTCCTTGTTCGTCATATCTCGAGGTCGCAAAATACAGTAGCTAATCCTATGGCCAAGTGTATGACGACTAATTCCACAGAAATTCATTGGTTTGAAGAACCACCGCAATAAGCTAGAAGTTTAATTGAGGCGGATTATGTTCTTACTTTGAGGCACTAGTGTAATTTTTTTTAATTTTTCACTTTAAACGGTCTTTTTTCTACAAAAAAGAAAAAACCACTAAACCCAAGAATTTGCATTCAATTAATTAACATTCCCTCAAACAATAAATATATAAACTATTTTTAAAAAAAAAACTTTGATAATAAATATTAATTTTTTTAATGAAAAAGCACACTAAACCCAAAATTTTTAAAGAAACTAAAAAAAAAAAACAAAAAAAACCAAACACAACATACCTATCTAATATACGATGGCGGAGCCTGAAATTTTTTTGGAGCGTCAGAATTAAATTGTATATTTTTACAATAGTAAACATTGTAATTTTATCATTTTAATAGTTTATATTTTTATAATTTTTAAATGGTTAAATCAAATTTTTATCATTTCTAAAAGGATCAAAATACAAATTCACTATTATTAATGAAAATTTTTATAAATTATAAAAGTTATAAATTAAAATTTTACTATTTTAAGCACAGATTTCGAAAATCTTGCCTTCCTCTCAAATTTTTTTGTAACCTAGAAAGGTATGTGAGGAAAAAAAAATTCCAATTGAAGGAAACTTGGGTGAGACGGAAGTTATATTGTATGCAAGGCTTTATCGATATTTTTAATGTGATAAAAATATTTTTAATAATAGTTATTAAAATTTATAATCAAATATCAAAATTGTTTTTTATGGATATCGAAATCTCTAATCAAATACTAAAATCTTTAATAGACTACAACTTTTAATGAAAGATGTTATATATTTTGGTATATAAAAAAAAAAAATTTCACCGATGTGTCGGAGCCAATAGATTGTACCAATATTTTTAATATAATATCAGAATTTCTAATCAAACACCAAAATTTTTTATAAATACTAAAATTTGCAACTAAATATCAAAATTTCTAACGGATATTGAATATTTATGTTTTAATATATTTCAATTAAAAAAACAAGGAAAAAAATGGAATAATAGTTAAGTCACATGTTCCATTAGACAATTAACGAGAAAGGATAAAAAGAACAAACCCAATTAATTGGATGATGAATTTGAAACTTTAAATAATTGGATGACTAAAAAAGATAATTAACTATAATTGAGTGAGGTGTTGAGTGAGGTGTTGTGAGTTTACCCATAAATAAATATTAAAAAGCGTCTTCGATTAACGTGACTCGTCTATGTTAGACCGTCCCTTTTCCCAACAATTATGTTTTAGATAAATATGTGGTTTCAATGTCATCTGTGATGCTTACAATTTCTGTGGTCCTTTTAAGATTGGGATTTCTATCATGACCTACACTCAACTTTGTCATTATCACTCACATCAAAACACATGTTACCATACTATTTTAAGACATCCTCCATTTTGTTCCGAAAAATGTGGACATAACGTATATAATAATAATTATATGTTATTATTTATTATTATAAAAAATTAATTTAAATTAAAAGATTTAATTTAGTTAAAATTTATTGAGTTTTAATTATCAAATAAAATATAGGTTAAATATGTATAGATACTCTAGTAATTAAATTTTAATTGATGATAAACTGATTAGAAACTTCTTCTAATATCTCATCTTTAGAAAAAAAAGAGTCACATCCTCTGAATTACTTGTGTGTTAATTTTAAATATCAAAACTACAAAATTGAAGATTCCAAGAAACCAATGAGTGTAGGTACGTTTTCGCATTTAATTTTGTTCTCGATGATTTAACATGATAGATACTGGTTAATAAAATTTTATATCAGATTTTATTTTTACGATTCTAACACTAAGAAAATATTTTTTTATAGAATTTGTGTTGAATTATATATATATATTAGTATTATAAAGTTATAAATAAAGAAAGCAACCTTACTTGGCATAGTTATATGTATGCCAATTGACAACTTAATTAACGACACGTGTACATCTTAATTGAGATTAACAGTCAAGGCAAAAGTTAATTATGTTAAAATTGGTTTACATTGGGTGGAGCAATTGTGAACTAGAATTTATATAATTTCAGTAAAATAAGTGGTAATTAATTCTCCACGTATTTTAAATGTCAATTTCAGCAACAGTTAATTACCCATGTTTTGTCTTTATATATATATATATATATTGCTTTAAATTCTTTATACTCTACATTATCTCTCAACCATTATCAAGACAAAGTAAAATCGTGCATCTCCTGTTTCACTTAATTATTTTCACATGTCTAATTTTTTCTTAGAAAGTTTATTAAAAAGTAAACATTAAATTTAAATAAACATTTTTTTTATTTTTTTATTTACAAATTTAGTTATGTGGAAATTGATAAATATTAATATTGTATTAATATAATTGTAAATTAATGATAATTATGTCATGTTCTTAGTATGTAAATTAGTGATAATTATGTCACACTCTGAATAAATTTGTCAAGTAGCATATTTTAATTAATATACAATTGTATAAGAAATCATTTTACATAAGTAAATTAAAAATAAATTAAGAATACATAAATATTCAAGAAATAGATACATATCCAAACAAATAAAAACAAATATTTAAGAAACGCAACGTTATTGTCTAGCTACCATCAAACTAGTAGTGATGTCATTACGAACTTTTATCATTTCACTAGTACTTATACGCTCAACTTCTTGAGTGGAAATGCATTTAGTGGAGGGTTTTTTTTTTTTTTAGATTTATTTTATATTTTGGAGGTGAAAATGAAAATAGAAGAATGGAGATTACTGATATCTTGGTACCCTTATTAAGTTTGAAAGCATGTGGCAAAGATAGTAATTTTTGAATAAGCATTGTTAGATATGTCATCCATATATCTCATTTTCAATAAGTTGTGACAAAAAGTTACTTATCCCAACTTTTTTGTTTTTAAAGTTTTAGCTCAACAAACTCCTACAGACATCTATTCACTAAACATTACAACTTAAAAATTTGACTACTCAATTTTTCATTTGCACCTAAATGAACTAAAAACCCAAAATTCTGATTATCAAACACCTCGTTAATCTTTATATCAAATTTTGATTAAGGCCTGTGATTTCTAGAAATTCCATGTGCTTATTGTTTTTCTCTATCAGTTTGTGTTTCCAAGAAAATTAATTGTATCTGATCTTTCTCTGACCATTGAGATCGGATATGGGTTGTAATGTCTTCTTCTCTCCTTACAATGGAGGCCAGCTGACATTTTGTTTTATTTTAAAAAAATATCAAAAATAAACTTTTAATTCCAGCAATTAAAATCAAATCAATGGTTTTAAAAAAATAAGGTTTCTACAAATTATATAAAAAATAAAAATTAAGAATTATTCTATAATGACAAAATGAGGATATCATCCATGCATGCAAAAATATCAGTCCGGTGTTTATCAATCTTTCAATCATTTTTAAAAATATTATTATTTGAATATTTATCATTGAATAATAGACTCATAGTGCCAAATCTTTATAATTTTAAATTATATTAAACAGTCTGAAATCTGAAAAAAAAAATGGAACTCAAATAAGAATAAAATGTGTAAATAATAGAAATATATTATAATATTAGGGGATGAGGAAAATAGAATTTAAATCCGTGTTATTTAAGTGTCGGATATGTATTTTGACCATTACTTCAAATAAGTCCTAGCAAAATATTTTTATAATATAAAATTTAAAGTAAAATAAATGTAATTTTTAAAAATTATTTAAAATCTTATATCATTAATCCATATTATCCAAGTACAATCTAAAAACCTTAAACTAAAAAATATTTTTTAAAATTGTAATAACTTTTTAATTTTTTATATTAGTAATATAAATATATCTTTATAACTCTATCGGTATTCATATTTCATGTTTTCTTTACATATATTTAGCCGAACAAAATAATAACAAATACTAGCAATTAACCATTAAAGGATCTTCAATATATAGTGTTGACAGATTTGGGGTAGGGGTGAAGACAGAATAATTTTTAGGGGACGAATAAAATTTTAATTTTTTATAGTCTATATCTTTATAATTTTTAAAAAATTAAATCAAATTTTTATAATTTTAAGGGGGCTAAAGTGAAATTTTACCTTTATTAATTTAAAATTAAAAAAAAATTAAAAGGCCTAAATAGCATTTGTCTATTTTAAGGGGGTCGGGACCCATACCAGTCCCTCTAGATTCGCCTCTAATTTGGAGGTAAATTTGTTTTTATAGTTAAACCCCGTGTGTTGATCTGATTGTTAAGTTGTTCGCTACACCATATATAGCCTGGATTCTAATTACATCAATTATTCCTGTTAAGATTTTACCTTTCTCTTGTAATTCACAAAAAAAAATTATTTCTATAGCTACAATAAAGGTAATACTTTATCATTTTTTGAAAAAAAAAATACTATTTGAAATTTATGGAAAATAACTTGTCCTATTGTTAAAAAAAAAAAAAAAGAGTAACTCGGTAGTTACAACTATTTTGGGACATTGGAAAAATGTGAAGGATAAGTGTCTGTCCGAAACAAAATGGTCGGTCCGCATGATAAAATCGTTTTACACGTGAAGGATAAGTGTCTTTCCCAAACAAAAGGGTTGGTAAGCATGATAAAATCGTTTTCACATAATGTTTATGGTGAAATGACTTATAATATTCACATTCCTACCTATTATTATTAATCAGCAGTGAAGTGAAAGGTGAAAGGTTTGGTAGGATCTCCGTCTGCTTTAAAATTTTTATAAAATTCAAAATTAATAGTTATAAATTTACAGTTTAATTTTTTTAAAAATATAAAAATTTGATTTAATTATTTAAAATTTATAAAAATATAAATTATTTAACGAAATTATATTTTTATTATCATAAAAATATAAAATTTAATCCAACTCTCTAAAAAAAAATTCAAACTTATGATCACATATCATATGTTCCAACATATTTATTGCCCATCTACCTACTTATGAATTATTTAATTATATGATCCTCCAGCATGTGATACTCGCATGCTTGTTTACACGGTTGTTTGATATAAAATAATTATTAATCAAAGCCATCAAAAGTTAATATTTATGAAAGATTGCTTATTTATAATTTACCTCTTGAATTATATTTATTTCTCATTTTAATACTTAAATTTTGTACAGTTATCTATTTTGGTAATTAAAAGTTAATAACGATAAAAATAACAAATCAATTAGAATATTGATGTGCACATCATCAATAATATAACAAGTTAACCAGTGACGTGGCACAATGAAATTGAAATTATAATTAATATACTACTTTATTTTTTAAACATCAATGAATGATTTTTATAATAAATAAACATTATTTTTCTGAAATCCAAAATCTTTAATTGTTCAGACATTTTGGTACCTAGCATTATCTTCCGAATTTGTTAGACAGGATAAGCCCTTTTTTCCCTGACTAAAATATAATAATTTACAACCAGACAAAAGTCTTGTAATGAATGTCAGTATTACTACGTGTTTTGTGATATTGACGGTCCAAGCGTATTTTATTTTATATTATATAACAACATAAAGATTAGCCACCAGACAATAATTTAAACGAATGTCGATTTCCAAATCTGTCTATATATATAAATAAGATATATATCTTTTTTAAAATATATATATATTATAAAATAAAAATAAAAAGCCAAATAATAAAAAATTGGAAATTAACTCGCTTCTTTGGTATAGATATATAAATAATGTGGGTAAAAGATTTTGTGTAATAAGGTTTAAATGTATAAAAAAAATTAAAATAAAATTTTAGTTAAAGTGGTAAGAAAAGTTTGTAGATGTTGGTGTCAATGATTTAAATATCTAACATTTGTAATTTTTATCGGTTTTCTTACTAAAGAAAAGACAAAAAACCTCTCATGATAATACAACTTATTATGAATATTTTAAGGTTATTTTAATAATTTTTTTGACTAAATTAATGTCAAGTTTATTATATTTAAATAATAGTATAGATTATTTACACTAAAATAATTAATTATATATATAAATTTATTTTTATTTCTTCTAGGATGACGTGTATGATAATAAACTAATACGAGTGAAGGTTCAAATAGGAACACGTCCTACCTGTCAAAGCACTGTTGCTAAAAATCAAGGCTTTAGGATATTGAGGGCTCCACGTAAATATTGAGTCGGTGATTATTTCTATTAATAAAATCGTTTTAAAAATTTAAATTTATTCTCAATGCAACTTGGTTTTAATTTGATTTCAACGTATAAATCAACACATCACTTATCTAGACCTGTTTAAAATTGGGTAGCCCGCTCGATTCGGTTAGGCTGAGTTTAGATAAAGATTTTCGTATCTCAAATTAGGTTGACCTTATTTAATTTAAATAATAACAAAATGTTTTCAAAATTTAAATTTAATTATAAAAATATAATTTTTATTATTTTATTATTTTTAAATGACTAAATCCAAAAATAAATATAAAAATCGAATCTCCACCAGCGATTGGTTTATCCTCAGCTGCAAAGGGAAATGATTGTATGAAACAGTGACGCCACATTATTTGTATCTCTTTTCCAATAGTTTTATGCCACATCAGCATTTTCATCCTGAATTTCAGCATTTTCATCCTAAAAAAAATCAAATCTAAATTAAAATCATGAAATTCAGGATAAGAATACTGATGTGGTATAAAACTATTGGAAATAGATAATATCCTTGTTTCATACAATCCTTTCTCTAGCTGCAAATAATTGAGCATGTGTTATACAAGATTTTTAAAATTTTATTTTCTTTAATGTTAAACATGAGGTTTGGCTTTTAAATGTAATAATGATGATAAGAATTGCTAATATTTTGATTTTTTTTATGATTACTTTATAATTTTTTTAAAATTTTGACTTTTTTTTAATACTTTTATAAACTTTAAAGTATTTATTGATGTGACATATGTGACAAATATTGTTATATTAACATGAAGAAATATGTGTTGCTGCTTTATCATTATAAAAAAATTAATGTTTTAGTTGGTATTTTCATTAAAAAGCGTGATCCCATCATTTTAAAAAATTGATAATTAAATTTAACTAAAAAAAGTACAAATTAAACTGACAAAAATAAAATAAAAATTAAGAGCTAAATTTATCATTAAGCCTTCTAAAATCTTACATTTATGAGATTTTTTCTTAAAAATCTATCTTTTGTTAAAAAAATATTTTGATCTTATAAATGAGTTTCCATCTAAATATATCCTCATCATTAACTTGACTTTGGTAATTTCTTCTAGAAAAAATATAATGCTAGTTTAAATTATATTATTAGTCTTTATATTTTGTGAAAGTCGTGGATTTAACTCTTACATTTTAATTTAGTCATTTTTAGTTCATTTATTTTTCAAAATTTTAAATTTTAGTCCTCATGAAACTATAATTGTTAAATTCATTTAGTTAAGCTCTATCATTTCCAAAATTTGATATGACAAACATATTATCATATGTGTAATTACATGTTAACTTGTTATGTCCACATATTACTCGCTAAAAATTCAGTTAATGGATTAATAACTGACATTTGCTTATACTGAAATTTTAAAATTTGAAAAGTATAAAGATTTATAATGATCCAATTTAAGACATAGACTAAATTTACAATTGTATGCATAGTGCAATTCTAGTAAATAAATTTAATAGAACATATTTAAATGCTACTATTTGGATCAGGATTAAAATTTCAAATTTTAAAAAGTATAAAGACTAAAATTGACCATAGAAAAAGATAAAAAAATTACATTTGATCTAATTAAAGTATATAAACTAAATCCACAACTTTCACAAAATACAAACATAAGAACATAATTTAACCTAATGATTATAATTTTTACCTTTATATATGATATCAATCATATCACAGATTCACTCAAGCTTTGTGTTGAGTTAATTTATAATATAAAATTTTAAAAGTTACAATATAATTTTTATTTTTATATAATTAAAATTTAATCTGTCGGAACTATTTTTTTGTTTGGAAAACGGGCCGACTTAAAAAGGAAAACGGAGTCGCCACCAATCTTTTTTAGTGCGATTGGGTCACTTTAGAAAATATTTTGGTCTACGAATCTTAAGAAAAAGGGCTCGGGAGTCGGTTACGCACGAGGAAGGATTAGCACCCTCGCAACGCCCAAAATTGATACCGTATTGATTGATTAATGTCCTTAATATCGAAAATTTAAAAAAAATTAAAATATGAATCTTTAAAAATGTTTGGATAACTCGCATTGGATATCAGAACTCTCTTGTTCCGAAAAGTTGAAACACCACATCCAGCACGATAGGACACGATGTTTCAAACCTTCGATACCAAGATCATTTCGTGATTTCCAAAGTTCGTATTGCAATTTGAAAAGGGTATTTCACTATTTGGTTAAACTAAAAACTGAAACCCAGCACGATTGGGTACGATTCCTTGAATTTCCAATCATGAAATATTGTCTTTATTTAAGAAACACGATAAAAAATCTTTGAAGGATATTTAATTGTTTGGACGAACAGAAAATCGAAACCCAGCACGATTGGGCACGAATCCCTCGAGCTTCCAAACACGAAACATTGCCTTATTTTCGAAAACGTAATCAAAATCTTTAAAGGATATTTAGTGATCTAGGCGAGCGAAAAATCGAAGCCCAAAGACGATTGGGCACGATTTCCCGAACTTCCAAACACACAAAATTTCCTTTGTGAAACATTTTTAAGTTTTGGGAAAAACGACAAAAATAAAAAGCGTGAAAATGTAGACACGATAATAATAGGAGTAACAATAAATACAAAAATAGTAATATTACAATTGTAAAAAGCGATCGTAATAAATAAAACAAATAGTAATGATAATGAAATATAAAACTAATAATAAATAATTAATAATGAATATATAAAAAGTAATGATATTAATGATAATAAAAAGGTAGTAAAAGAAATAAAGGTATACTAATAATAATAAAAATAATAGATGTAAAAGTAATAATATATAATAAGACAACTAAAGTAAACACAATATACATAATAATAGATATAATAGTATTAAAAAAATAAAGAAAATATTAGTAACAAAATAATATAATGATAAATATAATAATAAGTATAGTATAGCAGCAATAGTACTAAATAATAATAAAATGATAATAAATAGTAAAATAAAAAAACTAATAAGAAAATGATAAAATAATAGTATGAATAAAATAGTAGTAAATAAAAAAAAGTATTTGATAATAATAATACAATAGATATAATCATAATATAAAAAAATAAAGTAAACAAGTATATACATATAATGATAGTAGAAATATAATAGAAATATAATAATAATATACATAAAAAGTAATAAAAAGTATTAAAAAATAATTAATTTAATGGTAAAATAGCCCAAATAAATGAACAGGGACTAAATCGAATCAAAAACAGAAGTTTTAGGGCAAAATCGCAAAGCCAATAAAAAGAAAAGGACCAAATTTAATTGCACGCACAATCTTAAAGGATTAGGTACGAAATTATCCCAAGTTTCCAAACACTGTTCCTGAACGTGGACCAAATCGAAACGGCGCATAAAATTCAGGGGCAAATTTAAAAGAAAAGAAGAAAGTTGGAGAGGGATGCAATCAAAACAGAGGAGCAACAGGAGGACCGAAGGTGAAATTTACCCATTAAAGGTGGAATTGCATTAATTCACCTGCAAAAGCAGGTGACCACGCGGGGCCT
Source organism: Gossypium sturtianum (assembly GCA_025698515.1). Lineage (NCBI taxonomy): Eukaryota > Viridiplantae > Streptophyta > Magnoliopsida > Malvales > Malvaceae > Gossypium > Gossypium sturtianum. The sequence continues at coordinate 5,119,172 of CM046950.1, forward strand.
TCACCCTTTAAAAGTCACTACCTTTTTTAATGCTTTAACTAAAGGAAAAAAAAAAACTTTCCATTTCTTTCTTCAGTCTCCAAAAAATGTAAATCAGAACCCCCTCATTTCTTTGATTTCCCTTTTCTATTTCGAAACAAAATTAGGAGCCCCTCATGCGCGCCTCGACGGCGGTGGTCAAGGGAGCCCGGTGAGTCTCTCTCGATCTCTCTTCTTTTAGTTTTAAAAAAACTTTTATACGTTTAAAATTTTGTATTTTTTTTTAAAACAAAGAAATAAGAAAAAAAAAAAAAACGAAGAAGACAAACAGATTTGAGGGGGAAAAGAATAAAAGAAGGACCTTTGCTCTGTTTTCTTTGATGCTCTGCTATAGAAAAAATGTATATTCTCCGTACCCAAAAAAAATCATCCCCCTTTACAGATTTAATTTTTCCTTTTATAGCCTAAAAAAACCAACAGAGTATAACCCCCATCTAGTCCCGTACTGTTTGCTACTTCCTATTTTGTAGGTACGCTATCAGAGACATGGAGGCGCCCGTTGTGGAAAAGAGTCGTGCGGCATGGGGGCATGGGTGAGAGCGCGTGTGCGCGAGGACTTTGGTACCTCTAGAGTTGGCGGAAAAGTGCGGGCCATTTGGGCTGCGATATTCGGGCCTTGCTTTTGTTTTAAAGCTGGGTCTATTGTTGTAAGATAAAGCTCGCTTTTGCATGTCATGCATTGGCTCAGATTTTAAAATTGGGCCTACAAGCGCCCTCTTTGCTTATTATCGTGTAAAGAGAATAGAGCAAAGACTTTAAAAGGGCCAATTTTGACCCATCTTGTTGAATCTTGACTTCTTAATGCTTCCTCTCTTCAGGTGGCTTCATTCCATCTACTGCCTCTTCAGGGGTATAGGAATTTTGTTTCGATCTGCTCCACTACTGCTCAATAGAGATAAGATCTGCTCTCTTCAGTCTGTTACCATACTGCTTAGGGAATTAAAGCTCTGTAATTTTCGGCCTGTTACCCTACTGCTTAGGGAGTCAAGGCTCATCGTCTTCGATCTGTCACCCTATTACTTAGGGAATTAAGACCTGTAATTTTCGGCCTGTTACCCTACTTCTTAGGAGGTTAAGGCTCATCGTCTTCGATCTATCACCCTACTGCTTAGGGAATTAAGACCTGTAATTTTCGGCCTATTACCCTACTGCTTAGGGAGTTAAGGCTCATCGTCTTCGATCTGTCACCCTACTGCTTAGGGAGTTAAGATCTGTAATTTTTGGCCTGTTACCCTACTGCTTAGGGAGTTAAGGCTCATCGTCTTCAATCTGTCACCCTAATGCTTAGGGAGTTAAGATTTGTAATTTTCGGCCTGTTACCCTACTGCTTATGGAGTTAAGGCTAATCATCTTCGATCTGTCACCCTACTGCTTAGGGAGTTAAGATCTGTAATTTTCGGCCTGTTACCCTACTACTTAGGGAGTTAAGGCTCATCTTCTTTGATCTGTCACCCTACTGCTTAGGGAGTTAAGATCTGTAATTTTTGTAACTCTCATCAATTTTGCTACATTGTCCTCTGGGGAACCTACATGTAGAATTAATTTTATAGGGTCTATGCTTATGCCAAATGATTAGGATGTCATGATTGAAAAATGCTCCTAACCAATGTATTGCGAATGAATGGATGCATGCAAAATGTCATGAGTATGATCCATTTTTTTTTACTTTTGGGTTATCATTGCTCGCTGCTTGTTAGGGCAATATTCCCGCTGTATGTCTTCTTGTTATGCTGATACTCTTTACGGAGAATCTGAAGATGTCGTCACTGCTTAGACTCTTATTTCAGGAGTTCCGAGCTCTTTAAGCCTGGTGAGTTCTAAATAATTTTCCCGTTTTAGATTCTTGTATTATTTAGAGACTTTCAAAGTAATGCACAAAACTTCTTTTTGTGAAAGCGTTACTAGTTCATTAATCATTATTTCAATACGAAATGCTTAAAAAAATATTATAGAGATGAATGAAACTAAAATTTATTCGGGACAAAACCCGTGAAGAATGGATTTGAACAAAAGAAACAAATTTTGCTAAGGTACAAAAAAAAATGAAAAAGGGTGGAATTGGTGCCCTGAGATATCATGACTGAGCTTCTGCTGTCACGAACTTTTCCGAGTTCAACATGTGTCTAGCGAGATCTCGTGGTACTTTGTCAATGCCAGAAGGTGTAGCATATCTCCTTTAGGTATAGGATGGCTAGCGCATGCCCCAAACATTTGAATCGCCCTTTACGGGTTTTCAATTCAAAGCTCATTTGGTCTCAAGGTGCCCTGCGGGTTTCACCACCTTGGCCTCTTTTTTTTTTGAACTCAAGACGCCCTGCGGGTTTTCGCCTTGGCCCATTTTCCTTCCTAAGCGAAATACTTCTTGACCGAATCTACATTAATTGGATTTGGCAGACTTTTGCCGTCCATCTCGGCGAGTATCAACGCTCCCCCAGAGAATGCCTTCTTTACAACGTAAGGCCCTTCCCAATTAGGCATCAACTTTCCCTGAAGTCTTTTTGCATAGGGAGGATCTGTTTCAATACCAAGTCTCCTCACGGAATACTGCGGGCGAACCTTCTTGTTGTAAGCCCGCATCATCCGCTCGGTACATTTGACCATGACGGATGGCTCTTAGCCTTTTTTACTCAATTAAATTCAGCTGATCATTTCGAGATTGAACCCATTCTGCTTCATCCAACTTCAGCTCAGACAAAACCCGGAGAGAAGGGATTTCAACTTCAATTGGCAAGACTGGCTCTATCCCATAAACCAATGAGAAAGGAGTTGCCCCGGTAGAGGTTCTAACCGATGTTCGATAGGCGTAGAGGGCAAGCGGTAACTTTTTATGCCAATCCTTGTAGGTATCAGTCATTTTCCCCACAATTTTCTTGATATTTTTATTAGCTGCCTCAACTACGCCATTCATTTTTGGGCGATATGGCGACGAGTTATGGTGCTTAATGTTGAACTGACTGCAAACTTCCGCTATCGCACTGTTGTTCAAGTTCAAAGCGTTGTCAAATACGATCCTTTCCGGCATACCGTAGCGACAGATGATCTCTTTCTTCAAAAACTTACTAACTGCCGTCTTCGTGACATTAGCATATGAAGCTGCCTCTACCCATTTGGTGAAGTAATCAATGACCACGAAGATGAAACGATGTCCATTAGAAGCTTTCGGTGAGATCGGCCCAATGACGTCCATGCTCCACATTGAGAAAGGCCACGGAGAAGTCATAACATGAAGAGGTGAATGAGGCACATGGATTTTGTCCCCATAAATCTGGCACTTGTGGCACTTCTTGGCGTAACGGATGCAGTCTCCTTCCATCGTGGACCAGTAATACCCGAATCTTATGATTTGCCGGGCCATTGTAAACCCATTGGAATGCATTCCACAAACACCTTCATGGAGCTCTTCTAGGATTTTCTTAGCCTCTACAGCATCGACACATCTTAGCAACACCTGATCCCTTCTCTTTTTATACAGGATTTCTCCGTCTAGAACATAGTCACTGGCAAGTCTTCTTAATGTTATCTTATCATTTTCAGTTACTTGGTCGGGATATTCACGGCTCTTCACATATCGCAGAATATCATGATACCAAGGATGATCATCTCTCTCCTCCTCCTCATCAATATTGCAACAGTGAGCTGGAGTCTCGCAGATACTCATTTGGATGGGCTTCATACCCTCCTGATCATTTACTCTGACCATAGAAGCTAATGTGGCCAAGGCGTCAGCCATCTGGTTTTCATCACGCGGGAGGTAAAAGAATGTAATGTCATCAAACTCCTCAATTAGCTCCAAGGCCAACTTTCGGTAACTGACCAATTTGGGATCTCTCATTTCCCACTCCCCTTTGAGCTGATAGATCACCAACGCGGAATCTCCATATACTTCTAGCAACTTGACTTTGCGGTCTATAGCAGCTCGGATTCCCATGATACATGCTTCGTATTCTGCCATATTGTTCGTGCAGTCAAAATCCAACTTGCAAGCGAATGGATAATGGTCTCCCGTCGGGGATATCGGATCGCCCCTAACTCCATGACCAACGGCATTTGATGCTCCGTCGAAGTTCAACTTCCAAGGGCGATCCTCTAGGGTATCTTCTTCGGTTGTCGCTACAAACATCAAATCTTCATTGAGAAAATCAAAATTCAAGGGTTTGTGGTCGTCTAGCGCTCTGCTGGCTAGAAAATCAGCTATTGCACTCCCCTTCACAGCTTTCTGGTTCACATAGATTATGTCAAATTCGGAGACCAAAATCTGCCATCGAGCCATTCTCCCATTCAGAGCGGTTGACTCCATCATATACTTGAGAGGGTCCAGTTTAGAGATTAACCAAGTCGTATGGTACAACATGTACTGCCTCAACCTCCGAGTTGTCCAGACCAAGGCACAACATAATTTCTCAATTGGCGAGTATCTCATTTCACACTCAGTGAATTTCTTACTGAGGTAATATATCACTTTTTCTTTCTTCCCTGTCTCATCATGTTAGCCGAGAACATACCCCATTGAATTATCGAATACCGTCAAATACAGAATCAATGGCCTATCAGGACTAGGGGGCATTAGCACTGGAGTATTAGTCAAGTACTGTTTGATCTTGTCAAATTCCTTCTGGCATTCATCGTTCCAAATGTCTGGATTGTGTTTTTTAAGAAGACGAAATATTGGATCACACTTCTCAGTCAATTGCGAAATAAACCGAGCGATGTAATTTAATCTTCCTAGAAAACCTCGGACTTCCTTCTGAGTGCGCGGCGGAGGCAATTTTTGTACGGCCTTGACTTTATCTGGATCTACTTCAATTCTTTTTTCACTGACCACGAAACCAAGTAGTTTCCCTGATCGAGCCCCGAAAGTACACTTGTTTGGATTGAGTTTCAACTGAAATTTCCTAAACCTCAAGAATAGTTTCCTCAAAACTTACACATGCTCCCCTTCCGTTTGAGACTTTGTAATCATGTCATCGACGTAGACCTCAATCTCCTTGTGCATCATGTCGTGAAACAAGGTTACCATAGCCCTTTGGTATGTTGCTCCCGCATTCTTTAACCCAAATGGCATCACTTGGTAACAAAAAGTTCCCCATAAGGTTATGAAGGTGATCTTTACCATGTCTTCAGGATGCATCTTTATTTGATTGTATCCCGAGAAACCGTCCATGAAGGAGAAAAATGAAAACCCCACCGTGTTATCCACCAAGGTGTCGATGTGAGGCAGTGGGAAGTTGTCTTTCGGGCTGGCCTTGTTTAGGTCCCTGTAATCGACGCACATTCGTACTTTTCCATCCTTCTTAGGGACAGGGACGACGTTGGCTACCCATTCTGAGTAATTTACCACTCGTAAAAATCCAGCATCAAAATGCTTCTTGACTTCTTCCCTTATCTTTACCGCGACATCGAGTCACATCCTTCGAAGCTTCTGTTGGACCGACTTACATTCTCCTTTTATGGGGATACGGTGTACCACAATATCAGCACTCAACCCTGGCATGTCTTCATATGAGCACGCGAAGACATCTTTGAACTCTAGCAGAAGTCTAATGAGGTCCTGCCTTGTTTCCTTGGTTATGCAGGTGCCGATCTTTATTTCTTTCCCATTTCGAGGATACACTACAATCTACGTCATCTGTAAAGTCCTGAGGTCCCTCTAGGCACATGTCTTGCTCATCAGGAAATTCTGGGTCCGTAACAGCGTTGTTCATGACATCGATATCTGGGGACCTATGGTAGGTATGAAAGAATATTCAATGAAAATGAATTTTAGAATGAACTTATTTATGCATTATGATTATGAATGGAATGGAAAAGAAGCAAAAGAACAACTACACAGTATGAATGAAAAATGCACTTTTATTGAAAGTAAAGATGCTTGAACATGAGCCTATTTCACAGAAGATTCTCATTGTTCCTAGGCTTGAAACAACAAGTGTGTTTTGAACATTACTCTGTTTTAGTCCTAAAAACTACAGGAATTTCTTCCGCAGTCCAGTTGTCCAGAACACTTCCAGGCTCGTAACGGCGAATACCCGCCAAGTTCTCTTCCTTCGAATCTTCCTCAGACACGGCGTTCATGCTTAAAGCTCTCATCATCTCTTCAGTCATTTTCTCACTCATATTTTCTGGCCCTGAATGGATAATTCCTCTCGACACGAATGTATTAGATATATGGGGGAAAATTATTGAACCCCACTCGATCTCAGCACCGTTCAATCGTGCCCTCGGTCTCTCACGTTTCTTCTCCAACTCCTCCTTTCTCTGCTGGGCATCTGGTCTATGCCCCAATCTAAAGCGGTCATGCTTGTCTACCAATCCTAGCACTCTGACTGGCCCCTGGAGATATTTTCTGAGTCCCTTCCCAGGCAATGCTCCTCTTCCTACTGTCAGCTGGAGGCCCATCCTTGTTGCTTCAGAGATTTTAGGCTTCGGGATCCTACTTCCTTCACTGATGAAAGTCGTATTTACAAACTCCAACGACCTGAAGGAGCACTCTATAGCCTCCGTATAATTCTCTATGTACGGTGCACTACTAGTAACTGACGCGATGATATCCTCCTCCGCACTTATGGTTATCAACCGGCCCTCTGTCACAAACTTTAACTTTTGGTGCAATGATGATAGTACGGCTCCCGCTGAGTGGATCCAAGGCCTCCCCAATAAGCAATTATAAGAGGGGTTGATGTCTATCACGAGGAAATCTACTTCGTATGCATTTGGCTCGATTAGGAGGGGTACCTCGATTCTTCCCATTACTTTCCTTTCGGTGCCATCAAATGCTCTCACTATATTTTGGCATGTTTTCATATGAGAGCTGTCTACGGGTAACCTGTTCAGTGTAGATAGGGGCAAGACATTCAGTGCCGAACCGTTGTCAATTAATACCCCTGGTAATGTATACCCTTTGCATCGGGTAGTGATATGTAAAGCCTTGGTGGATCCCATGCCCCCTAGTAGAATTTCATCATCACTGAAATAGATGAAATTGTCTGCGCTTATGTTACCAACAAGGCGGTCCAACTTATTTACCGAAATGTCATCAGCGACATAGGTTTCGTTCAACACCTTTGTCAATGCGTTACGGTGTGCCTCCGAATTTAAAAGTAGAGCCAGTACCGATATACGTACTGGCTGCTTGTGTAACTGTTCCACAACACTGTACTCACTGTACTTTAGGAACTTCAAAAACTCTCTAGCCTCATTCTCGGTTACCGGCTCATTAACCAGTGACCCTGTTTTCTCTTCTTCCCCTCTGATCACAGAGGATTTTCTTTCGATGCGTTCGGCTTCTGGACTGGGCGTGCTGACCGAACTCTCTTTCCCGGAAACTGTCACAGTGCAATTGTAATTCCAAGGTATCTTCTTGTTATCCTTATAAGGAAAAGTCACGGGTTTTTGAATTACAACCCTCGGTGTATCCTTACAAGGAAAAGTTACGGGTTTTTGAATTACAACCCTTGGTGTATCCTTACAAGGAAAAGTCACGGGTTTTTGAATTACAACCCTCGGTGCCACCTTCACTCCTGCTGCGTCGTCGACCCTTGGTCGTGTGATAATCACTACTGGGTGATTAACCTTAGGGATCCTCTCTGCAGACCCACCTTCTGTGGCGCATACATCCTCTTCTTCGGAAAAGTCAAAGAACTCCAGCTCCTTATTATCCATTAACCCTTGTACTAGGGTTCTGAATTCGTTGCACTGCTGGATCTCGTGGCCTTCCTTGTCATGGAACTCACAGTAGTTCCTTGCATCTCGAGATCTGTTCACATTCTCTTGCAGAACTAACCCCCTTCTCTGCATTTCTTTCCAAACCTCCCTCAATGGGGTTCTGACCTCAGCAACCTTCTGTTTGGTTCTTCTCCCCTTGTTCTCCACTATCACGTTTACCCCTTTATCTGTATGACTGGGTAACGAATTTCCCATACCTGGTGTATCGTTGAACATTACAACACCCGCTTGGATAAGTCTTTCGACTAGCCTTTTGAATGAGATGCAATTTTCTATGGAGTGTCCTGCTACTCCCGCATGGTATTCACACTAAGCATTTGTGTCATACCACTTAGGATATGGGGGTTGCAACGGTTTCAAGTAGACAGGGGCTACAACGTGCGCTTCGAAAAGAGTTTCATACAACTCCCCATACGTCACTGGTATAGGAGCAAATTGGACTTTCTCAAACTTTTGCCTCGTGTTGGGCTCTTGTCTCGGTAGGGCCTGCTGGCCCGCAGGTATCGCTTTCGGTTGGCTAATAGTAATGGGTTTGGGATAACCCGAGCTTACATTACCTACCTCATTCTCCCTTTTCTTTGGAGCCGATCTTTTCATGCCCTCTCCAGCTTCTATTTTCCCACACCTTATTGCGTTCTCTATCATTTCACCAGACATCACTATGTCTGTGAAACTCTTGGTCGCACTCCCCAACATGTGATTGATGAAAGGTGCTTTCAGGGTATGAATGAAGAGCATGGTCATTTCTTTTTCTAGTAGTGGTGGCTGGACTTGCGTAGCGACCTCCCTCCACCTTTGAGCGTATTTCCTAAAACTCTCACCTGACTTCTTCTCCATGTTTTGCAACGTGATCCTGTCAGGTGCTATATCACCACACTACGTAATGTTTCATGAAGGCACGTGCCAAATCCTCCACGATTTGATTTGGATCGCAATCAGGTGATTGTACCACTTCGCTGCAGCTCCAGTCAGACTATCCTAGAAACAGTGGATCAACAACTGGTCGTTGTTAACATAACCCGTCATTCTCCGACAGAACATAGTAATATGGGCCTCAGGGCAGCTGGTCCCGTTGTACTTTTCAAACTCTGGCATCTTGAACTTCGGAGGAAGTACCAGGTTTGGGACTAGACTCAGCTTCCTAGCATCCACCTCGCATTGGTAATCAACACTTTCCAATGCTTTAAACTTCTCCTCCAGCCATTTGCAGCGATCCTCAAACTCCTTTGGGAACTCTGCCTTCGCTTTCTCCCCCTTCACTGCATCGTCGAAATCAGGGACCATGATCTTTGCCAAATTGTCTCTAGGGTTAGAGCTCGAGCCTGTCGGGAAGTTTGCCGGTGCCGGGGTATCAGATTGGTACTGGGGTTTGATATTGACCGACACTCTTGGTGGTTGCACTTGGGAACTTGTCGGGGCCAAGCCTGGAGGGTAAGCAGAATCTTCATTATCTCCAGTATCGATCACAGGGCTCTTTTCTTTTCCAGGCCCTCTAGTCAACAACTGTGTTAACTGGCTTATCATACTTCTCTGGGATTCCAGCATTTGATCCCTCATGTCCTGTTGGATCTTAGCCAACTGTTCTTGCATCTGAGACTGCAATTGGTCCTGCATCTCCTTCTGCATCTGTTCTAACTTTTCTATCATTTGGTCCATAGCTTTCGTTTTTTTTCGAGTGTAGTAGCAGTGTTCCAGGATAACTATAATATGATCTCTAGTTAATATGGTTGTTTTGCGATATTAAATGCATATAATGCGATGCAATGCAAATGCATGATATGAATGCAAAAAAGACGTCGATTATGGTTCAATTTCTTATAGAAAACTTATTTAAAAAACAAAATCCTTTACATAAAACAGAGTCACATATACAACCTAGCCCTTATGCCCAAAGTTTTAACTTTCTTAAGAAGCGAGGCTAACTCTCACTGTCCCGACTCGACTCATATACTACACTTAACACATCAGCCTGAACAGCTAAGGTTTGTAAATGTTCAGCCACTTATCGTATCTGAATCATGGCTTCACCCATAAGGTAATCTCTTTCTCTGACTTGGTTCTGAGAACGTTGAAGTTGTTCTTCCCGTCGCTCGTTGTTTGTCTCCAATAGTTGGATCCGGAGCTCACTATTTTGCAGTGTCGTTTCAAGCGTTACTACCTTTCCTTTCAACTCTTCAATCTGGTTTAGGCTTGATTCCAACTTCACCGTAGAGTTGCGGCTTCGACACAATGCCCTTTCTAGTTCTGCTACTCGAGCTCTTAACATATCATTCTCGCTTTAGCTCTCACCCACAGTCCTTCTCAGAGTATCCTTTTGTACCTGAGCCTCAAGGAACCTCTTCTTCCACTGATCAACCTTGGCCTTCTCCTCTTGAACTTATTGACGCCATTGTTACGAGGTTTTACCCACCAAAGATCCTCATCGATAGATGCAACTTTTGTGTCGGTCTTCAAGCTATCCAAATCTTCTTGACCTTCCTTTTCCTTTCTTTGCTTGCTTTTTGACCTCCGATTTACGGATATCAATATCTAACCTTAAGTGCATATTTTCTTCTTCTAGTTGTTCTATCTTTTTTCCTAACTCTGAATTTTTACTTTCAAAGTCTTGCTTCATGATCTCCAACTCAGAAGGGACTACTTGCAGGTATTCCTCTATCGATCGAGCACCATCCTGTGTCGGTCCGGGGATATTATCATTTACTCTCCTGCTCCGCCATGTACTATATTCGAGGGTTGCCATTGGACCTACAGTAACTCTTTTCATTCGGTGAATCTGCTTCCAAGCATCAGAAACTTCTCGAACTCTTTTCTTATAATTATTCCCACTATACGAGAATTCAAACTGAGCTAGCCCATGCGTCACCGGTATAAACTGTCTTGATTGATATTGCCTTAGCACGAGCAAAGGAGCATACCCAACGGCTCCCCAGATTCCTAACAGAGGAACCCAATCATAACTCCCACACCGGTAGAGAATTTCGTCGGGAACGAACCAATGAGCTCTCCATTCCACATCATTTTCTTGAAGATTCTAAAGAAGCGCGATCCAGTTCTCTTCTGATATGCCATCTCTTCTGGGCGCGGCTACCAACTCCTTTAATGGGGAGTACTTCGCAGAAAAAACCCGATAAGAAGCTCTATCTACTTTCCAGAAATGGCTATGGAACCACACCAACAATAGTTGCGCGCAGCCCATGAATCTACCCTCACCTGCTCTCCGGAACGCGTTCAAAGACCTAAACGTTTCGGCAAGAATCGCTGATGCCGGCGTGACCCCATTGTCCAGACGATCGAACAGGTCAATAACTGCTTTATCCACGTGTCTCAGAGCCTTGGGGAAAATTACCAAGCCATAGATACTTAAGGCGAAAATGTCAACTTTCCTCTTAACATCTGGATGTGCCACCATCAGGTCCCTCAAGCTCACCCAAGGAATGCATTTCCCTTCACCCTTCTGCTGAATTCGTGCCATGACCCACTGTTCGCTCATCCCAGTGATACTCATCAGCTTCCTTACAAAAGTCGGTGCATTAGCGGCCTTGAAGTAAATCTTGTCGACTCGAGCCCTTTGACTGTGAAGTAAAGCCGTATATTCTTCCACGGTAGGCACCAAGTCTATTTTCCCAAACGTGAAATAGCTATAAGCGGGATTCCAATATTGAGTCATAGCTCGAAACAAGTGTCTGTCCACTCTGATGTCGAGTAAGTAGGGTAGATCACCATAATTAAGGTAGAAAAACTGCTTAGTTGCTTCATCCCAACAGGCCCATATATCTCTTAACTCTTGAGCTCATTCTGTGTCACACTGATGCGAGTGAAGTCCAATAATTCTGATGTATACCCCTCGGTTAGACTATCCCCCTTCTCAAGCTGTGTCTTCTCTGACCATATACGCACGACCGCATTATCCTCTACTTTATCAAGGAATCTGTTCTCCACAACAAGCCCTCTAACTTAGTAATTAAAACAGGAATCGACGCCTTTTAAATATGAAATGACATGCAAACATGACCAAAATAACACAAGTTAGTATCGCATAAAAGTAACCAAAGCAAGTGAAAAATGTTAAACCACTACATGGGTAGCCACTAAGGTTTAGCATGGCTCTACCTAGGGTGGGCTCTTAAGGTTCACTATATGTGGTTTAGTTCTAAAGGAAGGGTACCTGAACTAGCAGATTCCTCAATCCTCACCCATTATAGGCTCATACGGATCGAGTTCAGTTCAGGGGAATACATTTCCCTATGGCCATGCGGAGGTGAAAACCTCACGGAACCATAGGTACGGATGTATCCCGGAAGCAGTCCCCTAGCCCATGCGGAGGTGAAAACCTCACGAAGGCATAGCTTCTCGCTCCCACTTAAGGGTATGACCACAACGATCATGCGATATGAATGCAAAAATATTCTATGTGTCTTAAACCAAAGCAGATATATGACGCGACACAGACTCATGCAAATGGAAAAACGAAATCAAAGAATTTTATTTTCGATAAAAAGGACATTAATCAACCAATTTTACGGCTTGACTCTCTTATAGCTCCCCAGCGGAGTCGCCAAGCTGTCGAAACCATTTTTTTGTTTGGAAAACGGGCCGACTTAAAAAGGAAAACAGAGTCGCCACCAATCTTTTTTAGTGCGATTGGGTCACTTTAGAAAATATTTTGGTCTACGAATCAGCTGTAAGGCCCAATTTTAAAATCAGAGCCCAACAGACAGTGCCAAAGCAATTTATCTTACAACAATAGACCCAGTTTTAAAACAAAAGCAAGGCCCGAAATATCGCAGGCCCAAATGGCCCAGACTTTTCCGCCAACTCTAGAGGTACCAGAAGTCCTCGCGCCGCACGCCTCTCAGCCATGCCCCCACGCCGCACGACTCTTTTCCACAACGGGCGCCTCCACGTCTCTGATAGCGTACCTACAAAATAGGAAGTAGCAAACAGTACGGGACTAGATGGGGGTTATACTCTGTTGGTTTTTTTAGGCTATAAAAGGAAAAATTAAATCTGTAAAGGGGGATGATTTTTTTTGGGTACGGAGAATATACATTTTTTCTATAGCAGAGCATCAAAGAAAACAGAGCAAATGTCCTTCTTTTATTCTTTTCCCCCTCAAATCTGTTTGTCTTCTTCGTTTATTTTTTTTCTTTTTTCTTTGTTTTAAAAAAAATACAAAATCTTAAACGTATAAAAGTTTTTTTTAAACTAAAAGAAGAGAGATCGAGAGAGACTCACCGGGCTCCCTTGACCACCGTCGTCGAGGCGCGCATGAGGGGCTCCTGATTTTGTCTCGAAATAGAAAAGGGAAATCAAAGAAATGGGGGGGGTTTCTGATTTTCATTTTTTGGAGACTGAAGAAAGAAATGAAAAGTTTTTTTTTCCCTTTAGTTAAAGCATTAAAAAAGGCAGTGACTATTAAAGGGTGAAGGCCCCGCGTGGTCACCTGCTTTTGCAGGTGAATTAATGCAATTCCACCTTTAATGGGTAAATTTCACCTTCGGTCCTCCTGTTGCTCCTTTGTTTTGATTGCATCCCTCTCCAACTTTCTTCTTTTCTTTTAAATTTGCCCCTGAATTTTATGCGCCGTTTCGATTTGGTCCACGTTCAGGCACAGTGTTTGGAAACTTGGGATAATTTCGTACCTAGTCCTTTAAGATTGTGCGTGCAATTAAATTTGGTCCTTTTCTTTTTATTGGCTTTGCGATTTTGCCCCAAAACTTCTGTTTTTGATTCGATTTAGTCCCTGTTCATTTATTTGGGCTATTTTACCATTAAATTAATTATTTTTTAATACTTTTTATTACTTTTTATGTATATTATTATTATATTTCTATTATATTTCTACTACTGTTATATGTATATACTTGTTTACTTTATTTTTTTTATATTATGATTATATCTATTGTATTATTATTATCAAATACTTTTTTTTATTTACTACTATTTTATTCATACTATTATTTTATCATTTTCTTATTTTTTTTTATTTTACTATTTATTATTATTTTATTATTATTTAGTACTATTGCTGCTATACTATACTTATTATTATATTTATCATTATATTATTTTATTACTAATATTTTTCTTTATTTTTTTAATACTATTATATCTATTATTATGTATATTGTGGTTTACTTTAGTTGTCTTATTATATATTATTACTTTTACATCTATTATTTTTATTATTATTAGTATACCTTTATTTCTTTTACTACCTTTTTTATTACTGTTAATATCATTACTTTTTTATATATTTATTATTAATTATTTATTATTAGTTTTATATTTCATTATCATTACTATTTGTTTTATTTATTACGTATCGTTTTTACAATTGTAATATTACTGTTTTTGGTATTTATTGTTACTCCCTATTATTATCGTGTCTACATTTCCATGTTTTTATTTTTGCTGTTTTTCCCAAAAACTTAAAAAATGTTTCACAAAGGAAATTTTGTGTGTTTGGAAGTTCGGGAAATCGTGCCCAATCGTCTTTGGGCTTGATTTTTCGTTAAATCTAGATCACTAAATATCCTTTAAAGATTTTGATTACGTTTTGAAAATAAGGCAATGTTTCGTGTTTGGAAGCTCGAGAGATTCGTGCCCAATCGTCTTTGGGTTTCGATTTTCATTCGTCCAAACAATTAAATATCCTTCAAAGATTTTTATCGTGTTTCTTAAATAAAGTCAATATTTCATGATTAGAAATTCAAGGAATCGTGCCCAATCGTGCTGGGTTTCGATTTTTAGTTTAACCAAATAGTGAAATACCCTTTTCAAATTGCAATACGAACTTTGGAAATCACGAAATGATCTTGGTATCGAAGGTTTGAAACATCGTGTCCTATCGTGCTGGATGTGGTGTTTCAACTTTTCGGAACAAGAGAGTTTTGATATCCAATGCGAGTTATCCAAACATTTTTAAAGATTCATATTTTAATTTTTTTTTTAAATTTTCGATATTAAGGACATTAATCAATCAATACGGTACCAATTTTGGGCGTTGCGAGGGTGCTAATCATTCCTCGTGCGTAACCGACTCCCGAGCCCGTTTTCTTAAGATTCGTAGACCAAAATATTTTCTAAAGTGACCCAATCGCACTAAAAAAGATTGGTGGCGACTCCGTTTTCCTTTTTAAGTCGGCCCGTTTTCCAAACAAAAAAATGGTTTCGACATAATCCACATACTTTTATTTTTAAGATTTTGATTTTTTTATTTTTTGAATTTAAAAATTCAAATCTAGTTTTTGAGACTATAAAAATTTTCTATTAAAATTTGCTAATGTGAAATTTTAAAATACAAAAAAAAATATCTTATGACAAGAAAAAAATGTAATGGACCTAAATTTAACAAAAAGATTTAATGATGCTAATGATTCTTAAATTTTAATCGGAATAAAATATTTAAACTAACTAATATCATTGTAAAATTTAAAATTCTAAATTATATAAAAATTAAAGTATAAAGATTAAATTTCAAATTTAAATTTAATATAGGAACCACAACTTAATTTTGTCCATTGTTATATAACCTTAAAAAAAGTATAAGGATTAAAATTGAAATTTAATGATTATCTTATAATGTACAAGAAAAAAAACTTAGATATATGTCTTAAAAAAAAGACTTAGACATATGTCATGTAAGGCTATAGATAATAAAATTAAAAATTAATTATTATTATATCATATAAAAAATAAAGAAATTAAAATTGAGATTATATATATAATTTATAGATATAGGCATTATAATGAAAAAGAAAAGGATTGGGATAAGTGTCCATAGAGGAAGTCCTATATAGATTTTACCGAAAGAGAAACACTAATCAGGGGCGAAGCTAGGACAATTTTTTAGGGACGGATGAAATTTTAATTTTTTATAGTTTATATCTTTATAATTTATAAAGGATTAAATCAATTTTTTATAATTTTAGGGGGGGCTAAAATGTAATTTTACCTTTACTAATTTAAAATTTTTAAAAAAATTTAAGAGCTTAAATAACAATTTTATATTTTAGGGGGCCGGGGCCCATGCCAGCCACCCTGGCTTCGCCCCTGACACTAATAATATAAACGTGACTAATCAAATAATCCATTTGTTTTTAATTTTTAAATAAGATGACAAGCGTATTTGAATTTACGTAGTTTTATATTAATAATAATATCAATGTCAATTAAGTTAAAATTCAGCCAACATTTAATATTTATATTTAAGTAATTTACTGAATTAATATTACTTTATTCGAGTGATTAATTTAATTATGAAATTATAAAAATCCTCTTTCTTTTAAATTGAAATTAATATTATTAAATATAAATTATAAATTATAAAATTTAAAAATCAAAGTGTCTTTGCAAAAACCAAAAAGAGCAGCATGGCAGCCACGTTTCGATTGCTCTCTGCTCTTTTTTGGTTCTATTTTCATGCGCTTTTTACTCTTTTGTTTCTCCTTTTTCACCTATATATACCGAATATCCTTAGTTGGCTAGACAGATGTCAATCCCTCATCCATTTAAGATAGTTTTAATATATAAGGAATATATATATGATTCACATTATTTTAATTTTTTTCAATCATAATTTCACGTATATCTGTATGAAAATCATGTATTTAAAATTATGATTTGTGTTTAAAAATTACATATAATAAATAATAAAATATATGATTTAAAACTAATTAATAATAACACAAAATATATACAATATTAAAATTAAAAAATTAAATTATAAAACATATGAATACATCAAATTACGATTACTAAATGAATACAATTATACATACAAAGTTGGTGTCGAGTTAATTTCCTTAATTGGCATGGGCTGAAATCTCATCACGTTTATATTTTTATTAGTTTTTTCAAATAAAAAGACTAAAGTACCTTAAAGTAATATTACTTATTTTGATTATGGATGGATATTCCAGTAATTTCCTTAATCAAGTTGGTATCTAATTGACTTATTATATCAATATAATATAAATAAAATAAACATTAAAAAACATATTAACATATATCAGAGTAAAAATTTATATACAAATTAAACGCCTCATTGAAATTTATTTGGCTTAATTGATTTTTTAAATTTATTATTAAGGTTTTTTTTTATCCTTTATTAGTTTTAATTTTTTTTTATTTTACTTGCAATAATGGTGTAGGGATTAAATTAAATAGTTGTGTAAAGGTTGAGGATTAAATTTGTTATTATATCTAATATATAAATATCAAAACAAACATTTAATGGTATAATTTTAAAGGAGGGACTGTTTTACTCGTGCATCTAATGTACATGGGTTAATTTACCTATTTTTTCAATAAAAAAGACTGATAGTAAGCGGGTTTTGTGATATTTTTATCAAAAATTATTTTTATTGTTAATTAAATGTATTATTAAATTTGACGATCGATATAACAGACCGATACCTATCGTCGAGTAAAAAATTATACATTAAATTTAAGTCGATTTGACTAATTTTAACAATTTATTGATTTAAACGAAACTTAATTTAGTCACCGGTAATTTATAGTAACAACAACGTTATGAGTTACGTATTTTCGGACAAGAGTTCATCGTTCACCGAAAAAAAAAAAGGTTTCATACTATACACTAAGGCTTATGATATCCTGCTAAAGCTGTCTCAAGTAATTAATAAATTAATTAATTTATGTAATAGCTAAATCTTTCCTTATAAATATCGAAACATTTCTCTCATTTTGGCACATCAACTTCAACTTCATATATTTGTAGTAGCTAACAAGACCAGCAAGAAAATGATTCTTGGAAATCTGGCGAGTTCAGTCGGCAATGTTGTCGGCGACATTACCGGCCTGAATAAACCCAGCAAGAACACAATCACAGGCAGTGTTGTTATAGTTAAGAAGAATGTTTTGGACTTCACCGCCGTGCATTCAACTGTAGCTGATAGCCTCTTTGAATTGCTCGGCAATCAAGTCAGTCTTCAGCTCGTCAGTGCTGAAAATCCCGACCCTGGTTCGTTCCATTCCAAGTTTCCAAACAAATCCTTTTTTTTTCCGTAATTATGGAAATAATAATGGTGTTAATGTTTACTGGTTTGTTCTGTAGCAAATGGAAATGGCGGAAAGCTGGGGAAGTTAGCGGCATTGGAATACTGGAACCTGACATATACTCCGTTATTGGCTGGTGATGATTCCTTGTACAAGGTTTCATTTGAGTGGGATGAGGAATTTGGAATCCCTGGAGCTATCATCCTACGAAATAATCATACGGCTGAGTTTTTCTTAAAAACAATTACTCTTGAAAATGTACCTGGCGAAGGTCGGATCCACTTCGTTTGTAATTCCTGGGTTTATCCTGATAGACGATATAAAAAACCACGAATCTTCTTCTCAAACAAGGTATTTAAACACTTTTTCAAATAATAGCTTCAGTTCAAAATGAATTAAACCTGAATTTCGCATTCTTGTAAAATATGTGTAGACATACCTTCCACATGAGACACCAGCAGCGTTGCGTAAATACAGAGAAGAAGAGTTACAGGTCTTGAGGGGAGATGGGACTGGACAGTTGAAAACAGGAGATCGTGTTTATGACTATGCTTTGTACAATGATTTGGGTGATCCCGATAAGGGTGCAGATCTCGCTCGTCCTGTTCTTGGAGGTTCGGCTCAGTATCCTTATCCTCGGAGAGGAAGAACCAGCAGACCACCTTCCAAAACAGGTTCGGATCATATTAAAAGTTCAAATAACATGGATGGGTTCAGTTATATTTTATATTGAATTGAATCTAACATGATGTTACATTTTTATGTTTTCATAGATCCGAAGACAGAGAGCAGGCTTTTCCTACCGAATATTCTTAACATTTACGTCCCACGAGATGAGCAGTTTGCTCACTTGAAGCTGTCGGACTTTATTGCTTATAATCTGAAAGGCTTAGTTAATCAAATCATACCATTACTGGAAGCTTTTGTTAACTATACTCCTAATGAGTTCGACTCATTTAAAGACGTGGACAATCTCTTCTTCAATGGACTCCCACTTCCTACTGATCTTATCAATCAAGTTGCTAACAACATCCCTTTAGAGATGATGGGGGAGTTTTTCCGATCTGATGGCCAGCAACTCTTAAAATTTTCTGTGCCTAAACTGATTGAAGGTGAACAAATTTTAACGTTGTTAAATATTGCATGTATGTATGTACGTATTCATTTTAATATGTTTATTACTTTGGAGCAGATCGGAGTAATCCCTTTGCATGGAGGACTGATGAGGAATTTGGCAGAGAAATGCTTGCAGGATTGAACCCTCTTCTTATTCAGCTCCTCAAAGTAAGCTTAATAGAAAACAACTCAGTCAATCACTTTATTTTGTTTATATCTTAGCTTATAACACTATGAAATCAATTGCAGGAATTCCCTCCAGTGAGCAACTTAGATCCTCAAGTGTATGTTAATCAAAACAGTTCAATAACCAAACAAGACATTGAGTATAACTTAGATGGACTTACTGTTGAAGAGGTAATATATTTTATTTTATTTTATTTTTAATATATTTTCATACCTTAGTATCTCATCACTAACGAACATGGACGTGGCGCAGGCACTCAGTAGCAAAAGGTTATTTATATTGGATCATCACGATACAATTATGCCTTACCTTCAGACGATAAACGAGTATACAGAAGCAAAGACATATGCATCTAGGACCATTCTGTTCTTGAGAGGGGATGGTACATTGAAGCCTGTGGCCATTGAGTTGAGCTTGCCAAAAATGGAAGAAGATAAAATAGGATGTGTTAACAAAGTATACACTCCAGCTGAACATGGAGTTGAGGGTTGGCTTTGGATGCTTGCTAAAGCTTTTGTAAATGTGAATGATTCTGGTCACCATCAGCTAGTGAGCCACTGGTAAGGACATATATATGCAGTGTTAATTAGGTAGTGTGATGATTTGAAGCTAAACTTCGGGTGTTTTTTAATTTGGTGTCAGGTTGAACACTCATGCGGTGTTAGAGCCTTTCGTGATTGCAACAAACAGACAGCTGAGTGTGGTTCATCCAATTTATAAGCTTCTCCATCCTCACTTCCGTGACACCATGACTATTAATGCATTGGCTAGAGAGTTGCTCATTAATGCTAATGGAATTATAGAGAAGACATTTTGCCCTGGAAAATACTCTCTAGAGATGTCCTCTGTGATTTACAAGAGTTGGAATTTCATGGATCAGGCTCTTCCCAATGATCTCAAGAAAAGGTATTATAATAATAACAATATATTGTCTTATAAATTAATGAACCAAACCCTTTATTAACCATGGTATGGCCTTTTGTTTTATCAGAGGGATCGCAGATGGTGATATAAAATCTCTGGACGACCTTGACCGGTTACTGATAAAAGACTACCCATATGCTGTTGATGGGTTGAAGATCTGGTTTGCTATTGAAAAATGGGTCAGAGATTACTGCTCATTCTACTACAAGACCGATGAAATGGTTCAACGGGACCCTGAACTTCAAGCCTGGTGGAAGGAACTCCGAGAGGTGGGTCATGGTGACAAGAAAGACGAGCCATGGTGGCCTAAAATGCAAAACCTTGAAGACCTGATACAATCTTGCACCATTATCATATGGATCGCTTCTGCACTCCATGCAGCTGTCAACTACGGACAATACGCCTACGGAGGCTACTTCCCCAACCGCCCAACACTAAGCCGAAGGTTCATGCCTGAGAAAGGCACCCCTGAGTATGCAGAGCTTGAAAAGAACCCTGAGAAGGTCTTCTTTAGAATCATGTCTTCGCAGCTACAGTCCCTGACTGTCATTACGGTGGTCGAAACGCTGTCAAACCACGCATCGGATGAAGTGTATCTTGGACAGCGAACCCCCAACTGGACCACTGATGCAGTTCCGCTACAAGCTTCGGATGCTTTCAATAGGAGACTTGCTGAAATCGAAGGGGAAATCTTAAAGATGAACATCGACAAGAAACTGAAGAACCGGGTCGGTCCCGTTAATGTTCCTTATAATTTGCTCCATCCCACCGGTGAATTTGGAATTTCTGGTAAGGGAATTCCAAATAGCATCTCAATATAATTGAAGTAAAAGATAAGTAAGAGAATAATTTGCATGAAATAAGTGTTGGTGCAGCACATCAAAAGTATTGCTGTCCATACTTTTGTGTAATTTTCTCGAATGATAGTGTTATTCCAAGTTTGATGTAATGGTGCTATGTTATTATTATGAATAAATTCAAAATTATCATGATGGGGTTGGTTGAAAATCATCATGCCTTCGCTCTCTATAATTTTCTTGCTTTTCTTATATAGATTACCCAATTCATCAAGAAACAATTTAATTATAATGAAATTGAAAATTTTAACAACCAATGAAATTTGAAAGCCTTTGTTAGTTGTTAAAAGGCTAATATATCAAAAAAAAAAAAAAAAAAACCCTCAAACTATTCTATCAATACAATATCTATACAAGTTTTCACCCTATATAAGTCAATGGCTTGCCAAAATACTAAATTTATTACAACTAGACTTGATCATGGGTCGAGAAAATACAAAATTTTAGATCCACTCTCTAGTTACAGGCCTGACACAACTTGAAAATTAGGCTTAAAATTTTGCAAAGCCCAACCCATATTAAAAATACTAAACCCAAACCTGACTTGGCCCAATCCTAATAATTTTTTTAAGATTTTTTATATAAAAACATAATACAATAAATACACTAAAAATACTAAAATAAATGTTTCTTACAAATTGAAAATACAAAAAAAAAAGTATATGCATGTGATTCAAACCGGATCGAGTCTGGACAAAAAAATTCTGCCTGAGGCCCGACCCATTTAGTAAATGGACCGTATTTTTTTGTCTAAACTCATTTTTTAGGCCTATATTTTTTCCCAAACTCCCACTTTTCAAGTAGACCTCCGGGTTTGAGTGAGTGACCCAACTCATGATCATGTCTAGTTAATAATAAATTATCCCTCCAAGTAAGATAAACAACACACATAATATCTTCAGAATACCACAAGATAAGTTTTCAATCAATTGGATATATTTCCTTTAATGGTTATAAGTCAATTCGATCCATAAGTAATACCGGGAAAACTAAAAAAGAGATGAGGAGTTATTATATGCAACAACTTGGGTCGTAAATGAACAAAGTATTCACTGAATAGTTTGTTTTTTGTTCATTTATTAAGTTAAATAAATGAATATGAACAAGCAAAGCTTATATAATTTATTTATATTCATGAATAAATTTATTTATGTTCGTTTAAAATTTGCTTATTTATTGTTCCAATTA
Organism: Gossypium sturtianum; assembly: GCA_025698515.1. Taxonomy (NCBI): domain Eukaryota; kingdom Viridiplantae; phylum Streptophyta; class Magnoliopsida; order Malvales; family Malvaceae; genus Gossypium; species Gossypium sturtianum. The sequence continues at coordinate 5,141,228 of CM046950.1, forward strand.
AATTATCATTCAACTATTGAAGAAAGAAATATGAAGGAAAGTGTATTTGTTCGAGCTTTAATTTCCTTTGAATTCGTAATCTTAAGTGGGTTGATAATAATTTATTTGGTTAAAGTCTACAAAGAGTTTACTATTTTTAATAGATGATGAAGTCTATCCCCACAACCTCACCCATTCACTTCAATCACATATTTTTAATAAAAGTATTGGGAGTAAAAGATAATGATAAATTTTACAAAATCAAAGATTAATAAAGGTGATGAATAAAATAGCTTAGATAAAATAAATGGTTTCTCTTCCATTATAGATATCCACAATAATCTATATTATTTATAGCCCTATATATCTATACATATAGTTTTTTGAATATAAATTGCTGGAATATTATTTCCTCAGGCCAAAATAAAGTTCAGAAAAGAAGAAGTTAAAGCCCAAAAAACAAAATAACCAAGAACATAAAAGTGAAATAACGCAAACAGAAAACAAAAGTCCAGCCCAAGAAACCCATTTGTCCAGCACTCTAACCGACGGGCGTGCTTTAAGGAACCTGCGTTCCAGCTGTATCCACAATGAATTCCCATCTTGGAAAAACGCAAAATCAGATGGTAAGGTCAGATCACTTTAATTTCTTTCCATCATTTCCAACAAATTTCACTGAGAAACCTTTCAGATCCACCTGAGCATTTCCTTCTTTTTCAAAATTCACCATCAGAAACCCCCTCCTTCTTGTTCAAAATACACCATCAAAACCCCTCTCCTCCTGCTTTCTTCCCCTTCCGCAACACCAGAACCTTGTCTCCTTTGCATTTCCGTCCACCCACGTTCACCCATCACCACTGCTGCAGCAACAGATGGGACTCCTTGCCAAAGATAAGTGTTTTCTCCTCTTCTAAAGCCTTCAGTCGCTATTATGTGCGCTGTAGAAGGCCCGAATTGCCTGGGGCCCATTTAAGCAAACCCAAATAGACCCATAACCCAATACAAGCCCAAACCCTAGCCCAATACCAAAACTAATCAGACAAAAAAAACAAAAACACAAACCCTAGCCACTTGCCTCTGCTCCACCGCCGCTGTCAGAGCTGCCACCGTAGCCACCTGCTCCTCCACTCCTCAAGTTGCACCTGCAAGAAAAGAAGAGAAAAGACATCAAATAATATAAAAAGCTTGTAAAATGGCTATAAAAAGCCATAAAAAACCATTATATCGGGGAGTTTTTGAAATACAAAAAAAAAAAGAGATTTTGAATACCAAAATAACAGAGATCCAAGCAAAGATTCGAAAAATAGAAACCAAAAGCAGAGAGCCATTCTTCGAATACCAAATCAAAAAGAGTAAAAACAGATAATCTAAACAGAACATAGAAAAGAGGAAGTTGCAAGGTCAAAGGTGATTATCTTGTGTTTTGGCTTTTAAATCATTTTGTATTTTCCTTTTATTTCTTTTATTTTTTTATACGAAAGAATATAAAAAAAGAATAAAAAACTCACTTTTGGAGGGGTTCCGGCCACCGTGCACGGTGGCCGGCGACGGCGGCGACGGCGAAGCTACGGCGGCCCCTTTGGCCGGAATCTGGACTTTGTCCAGAGAAAACAAAGAAACCCCCTCTCTTTTTTAAAATCAAACTGCAGAAATGAAAAATTTAAAAAAATGCCTTTTATAAGCAAGCAAAACGGCGCCGTTTTAGGCCTTCAGTCCATAGGCTAAAACGACGCCGTACTGCCCTAACCCGCGCGCGACCCGACCCAGTACCCGAAGGATCCGCGTGTTTTTATTAAAAGGGCTATTTGCGCGGATAGCCCTTCCGCATTTTTTGACCTTTTTAATTCAGTTCTTTTTATTTGCAAATCTGCCCCTATAGATTTTCTCTGGTTCCATTTTAGCCCGTGACAAGACGCTGCGTTTCGTGGGACGGGATTATTTCCCATCTGGTCCCTCCTCATTTTCGCGCGTTATACAGGGGTCCCGATTCATTTTTTTCTTTTAAATTTGAACCTTTAATTTTACTTTTATCTTAATTTAGTCCTTTTTTTCTTCCGTTAGTTTTGCTATTTTTATCATTAGTTCAATATTGATATTGTTATGATTAATATTACTGTTATTCTTTTTATTATCAATATTATTGTTATTACTATTACTATTATTTTATTATTAACAGTATCATTTCTTTTTTTGTCACTAATATTTATTTAGGTATTTTACTATTATTATTCATTTGCTATTATTATTATTACTATCATATTTTTATTTTATTTATTTTTTGCAATTATTATTATTATTTTTATTTTCATTATTATTATTTATTTTTATTATTATATTATCATTATTATTACTATTATTATATTATTATATGTATATATTTTTATTTATTTATTTTTATATATATTATTTCATTTATTAATTGCTATCATTATTACCATTGTTTTTTATCATCATTATTATTTTATCGTTATTTTCTACTACTGTTAATATACGACTATTATCGTAATACTTTTATTTTATCACTACCTATGTTATTACTTTTACTTTATCATTACTATTAATATCTTAATATCACTTGTACTAGTGTATTATTTCACATCGTTATTTTATTATTATTATTCTTTTCACCTATAACATCGTGTTTTCATATTATCATTTGTCACACTAATTTTTCTCGATGCATCAGTTTTCAAATAGTCGATATTTCGTATTAAAGATTCGAGGAATCGAGCCTAACTTCTTTGGGTTACGGTTCTTCTCATTTAATCTGAATAACGGAATATCCCTTTTAAAATCGCAATACAAGTTTTAAATAAAATACTTGTTCTCGGAAATTCGAAATGTTGTGCCTAACTTATCTGGACACGACATCTAGATACTCGAGATAAGTTTTTTTAAAATAGAGGCAATATTTCGTATTTGGAACTTCGAGAAATCAAGCCCTAACTTATCGAGTTTGGTTTCTCACTTGACAAATAATCGAATATCCTTTTGATATTTTCAATGCATGAGTCTAGGAATCATGAGATGATCTTGGATTCGAGGATTTAAATTGTGGTGTCCTATCGTCTTTGGATGTGACATTTCATTCCTTTGAATGAGAGAATCTTAATATTCAATTCGAGTAAATTCAAATATTTTCTAAAGGATTAAGTATTTTAAAATCTTTTCAAATTTTCAACATTAGGACATTAATTAATCAATTTGGTACCAATTTTGGGCGTGACGAGGGTGCTAATCCTTCCTCGCATGTAACCGAATCCCGAACCCGTTTTTCAAATTTCAGAGACCAAAAGCTTCATTTTAGTAAACCAAAACATTTTATTAAAACAAAGGTGATCCGATCACACCTAATAAAGATCGGTGGCGACTCCTATTTTTATTTTCGTTTTCAAAAAACCAAAGTCGATCCCCGTTGTTTCCAAAAAAAATGGTTACGACATGCGCAACCTCATTAGCTTCCCTGTTTAGAAAGCGAAAGGCACAGTATCTAAAATGCATTGTCATCTTCTTTGAATCTACAATATACGCCGCTAATTCAGATCTATCTTTTTTCTTTTCCTGCAGTTTCCGAATCACCATCCTAGCATCACCTTCGACTTCCACATCCTGAAGGCCAAGTTGGTAACCCAGTTTAAGTGCCTGATAACACGCCAAAGCCTCAGCAGCAAAAGCGGTCAGTATATTCTTGTTAATAATGGATTTTGAACATATTACATTTGCTTCTCTGTTTCTGACTACTAATCCCGTGCATGATTCATTTCTTTGTTTATTGAAAGCCGCATCAAAATTGATCCTCAACCGCATTCCTAACGGAGCTATCCATCTGTTCGTGTGTAGCCTTCTTTCAGGTAATATTTCCTTCACCCTATCGAGTTCCTCCAAATAGTTAATCACGAAATCAGCTATTTGACCCCCTGTTTTCCTTTCGCCCTTATGAATGAGTTTGTTTCTGGCGATCCAGATCCCCCACAATGCACACACAAAAGTCTGACAAATTCTCATGGAGTTAGCTGCAAAAAAAACTTTTTAGAACTTCAATAAACTCCATATTTTCTTCTATCCCTGGCCAAAAAATATCTAATTTTTCTCATGTTTCTTTTGCAACAGGGCAATCTCGAAATAAATTCTCCCTTATTTCAGCTTCTGTTTGCCACCTCCTACAATTGGCAGATCCCATTATTCTTCTGAAATGTAAATTACTGTAGTTAGGCAAATGGTTGCGCGAGCATCTCCAAGCTGTAATTTTTATTTTTGATGGTAGATCTAGATTCCAAAGTCGCTTGTAAAATTGTTGAAATCTGTCATGTGTTTGAGTCTGTTCATCATGTGTAAGAATTTTATGTCCACTTCGTACCGAATACTCCCCAGTTGGCTCTCTATTCCAGACAACGAAGTCTTTAAAAGGGCTACTAGACAGCGGAATACATAGGATCCTTCCGACGTCTCTCTCCGTAAAGGTATAAGAATCAATTTTGTCTTCCATTTCCTTGTGGTGGGATCAATTAAGTCTGCATCTGTTACTAGATCTGGATTATTTGGTAGAATCTGACTCCTTAGCACTTCATTTCCAGGGACCCATCTGTCCTCCCAAATAGATACTTGCTGTCCATTACCAATCCTTCATCCCAGACCTTTCATCAGAAGTCCTTTGATCGACCATATGCTTTTTCAGGTAAAAGAAGGTAACTTACCCAGGCTTGATTTTAGAAAATCAGATTCTTTAAAATATCTGGCCTTCAACGTACGTGCTAATAACGAATCTGGATTTCTTAACAAACGCCAACCCTGTTTGGCTAACAAAGCAGTATTAAAAGAATTCATATCACGAAATCCCATTCCACCTTCTTCCTTAGACGCACGTAACGATTTCTAACCACACCAATGCATGCCTCGTTTTCCGTTACTTTTGTTCCACCAAAAAGAATTCATTATATTTTCCAATTCTGAACACAAGGTCTTAGGCAGAAGAAAACAAGCCATTGTGTATGTAGGGATAACTTGCAAAATAACTTTTATGAAAACCTCCTTACCCCCTTGTGAGATGTGCCTAATGCTCCAACTGCTAATTCTCTGTTCCAGCCTATCTTTTAGAACTTGGAAAGCCCATTTCTTCTTCTTTTCCACTAAGTTTGGGAGACCCAAATATCTCTCTGGATCATTAGAATATCTAACTCATAGGGTCTGAAACACTAAGTTCCTGTCTTGATCTTGAACATTTGTACTGAAAAACACCGTTGACTTTTCAAAATTAACACACTGTCTCGAGCATACTTCATATTCCTTCAGAATGTCCTTTAGCACAGTTATCCCCCCATTCGAGACTTCCCCAAACAGAATGCAATCATCTGCAAACATAAGGTGGGTGATAGAAGGAGCAGCTCTGCAAACCTTAGCTCCTCTTATTTTCCCCTCTTGACAAGTCAATCTCATTAACGCTGACAAACCTTCTCCACAAAACAAGAATAAGTAAGGGCTGAGCGGATCTCCTTGACGCAGACCTCGTGTTCCTCTGAAGCTCAAACCTTCTTCCCCATTAACTAAAATAGAGAATTGGACCGAATTAAGGCATCGTATTATGAATTCAATAAAACCATCTGCAAAACCCATTTTTGACATTACATCTTTGATAAAAGACCACTCTACTCTATCATAGGCTTTACTCATGTCTAATTTTAAAGCCATAAAACCTTTCCGCCCTGACCTTTTGTTCTTAAACGAATGGAGAACCTCATATGCCAGTAACACATTATCAGTAATGAGTCTCCCTGGAACAAACGCACTCTGAGCATCATCAATGCAACCATTCAACACATTTTGTAATCTGTTGGCAACTGCCTTCGCAATAATCTTATAAATTACTGTACACGGGCTGATAGGACGAAAATTCTTAAGATTAATAGGAGTTGCAGTTTTTGGAATCAATACCAGCAAAGTTTTGTTTATTTCCTCCAGCGAGCGAGCGACCATGATTCAAAACCTCTAGGCAGAAATCACAAGTGTACTTTCCCACAATATGCCAAATTTTTTGATAAAAGAGTGTCGGTAAGCCATCAAACCCCGAAGCTTTTGTAGGGCCCATTTCTTTCAGTGCATCAACTATTTCAGTCTCTGTGTATGGAGCAGTCAGACTTAGATTCATACTATCTGAGATACATGATTTTATACCTGATAAAATGTGCGACACATCTCCAACGCCTCTAGAATCAAATAAATCAGAAAAATACGCCCGAGCAACCTCTTCAATCTCCCTTACATTTGTCGCAAGAGATCCATCAGTTTTCTGCAAGCCCGTAATGCGATTAATACGCCGTCTCTGCGATGCACACTTGTGAAAATACGAAGTGTTCTTATCTCCCAATTGTAACCAATTAGCCCTTGCGCGTTGTTCCCAGTATCTCTCCTCCTTATCCATTTCCATATTCAAATGAAGTTTTACCTCCATAATCTCCATTAAAACCTCGTCCGATCTCTCATCCCCATTCAATTCTTCTAACTTTCCGTTTAATCTCTTCACCTCTCCTTTTTGTTTGGATTGAATTCTTTTTGCCCAATCTTTTAACCCCTTTGCAAGACTTTTCATGCGATTAAGGTAGGGACCAGAACTTTCTTCCCAAAGTTTCCTTACTTCATTTTCACACGACTCCTCAAGAACCCACCAAGATTCAAAGCGAAACCTAGTAGAATTGTTTCTCCTCCCACTAAACTCTGTATTAATAAGCAAAGGGCAATGGTTAGAAAAAGAATGAGGGAGATGCCTCAGAGAAAAATTTGGAAAAGTTTGTATCCAGCTATCCGTCGTGACTCCTCTGTCAATTCTCTCCCTAATGTTTCGATTCAAGATGCGTCCTCTTTCCCAAGTGAACCAAGGCCCTGAAAATCCAATATCTTCCAAAAAACAATCTTCCAATGTTTTACGAAATGCCTCCATTCTAGCCGCTTCTCTTGGGAGGCCACCTCTCTTTTCATGTGCAAAGAGAATATCATTAAAATCCCCCCCAACCAACCAAGGTAGCAAATTGTTTCTCCCCAATCGTCAAAGTAAATCCCACGTCCCCGCTTTATTTCTAACCTCAGGAGCCCCATAGAAACCCGTGAACCTCCAACAAGGTTTGTCTACCTCTTCTTGAATTTCCACATCAATATGGTTTGTTGAGAAACTCTTCAAATTAACTAACTGTCCCCCATTCCATCCTAAGCTTAATCCTCCTCGAGAACCTTCAGCCGGCATATCAATACCATTGAAGAAACCACATCGTCTCCTAACTTTTTCCATCCTACTAACATTCAACTTTGTCTCCATGAAGAAGACAATTTGGGGATTATAAATTTTCAGCATATGCTGAAGTCTTCTAACTGCTCGTGAACTCCCCAATCCACGAACATTCCAGCAATATATTTTCATGGCGTCCGATCGGCATGCTCTATGGTAGCCGCCGATATTTGTTGATTAAGAGCGAGAATCCCGCCACGTCTCTCTAACGAATCCTGTCTGTTAGAAACATTAGAAAGCAAAGAGTCAGATCGTTGTCTTTTATAACTTTCCCCATTACTTAATGGATCATCTTCTAAATCACACTCCATATTTGACAGCTCCTTCCCATCCAAAAGTCCCATCCTCCCCATATCATTCTGTAAAACGTCATCATTTTGAGAGTATCCTGCCATTTGAATCTTTCCATGCCTCCCATTCTCCCCCTATAAGGTAAAAACCTCCTTTTCCATGGTCTTCATGCTCTCCAACACTGGACTTGGAACCTTCCAAATTTATCCCAAGAATTTTATTGAAACTTCCCCACAAATCCCATCCTTGATTCTGACTTGAATTATGGCTAAACTGTTTACCAAGTCGACCCTTTTCTAGGCTATCATTGTCGCCCTCATCCCTCAGCCAAATGCTGTTACTCGTATAAGCCCTCCTCATCAGTGCCCTCAATGTCAGATCCCACCTAAACTCAACCTCCTGTGCACCAATACGCAATCTTATTGGGCAAAAACTCTCCCCATGTCCCAAACAGCCACATAAGAAACAAAACAATGTTAACTTCTCATACTTAAAATTAACATACGAGAACTTAGATTCAGCAATCATGATTTTTTTTCTACGCTTCAAAGGAATTCGCACATCAATCCGCACCCGAATACGCATAATATTTCTATACCCATTAAGAATTTGCTTAGTGTCATGTTCTAACATTTTTCCAATAAAATTTCCAAACTGGACTGCCATTGCATCTCTAAAAAAACCTGGAGGCAAATCATGAATCTGAACCCACCAATCTGCATGCACCAAAGGAATAGACCTCGGATCTTCATTTTCTTGAATCCGATGAAAAATCAGAAGATGATTATTAAAAGTCCAAGGAGCACCAGTGATAACCCGTGTAATATCAACCTCATTGAAAAATTTGAAAAGGAAACGCCTTTCCCCCAGATCTGATATTTGTACCCCTTCCAGTGGACGCCAAATGTTTGCCAAAGTATTTCTCATTGCTGGAAAATGGACCACACTAGCTGTGAGGAAACAGCCCACCAAACAAAACTCATACGCAGACAGCTGTTCTCCAAATTCTTTCGGCAGAGATAGAGCATCATCTTCTCCATCATCCAAGTTCAGATCTGCAATCCCGTTCTCCATTACTACCAACGAAATTAACCCCTTTTACCACCCCAGACCAGAAAACAGAGTCACTATCAATAGAAGAATCGCAATCAATAACGCAGAGAAGCAAAGTAAAAATCAAGATCCTAAAAATTCGTGCCAAGAAGCGGCAAAGAGAAACGTGCCAAAATGGCAGACATCTATACATATAGTTATTTAACTATAAAAAATTCATTTTAGGCACTTAAAATAATAAGTTTGCATTTTAAGCACCCGTTAAATGGTTTGGTCATTTTGGTCACTCTTGTTAAAATCACAAACAACAAGCTAATGTAGCAGTTAAAAAACTAGTATAATAACAAATTTACCTTTCAAATTTTACATATTATATTGATTAAGTCATAAATTTAAAAAATAACACTCAAAATTTACAAATGTTATCAATTATCAATTTATTATTATATTCTTTTTGAAAATATTTATGTATTTTTTTATATTTCTTTAATTTTTTTAGAATTAAGATCAAATTGAGAATATTTATAAATTTTGAGGGTTAATTGATATAATATGTAAAATTTGAGGGCTAAATTTATTATTATACGGATTTTTTAACTACCACGTCAGCTTGCCATTTATGATTTTAATGGGAATGACCAAAATGACCAAACTATGTAACGTGGGTGCTTAAATTGCAAACTTTTTATTTTGGGTGCCTAAAATGAAATTTTTTTATAGTTGAGTGATTATCTATGTAGTTTATCCTATTTATAATAAGAATGTTTTATTGTTTTTCGAATATTTTATGAATAAATATTTTATACACTATCAATGGAGTTTTTAGACTCCACAAACAATGTTAAAGAGTTAACAAGTGTCCTGTAAATATATAGTAAAATATTAAAAAAAAGAAATATTTAAAAAAATAAGACTCATATCAAAATTAAAAAAGTATTTGTATAATAAAAAAATTCAAATAGAGACTCACTCAACTCAATTCAAGCACCAAATATAAAAGCATTAACTATTTTATAAAAGCACTAATTTGAGTTTTTTTTCCATTTAAGTATTTAAGTTTGATTCCAATATTCAATTTGATATTTGTCTCAATTAAGTATCTATATTTTTTTACTAGAGCACACGTGTCAAATATTCATTGGTCACGTGATTTAATTTGGTCTAGTTGCCAAATTAAGCATTGAAGCCAAACTTAAATACCAAATTGGGACAAAAATACTTAAGTACCAAATTGAAAGTCGAAGCAAAAAAAAGTACCAAATGAATATTAATCCCTTTTTTTTTTCTATTTATTGAGTCACAACTTAATTGTCTGCTTGGATCGGAACATTTTTGAAGCTTTTTGTCTGTCTGGTTTGGAGCACCATTCATCCATATCTCAAAGTAAGCGCCTACCACTGATTTTTTCTTTTTTTGTCTCTGTTATAAACGTGGCCGATGATGATCTGCCGGTTCCAAAATCATCTCACTTAATTATCTAAAAATGAAAATGAACAAATTTCATAATAAAAATTTATTTTGTACTAATAATTAATACAAAAATGTTTTGATACCATTAATCCGAATAAATGGAGAAATTTACTTGTATCAGTGTAAAATATTTTTTTATATTTTATAGTATTAATATTTTAACAATTCAATCATTGAATCTGTTGACATAATTGTATTTATCATTTATGTAAAATTTCAAACTAATTTAACAATTATATTATTTTAATCTAAAATATTGTATATATTAATATTTATTGAACAATTGAAATTTTTATATAAAATAAATAATTAAAATTTTTTAATGAATATCAAATTTGATATGCATGATCTATATAAATGAAATACGAAATTTAAAAGTTAAATTATTAAAATATTATAAATAATAAAATATTAAAATTGAAAAAAAATTAATCATCACAAGTAAAAGAATAACAACTTTATTGTGAAGGAGGGAATAATTAAATATTTAAAAAATAAAAAAATTACAAGTCTTGCGACTAACTTTTGTGGGTTTAAATTTTGTCATTTAGGTTGGTGTCTATGCACTAACATCGTTAATTTATATTGATGCGGCGCTGATAACTAATCTATTAGTGACACATGACAACCTCTCAATATGCCATGTGGCATATATAAATTTTAAAAACTTTTAATATATATATATATATATATATATATTTTGCATAAAAAATGAACCTTGAAAAAAATTTATACCTTTTTTATTAAATTTTTATTAATTTTCTTTTTAATTTTTAAATTTATACTCGTTACATAACATACTGAAAAGTTACTACGTATCACCACAGATTAACTATTAATGTCATATAGGCACAAATTTATAATGTTAGAGTAGATGTACCACAGATTAACAATTTTTTCTTTTCACTAATTACAACTCACTACTACACCTGCATTTAAATTAAAACAAGTTTTAATCTCATCCCGAGGTTAATTAAGTTAGATTTTTTTGGCTTAATTTTTAGTAAGGGTTGATATGAGTTAAGAGGAGGAGATCTAAACGTATATAGGTGGAAGGATGGATAGAATACAGAAAGGAATGGCTTAAATTATTGTAAAATTAAATTAATTTTCCACATTTTATAATTTTTCATGTGATTACTATTTTAATAATTTTAATTAGCAATACAATTATCTCATCTTGCACATAAAGTAGTAATTTGATATATATATATATATATATATTGTTTTCTAAGGATAATATAACTTTTTGGCTCTTGAATTTGGCAACTAGGTTCACTTTTGTATTTATATATATTTTTTTGTCCACTTGAGACTTGAACTTGACAACTAGGTCTATTTTGGTCCTTGAATTAGGGATAGGTGCTTCGAGCTACCACACACCCAAGTACCTCCATTATTATTCACACATCCAATATTAACACGTATCCCAAGTCTTGCAAGTACTTACTTCCACCAATTGAGGCGCTCCCTCTCTATGAACCGTACACGGCTCTCCATTGAAGTTGGGGAAAAACCCCTCGACACAGAAACAATACTTTTGATTGTTGAGATCTGAGTTGACTACTCAGAGGACAACACTTTAAAGATTTCTCCTGTAGGAGCTGATTCCTCCTTAACCCTACCATTTAGTCAATATTAAAATTTTAAAATTCTAAAAGTATAGAGACAAAAAATGATGAAATTAAAGTATAAAGACTAAACCTACAAATTACATATAATACATATACTAATAGTAGAATTTAACCAATTATATATTATTATTTTTAAATAAAAAGAAGAGTTTGGCTTGTAGTTATAGCCAGACCAGCCAATCTTACCACACCAATGTTCCCACATTTTACAAAGCCATCGACCAAAACATACATAAACAGATCCTCTTTATATTTGTAGGCCATGAAGATTCCGATCACCGTAGTATTAATGAGGAAGACCGAACAGGACTTCAACGACCCTGATGACAAATGGTCAGGCTTGCACGATTTCGGAAATATGTTGCTTCAGAAAAAGGTTTCCTTGAAGCTCATTAGTGCTGATATCATCGATTCCAACCCAAGTAAACTTCTTCCATCTCTTTCTCTTTTCTTTTCCTATCAGTTAAAAATTAAGGAATTTAAAGCCCAACTCCCTGGCAAGTGCTTAAAAACATGTATTGGTTAATGATTAATTACTTTCTTTCAAATTATAACACTATTTTAGTAAGTTAAATAAATCAAGGAATTTATCATTATATAATATTTGTTGAGGGGTTAGTTTTCTTTTTGGAGAAGTTTTTGAAGTATGGTTTACCGAATAATCGATCGGACCCTTGAACGAAGGTATTCTCCTCATGGTGGGTTTTTGCCTCCCGTACTCTAAGGAGAGTCCAATACGGGTTCACGGAGTTTAATGAGTGTCTTAGTTGGTGAAGATACAACTTGTAAGCTCACAGGAAAAATGTCAGTACTATGCATAATATTAAGTATGCATACAGGCCTAGATACCTTGGTCGGGGATTCACAAAATTTTTTGGCATAATGATTTCAATGTTTAAATTTTTTTGTCAATTTGACAATTATTTTTTTTGAGCTAAATTTGACTATTAACTTTTTCAGAAAGAGTCAAATCACTTTTTTTTTAAGGGAAATGTTAACTAAAATATTATTATTATTTAAACAATGTTGGCATGACAACCCATGTGGTAGTCCACGTGTACTGCATGCTGACATGACAATATTTGTCTTATATACCATGCCAATAAATAATTTTAAAATTATAAAAAGTTCACAAAAGATTAGCATAAAGTACACATGGATTGACATGTGGACTGTCATGTTTTAAAAAAAAACAACAATTTAATTTTTTTTGAAAGGCTGATGATCAAAATTGACTTTTTTTTTTAAGTTTAAAGTCCAAATTGACAAATAATGTTAACCTTAAAAGCTAAATTTATCATTATATCAATATTTTTTTATTAAGCAATAACTAGAGATGACACGAATTTATTTATTTGAATTAACCCTATTTTTTATTAAATTAAACAGATTCACACGAATGAAGAATTAATGATAATAGTATATAAATAATCAACATAGGTGTAGTAATTTTGGATTTGTCTTTGTTTGTAGAAAATAAATATGGGGGAAAGGTAGGATCAGAGATTCACTTAGAAGGATGGAATAACAGAAGCGCTTACTTGGAAGACAGAACATTCCATGTTTAATTTGAGTGGGACGAAGATTTTGGAACACCAGGAGCTGTCTTGGTCCATAATCCATATGAAAGTGAATTCTACCTCAAAACCATCACTCTTCAAGAAGTTCCTGGTCGAGGTCCCATCCACTTCCTTTGTAATTCTTTGGTTTACCAAAACCAAGGGAGCCGTATTTTCTTCTCTACCAAGGTAACTCCAACCAACTATCTCAATCATTATATGAAAGGTGTAGCGAATTGAACTAATCTAGAGAATACAAATTGAAAGAATTGAAAAATGCTTTGTTTCTATTTCATTGAATCTAGTCTGCCTTCTGATCACTGTACATACAGTTTATATAGAAAGATAATAGTAAACTGAAACTGTTGCTAACAGCATTATCTAACTGCTTGACTGATTACAAATCAGTTGTAACAAACTATCAACTGCCTGAGCTATACTCTATCATGCACCCAACTTCCCAATAGGTAAGACTCGAAGAAGATTTCGAAACCGAGCAAACAAATTGACTGACAGAGGTTTGGTGAGAACATCAACCACTTGATCACATGCGGGAACCTCGCCAACTTGCAAAGAACCATCCGCGACTTTCTCACGAACAAAGAAAAGATCAAGCTCAACATGCTTGAACTTCGAGTGTAAAACAGGATTTGCTGCAACAGCGACAGCACTAGAACTATCGCACCACACACTCGGAGTATCATCAGACTGAATATGAAGTTCTTGAAGCAACGATAGTAACCAGGTGAACTCACTAGTGGCAGCCGCAAGGCTCCTATATTCGGCCTCGGCTGTGGAACGAGATACCACCTGCTGCTTCTTGGAACACCATGACACTGGAGTTTGCCCAAAATAAACACAGTACCCTGACGTAGAGCGTCGATCGTCAAAATCAAGTCCCCAGTTGGAATCAGCATACCCAACCAAAGACAATCGATCAGATGGACGGAAAACAAGTCCAAAATCAAGAGTACCACACAGATATCGCAAAATACGCTTCAGTGCCACCATGTGTGCTATAGTAGGGTTGTGCATGAACTGGCAGACCCGATTTACGGTATAAGCAATATCAGGCCTAGTTAACACAACATATTGAAGAGCACCCGCAAGACTCCGGTACTCAGTGGGATCCTCCAAACTATCTCCATCATTCTTAGACATAGAAGATAAGCTGACCATCGGTGTAGGAACATTCTTTGCCGTAGCCATTGAACAACGATCCAGAATATCCCGGATATATTTTCGCTGGCATAGATGTAGACAACCGGAGGATCGAGTCACCTCTATCCCGAGAAAATAGTGAAGATCACCCATATCCTTAAGGGAGAACTCATTGTTTAACAACTGAACAAACCAGTCAATCGTTGTGGACGAGCTGTCAGTGATAATGATATCATCAACATATACAAGTAAATAAAGAACAGAGTCGGACTTTATCCGAACAAACAATGATGCATCAGATTTGGAGACAACGAAACCTGCTGAGACCAGAAACTGTCGCAGCTTCTCAAACCAGGCCCGAAGAGCTTGACGTAGACCATATAAGGCTTTCTGTAGGCGACAAACAAAAGTTTACCCTCTGAATCATACTGTTCATATCCCGGAGGCTGATGCATAAAAACTTCAGTATCGAGATCCCCATTCAAGAAAGCATTGTTCACATCAACTTGCCTCAGAGACTATCCTTTGGAGACTGCAATTGATAAAATAACTCGAATAGTGGCAGGCTTAACTACCAGACTGAAGGTTTCCTTGAAATCACAGCCAGGAACCTGAGAGCAGCCTTTCGTAACTAGTCGAGCTTTCCGTCGAGCTATAGTACCGTCAGAATTTTTCTTGATCTTGAAAAGCCACTTACATCCGATGACCTTACAATTCGCTGGTCGAGAAACAAGTTGCCATGTAGAGTTACGAACCAGAGCATCATATTCAGCCTGAGCTGCGACCCGCCATTCAGAGGAAGAAAAAGCCTCATCGATTGAAGAAGGTTCCACGGCTTCAACAGTCAAAGCTTTGGGTTTGAAAATACCAGCCTTCGACCGGGTCACCATTGGGTGAGTATTGACTATGGGCTCACGACGAGGTTGACCTTCAGAGGAGAACTCGAGATCCTCTACAGAATGAATCTCATCAGCACCAGATACAGATGAACCCTGTGGGTCACGGTCAAACCCAATATCAGACTGAACCGCAGTAGTAGGAGTAGACATTGGACACAACACTGGTTGATCAGTAGAGGGCTCGAAAGTCAGAGAAGAAACTTGTCGAACTAACGGGACAAACGTGGAGACATACCGATTAGGACCCAATAGTTGACCCACGAAAGTAGACTCTGACGAAAGAAACCGATTCTCATCAAACACAACATGCCGTGAGGTAACTATCTTGCCAGATGGAAGAAGACACTGGTACCCCTTGTGTTGAGCACTATAACCCAAAAACGTAGAGGGTTGAGACCAAAAATCCAGCTTATGTGTCGTAAACGGCCGTAAATATGGGTAGCAACAACAACCAAACAC
Source organism: Gossypium sturtianum (assembly GCA_025698515.1). NCBI lineage: Eukaryota > Viridiplantae > Streptophyta > Magnoliopsida > Malvales > Malvaceae > Gossypium > Gossypium sturtianum. The sequence continues at coordinate 5,157,006 of CM046950.1, forward strand.
TCTGAGGTGATCGTAAGTAGGCTCGCATCCATAGAGAGCCTTATACAGAGTTTGTCCATGTAGCACTGGAGTGGGAAGGCGATTGATGAGATGAACAGCACATGAAAACACATATCCCCAGTACTCCATAGACAAATTTACTTGAGCCAGAAGAGTGATACCCATATCAACAATATGTCGGTGTTTGCGTTCAGCTACTCCATTCTGTTCAGAGGTATGTGGACACATCAGTCGATGAATGATTCCTTGCGATGCTAAAATTGATGTGAAAGCTCGATATTCTCCTCCCCACTCACTTTGAAATTGTTTAATATTCTTCCCAAACTGAGTTTTAATAAATTGTTGAAACTGAAGAAAACACTTCACAGCCTGAGACTTCTGTCGAAGTAGATATATCCACGTGAACCGGGTGCAAACATCAATAAATGAAATATAGTACCAGTTATTACCACACGGAACAGACGCAGGACCCCACAGATCAGACACAACCAAAGTAAAGGGTTCACTATACTCTGTAGTAGAAACAGGAAACGGCAATTTATGGGACTTTCCTTTTTGACATGCAGTACACATAGTTTCACAATTGTATTTATCGGAGGCAAGACTACATTTATTCAGAATAGATTTAACAATACTAGAAGCTGGGTGACCCAGACGCTTATGCCATAGAGAGAAAACATTACACTCTTTGGAGTTAGCCTCAAGTTCAAGAGAACCAGTGAAAGGAGCTTCAGCCGACTGAGCAGACATCACAGGCACCAGAAAGTGATATAGTCCATCACGAATGTGGCCCTTCAGCAAGTTTTTCGGGTCATGATGTCCTTAATAACACAATAGGTGGGGTGAAATTAAAAAAATACAGCATTATCATTTGCAAATTGAGATACCAACAAAAGATTCTTCCTGATGCTTGGAACACACAAAACATTAGACAAGCGCAGCAACTTAGATTCAGTAGGTAAATAACTATGACCAATTGACGCAATCGAGGTAGAAGTGCCATCACCCATTAGTAGATTAGAAGTACCTGAATACGGAGTTGTGTGATGCAGAGCCGATGGATCCTGACACACATGATTACTGGCTCCCGAGTCAGGATACCAGGATGTGGTGCCCACCGGCATGGGAATATAAGAATTTGTACCACCAGCATTGGAGCCAACATGCGCAGTATTGACATTATAGTCAGAGGAGTCATAGTAATCTGACGGGTGAAGATCGCCTAATCGTGGTAGACCAATACAGGTATCTGACCCAGAGTAAACACGAGCACGTGGTTTGGTATGCCATGGAACAACACCACCACCAAAGTGATCATCATACAGCCCTACACCAAGAGAAGAATTAATTTAGACATTATTAGTAACCGGTGTTTGGGGTAAGGGAGGGGCATTCGGCCTATTTGATTCTTGAAATGGTCCAACACCATGAGGCCCATTATTGTTGGGCCTAGGTACATCACGAATTGGAGAAAGTGGCCCACATGCACCACAATAATGTTGTCCAGCATTAGGCTTGAAAAAAAGAAGGTGTGACACACCATGTGATCCCACGTCATAGTAATTTTGTCCACCATAAAAGTTTTGACCAATAGCACTACAATTTTGACCAGTAGCACCATAATTTTGACCATTTGCAATATAATTTTGACCAGCAAAATAATTTTGACCAACATCAAACCTAGGTCGTCTGTTGGTTTGTGAATACCATTCAACACCCGTTGCAGAAGGCCGCAAGCCATTTGATGGAACAGAGATCGGGCCATCAGGTGTAAACGATGGAACCACCCCCGACGCCGCCTCATCACGATGGTACCAGTAATAACAGCGCTGAGCGACGTGACTATACCAGGTACAGATCTGGCATTGAAAGCGTTGTCGAAAACTCCTCCCTCGACCGCGCGAGACTGTCCGACCACCACGAGCAGTTTTTTCCGTCATCTGCGAAAGACTGCTCTCTACCATGTTTTTCGTAAGAAGAACTTCATGAACAGCCCGTTCTTGACGGCGTTCACACTCAAGAAGTGCATCGACGATTCGTTGAAACGGCAAGGGAGAGGAAGAAAGAGAGGCGGACGACACCATAGCATCATACTCGGTAGGAAGTCCCGCAAGTAAGATCTAAGTTCTCTCAGCCTCGGAGATGTGCGATCCTGATGCTTCTAGAAGAGCACATAATGCTTTTAGTTTCGCAACAAAATTAGTAACAGAGAGGTTACCTTTCCGCAGAGAATGGAGTTCGTGACGCAAGCGAGACTGCTTCGCACCAATATCTACCGCGAATAGAGTGCTCACCATTGTCCACACGTCAAAGGTCGATTGAACATCGACAAAAGATGAGAGAAACGACAGTCCAATGGTGGAGAGTATCCAGGAGGTTAGAAGGTTGTCTTGCTGCGTGAAAGTCGAGGCGGCTGGATTGGACACAAGACCTCCATCAGAAATTTGAATAAATCGAGCAGGAGCAGTGACCGAGCCATCCGAGAACCCAGCCAAATCATAACCGGTAACAATAAGCTTCACTTGTTTTTGCCATTGAATGAAAATATTTTCGTCAAGTTTGACGATGTCATGCCTAGGAAAGGAAGTGACGATTCTGTCACCAGTGAAGGGAGAGCCATGCGGCTCAACAAAGGCAGAATCATCAGAGTGTACGGTGGTCATGGCCTAAGATCAGCGGCGAATGATACCATGAAAGGTGTAGCGACTTGAACTAATCTAGAGAATACAAATTGAAAGAATTGAAAAATGCTTTGTTTCTATTTCATTGAATCTAGTCTGCTTTCTGATCACTGTATATACAGTTTATATAGAAAGCTCATAGTAAATCAAATCTTGTTGCTATGACATTATCTAACTGCTTGACTGATTACAAATCAGTTGTAACAAACTATCAACTGCCTGAGCTATACTCTATCATTATATATGTATATATATATATGTGTTAAAGTTTATATATTTGGGCAGGCATATCTTCCACGTGATACCCCAGAAGCACTTCGTAAGTGTAGAGAAGAAGAGTTGAGAATGTTGAGAGGAAATGGATAATGAAAGCTTAAGGAATGGGATCGAGTTTATGATTATGTTGTGTACAACGATTTGGGAAGGCTCCCTGTTCTTGGAGGTTCCCATGAGTATCCTTATCCTAGGAGAGGAAGAACCGGTCGGCCGATATTAGGTTAAACAAATTATTGTATTTATATATTAAGTAATTTAGATTTTTTATGGTAAAAGTACCATAGTCGTCCTGTGTTAAGAGTCAAATTGCAATTTGTCCATTTTACTAAAAAATAACAAATTAATCCCTATACATTAGATCAATGAGTAAATTAGTCATTTCTGTTAAAATTTTATTCTATTTGTACCATTAAAAATTGGCGTGCCTGATAGAATAGCCAAACACGTCACGTGTATGTCATGCAGACATACGGAGACAAGTTTTTAACAGTAAAAATAGATAGAATTTTTAATAAAATGACCAATTTGCTCTTTGGTCTAATGTAAATGAACTAATTTGTCTCTTTTTTAGAAAGAGAAGACAAAATGCAATCTGATTCTTACTACAGGGACCTCCATGATACTTTTATCTATTTTTTTATATTTATAATATATTAATTCTTGTTATGTTGAATTATGTAGATCCCAAGGAAAAGACGGAGAGCAGAAACTTCACATACGATATGTTTAATATTTACGTCCCTAGAGATGAATAATTTAGCTGGCACAAGAAATCGGAATTCCGAGATAATAATTGGAAAAGCTTGATTCAAGCAGTGTCTCCTGGAATTGAAGCTTACCTTAATTTCAAATCTCGGGACGAGTTCGACTCTTTTCAAGAAATAAATAACATGTACGACGATGGAACTTCTAATGTTCTTAATTCTTTTACCAGTGGCTTTTTCAGAGCTATTTCTCGCAAAGGAAATTTTCCATTGCCTTAAGTCATTAAAGGTATTATTTATATATATGATCTCTAAATAATTTAGAGCTAAAAATCTTTGACTTAATTAACATTAATATATAAAAAATTATGGGAGCAGAGGACCGTGGTGCATGGAGTAGGGATGAAGAATTTGCTAGAGAAATGACTGCCGGTTTGAACCCTCTTCTCATTCGTCTTCTCAAAGTAAGTCAAAATCTTTTACATACATCGAAACCTTTTTTTGGTAATCGACCTTTTTATTTTGAAAACGAAAATGGGAGTCGTCACCAATCACTTTTAAGAAGCGTGATTGGATCATCTCGTAATTTGATCATTTTAATAAGATGGTTTGATTTATTAAAACAATATTCTTCGATCTACAAAAATCCAGAAAACGGGTTCGGGAGTCGGTTACGCACGAGGAATGATTAGCACCCTCGTTACGCCCAAAATTGGTACTAATTGAAAATTGGTACCTAATTGATTACTTGATGTCATTAGTGTCGAAAATTAAATATTTGTAGAGAGTTTAAAATACGATCCCTTTCTGTATTAAGATTTTTTAATAGAAAAGGCTTTATTCTAAATTAATCGAGAAAAAGGATCATGCCCCGTAAGTTAGGACATGACGCCTTTAGTTTTCGAAAACCAGAATAATCGCCGTTTTAATCGTTACTTGAATCTCGTTTTTTTCTATATTTTTGAAATGAATATTCGATTATCTCGGTTTTAGAAAAAAGCCATACTCCGTAAGTTAGGAGCACGGCTTTTCTAATTCCAAAAATAACAAACATTGCCACGATTAATTTTTTTTTACCTTTCTTATGCGTCGTGCAAAAAACGAATATAACGCTTAAAATGATACGCATTGAGCATAATATACACATGGATAAATGCTATAATGATAATGATGTAAATATGAAAATAATAAGAATATTAATTCATGGCATTAATAAAATAAATAACGTAACTTTGAAATAAAAATAAAAAAAATGAAATGAAATATTTGAAACAATAAAAGAATAATAAATAAATAAATAGGCAAAATAAATAATATTAAATTTAAGTATTTTAAAAGTAAATGAATAAATAAAGAAGGAAAGAAATAGAATAAGTAATATTAAATTTAAGTATATGAGAAATATACTAAAAAGAATAAAATAAAAATAATGATAACAATACACAAATAAAGAATATAAACAATAATTTTTTAAATACATGAGAAAGAATAAAGAAAGAATAAATAAATAAATAAGTAAATAGATATAAAAGAAAACAGTTTAATAAAGATTAAAAATAAAAGACTAAATCAGAATTTAAATGAAATTAAGGGAATAAATTAAAAAGAAAAAAAAACTAATAAGGACTAAAATAAAATACGCGAAAAGAAATGGGGATTAAATGGGAAATTAACCAAAAATTTAGACACGCGTCATTCCCTAATGTCAGTGCTAAGTCAAAGGAACTAATTTGTAAATAAATTAAAATTACAGGGAAAAAATAAAATAATTGAAAGAGAATAGGACTAAGTTGAAACAAGCCATAAAAGCGGAAGGACCAAAGGCGCAAATAGACCCCCCGCATAAAAACACAAGGATCCTAAGGCGGGTCGGGTCGGATTTTGGGTTTGGCACCAAAACGACACCGTTTCAGGTGCTTGACCATTAAAACGGTCCAAGGACCAAATTGAAACAAAAATAAAACTAAATGATAAAATTAAAAAATAAAGAAAATAGGATAGGACTAAGTTGAAACGCGCCGCAAAAGCGGAAGGACCTATTGCAGAAATATCCCCTCAATTGAAAATACGCGAATCCTAGGGGCGGATCGGGTTGAGGCGCGGGTCGACCAAAACGGCGTCGTTTTGGCATCCTATAAAAGCCCATAATCCTTCAAAAAAATCATTTTCAACCTCCACTCCAAAAAATAAAAAAAAATCCTCCTCTCTCTCAAAAATTCCCAGGCCGGCCATCAAGCCGACGGCGACCGTTGTCCATGGTGGCCGGAGTTCATCGGAAAAAGGCCGTTTCAACCATTTTTCCTCCCTCGGCCTGGGTTTGAGACGAAAACGTCCAAAAAGCCAAAAAAAATAAAAGAAAACCCCTCGATTTCGCTTTCTCCGATCGCAACAAAGGTAAAAAAAAATTTATTTCGAAAATATCTGAATATATATTTGTTATATTGAAAACAAATGTGCAATATGAAAATATAACTTAGAGAAAAAATTTACTTTCAATCTGTTGTTTGGATTTTTTGTGTATTTCTCTCTACTATTGTATTCAAAATCATTGTCCAAAAATTTACATTGAGTTTTCTATGGCTTTATAGCCGAATACAATATTTCATATTTTTTTGCTACTGTCTACTGTCTTTTTTCTACTGCCGATTTTGCAGGTGGCGGTTGGGCGATGGAGGAGTGACGGTGGCGGAGGCTAGGGACTAGGGGCGACACTAGGGTTCTTGTTCCACTTTTTTTTATTGAAAATTGTTTAGCTGTTTGGGCTACGTAGCCTTTAGGGTTTTGTGTATTTAAATTGTTTGTATTTGTAAATGGACTGAACTTTATTTATTTTTGGTTTGGTTTGTTTGGTTTGGGCCCAGGCAAATTTGGCCTGCTACAACATATATTAAATCTTTACATGCATGTGATCTCATAACCAGTAAATTAACTTCAGGAACATGAATTCCCAACACTTAGCAAGCTAGATCCTGAATTTTATGGTAATCAACACAGTTGTATTACAAAACAGGATATCCAGTCTAACTTGGATGGACTTAGTGTTGAACAGGTAATGATACTATTTCTTAATTATCCTTAACCTAGAGTTGTTATTATGGATATTTATAATAAGTTGGGAATATTTGGTTGCACAGGCACTGATGAACAAGAGGTTGTTTATATTGGATCATAATGATTCGGTGATGCCGTAGCTTCGGAAGATAAACAAGGAAACTAAAACAAAGACTTATGCATCACGGACACTTCTCTTCTTGAGAGACGACAACACGTTGAAACCGGTGGCGATCGAGTTGAGCTTGCCGAATGAAAAAGGAGATAAGTTTGGTGCTGTTAGTAAGGTGTAAACTCCAACACAAGATGGAGTTGAGGGTCATATTTGGCAGTTAGCTAAAGCCTATGTAGCTGTGGTTGGTACTGGTCATCATCAACTAATAAGCCACTGGTAATTAATTAAGGATATTCCATCAAATTCAAAATAAAAACATATATATATGTGTGTGTGTGTGTGTTAATCAGGTGTGTTTTGGGGGTCTCAGGTTGAACACTCATGCAGCTATAGAGCCATTCATTATTGCAACAAACAGGCAACTGAGTGTGGTTCATCCAATTTATAAACTACTGCACCCACACTATCGTGACACGACGGCTATTAATGCGTTAGCCAGGGAAGTTCTAGTGAATGCAGATGGAGTGATAGAGACAACATTTTACACAGGGCAATATTCCATGGAGATGTCATCGGTAATTTATAGGAGTTGGAATTTCATGGAGCAATCACTTCCTAATGATCTCAAGAAAAGGTAATTAAAATAAAGGTAAACTAAACCATTAATTACTAAATTATGGATAAGTTTTCGTTTTGATAGACTTAATTAAAAAAGTTATAATTTGCTCACTAAACTATTTGAAAGTTTTTATTAAATCACTGGACTATTAAGCTTTTTTTTCTTTTTAAGTTCTGCTAGCAAGCTCCACGCAATGATTTGATGATTGGTATGGTGGATTAGCACACATCGACGAGTATAAGAACATATCTTAGATCCAAGTCGATTTAACAGTCAGTGTCGAAGACCAGAGAAAAAAGTTATTTGAATTTTGGTTTACAGATTTGTGACATCCAAAACTATTTTATGAAAAGATTTGAACTATACTAGAGGAGAAAAAAAAGCTTTTGGCCGTAATACGATAATGAAAACTTTTAAATAATTTAATGATTAAATTAAAGTTTTTTAATTAAATGGCCAAAACGAAAACTTACCCGTAATTCACCCTTAAAATAATCTCAATTAATGATCATATATTCATTCAAGTCGTATTTTGTTTTCTATATTCAGAGGAATTGCAGATGGTGATATGAACTCCCTCAAAGACCTTGACAATCTAGTAATAGAAGATTATCCATATGCTGTGGATGGGTTGAAGATATGGTTGCAATTAAAAAGTGGGTCAGTGACTACTGTTCCTTCTATTACAAGACAGATGGAATGGTCCAAGAAGACCCTGAACTTCAAACATGGTGGAAAGAACTTCGAGAGGTAGGTCATGGTGACAAGAAAGATGAACCCTGGTGGCCTAAAATGCAAACACGTGAAGAGCTGATAGAATCTTGCACTATTATCATATGGTTAGCCTCTGCTTTCCATGCAGCTGTCAACTTCGGACAATACGCCTACGGAGGCTACTCTCCGAACCGTCCAACAGGGAGCCGTCGGTTCATGCCTGTGAAAGGCACCCCTGAATATACTGAGCTTGCGAACAACCCAGAGAAGGCTTTCCTCAAAACAATTACTCCACAGCTAATATGCCTCCAAGTGATGACCGTGGTAGAAACTCTATCACAACAATCATCAGAAGAGGTGTATCTTGGAACACGAGAAGATAATTGGACGACAGATAAAGAACCATTGTCGTATTTCAAGGCATTTCACGACAGACTTGCTGAATATTGAAGATGAAATCACAAGCATGAACGAGGACGGGAAGTGGAAGAATCGTGTTGGTCCGGTCAAGGTGCCGTACACTTTGTTGTTTCCAACCGGTGAAGTTGGACTTCCTGGCAAGGGAATTCCGAATAGCATATCAATCTAAGTAGACTGAGCTAAGTGGCAAGCATCATTATACTAAATAAATGTTGCTGGCATTACGACACATCATCGTATTGCTGCCCAAATTTGTGTTAGTGTCGTTCTTTATGCTTCCTGGGTGTGTTTTGCACGTTTCTTTTAGATATGTATGCACTCTGCTTCTCTTTGTAATTTGCTTGAGTACTTCAATAATACAATTTGTATTGTGTGGTATATATTTGTTTGAACTTGTATTACATGTTTGGTTCAATGTAATGCTATGCCATTATAACTCTATTATGAGGGCCCACTACAAATAGCTATTTGGTTCAGTGAAATGCCCTATTACGGGTGTATTCCATTACGAGCTTATTTAGGAAAATTTACTTATTTTTATTTTGTCTCCTCTCCCCTGAATGTCTGATTCGGTGCTTAAGAAATCCATTTTACTCTCCTCACTTTCTCACCTAAAAAACACTCTCACTTAGCTCGACAGCTACTCCCTTGCTTCCTTCAACTCCGGCCATAGCACTCCTCCCCTTCATTGCAGCCTCCTTCAGGTAAACATTTTCTTTCTTTTGTTGTTCCTTTCATTTTCATCTCTGTCAATTTTTTTTACCCTAAAAATTTTTCTGCCTCTTTTTGTTACCCATTTAAGTAGAATTTGCTTCCTTCACCTTCGGCCATTAGTACTCCTCCCTTTCATCAGAGCCTACTTCAGGTAAACCTTTTCTCTCTTTCGTTGTTCCTTTCGTTTTTCTCTTTGCTAATTTTTACTACCCTACAAACTTTGCCTCTTTTTGTTAAAATTTCTATCTTCATACCATAATAATTCAAAGAATAAAACTGATTTTATTTTTTTTAATTTCAAACTCTTAATTTATATTTCTGAATTTTTAAAATTGAGCCCAAGAAATGTATAACCTTGATTTATAAGGTTTTTTTTTCCTCATTTAATATCTTAATTGAGCCCAAATTTTTCATATAATAAAAAATATTTTAATTGCTTAGTTAACTCTTTCTTGTTCATTGTTAAAACCTCGACCTAAAGGAAATAAATAAATTTGATCAACCTTCATCAGTTTAGAAATCTCTCCACCTTCATTTTTAATATCACCGACTAAAATCTCAAAATAATTTCTAAAAAAAGGCACTAACAAATTGGGACATAAGATGTTATGCATACAAACAACTCCAAATCATTTTTTTCATAAAACATTAATTTCACAATTTTCAAAAGTACCTCAACAAAGTTACAACTTTTCCGATATATGAGTTTAAAAATGGTTTATAGGATAAAATAAAGAGCGAAGTTGATTGCGATTCTCGTTTAACATGTATTCATAAATTATATATTTAAAAAAAAAAAATTCAAATCTCAAATGAATAGATTACTAAAGTCGGTGCCACCCACACCCACACTTTTTCTTTTCAGTAAATAGTATACAATTTTACTATTGGATTTTGGTCGCAGTCCAAAAAGGTAAAATTCCAGCATAGAACCCAAATTTCATGGTATGTTACTTACTGACCCTGGTCTTTATCTGATATCTTTTCTTACAATACTAGTATATTTTCTCCAGCTTCGTCGGGAAAATCTTTTTATGTTTTCTCTTAAAATTTTATAAATAATTACGATATGTACCAAAAGTAATTAATATTAATAATAAAATATTAACGATTTTCATTCCAACATAATTCTTTTTATCATTTCTTATGCACATACATATATAATTTTTATTAGTAATTTATTATCCCCAATTTATTATTGGTAAACATATAATAATTTATTATAATTAAATTAAATTAGCAACGATTTTTTTTTATAAAAAATATCAAACTTCTTTTATTAAATTAAATGGCAAATGATTATGTTAGACATAACTTGTTTTAGATCAAATAATGGTTATGGTCTCTCTGCTATTTTAAATTTAGAATTTTGTATCTATACCTTAATTTGATATAATTTGGTTCCTCTACATAATGTCATCAGATAGATGAAATAGTAGACACCCTTAATTGTTCTGGTCAAAATGTTGAGTTTGATTTTTTCTTAAAAATATCCATTCCAATTTCATGCAATATATATTGTGTTCAAAAGGTGTTTTTAAGAGAAATTGACATAATAATTTTAACCGATATAGTTAAGGATTCTAATTATTTAGACTAATTAATACTATTATAAAAGTAGATGACCAAATTAAGTCAAATTAAAATATAATAACTAAATCTCAAACGTGAACATAGTAGAGAGATCGAAACTATAATTTTACCATTATATTATAATAACCAAAAAAGAGTTGTGTCATTAGTCTGTCCAAATATTTAGCCTCCTTAATATTTTTTATAGATGACGTGAATGTTAAAACAATTTTTTAACTAGAGTAGTCTTTTTTTAAAAATCAATATAAAAAAATTTAATTAAAATAGCTAAGGATGTTAATTATTTAAACTAATTAAAAATCATGTTAAATTAAATATAAAAATTAAATCTTAAATGTTATTATAACATAGGGACCAAAACTGAAAATTCACTATTATAATTATAATGGCAAAAAGAATGAATAAAAGGTATTTAACGTGTGTCACAAGGAGCCTTTCTTTAATATATAGAGTTACTATATAGATATATGAGTTAATCTTTTATTTTTTAGCCACGATTTGTTTTTATCAAAAGCACCAAAGTTACTTTACTTATTTTAAAGAAGCCTATTTTAGTATTTTTTTAAATTTTATTTTAAATTTATACTAATTATTTTGGGTAAATATCCGAAATATACTAAAAAAATAAAAAAATTACGGAATTGGGCCGATTTCTAGAAAATTTACGGAAAAGGGCCGTTTCCCCACAAAACGCGTCCACGTCAGCGCGTTTTGTGGGGAAATGGCAGGAAAGCGCGTCCCCAGGGGCGCGCTTTTAGACCTGCAACGGTCAAAATTTTTTGACCGTTGGTGCCACATCATCGACAAAGCGCTATTTGGCGTGTGAGCGCTTTGCTGAGATGGCACAAAGCGCGTCCCCAAGGGCGCGCTTTAGGCCGAACGGTCAATTTTTTTTTGACTATTGGGCCTCCAACGGTAAAAAAAAAAAACCTATAAAAGCTCTCAACCCTTTTATTTTTTTCACACTTTAATCCTTACTCATTCTTCTCTCAAATTCCTCTCAAATTTCTCTTAAAGTCCTTCAAACTTCCTCTGAAATTTTAAAATAGTCCTTTACTATTTACAAAAAAGCCCTTTTTAATTTTTTTAATATATTTTTTTGGAAAATTTTAAAATTTTCGATCGTATTACAATGGCCGGGAAATTACTTCGTCTAGACGATAAGCACATCTCCGTCGACCAAATGAAAATGGTAAGTTTTAATTTTAATTTTTCAATATTATTTAATATTTTTTACAATTATGCAATTTTAATTAATTTTTATTTTATAATTTTTTAAACAGTCTGTAGATAGGGTGTTGCAATGTTATATTCGCAATATGCATGGTCCCCCATCGCCGTTGATCGAGAATTACTTGCGGGAAGCAGGTTTTTGGCACGTGGCCACGATAGGTAGGGGTTCAAGTTGGAGCCGCCTTTGATCGGTGCGTTGATAGAGAGGTGGAGACCGAGGCGCACACTTTCCATCTTCTATGCGGAGAGTGTACCATCACTTTGGAAGATGTGCAGTTGCAGTTGGGATTACCGGTGGACGGGTCGGTAGTCACCGGGTCCGCAACTTCTGGTGATTGGATGACCGTATGCTACGAGCTTCAGGTGTCATTCGGATAAAATTCGGGAGAGTCGGATCGAGATGACTGGTTACGAGACACATTCCGAGCCGAATGAGGTTCGGCCCGAAATAGAGCGAATACTGACATGCTCGGGCATACATTCTTGAGATAATTGGAGGCTATCGATGTCGGACCTTTCTAGAAACCTCGTACACTTGAGATGATCTTTGAAACTTGTTGATTTTAGGCGCCGGTGAATTGAGTTGGGAGTCCGCCATGCTATCGAGGTTGTATCGGGAGATGTGCTGGCGGCGCGGCGAGCAAAGCGAAAATCGGAGGTTGCCTATCACTCGCAATCATGGGCATGGTTTCGATTTCTATTTTTACGTCCTCGACTCGACCACACATATTCATTCCCACTGATAACGAGGTAAATTTAATGTTATATTTTACAATTATTACGTAGATTTATAGTATAATTGTATGCTAAAAATTTATTTAATTAGGTTGAACCATTCGGCGAGTCATGCTGGAATACCTACCTCGCTTGAAGATATACGGCTTCTATTGGATCAACGGTCGGAATCACAAGTAAGTTTCGAATTTCGTATTTATAATTTAATATTTCGTATTTAGTGTCTAGTATTATGTATATAACTAATATTTTGGTAATGTTAATATAGTTTCAATGGACACCGTACGAGGATCCAGAAATTCGGGCAGTAATTCCGGAGGAGTTCTTGCAAAATCCGAACAGTTGGCACGTGAAGGTCCCATTGTTCACCTATGCGACCGTGGAGATGCACCAGTCAGATTGGGTTCTACGACAATTTGGATTCCGGCAACCGATTTCCGTGCCACCCGAGGTGCTCGATGATGAGCACACAGTGGACTTACAGCAGTTGCACATGGATTGGTCAAGATTTTGGTCAGCACATATCGAGACGTGGGAGAACCGGTATGACTATTTACCTGACCAGGAATCGATCGTCGTTCCGGAGTTAGCGTGCATGCCGGAATACATGCCATGGTTTAGGATCCATGGTAAGCCGTATTTGTTGTCAGAAGAAGAGAGGCGACGACAACCGTCAACAAAGGAGCGTCGGGGGCCTTAAATCCAAGGAGAAGGGGTGATGAGGCGGGGCCATCAACAGCCGCCGACATAGACACTGGGCCCATCAACAACGCCTACACGATCCACCGGGCCTATCGGTTCGGTGACGACACCGACATCACGACCTTTACCCTTTATGCGGTGCATACCCTACCCTTATATGTATCCTAACCCATATATGTTTCCTTTTCCCAGCCCCACCCCAGTTGGAATGCATGGCGGGGTCGAGTCCGTTTCGACTACTCCTCATCGGCCGGTGATCTTGAGGCCGTCGTCGCGTGAGGATCACAGGAGGCGCCGTCGGGAGCACTTCTTTTACCGGCCTCCTTCGCCGCCACGAGATTCAGACACCCCGCCGTGGTTTATGCAAACACCTGCGGGGTCGTTATTTTATCAAGGTGGGTCATCCTCGCAACACCCACAACCGGACCCACCGCGGAGGAATGGAATCCGCCCGAGGTTCCACGACCCCGCCGGAAGCTAGAAGAAGGAGGAATCCGGTGCGTAATCGCACCGCCCCATGTGGCGCGATTCGGCCGGCATCAACATTGATTCGGATGGGTTTTTTATTTTTAAATTGTAATAAATTTTTAATAAAAAAGTTGTTTTTATTTGTGTTTGTAATTTAATTTTAATATCTTCACTAAAATAGAAGTTGTTTATTTTTTTTTTTTTGTATGTAATTTAATTTGAATTTTTAATAAAATAAAAAGTTGTTTTTATTTTTATTTTTGTAATTTAGCTTTAATATATTTAATAAAATAATAGTTGTTTAATTTTTTTATTGTAATTTAATTTTAATATCTTTAATAAATTAGACATTGTTTAATTTTTTAATTGTAATTTAATTTTAATATATGTAATAAAATAAGTAGTTTTCTTTATTTTTTATTTTTTTGTTATTTAGTTTTAATATATTTAAGAAATAAGAAGTTTTCTTTATTTTTATTTTTTTGTAATTTAGTTTTAATATATTTAAGAAATATGAAGTTTTCTTTAATTTTTATTTTTTTTGTAATTTAGTTTTAATATATTTAATAAATAAGAAGTTTTCTTTATTTTTATTTTTTTGTAATTTAGTTTTAATATATTTAATAAATAAGAATTTTTTTTAATTTTTTTATTTCATAAAATAATAGTTACTTATATGTTTTTGTAATTTAATTTTAATATATATTATAAAATAGAATTTGTTTAATTTTTTTTTGAAATTTAATTTTAAAAATAAATATCCAATATTTGAGGAAAGGGAAAGCTTTACGAGGGGACGCGCTTTGTGCCAAATCAACAAAGCGCGTCCACGTAGCGCGCTTTTGCTAATTTGGCACAAAGCGCGTCCTCAGGGGCGCGCTTTCCTGCCATTTCCCCACAAAACGCGCTGACGTGGACGCGTTTTGTGGGGAAACGGCCTTTTTCCGTAAATTTTCTAGAAATCGGCCCAATTCCGTAATTTTTAATTTTTTTGGTATATTTTGGATATTTACCCAATTATTTTTTATATTATGATAAAGAATTTTTTTTAAAAGATAATAATATTAAATTTAGCCCTCAATATTATATATTTTTGTCAATTTAACTCTTTTTCTCTTTTAACAAAATTTGACTTAATCTTTTGAAAAGGTCAAATTTAACATTCAATCTTTCAAAAAAGAAAAAGTCATTGTTATTTTTTAACAAAGATACGGACTAAAATATTAAAAATTTAAACATGGTAGCTTGCATGGTAATCCTAATGTACTTCATACTAATTCCTTGACTTTTTATTTTATTTTTATTTTTAAATTTTTTGAATATTTTATTTTTAAAAAAATTATCTTTTGAGGTGACATACAAGACAAATAATGTCATGCCAGCATGAAATGCATGTAGAGTATCATGTAGGTTACCACACTAACATAATTAAGAAAAATATTTGACTCTTATTGAAAGGTTAATGGTCAAATTTAACTAAAAAAAATGAATAAGAGCCAATTTGACAAAATATATAAATGTTAATGGCTAAATTTGACATTATGTGTAAATTAATCTACTATCCTAGCAAAGGAGGCATTAATATTTTAGTTGAGGTTAAAATATGTTGTTAGTCTTTATACTTCTAAAAAAATTGAGATTTAGTCGGAAGTTAAAAATTCAATTATTGTACTTTTTAAGTTTGAAAATCCTAGTCTAATCATTATTGTTGTTGGTAATTTCCATTATATACAACATTATATGAGGGAAACTTAATTATTATGTCAAGTTGACAAATTTTGACCAAAAATACTAACAATGTTAATGATTGGACTGAGATTTTTTAAATTAGAAAGTTCGAGGACTTAATTTTAACTTTTTAAGTACAAGGACTAAATCTTAAATTTTGTAGAAGTACAGAGGCTAATAGCAGATTTTAACCTTTATTTGATTCATTACTCATCTCGTTTGTTTTCTTTATTACTGTAGTTGCGTGCTTTAAAGCGCTAAAACGAAACAATCAAAACCCCTCATTCCCTCTGAATTCCGTTTTTTCTCATAAAAAAGGAGAAATCGAAATGTTGAATTCGCAGTCAGATTCGAGCGTTTTCAGCGTTCGAATCGTGTCCATCGATCATTACATGGCACCGCCAATCCCTGGCTTCGATGTTTGCTACAGTAGCTTTCAAGGTACGATTTCCTTTACATTTTTTTTTAATTGTCGACTATATCTAGAACGTTTGTTTAGCTACTGTTGTTTGTGATGAAGCTAAAATGTTTTTGAATCTTCGAGTTTATTTTAAATTCAATTGTTGAAAATTTGAAGGTGAAAAAGTTAATGAAGTTCCAGTTATTCGAATTTATGGTTCGACACCGGCTGGTCAGAAGGCTTGTTTGCATATTCATAGAGTAAGATTCCTACTCTCTTTTCTTTCTTGATTATTGGCTTGGATTTGTAGTTAGTTTAGAAAGTTGCTGTAGTTTATGAATGGTCCAGCACTCGAGCTGTTATGTGTTTTGGATTTCGAGATTGTTAAGCAAGTGGAGCTTATTAGCTTACACCGATGTGTTTGCATAGTATTATTAACTAAGCCTCTTAAGTACGAATGGAAAGAATGACTTATACTATTTATAAACTTGACAACTATAATTACTTTCTTGTTTACGAGGGCTTGATTGTTGCATTTCTTTCTCCTAGGCTTTGCCCTATTTATATGTTCCATTGGCAGATATGTTACCTCAGAGCACTCGTATACTCCAAGAAGGTACTGAGCATGTTTGGTACTCTTTGCCTTTGTCTATATGGATAATATTTGAAATAAATTGCACTCCTTGTCTATTTTATAGCAGATGATGAATGCACACATGGCTTAGCTCTTGCCTTAGAAAAAGCCTTGAAGGTATGTTTGGTTAAATTCATGGATTTATTATTGTTGATTTGTGCATTTGGTCTCTTTTACCTTGTCACTGATGCAGCAGTTATGGTGTGAATTTGTTTTGAACTGAACTTGCAGCTTAAAGGTGGTGCTGGTTCGAAACGGCAGCATGTCCATGGCTGCAGCCTTGTACGAGCAAAGAAATTTTATGGTTATCATTCATCTGAGGAGCTATTTGTGAAGATTCACCTGTATCCATATATTATATTATCTGATAGTTGTTTTTTCTTTTCCTTGTTTCTTTTGAAACAAAGAACTTTTTGCATTCATAAATTAGACTAAGATATTGAGGACCTTGACATGATCCAAGCTACTATCCACATGATGTCTCTCGTGCTGCCAATCTTCTTTTGGTAGGGACTTGTTAATGCTATTCAACATTTTGCTATCACTATCATTCATCGATTTTGATATTTGCTTTCATTCATTGTTTCATGTGTTGGACTTTTTCCATTCTCATTGTAACCATCTTGTTTTCATTTGCACTCTTGATTATATGCTATGCCAGTTTTTTACCTTCTGATCTCACATCAGCACTGACTTGTAGATAATCTTAGTCATAAGAAGTGGTATATTATGTTTAGCATACCTATTAATTAGAACATCCTGCATGTCAATTGATGTTTCTTTATTTCAATTATTCATTTTTTTTCTTTGTTTAGATATTCTAAAAGTATAATTTCAAATTGTTCCCTGAGTTGCATGGCAATTAGAAATACATATATGACATTTGATTGTCACTTTCTGCTTATGCTATTACATTGTAGACTCAGATTCAGTTTTGATCTAGAATTTTACGTAACGAACTCATAGGTTATTGCTTATGCTTTTTCAGGCAGGTGCCGTGCTGGATAAAATCTTGCAGCCTCATGAATCGCACATTCCATTTATTCTCCAGTTTCTTGTAAGTGCATATAGTTTTCTTTTATGTGAATCATAGTATTGCATTTAATCACTAATTATTGGTCTCTCTGTGTGTGTGTGTGTGTTGTGAACTTTCCTTTTGTTTGTCTGACACTAATATTCCACAAATTTGAGTCACAAACAGTTGTTTGTAATAGTGGATTTGTTAAAATACCAGCAATAGGTAAATGGTTTTATACAATTGCTTCACAGATTTAGGCATGCACATGTTACAGCAGAAATATGTATTAGAATTGTTATATTGGGAGGCTGTAGGTATTTACTTTCTATTTTTATTTTTCATTTGCAAATTGACTATATCTGTCTACCGTACTTCACCACATGCTTAATTGTGGGCCTGTGTTGTATTTTCTATTGTCAAATGGTTAATGCAATTTTTTTAATAGCCGGTAACTTAAATATGGTTTTCTAATTCTCGTCATTGGCTACTCAGAATGCAGCCATTGAGCTGAATGGTTCTGAAAATTTTATGGTGGCACTTCTATTCATCTTGAAAGTAATCTTATTATTTCTTTAAATGCTTCATGCAAACCATTCTCCTTGGAATATTCAATCACACTACTTCCTCAATCCTTCTCTTCTTTTTTATGGCATTTTCAATATCTCATCTCTGCTCTTCCTTTTAGGTGGATTACAACTTGTATGGGATGGGTCATCTTCATTTATCAGGGATGAAGTTTCGTAATCCCATACCTGATCTTTTCCATCCAAGAAAATTTAATTGCTATGGTCAACATGAGCAGAAGGTGGATGACTTAACATCGGGTTCTGGTGGTTTCCAGGTCACTTCTGTCTTTCCTTCCCCCTTGTTGTCTGATGCTTCATAAAGCCTTGAATTTCCTTTCCTGTGTAAAATCTTATTCGCTTTTATGATATGAATTGCAATTAGGCAGATTCAAGTTCTGATGTGTGCGTAAGTTCTCCAATTTGGATATCTTCCACAATTCCAAGTGAATGGATGTGGCATGTTCCAAATGAACTTGATGAATCTTCAGTCCAAGACATTTGCAATGTTAAACGTCAAAGTTTATGTGAACTTGAGGGAGATACTACTATAGATGGTTTGTATGCCTTTTCCTTGCAATGCTTGCAACATATAGTCTTCATTTCCTATCTAAAATTTTTCACTACTTTTACTTTTCAGACATTCTTAACCACCAATTCAAAATATATACATCTCTATCACAGACCTCTACTGATGTGAAAATGGTTCAGTCACTTATTCCGATTTGGGAGGTTTGAACTCTTCCCACCTGTAAGCTGTTCTACATGTGAATATTCTGTTCCTTCGTTAAACTTTACAATTGGTCTTATAGGAGGAGTATAAAAGGACAGGGATGCATGAGAGAGTTCTACTATCTGACCCTGACAAGCCACTTCCTGAAGATGTTCTAAAAGCTCTCTCACTTGGTCTTGGATTTGACAACAAACTAATGGAATTGTGCAGCAAAGTTGAAAATTTGCCTTGCAGTGACTTGGGATTTGAACACTCAGTCCTGCCTTCAGCTGATGATGGAAATTTGGTTGGACATACACATATCAATTCAGAGCATAATGTTCCACAAGCTCGGAGTTGTTCGAAAGAACAAAACCAGCTAGGGTCTCTCCCTCAACACTGTAAGCCATGTGAAAAGGAGATGAATACTGCATCATCTGAAGACAAAGATGTATCTCCTGTACTACTGTCTGTTGGTGAAATTCATTCATCGGAAACGCTACTGCCCTCTAACTCAAAGGTAGTTTTTGTATAATTTGTGTTTGTCTTCCTGAATGCTAGTGTTTCTTTACTCTTCATTGGCTTTCATTTCTTGACCATTTATATTTGCATGCATTTATAAGTATTGGAGATGTATATTTGGGCCATTAGCAACTGAATTTCTTTTGGGTAATAGAAGCAGCCGTTTGACTGCTTCGTTGGCCCTCCTAATTTCTCCTTGTCTCTCCATAGAGGCATCAGGTACATGTTTTGGGTCTTTTGGTGATATAAATTTTATTTTTCGAACAGTTAAAGTTCAATGCATGATAATTTTTAGTGGTTGGTAGAATTTTATACCTTATCTGGAAAGGTGTTGCATGGTGCTTTTGAATTCATTTTTCATCTTTCCTTTGATTGAGTAGCTTAATGGAACACTCCTACTAACTCTTAGATGAGGCATTTATAAATTTCTTCCCAAGTAAATTCCTTTTAGGTTTTTAAGTTACCATATAATCTGCAATGGAATACCATAGCCAGGTATTTACTATGCAAGCTTCTTTTTCATACTTGGGTTAGTTCTACTAGCATTTTAATGAATATTCTTTGTCTGGTTCTCATTTCTGGATTCATAGTTGTGAATTGTGGATGAATAAACTTTAGTGGATTCATAGTGCATTATGGTTAGCCTTATGAGCTATTGAAGTTATTTGAAACTGCTTACTTGGGCTTCACTTTCTTCTACTTGTCCTATCATTTACAGGCTACAGATACAGAAGCTTTGGGGCTTTTGAGGTGGCTTGCCACTTCTCATGCTGCTGAAGATATAAACTCAGATGATGAGCTTGTTCGTGAGTCTATTCTGACTCCTTTGTTACCTGCAACAACCATTGATAAGGTGCTAGAGAGAGCCAGTATAGATTATGAGAGTGAATCACAGAAGGAATGTCAGGATATTCTTGATTCAGTTGAGGATTTAATTGACTTTGAGGGTCTGAAGGATAGGACTTACAATTCTTTTGATCAAACCCAAGTCTCATCAGGCAAAACTATTCCCCAAATAGATGGTTCCAGTGATGATCTACCTTTATCACCTTCTGCAGGATCAGTTACAAATTCATCAAAAAGAGACATAAAAACTGAATATAAGAAATCTTCACAGGATAGTGATAAAACATTAAGTACCAAGCGCAAAAGGAAAAAATCTTTATGGGGCTCTTTACCTCTTTCCGTGACAGAAAAGGGGAAGGATAACTTGGATAGTGTTGGTTTCAACATTACTGAAGCATGTGCAGATGAAATTAAAGAATATTTAGGCACAAGTTTCCCAGCTGAAAATAATTTGGGGAAAACTTCAAATCCTTTAAATGTAAATATAGATGCCAACGACTGCAATAAAACAGAAGCAAGCACATTAGTTGAATGCTCTATACGGGATTTGATGAGAAAAAAGCGAAGCCGCCACATTGAGTCTGCTGATTGTGGATTTGTTAGGAGTGAAAGTGTTCATCTGAAGGGGGAAAAGGAAACACCTAATTTCTTTTGCCCAAAACAATTAGATTTTCATGAGTTACATGATGAGCTTGACAAGAAGGCCCCTGGTTCTCTCAACCATAGGCCATCAATTACCAATGTACAAGAAGAACTTCACGAGGCCGTTGGCTTCAAACCTACCCATTCTGATCCAACAGATTGTGTTCTACCCCGGATTTCTGGCGTTTATAATCCACCACAGAACACAGGCAATCCTGAACAAATGGGTAAGACGTCAACAGTGAAGCTTTACCTGGAGAAACATGACTCAGCAATTTCTATTAGCCCTTGTGAAACTTGTAACAGTAAAAAGTTTGACCTTCTAGCAGCTTCTGTAGAACCCGTAACTCCTGATGCAGACACTTTACAATCCCATAAGGAGATAGTTTCTCCTGATGAGAGAATGCAGCAAACAGGGACTAGTGGCTCTTGGTGTTTGTCAGCATCTTCATGTAAGCATGGCGTGCTTGGATTGGATGGTTACATTCTCAAAGATTACAACGCAAGTGGAACTTCCTTATCTACTGACAAACTTGTGCTCATGGATGCAATGACTGACAAAAAAGATTTGCAGAATGAAGATTGTGGTGGTGGTCCTGGTGGACAACATGGTCCCCATACTGGCTTGGCTGTTGACAATGAGGAAAAACCTGTGGAGTTAGTTGGCATGACCTTCTGCAAGAGACCCCCAGCAGCAGATTGGAATGAAGGAACTACTGAAAATGTTTCACATACACATACTACCAGATATTGGCCTCCGGTTTTTATTGAGGGGAATTATCAAGTAGCATCAGGTGAATTTTGTATTTCTCTAAAATCTTGTACTGTAACATTTCATTGCATTTTATCTTTGGTTAAAACCACTTCTCCTTAACATAAGCAATTATGTATCTTGTTACCATGTATCAAGAACATTCCTCCCCCTCTGTCTAAAAAACAGAAAGAAAAGAAAGGGAAGTGTGTTTTGTCTGTAAAGAAATTGAAAAACAGGTTTCTTTTGTCATGTGGTTATGGTTTATTGTTAAAAATTTGTCAATATGTCACTGGCTGGGCAGCTTGTATTGGTCAGAGTAAAGTTTATAATACTCTTGGCAATTTGCTTTCATCTGTGCATTTTTTTAAAAGAATTATATCTAAGGCCCTTAGGAAAAGCTATAGTTATGATGATTGCTTGCATTTATTGTTGACCAATTTGTGTATTTTATTCTTTTCAAAAGGGAGAGCTTTGGATGAGATTCTCCTTTTTTTTTCAGGGGACAGAGAAGAGATGGAAAGTCAAAACAACTTCATTGAAAATAAGAACTCTAAATTTCAAGAAGCTGCCTTGGGCGTCCCTACTCACTATCAAAATGATGGGTCTTTCTTGTACCTGTTAACACCTGTATTTTCGCCCCCTTCTGCAGATTCTGTGTATGGATGGCTGTCATGTGTTGACGAAGGTATTGGCCAGATTTGTTTATAGTGCTGCCTCTTTATTTCCTACACTTTTTTCAATTTCTTATCCATAATTTTTTTTCTTTATTTCTAGGAGCTTCTAAACAGAGAAATGCACTATCAGCAGAGTCTCCATCTTTAACAGGTAGAGTTAATGACTTTTCTTCTGTAGAAAGAAAAATCGGATAAACCATATTAATAAGTTAGAACATTTTGCAGGCTCTTCTGAGTGTCTGATTGCCCTAGAAAACTCTTCGCCTGTTAACTATAATGAGGATTTGATTGAAACCACTTCTAAATATCACACGGGACCAATCTGGGAACAAGGGCATCCAGAGAAGAATGTGGTCCTTGGTTCAGAAGTGAAGCCTTGCTGTGATGAATCAACATGTCTAAGTGAGGGAAAAGTTATGAAAGTTAATTCATGCAGCGATGGCTCACAAGATCTGTCTCAGATTTCAGGTCCAGATGGAAAATCCATGCCCACTCCGCTAAGCAAAATTGGATTTCGAGATCCTGCAAGTGTCGGTGCTGGGCAGCAGCTTACAGTGTTAAGCTTGGAGGTATCAGTCATGAAAATTTTTGTTGTTGCTTGAAAGTCACATATCCTTACCAAAATAAAATAACTGATTATGATTTCTTGGTTTGAAAAAGTTCTGAGGTTGATCTCTGTACGACTGCAATGCTTTCTGGCAGGTTCACACAGAATCCAGAGGAGATCTACGACCTGATCCTCGATTTGATGCCATTAATGTCATAGCTCTTGCAATTCAGAATGACAATGATTACATGACTGAAGTTTATGTGCTTTTGTATAGTAACACTGGATTCTGTCAGAGGTGTGCTAGCTTGTGATGTTCTTTGATTCGTTTATTCTGCATCCTTTGGTGTTCCATAGTTTGTTTCTGCATGTCATTCTCATCTTTTAGGTTTATTTAATTTCTACTTTCTATTGATGGCAACATCAATTTCACCAAAAACTTCTCGTGCTATTTTGTTCATGTAACAAGTGTACATCCTTTTTAACTTTTCATAATTCATCTTGATATTATTGCAGGAGTCTTGATGGAATATCTGGGTTTAAAGTGTTTGTTTTTGATGAGGAGAAGCACTTATTTGGCCAGTTTATGAAGGTTTTATGTTCTCTTGATCCTGATATTTTAATGGGTTGGGATGTACAAGGTAGCTCTCTTGGTTTTCTAGCTGAAAGAGCTTCATATCTCGGCATAGGATTGCTTAATAAAATATCTAGGACACCATCTGAAACCAAGATAAAAGCTGAAGAAACTAACATTTCTGAAGAGGGTTTAGAAGATGAATTGTTGCTTAAGCCATTGGTTGCTGATAATATTGTGACTGAAGATGCAATAATAGAGGATGAATGGGGCCGAACTCATGCAAGTGGTGTCCATGTTGGTGGCAGAATTGTCCTCAATGTCTGGCGGTTAATGCGTAGTGAAGTTAAACTTAATATGTATACAGTTGAAGCTGTAGCTGAATCTGTTTTGGGGCGAAAAATTCCATCGATTCCTTATAAAGTATTGACAAAATGGTTTTCGAGTGGTCCTGCACTGGCAAGGTACAGATGTGTTGAATATGTTGTTGAAAGGGCAAAGTTGAATTTAGAGATGATGAATCAACTTGATATGGTATGATAATGAACACTTTTCTTCAATTCTACATGCAGAATGCCAGTTGGGACAAATTTTATTGTCTCCTTGGACTATTAGCATTTTCTTTGTCCAAAAATGACTTATCCTTTTTATTGCTCTCATTTGTCCTTATTGGCCTGCTGTGCATGTTGTCTACAGTGAATCTATGGAGATAAGTCAATCTCCCGGGTTTTACAGTTCATCCTGTTTTACATTGTGATCATATTGGCATTTACAGATAAATCGAACATCAGAACTTGCTCGTGTTTTTGGCATCGATTTCTTTTCTGTTCTCTCTCGAGGTTCTCAGTTTCGTGTTGAATCCATGTTTCTGAGGTTGGCACATACGCAGAATTATCTTGCTGTTTCTCCTGGAAACCAGCAGGTTATTGCTTTTCATTTTTCCTTCCTCCTTTCCAGTTGCTAATGATTTTCATCCTTGCTTCATCTTGGGTGACTTTTAGACCATGATATATACTGCTTGTGCTTCTTCATCTTTCTCTTTGTAATCATCTTGTACTGTGCATTTTGTACTAGCAAAGGTTGAGATCAAATATTGATTCAGTTTTTCTCTTATACAGGTTGCTTGTCAACCTGCAATGGAGTGTTTGCCTCTTGTGATGGAACCTGAATCCGGCTTCTATGCAGATCCAGTTGTTGTGTTGGACTTTCAGTCTCTTTATCCATCGATGATAATTGCTTACAATCTTTGCTTTTGTACATGCCTTGGAAAAATTGCAAATTCTGAAGTAAATACTCTTGGGGTTAGTTCATATGCACCAGATCCAAATGTTTTGCGGGATTTAAAAGACCAACTGCTGCTTACACCAAATGGGGTTATGTATGTGCCTTCAAAGGTAATTATCATTTCTATAGTATAAATTCCTTTTATTTTCTGAAATAAAGAGGATGCTGCATATCCAGTTATGCCCACTTTTGTTGTTCTATAGGTACGCAAAGGAGTTCTTCCTCGCTTACTGGAGGAAATATTATCGACCAGAATAATGGTGAAACAAGCAATGAAGAATTTGACTCCTTCACAGAAAGTTCTTCAGAGGGTATTTTTGTTCCTAATAAATTTGTTTCTTCATATTTTTCTTTAAAATAGAATCAGAATAATTACATTACTCATATTCTGGGAGTTCAAGCTGCCAATTATCTGATGCAGTGTCTTGCTTAGCTCAGATCATTCCTTATCCTTTTTCACCTTCTCTTCTCTCCACCAAATATTCTTGACCCTCCTAGAAGTTCAATAACGTTTTTCTGAGTTAATCCAATAGAAACATTTCTTGATATGTATTTTATTTTGTTTGTTTGGTTATTTAACCATTTACACCATTTTATAACTTTTTCGATTTTATGTGTATATACTTGAACTAATGTGAAATAACCTAGTTTGTTTGGATAAATTAACATTTGACGTGCTTTGTTCTTATTTTGATGCTTTATCTAGGCCCATTTATAAATATGATAGGTTGCTTTCCCTTATGTTCTTTCCAGATATTCAATGCAAGACAGCTTGCTTTGAAGCTGATAGCAAATGTAACATATGGTTACACTGCTGCTGGATTTAGTGGTCGCATGCCTTGTGCGGAGCTTGCAGACAGTATTGTTCAATGTGGTCGTGGCACACTTGAAAAAGCTATTTCCTACATAAATGCACATGAGAAATGGAAGGCTAATGTCATATATGGTGACACTGACAGGTATGTAGTCAAACCTTGTTACTGCAGTGGGTTGAAATGCAAGTCAAAAAGGTTTTGTGATGCATGTTGTTTTACAAGTGATTTACAATAAATTATTTGAGTAGGTTCATAATCTTTTTAATATCTTTTATTGTGCATGGTAAATATAATACTAGATTTTTTATTCCATCATGCATTTAGGGAAAGGTTAGACTAAAGAACTTAATCTATTGCAGCATGTTTGTCCTCCTTAAGGGGCGCACTGTCGAGGAATCATTCAAAATAGGGCGTGAGATTGCAACTGCAATAACTGCAATGAACCCATATCCAGTTACACTGAAAATGGAGAAAGTCTATCACCCATGTTTTCTCCTTACTAAGAAGCGCTATGTTGGCTATAGTTATGAGAGCCCTGGCCAAGACAAACCTATTTTTGATGCTAAAGGCATTGAGACAGTTCGCAGAGATACTTGTGGTGCTGTTGCGAAGATATTGGAACAGTCATTGAAACTCTTTTTTGAGCATCAAGATATATCAAAGGTATCTAAGTTTTATTATTTATTTATTATGCTTTACTTCTAAGCTGATAATCCACATGAAAATGATTGGCCTTAATTATTTAACAAGTTGGTTTAATGAAGAACTATCAAGCTAGCAACCAGGCCTTAAGTTAAAGTGCCAGTCTGGTTATTGTGGAGCCAGAGCCTCTTGATATACCTGATAAATTGTAATTAATGGAAAGTAAGCCCCCCAATTTCGAAATTACCATGAAGCTATGCCTCATCACTGTGAATGCCATATGATAGTTTGCCTTAAGAGATGGAAAATTCTTTTATCATAGATAATGAAATTTACATTTTGCTGTTTTGTGTAGGTTAGAGCATATTTGCATCGTCAATGGACAAGGATTTTGTCTGGTCGGGTTTCGCTTCAGGATTTTGTTTTTGCAAAA
Organism: Gossypium sturtianum; assembly: GCA_025698515.1. NCBI lineage: Eukaryota > Viridiplantae > Streptophyta > Magnoliopsida > Malvales > Malvaceae > Gossypium > Gossypium sturtianum. The sequence goes on from CM046950.1 coordinate 5,183,819, forward strand.
GAAGTTCGCTTGGGAACCTATAGTACAAAAGTAAGTTCTCTACCACCAGCAGCAATTGTGGCAGCTAAAGCAATGAGAGCAGATCCCAGAGCAGAACCACGATATGCAGAGCGAGTACCCTATGTTGTTATCCACGGGGAGCCTGGGGCTCGCCTGGTTGACATGGTGGTTGATCCATTGGAAATTTTGGCTATTAACTCCCCATACAGATTAAATGATTTGTATTACATCAACAAACAGATAATCCCAGCATTGCAGAGAGTTTTTGGGCTTGTTGGTGGTGACTTGAACCGATGGTTCTCAGAAATGCCCCGCCCTGCCAGGGAAGCTTTTGGTAAATGTGGCGTACATGCTCTAAATCCACAGCGAACAAGAATTGATTATTATTATCTTTCAAAACATTGTATACTCTGTGGTGACTTGGTTCAAGCATCAACCCATCTGTGTAGTAAATGTTCTGAAAACAAAACTGCAGTTGTAGCTGCTATAACTGGGAGGACATCGAAACTAGAGAGAGAAATGCAGCACCTTGTTGCTGTGAGTAACATGTTTCCCTTTCTAATCTCATATCATTTACCCGATTTTCTGTTTGTTTAAACTTCCCATATTGAATGTCATAATATTGATGCTTGCAATTGCATTGCTTTACCATGGTTATTGATTCTTGGGCAGATATGCCGACACTGTGGCGGAGGGGACTGGCTTGTGGAGAGTGGGGTAAAGTGCAATTCACTAGCGTGCTCGGTTTTCTATGAGAGGCGTAAAGTTCAGAAGGAACTTCAAGGTCTGTCTGCCGTTGCCACTGATAAAGGTTTCTATCCCAAGTGTATGGTGGAGTGGTTTTAAACTCAGTTCTTCTCACATGAACTCAATAAGGTCAGGGTTCTCTCTAACACGTTCTCAGGTTTCATATAGCTGACTCTTTTGCATTTACACACGGTAGTAAAATTGTAATTATTGTATATTTTCTGATGTAAAATTGTAAAGTAAAATTAACATTTAAGTAGCACTCTGCCTGGTTGGTTTTGTTGTTTATTTCCTCATGAATTGATGTAAAAATGATAATGATAGGGAAAAGAAAAGTTCCTCAGCTTGGAAGTTATTGCCTTAGTGCCTCTATATGTGTAGCTTTGATTATTCTTCTCATAAAGCTCGAGTAACATTAATCGAACCAACATTTTGCAATGAAGCTCCGAACATGTGCCACATATCACTTGATTTCCTTTTAATTTTAATTATAAAATATATTTATTTAATATTACAAAAGACTTAAAAATATATTTTTATATGAAACTTTTAAATTTTGAGAGACCAAAACAATATTTTACTAAGTAATGATATATAGTATAATAAAAGAATTTTAAACCGCCTTGGTTTCTAAAGGTAATTCGTCTTTTATTCTTACTTTATCGTCAAAGTAACTCTACTCCTTTTCCAAATAGAATCAGGAAACCTATTTTAACTCTACGCCATTCTTATATATATATATATATAGGAGCTACGGTATTCTTAATATTCTAATCGATAATTCATGTTAAGGAAAAAAAAGTTGGAGATAAAAATAGCTAGGATGAAGGTTCTTATGGTGTGGTGCATTTGGTGCATTTGATGATTGTCCTAATATTATCTAGTGCTACGATGATTTTATGAGCGTTGAACGAGAACAAAAAAATATTTACAATATGTTTCTTGAATATGCTTCAAGAGGTAGTTTAGTAGACTTGATGAACAAGTTTGGTAGTAAAATACTAAAAATAGATTCCAATACTATACCCCGGATGATACTTGAAGGGCTTTTGTCATTCATCAAAAAGGGTTCATTCATTATGATCTAAAACCAGGTAATATTCTGTTTTTTCTCTTCAGCATGATATTGGTTTAATTACCCTAAAAAATGTCAATTTCGGGTTAGTTAAACGATACAGGACAAAAGATACAAAGTTTGGGTGTAGAGGTATAAGATATTACATATCCCCTTAATCAATTGTGGGGGAAGTTACCGGTGCATGGATGTATGGTCTTTTAAGTTGCATCGTGGTTCAAATGATTACGGGAAGACTGCCATGAGCCATTCATGATAGAGAGGGTTTAAGAGATAAACTGTAGAAGGGAGAATCACCAACCATCCCGAAAGACATGTCAGTGTTGAGGAAGAATTTCTTAAGTGAATGCTCTGTTATAGATTCAAACCAAAGGTATCTTCTCCCACAATCTTACAACTCATCCCAATCTTTTACCATATTTTCAAGAGGAAAAAGTGTTTCAGCCTCGTCTTCCACCTGGTTTCATCATGTCTAACACAGTCTCATTTGAATTTTTTTGGAGGAATTAAGGTTAAGGAAGATGATGAGTTGCTGTCTGCAACAAAAGCAAAGCAGAGCTACAGGGTACCTGTACGTCTAGTGCAACTTCGGTTAAAATGTGTGTACTTGATCCAAAACTTGGTTTAGTTAGTTAGTTTGTTTGTTTACTGGTTTTTATTGAACTTAAGGTTGTCTTTAATCTCAAAAGAGTTTGTCTTGCTATCATATATTCTGCAACATTCTTCTTACCCTGTACCATGAATTATATTGCTAACAAATTTAGCCTATTAGTTATTCGTGTTACTCCCTTCCCTTTCTGTTTTTTCTTGTATTCTAGTTTTCCTTGATTAGAAAACCAATGTTTTTAAATCTGGATCGGTGTTTGAACCAAAAAGACAATTGATTCAATTGGTTCGACCGATCTAATTGATTTAATTAAATAAATTATTAAAATTCATAAAAAGTTAAAAAAGAGGGGAAAACAGTTCAACTGTCGGTTTAACCAATTTCTTAGCACTATTCCAAGCGATTCATGGATCAGCCGATCTAACCCCTCCCTCCAGAGCGGTATCCTAACCAAATCTTGGTTCAACCAATTCAATCTAAACAACATTGTAAAAAACTGACAATTTATTTTTAATTTTTTTTCATATTTTATATACTTATCGAAACATTTATAATATCATATTTTATAAATTTTATTGATACATCGATAATGTTAGTGAAAATTTTATGTAAAATTATATTCATAAAAAAGTTATCTGAAAACAATTGAAGTTTTGATTGGTTGCTTAAAAAAAGTGTTTAATTGGGATGGCAAAATCGATACTTCAAAAATTTTAATATTTTAAGTTTAGTTCTCAATTTTATTTAAAAATAAAAATTTTTTTATAATAATAATAATAATATTTTTACATTTTAAATATATTTTTTTATTATTTTTATCTAAATTAATATTCGATTAACTCTTGCGACCATGCATATATAAATAAATTTTGGTTAGTTGATGGGAAATATGAATAAGAAGTAAATAATAATGGTCCAAAACGAATTTTGGGCCGACTAATGTATATGCCTATTTCTAAATGAAATTCCTTTTGAATAATGGGCCTCTCATATGGCCTGAAAACACCCTAAATTAGATTTTCCTCTCTTTTGGGCTTGAATTTTCATTTCCTCTTCTCTTTCCCGGCAAGGGTTTAAGCTTCCTCACCTCCTCCTGCTGATTTCTTGTTCATCCATGGCGGAGGGTTTATGACTTTGTTTATTATAACTTACCAAAAAATGGCGCAATCTCCGTTCACTCTCATTCTCCTAAAACGCCTATCCCTCTCTTATAAATCCCGTTTAAAGCCTCATCATTTATCTTCTCCTCCAGGTTTTACCACCGTTTTTATAAGGCCCTTCTCTTCTACTTCTCCACAGCCGGCGGGTGCCGCCACTGAAGATCCACCGAAACCGAATTCTCTCTCGGCTCGTATGAGTTTTGTTTTTGAACAAATTGATAAAATAGAAAAACAGAAGCAACAACAGTCGCTCGAAAACGACGACACCCTGCAGCGTATAAGAGCTTGGCGTCAATCCAAGAAGGAATCTCAAGCAACCCAGAAGCGATTTCAATCCAAAGAACAAAACCCAGATTCTGATTCTGGTAGTGCCAAAAACGATGCCGCTTTGTCTGATTCACCCGAGTTAACTGACTTACCCAACGGAGGTGCTTTCCAGAGGATTCATGCTTGGAGGGGATTCAAGTATGGGGAGAATAACGAAAGTGCTGAGGATGCTAAAAGTGAGGCTGAAGTTGGTGTTTTGAGTACTGATTCAGTGACTAAGTTGGGCGAGTCAGAAACGCAGAAGAAGGGGCAGAAGGTGGAGGTGGAGGTGGTGCACCCATGGCCTGAGTGGATAGAATTGATGGAGAGATTAGTGCAGCAAAATTACTTTGATCATAAAAGAAGAGATGATGAGAAGATGGTGGAAGACTTGGGATTTGATATGACTAATGTTGTTGAGGAAGTCAAGGATGATGCTGGAATTGATTTTAAGGACTACAAGACTGTGCAAACTGCTTGTATCAATTTTGGAAAGGACCGATTTGATATATTGAGGTTTGTATGTCAGCTATGTTATTTGGTTTATAATGATTGGCATTGTATGTATAATGAAATGATTCTGTTTAGTTATTGTAGTGCTATGTTGCATAGAGATGGGTTTACTTGAATTCGAGTTTGGTTTGGAAGATTGTTGGCATAAATATATACTTGTTACAATTTAATGTTGGTCCCTCTTTAGCAGTCTTCTGCTTCTTTGGCTGAATTAATATGTTCAATTTATGAAAAAACTGTTTATGGAAGGACTTATTTTGAACCACTTGTTTTGATTAGTGTTAGTTTGCTTGGCTCTGAAATAGAAAGTTGATTTCAGGTCATTGTCGAGACAGGATATTCAAATTTTGGTTGGTTTTGGATGCCCGAATGCCGACAAGAAGGTGGTTTTCTCTGCAAAACTCTTGAGGAAACGTGTCCACCTTGATGAAGGAGATGTAAGTACTGATTCTTTTACTCCTTTGTTGTTTACTCATATATAATGTTGCTTTCTTTTTGGTGTTCTTCATATTTCAATTTTGCGGCTATTTTATGCAGAAGATTGCCATTCTTTCTTTCTGTTTTCCGATAGTGATAAATTGTTTTGTGAATCAGGTTTGTAGTTCCTGCAGTTTGAGGAATTCTTGCGAGAGAGGATACCTTCTGACGAACAAAGAGGATGAGGCGCGAACTATTGATGTTATGCGTGTCCTATTGGCCTATGGTTTTGATTACGTGAATGGTTCAGTGGTAAATGAATCTGTTCTGAAAAAGAAGTCTGTAAAAACTGTCGCCCGTAAGTTGCTTTATGAGGTTGTAAAGTTGAGTGCTGTTCCTATAGATCCAAATCTTCCCCCACCTGTGATACAGAAGCCACCACCAAAAGTGAAACAACCTCCTCCTCCTCCAAAGAAGCGAGTTGGGCGTGATGACATTGAGATGAAAAAGGGCGATTGGCTTTGTCCCAAGTATGTGATAAATAAGTTTCAAGTGGATAGTTATTTAAAAGAAAAAAAAAATGTTTTGAACCCTTTTTTGTGATGTTTCGTGTTAGTTTTATTAGAAATTCAAACATACTTTAATCTCTGGACGCATTTAACGTTGGTCTCAGGTGTGATTTCATGAATTTCGCAAAGAATACAGTCTGTCTACAGTGTGACGCTAAGCGACCTAAGCGACAGCTACTTCCTGGGGAATGGGAATGCCCCGAGTAAGTTTACGATCTAAAACTGTAGGTTTAACTTTTTACAAGTCGATTCAGCACATATTTTGCCGGGGTTGGGGGTGTTGGTTAAGAGTTATGAATATAAAATCGATAGTCTTGAAATATTGATGTTGTTGCTTCTCGGTGATCTTCTAAACGACAAAGATGACTCCGACTTATCGAGCATAAACTCTGGAATTGCATTTGTTCCTCTATATTAGTTTGATATGTTGAACTGTTTTTGTTCTTGGCAGGTGCAATTTCTTAAATTATAGAAGAAACATGGCATGTTTTCATTGTGATTGCAAGCGTCCACCTGATGCATTTATGGGGAGTAAAATACAAGAAATGCAACCTGGTCCAAGAACAAGGTTGGAGAAAATTGCCAATCGACCCGAGGTCTCTAATGCCTGGAATTTTGACTTTGATGATGATGAATCAGATGGGGCAGATGTTGCTGCCTTTGAGTATGCAGATACTTCGGTAAAGAGTGGAGGGGACTTTAGGGAGCTTGAAGATGAATCTGATACGGTTGGCCGAGCATCAAGGGTCCAGGAAAGAATGTATTCAGATTTTAATAGTAGCAAGCCTGGACGAGGGTTTGATGACTTTGATGATGAGGATGATATCGATAGTTATGAGGTAGACTCTCAGCAAAATAATCCTAGGCAGAAAGCTTCCTCGAATGTTTACGTTGACAAGGAGGTGTTTTCTGAACCAGAGAGAAGTCGGGGCTCTAAGTTCATGCGTAAAAATATAGCTTTATCCGGCTCGGAGGATGACTTAGATTTTGATTCAGATGAGGAACTTTCAGCTCATCCTAACTGGAAATCAAGTCATGTAGCTGATTCGAAGCATAGAGGTAGAATTACGTCGAAGGACTTGACTTTTGACTCAGAAGACCTTGATTTGGATTCCGATGGCGATGATGGTTTTGACAATTTTGGGTCCAAACGGTGGAAAGAGGACAAAGGGAGTTATGGTAGAGGCAAATCTCAGAACAGAGAAAGTTCTAGTTTTAAAGTTGGTTGCTTCTCCAGTTCGGACTATGAAAACAATGGTCCTCATTCCAGGAGAAATGTGTCGAGAGGGAGTAAAACAGGATCAGGCAGCCGAGGAAACAGTGTTCGTGGCTCTGGCAGCAATGATTACAAATTCAGAAAAAATTCACATTCTAGATCGAATGCCAAGCCAGATGGCAGAAGAAACAATTCGAACAACAACTTCAACAGATCACGTCGAGGGTCTAGGGGTGATAATAGGAGGGTCGGAGAAGATGACTATGGTAGGCAGAAGGGAGGTGGTAGGAAACCTGGAGGATTTGGAAACAGGCCCTGGGAAAAGTCTCGTGAATATGGTAAGGAGGTGGATCATGATCCTTCTGAATTTAGAAATAGTAGGCGTGTTATTCAAAGATAAATTACTTGTATTGTTAACAACCATTTTTGATATTTTTCCCTGTACTTCTTCAATGGCATATTATATTTAATTCTTTTCCCATCCCATACTTCTGAAATGGCATATTAAATATTGTTCTTTCAAAACAGGTTGGTTTACTTCAGAAAAATAGCTTATTTCTTTGAGTTTGGGTAAACTACCGTTACCGATTTCAAACATAAGAGCCGTCCTCGACAGTGAATCAATTTGATAACCTAAATTCGATTCGATGTCATTGAAATGTAAATCATTGTATTGAATTTACAAGTGACAAATTATCTCTATAGGATTAAATCCCGAGTTATTAAAAAAGTAAAAAAAAACAATGAAATTGTGGAATTCATTACATAGGACGGCTAGAACATCAGTATATTGAAATAAAATTAATAAATACCACAAAATCTTAAATGAATAAATCTGTCATGTTTTAAACATCACTTTTAAGATACTATTTTTGTATTTGTTTAAAATATTAAATTAAGAGAAATTCATTTTACTAGTATAAAACTACAATGATTTCACATCTTCTCATAATTTTCTAATATTTTTATTATATTAAATTTAAAAATAGATTATATTGCTAAAAAAAATTTTATATAAAACATACTTGAGCATAAAATATAATCAATGAATTATTAAAATATTAATTATATAAAAAAATATAGAAGTTACATCGAATTAAGAGAACCCCTACACTTAAAAATTAATCTCTTTAATTTGTCAAGAATTTATTCTCTTTATCTTAAAAAATTGAAAAAATAGTCCAATTGAATAACATTAGTAAACCACATTTTACATGTAAAAAACAAAAATCAATAATTAAAAATATATATACACAATAAATTAACAAAAATCACCCTCAAAACCATCTTCTCAGTTTATGAAAAATACAAGCATATTCTAACAAGCTCAATTAAGAAGCTATCATCTTAGTTCCCCTAAAGTATAAGGATGAAATTCAAAATTATACCAAAAATTTCTATATTCCAAAATTTGGATGCTACTGAGCAACATATATGACACAAAATACGATATGATTTGACATAAAATATCTCCAACAAAAATGCATATATATACATCTACCTTACAAGATATCTACAACAATGGTAAATGAACCACCAAAAATTACTCCAAATACTCATAGCATAAAAAAATAAACTTTATCCACTACAAAGACAATCCATAATTGATTAATACCATCATCAAGTATCAAAGCTTAGGAACAAACTTACTACAAAAATAAACTTCGAACATATGTCATAACTGAAACACATGAAAAAGATTACTCATATTTGATCCAAAGATTACTTTCTTTTGTTTTTGTGAATCATAAAATAGCAAAATATGAGATCAATCACCCTTCTTCCTGAAAGAGCATCCCTCAGTGAGTCTAGCTCTTCCTCCTGTTGGTTGACAAAGAACAGTCTGACAATTCCCACATACCACCACTGTTTGAGAGTGGCTAAACACTGTTGTTCTGCCAAACACACGAATTTGTAATGATGAAAATGTGTTTTTCATGCATGATTCAATGAGTATGAAACATTTTTTCTTTTTAAGATTCAATGGTAAATTCAGATAAATATGTGGACTTACATGTTGAAACAGCCTTGGCATTTGACATCCTTTTTTTATCATATCAAACCAAAAAGAGTAAATAAACAGTGTGAATCCCCCAGAAATTTATATGAAAAGATCAAATATAGATCAAAAGGGGGGTTTAATGAGTTACCATGAAGAAAGAATTTGGAGACTGGACAAGACGTTTGAGTTTGTGCTTCTTCTTCTCAAGCTCTGCTGGAGGATTCAACAAATCGATATCGTTTTGGAGAACCTAATAATAATCCCAAGTTTAAATCAAACATTATTATTAAAAGAAAAACATAGCAAAACAAGAAAAGAACAAAAACAAAAAGATCTTGAACAGACCATTTTTGGTTGGCTGCTAGATGGTCCAAGAGCAACCTAAAAACAACCTCAAAACTTGTGGGAGGCGGCAGGGCTGAAAAGGAAGAAACACACTCCAACTTGAGGTTTTTATAGCTCAAGGAAGGAGAACAGTCATTACCCTAGGTCGAGTCAGAGACGTAACCAAACCCAGTAAAGCCCAAAATGAATTTGGATCACTTTATGTTTCAGACTTCATTTAGAAAATTGGGTTTCGGCAATTCTGTAGATAGATGAGATTTTTTTTTGTTTTTCTTTTCCATTTTCTAGCCCAAGTAAATATAAATCCAGAAAGAAAGCAGGCCACTGTTTTCATTTTCTTCTTTCTATATATCAACTATATTAGTAGTGGTTTAATTTTTTTTAGTTATTCAACTATAAAAAATTATAAAAATGGTTATCTAATTATTCAATTTTATCTTTTTTGTCACCAGTTAGCTGATGGTGGCACCTTTTAACCCTCAACAATTATACATTATGTCAATTTAGTCTTGATTCTAAAAAATTTAACCCTCAACATTTACACATTTTGTAATTTAGTCTTTTTTTCAGCTTTGTGACTTTCTTTCACCTAAAAAGCTAAAAAAATAAATTTATCAACTAAATTTGATTGAAAATATACAAAAAAAAATGAAAACATTGAAAAATTCAAGATAACAGTTTTCATCTTTTCTCATTCTTTTAAAATCAACCCTCAATGTCACAAAAAAAAAAACTGTAAAAGAAAAAAATGTAAATGTTAAGGGTTACATTTTTTTAGAATCAAGACGAAATTAATATAATTTATAAATGTTTGAGGATTAAAGTTGTTATTATGTGAATTGTAAAATATGCCACCGTGGGATTATAAATTGGGTGAAGTTAATTTTTTAGTTAGATAAATTATTAAATTATGGGATGCATTTAAATAGTTATAACATCATGCAACAGATGGGTACTGTTAATAAGAAAATGCATAAATTGAAATGGCCGAGATGCTCATGTTTTGAATTAGAAGAGAAGAAGCATATGATTGTATGAGATTTACATTTTAAGTGATATTCAAAACTGCATCTTCCGTAATCTTTGGGGTAATAATATGAGAAATAAAAAATTTCACTTTCGTTAAAAAATTTGTCAAGTCTTATGTCAAGAAGGAAGCAATCCGCGACGTTAGAACCAAAAGTTTAAAGTTTTACTGTGTTGTGAATTCAAGTTTTCTCCATAAATTTTGGATTTTGTTCCCAATTGAAGTATGTTTGTAATGATATTTTAAAATTTTAAATATAATTTGTTTTATTATAATTACGAGTGTTAATTTTTTTAATAACACTTAAATAGAAATATATTAAGAAAACCAGTTGTAATATATAAATGAAGGGAAAATCTTTTGTCGATTTTTTAAGTTAGGTTTTTTTTAATGGCTAAGAAGAGCTTTGCTCTGCCTGCAAGAATCAAGTTTTAGGCCGAAGCGCTGAACATGGTGAACTCAATTTGAATTCGTCAGCCCAACTTTGAGGAAACTATTAAGAGAATCTTTCTTGTAGCTTCTCATTTCAAAAGTTTTCGGCCCAAAACATCACTTCTCCAACACTGAGGACATAAGCTTGCCATTTGCGGTTTCGTCTGAAGCTCATAGCGCTTGCTTTTCCATTTTGCTTCGATTCAAGATATGGGTAAGCTTTATTCTTCCTTAATTTCCCGTTCAATTGTTAATGGTGGAAGGAATCCTTCTAATTTTCACTCTTCTTGTTCTTTTAACACTGTTGCTACCCACATCAATGCTTTAAGTAAGAATTCCATGCCTGCAAGGGGAAACCCAAAGAAGTATGATAGTTTGGATAAGGTTGATGATGCTTTGTTTTTGTTTAATAAGATGATTCACAAGTACCCAATGCCTTCTGTTGTGGAATTCAACAAATTATTAGGAGCCATTGTTCGAATGAAACATTATGCCGTTGCTGTTTCTATGTGTAAGCAGATGGAATTCTTCAGAGTTTCCCCTGATATTTATACTTTGAACATCTTGATGAATTGCTTTTGTCGATTAGGTCAAATTGATTGCGGGCTTTCTGTTTTGGGGAAAATGCTCAAGTTAGGTGTTGGACCTGATATTGTAACTTTTTCTACTTTGATTAATGGACTTTGTAATCAAAGTAAGATTTCTCAGGCTGTCACTTTGTTTGATGAAATTATCGAAAAAGGGTATGAGCCTCATTTAATTATTTACAATACCATACTTAATGGATTGTGTAAGACCGGGAATACCGATCGAGCTATTAGGTTTCTAAGGATGATGGAAGAAAGAGGTTTTGAACCCAATATTGTAGCATATAGCACAGTCATTGACTGTCTTTGTAAAAACGGGTTACTAAATGAGGCTCTCAATCTCTTCTCCGAAGTGAAGGTTAAGGGCATTAGACCAGATATCATTACTTACAATTGCTTAATTCACGCTATGAGTAATTTAGGTGAGCATAAGGAGACAACAAGGCTTTTGAATGAGATGGTGGATAACAATATTTCACTTAATATCATCACGTATAATACATTGATCGATGCACATTGCAAGGAGGGGATGATTTCGGAAGCTGTAGAAATCGTTGACACAATGAGAAAGCATGGCATTGAGCCTAATGTTATCACGTACAATATATGCATCGATGCATGTTACAAAGAAGGGATGCTTTCTAAAGCTAAAGATATTGTTGACACAATGATAAAGCAAGGCATTGAACCTGATGTTGTTACCTATAATACAATAATAGACGGCCTTTGCTTGCAAAAGCAAATGGATAAAGCTAAAAGAGTATTTCAGTTGATGATTGAGAAGGGTTGTGCACCTAATATGCGTAGTTACAACATTATGATCAACGGATATTGCAAAGCTAAGAGGTTGGATGAAGCAATGGAACTCTTTGATGAAATAACTCAAAACGGACAAATCCCTGATACAGTGACATACACCACTCTTATGCAAGGTATGTGTCAATTAGGGAGACTTTCTACTGCATGTAAACTTTTGAGGACGATGCTTGCTTCTGGGCCAGTTCCAAATCTAGTGACATGTTCGATTTTGTTGGATGGTTTATGCAAAAGTGGTAAACTTGAAGAGGCATTGAAACTTTTTCGAGCAATGCAGAAGAGTAGATTGGAAGTTAATATCATCTCTTATAGTATCTTAATTGATGGCTTGTTCAAAGCTGGGAATATTGAAGCTGGAAAGGAGTTATTTCATGAACTGTCAGTCAATGGTTTAAAACCCGATGTTTATACATACTCTATATTGATTAATGGGTTCTGTAGAGCGGGATTGCCTGATGAAGCATACCAGTTGTTTAGGAGCATGAGAGACAATGATTGTTTACCTGATAGCTGCTGTTATAATGCAACGATCCGGGGATTTCTTCGAAACAGCTATACCTCGAAGGCAACCCAACTTCTTACAGAAATGGTAAGTAAGGGCTTTTCTGCAGATATATCAACTTCCACCTTATTTCTGGATCTTATCTTACGATCTAATGAATCAATCTTGATCTGAAATGTTTCACAGATAGTGTAAAGATTGACACTTGAGTGTGAATCAATTTATTCATATTATACTGCCGTGACTTCATTCTTCACTTTGGTTGATGGACTTTAGATATTAGAAGTTGAAGCATTTGTGAGTAATGAAAAATGCAGGGTAGGAAAGGTGAAGCAATTTGATTGTATATGCCATGAAATCAAAAGTTAAAAGTTTTGGTGACCCAAGACTCTACTTCTTGCTTGATTTCATTATGGTAGCTATATCATCTCATTACATTTGTTGCATCTTCAAAAATTAAAATGAAGCATCACCATAATAATGGTTATTACTTATGTTTGTCCTCAGTGCCTAAGGTTTTAATCTATGTTGTATTTTGATTCTTCATTTTCTTGTGCAATACATCTTCTTTAGACATAGATATGAGAGTGTAATTTTTCATAGATATTCGCATGTATGAACTTAAAAAAAAAAAAAAAAAAAAAAAAAAAAAAAAAAAAAGTTAAAAAGTTTATTTATGTGGGTCATATTCCCAATTGACTTAAATCTCATCCTTAATTGAGTATTCGATATGATTCTAACAACACTATATGATCTTCAAAACCTAATCAAACTCAATGAAGCCTTAACTATAAAATTGAAAAGCTTTATAAAGCACTAGCGGTTAGCATTGGAGCAACCCCGTGCAAGGGCTCTCTAGGCAACAGAATTTGGTCCTTGGACCTCTTACAAACATATATAACTAGCAGTCATGTTGAGATCAACATCAACAGTACCAATATGAAACAAGCAGGGGATTCAATAATCTTAACATATAATTTGATTCAAAGAAAAAGTTATACACTTATGAGAAGCCAGTCGAATTTGCTCGAAAATACATGATCTGAGCAATGATTAGCACATATGAACTAGCTTGCTCTTTTGTAACCAGACCAGCAGTGCATGCTTTAATGTTCAACCATTAATGAAATTCTTAACAATTATTTTTCATCCTAAACATTAAAATAAATTTATATTTTTTTTATTTCTCAGCAACCAAACGGCAAATTCTAAAAAAGACCAAGAGATCACAAAAGAAAAACAAAATTTCACGTAGAATAACGTAGTCTTTATTTATTTATTTATTTTTGTGAAGAGACAAATTGAAAATAATTCACAAGAAATAGAGGTAATCGAGAGAGTGCTTGTAATGGGCAAGTTGGTCAAGAAGAGGTAACAAGCGAGTCGACTCGACATGAAGCGAGTCACTAAACCTTCCACTGAGTTCGTAAGAAGCAGCATTAAAACATCAGAAACAGTGCTTGATAGCCCCTGGATTTGAGTCATTAAACCTTCCACTTAGTTCATCCCTCCCCTCGCAGCTGAGTCCAGTGCGATGGCTAGAAGTAGGGTGCAAAGGAAGAAGACGAATGGTGGAAGCAGGAGTGGTGTGGAGGGGAATAAGATGATGAACAGTGGTAATAACGGTAAAAAAATGTCAAAAATGATGATGTGATGTTCGTAAATTAATGATAATTATGTCACACTCTGAATAAATTTGTTAAGTAACATATTTCAAATAATATATATTTATCAAGTAAATTTTGAGCAAGTATGATTAAATATGTCATTTCACATATTTCCAGTTGTGACCAGCTTTTTTTTATTTTGAATGTTTTAGCTCAACAAGTTTATACATTGAGCCCCTCCGCTAAAAAAGGCTCAAAACTCTGTTTACCAAACAAAAATTAAAATCAAATAGTTGAGTGATAATTTTGTAACTTTTCATAGTTGGGTAACTAAAAAACAGTTACTAATAGTTGGGTCACTATAGTGTATTTTACCCTTTAATATATTGCTTATTTTTCTTTTATCAATGGGAAAGATGATTCTTGACGAAAGATTAAGAGTAGGCATTTAGGGGTAAGATTAATTACGTATCTTCTAAATGATCTTAAGCTAGCAATTTGGATAAGATGCAGGAGACTGATGATTCAGCCAAACTTTAAAGGAATGAAATTTTACATGTTTATTTCACCTGCTAATCGATATATCAAGACATTGTTCTGCTTTTACTTTTTTCATCTGGTTACAAGGTTTTATATAATTGATATATATATTTGATGAAATGGATAAGTTGACAAGTTGCTTAAATTTATTCAAGTTTAACGTTTTGCATCATTTTTAGCTATTTTGTAATTGTATTTATCCAAAATTATCAAGTATAGAAATGGCCTTGAACCAACATAAACATGAAAATGCAACCATTACCTTAGATGTTGAATGTTTTCAGGGAAGACTGTATAGAAGCGAAGGAGATCAGAAAGCTAAAAGCAACACCCCACTTTTTTAGCTACATCTCAACAACACCACAGGGTACCACCACCATTCAGTTTTACCCCCTCCCCCTTTTTTTAACTATTTTTTTTTCTTTCCCTCACTTTGGGGTTTCAATCTTTTCTGTTAGCATAGACATGAGAGCTGCGGTTTTAGCAGCATGGTTGGGTTAAAATGAAAGGGAAAATTTTTGACTTCTCACAATTTACAAATTCACTTCTTGCTTTTTGAAACTTTCTATCCTAAAGAAGAAAGAAAAAAAGGATTGGGCTCAGAGTGATGAAGCCCTGCCAATCAAAAGACTGTAAAGAGTAACAGATAAGAAGACACCATAGGAGAGATGGATGGATGGATGAGTAAAACCAAAGTCGATGACATTAATGGATATTCCACGATGTCCATTGTAGTGACCCTCAAAGGGTTTTTTGAGCTAAACACCAAGCAAGAACCTAAAGACATCACTCAACGAAACTATTCCTTCTACACGCTTGGTGCCGGCTTCCACAATCACAAGTCTCCTAACCCCTGCCAGACCACACAGGCAACAAAGCAATAGAGTAAATCACATTGACGAAAAAAACATAAGAGAACTACCTGCATTATATGAAAATATAAATATATAATATGATACTAAAAATGATACCTGGATTTGCCAGCCGCTCCATCACTTTGTGCAAAGTATCCGATCCTAGACACATCTGACATCTTTGTCCATTGAAAAAATTTGCATCTTGACCCAGTTGCAAGGCCTGCAAGAGTCGAGCATCACCATTTTTGTTTTTAAGGGCATGGAAATTTTGGCTAGTAAGAAAAGCCTTTTTGCTACTTGCATTTAACATAATAGATGCACATAAACGAAACTTCACAATTACCTGATGAACACTCATTTCATCAAGATGAATTTGTGCATAAGCTTTATCCTTAGCCAAAGCAGTTATATCACTGTCAAGCAAACAAACAGAAAAGAACTTTAGTTACGGAACAAAAATAACTAAGTCTGGCATCCTACAACCTCTTCTGTCAATTTTCATTTGATGATAAGAAAAGGCATTACCTTCGTGAATATATGTCAAGCAATGAGTCATTCTCATCCACTATTGGTATCGAACTTACCTCAGCTGCAAAACAAGGTGTGAAATCATGCGATGATTAACAACAAGAAAGGTGGGAAAGGCAAATAGACAATGGTGAAAGAACAGGACAGCTTATGCAAAGAGTGGCACAAAAGCTAAGGGTTACCTTGAATTAACAATGATAAGGCAGCACCAAGAGTGGCATTTGGTCGCAGCATTGCCAATGGCCGACCATTTGGTTCCCCAATGTTCGGTACCCAAGTTCCCAACGGAATTGAACAAATTGGTTGTTGAAGGATAGGTAAGGAGCTAGCAGAATGCTTAAAATGTCTGCAAATACCTGAAAATAAGGTTCTGGTTAGTGAGACCTCATGTGCCCTCATCAAATGAGAAAGAAATCAAGTATCTTCAACGACAGAAGGAAAAGCTTACATTTTAGTATTTCAGACAAGGTGGCAAGATGTAGCAGCTGTGGAAATGAACCATCCTGTGACGTAGAATGCATGATAGGAACAGTAGCTACCTTACTTTTCAAAATCTTCAGAGCAACATCCTTCAAAGAATCATATGGCCCAGCCTACAAACAACGGTCATAAATGTTACAGAACTGATGCAAAGGTAGGCCAAGCCTTATAAAAGGTAGCTTCAACTTCAGTGAAGTCTGACACTGATCAAATATTAGCAAAAGAAGTATATATTACCTAACTTAAACAAGCAAGTTTGACTGAAGGCATGATTGCATGGGCTATGAAAGTACTATGAAGATTGTTTAGAAGCATGGGCCATGAAAGAAAGACTCTGAGAGCTTAAAAGGAAAGGTATTTATTCTATTCTAAATTTTGGGAGAGGCATCAAGATTGAATAACCTCAGTATTGAGAGATTCCAAATAATCATCCTTCCAAAATCTAGAATTGCAATGAAGACAAAGAAATCATTCTCTATTTCATGAATAGGTTCAAGAAAACTCTAGAAACAACTCATCATTAGATGAACTTTAACAACTCTAGTAAAAACTCTAGGTTCAAGATCATATGGTCAAAACAACTCATCCAAATAATCTCAATAGTTACAACTCATCATTCTAGCCAAAAACATTAGATGAACTTTAACAGTTTCGTTTAACACACAGAGCATGAAGTCAGTAGTGAGGTAATTTAACCACCTTATGAGTCAAATCAGAGGCTGAGACATGACTGATGAAATAGAGATGCTAGATAATCCCGGAAATTGAAGCACTTACTTGAACAAGACATCTAGGATATGACCTAGCATTGCCATCAATCTGTCTGCCAAGATACACCTTTCCCTCCTTCCAAGCTGATATTGTGTGTGTCTCTAGTTCTTCCTCGGTCAAATTTGAACCATGATTTCCAAGCTGTCCTTCAAAGGATTAAATATGTTAAACATACTCAAGGAACATTGTTGCAGATAAGGAAAAATTAACATACATTTCCACATCTCAACTTGTATCATGTATGAGAAAATTTAAGAACTCCTCATTATTACAACTATACAAATATGTTATGTTAACTATTGCTTTACAGTTTTGAGACATACAGTTAGCCACAGAGAACAAAAAGAGTTGTTTACTCACAGAACTTGTAATCATTATTAAATCGCTAAATATTTAAAAGTTAACCAATATTTTTAAAATGAAGAACAACTTCAAATTGTTTCTCAAACTATCATCTATCAGACAGATACATACAAGCTCTTAGCCATCACTCTTATAGGGTGTATTAAGTAAGCAGGCATACACTAACTGTGTTATTTATGTTTAACCTCTTAGTACAAGTACCAGAAGGCTACCCATTGTTTGGCATACTCCAGTGTTCCTTTCCTAAACATCTCTTTCTCTTTCTCTCTCTTGACAACCATGAACCTCTAAGTCAGCATAAAAGAAGCATGGTTAGTTTCCAGGCCAAAAGCCAGCCACAATTTATTAGTTTCCAGGCCAAAAGCCAGCCACAATTTATTCCATGAAAGTTCACTTCCCTAATTCACAAATTTTTGGGTCTCTAAAAGGGCCTCGGCTTTACTGAAGTTGCAAATTTTTATTCCAAACACAGATAAATATTTCCTTAAACATAAACTTATCACAGCTTAGATAGAATTTGAAGAAAACCATAATTTTTCTTCCAAGCTCACCTCTCTTAAGATAAGAATGAAGTCCAATGCACTAAGAACTCCAACAAACTGGCCCTTGCAAGAATCCCAGAGAGGAGCCACAGGAATTCCCTGAAAGTTGTATAAATCAACAAAGATGATATTTGAACTCAAAATCAGCAAGGTGAAGATTAAAAGCCTAGATAAATTGCACATGCTTGTAGCAAGGAAAAAGTCTAAACAAAAAGAAATTGATACATAAAAAAAATAAAGAGGAAGAAGAAGAAGAAACTACAGACGGAAGAATTACTTCAAATAGGATGCATAAAGTTAAAACATAAAAAGAGGAGGCAGTAAAAGGGAAAAACAAAAAATAAAACAAATGCAGTACAAGGTTATCTTCTCTCTAGATGACAGATGCCAAAAATCAGGAAATACATGAAGTAGGGCTTTTATGAGGAGTGATTGTGCATATCCTGCCTTTCTGCATGTTCCTGAGTTTAGAAATGAGATTCACCTGTTCATACAGAATATGGAATGCTTGCTTCACAGCTATATTAACATCCAAGGCAATAACCTGCGACAGCGGCCAGAGTCAGATAGAACCAGCCTCAAGGCACCAGAATAAGTTGACACATAAACAGCTCGCAGAGAAAGGTAATCCATATTCAAACCTTGCCGGACTCCGCAAGCAACTCATACGCAGTGTGTCTGGACAAGAAAGCGGATACACGATTACGAGAGACCTCTAAATCAGCATCCGATACTGTTGGAACTGGTTCCTACAAGTCACCCCAAAAATGAACATAAGTGCTTATCCATCTAAACTCTAACAAAGGCTTGATCCCTTTGCAAAGAGCACCTTAAAAAGGACTGCTAAAACACAAGTGAATAAAGGACTCAGGTAAAAATCATAGGAGAACAAGATTTAAGTGTTCAAAAAGAAGCATACCGAACTAACAAAAGCATCATCAACATCCATGTTGGATCTGCCCGGGGTCTCAGTACGAAAACTAGGAGCAACCAAATTTGGTTCCCTAGCTATAAAGATGGTGTTAACTATACCATAATTATCGTTTACAAAGGGCTGGTGCTCGTCGTGCCGCCATTCACCATCAACAAAGAACTTAAACTGCCAGTAAAAGGAAATAAAACCTTAATATAAGTGTCCAGTTTAGGAATATGTTTGCATGTCAGAGTCAGGACTATACATACATCCACGTGATACCAGATATGGACATGCATTCTCTACTCTTGGATTCATCACTCAAAATATTTCAAAGAGAAACTATTACGGAATGGTTACATTTGATAACAAAATCTCAACGCATATTATAAAGAAGCACAAGAGCTATTTAAGCGACAAGCACAATCCTTCCATATAAAATAGGCTGGACAAAAGGACAAAACAATATCATATAAGTGTTGGGAGAATGCCATCCATACTTATAGCACTTTGGCTACTAGTGACTTGGCATGCAGCTAAAATGGTAATCAATTTGTTCACTAACACTTCCCCGCCAAAACACAAATAAAGTACAGATAATAATCATAAAAACACAAATAACCTGATGATATCCAGGACTTAAGCTACAAATAACTTGGAATACAGTAGGGCAACCCTCCATTGGAGACATAGGTATATGCTCTAACCATCTGTGCACAACATGAAACAATCAATTGTAATGCCCAATCTAAATTAGTGGAAACCTTACAATAAATTAAATCTAACAATTAAGTCTAGGAAGTGATGGAGAAAACAAAAATCAGCCTCTCACCTTGTAAAGGAGCCACTAAGAAACACCCTTCTTCCCCCATAAGGCCAAACGAACCGCATTGGAATCAAAAGTGGCCCTGAAACTCCACTATTGCCATGGCCGGTATCTGGACCAGAACCGAACATCTCCTCCACAATTTTTCAGAGATGACAAATACAAATACAACAATTTTCCCACTTGATTTTTTTTCCTCCTTTTTTCACCACAAAAGCACTAAATTCAAGCAATTGGAAGTACTTGCTAAGTTTCACCTGAACTTTCCGAGATTGATAGCTTAAAATACATGAAATTTTCAAATAGGGATCCTCTACAACGAAAAGCAGAGGACCCCTTAACGGTTATGCATTAAAAGCCACCAAATCAAAACCATACCCAGAAAAATAAGATCACTTTTTTTTCTCTGATTATAACATAAAACCCCCGAATTCTTAAAATGGGAACCCTCTAAAATTTAACCTAGTTTCAATAATCCTACATGTGGCACCCCAAAACCCAATCTAAAACACCTTAAATCAACAAATTCAATCCCGAAAGTCAATAAATCAAACAGCTACCAACAGACTCCAAAATCCTACCCGAAAAAAGAAAAGAAAAGAGGACCATAAAAAAACAATTTGAGCCCTGATCTGACCTCAAAAGCAAGAATTTAAACCCTGGATCGAACCCAATAAACCCTAACAAACTGAAACCTTTGAGAAGATAAAAGAGTGGGACTTTTAGTAAGCAATTTCGGAAGGAAATTGAGGGGTTAAAAAGGAGAGCTTGAAATATGAGAAAACCCCTAACTTTGATAGAGAAAGTTTACAAAGAAGTTAGCATTGATTGGATCTTCTACAGGCTTTGTGACCTATCAGTGAAGAATCTGATGATGAATAAAGAAAATGGGGAAAATGGAACAAATTTATATATATATATATATATACATACACATAGTAAATAATAAATAACTTTAAAAAATATAATATTAATAACAATTACCATTACAACTGCAGTAGAAAAATTTGATGCTGAAAATTTTTACTTTTTAGACTTAAGTTTAGTTTAGATGGGCAGTGTGTTTATTTTTGGTGAAGTTAAAAATAACAATCGTGGTGAGATTAGTTACTTTAGCGTGAGATTAGAAATAATGATGAGGTGTGTGTTTGTATTTAAACGCAACTGTAACAGTGAGGTGAGAATATAAAATGACTATTAATAACATTAGATTAAAAATGATAATGTATTTATGTTATATTATTTAATATAAAATATAAACTAAAATTATATTTTTTATAAAATGATAATTAAAATATTAAAATCATATACAATAAAATTTAAATATTTTTAAATTATATTCATAATAAAATATCAAAATATTTTACAAATTATATTTAAATCAAATAATAAAATATAAATTAAATTGTATTTATACTAAATTTATAAATAAAAATTATAAATTTATTGAAAATTAAATTATATTAAATAATGACATATTAAACTTATGTTATGTGTATTAAATAAAATAAATAATAAAGGAAGAGTTGGGGGTAAAATAATAATTACCCTTATTTTTGGACTTCTAAAATCAGTTCACTGGAGCTTTAACTCCAGCCAATATTTTGAGTTACAGTGAGGTGAGAAATGCTAACTGGTGTGCTTGCCAAACACCACAACTGGAGCTGCATTTCAATTCAAATTTTTTTACTCTTTAAATCTCACCACACTAGAGCTTACTGGTGATCTAAAGGAACCCTTAAAGCTTACCCGTAGAAACTTCTATTCACTATTTTCCTTTTTTTTTTTTAGATTCTTATATTTTTAGAATTTGAAAATTTTAATTCTAATCAAATAATAATTATTAAATTCATTAATTTAAGTTCTATAAATTTTAAATTTGATGTGTCAATTATATTATCGCATGTGTAATGCTATATTTGTTTTGTTATTTTTACATATTATTCACACAAAAATTAATTAATAGATTTAATAATGGTTGTTTGCATTAAGACTAAAATTTTGAAATTAATATATATATATATATATATATAGCCACTAAGAATGACTCAATTGGGAAACGTGGTCTAAATCTACAACTTTTCGTATAATACAAGAGTGAAAACATAATTTAGCCAAACATATTTAACTGCTACCATTGAGTCCGGACTTAAATTTCAAATTAAAGTACAAGTTCTAAGTGCACAATTTACAAAAGTGATATGAATTAATAGCAAATTTTGACTTTTAATGTACTTTTAGTCCTTAAATTTGTATTGTTTGTCAAATTACCCTAACATGATCAAAAATTTACTATTTGTTAACTTTGCTGATGCGACATGCACATGTAAGTCCTTATCTATGCTACCTTAGCAAATAATTATTTTTTATAATTTTTAATAATTTGTATAATTTTAAATTTTTTTATTTAAAAAATTATTTAATTACTAACATAATATCTACGTGTATATCACATCAGTAAAGTTAAATTTTCCATCAATTTTGGATGATTTGATAAATAATACAAATTTAATGGCTAATAGATGGAGAAAATTAAATGAGGGTTAAAATGATGTTTTGTTCTTTTTGTTTTTGTGAATTACAAGAAGGGCAGAGCCCTAACAACAACACGATTAACACGACTTAAACTCAGGTTACACTTAAGATGGTGAATACCTTAATCATCATGTCAATACACACGATTCTAAAATGACTTTTGTTAATAAATTTTGAAGGAGAAATGCCAAAAAAATAACATAAATATAATAATATTATATGAGATTAAAATTTTGTATAATATAAATTATTGACCGTATATATAATATCTTAATTATAAGTAAATGGCATAAAAAAAATGAAAAGAAATGTCAAATCGAAAAGTGGAGCCGAATAATAATGGGTGTGGGGCTACAATCGATGGGCAGCTCCTCCACCATGGGAAGAGAGATGACGCTGTAGAAGTAGAACTTCATAAAATTCCCAAATCCAAAACTGTAGTTTTCCCCCTTCAATAATTATTTTTAATTAAACGGGTCTTAATCACAACTAATTATTTAGTTATGTAATCAAATCAAATCATGGCTTGCAATATTTCCTATTAATTATATATATACTTTTCTTAATTCTAATTTGGCTTGATTAAAATCTAACCAATTGTACCTTTTTTCTAAAAAAATTTAAAAATCCAAAAAATCATTAAAAACTAAAAAACAAACTTAAAATTAAAAGAAAACATATTTTTTTCAAAATTTCTAAAAAAATTTTAAATTCAGAAAACAAAAACTAACCTAAGTTGACCAATATTAATTGTGGATTAGAATTTACCTGTAGTTAACACCCGTCAATATCGAAATATTGAGAAATTATTTTATGGACTATTCCCACTATATCATTTATTGTCCCTTTCCAATTACTTAATGACATTCCATGTCATTGATATATAATTTTAGTAATTTTTTTATCATGTACCCTAAATCTCGAACCAATAACCTTAAACCCCAAACCCTAAATCATAAATCATGAACCTTGAATTCAAAACTTGAATCTAAACGTGAACCCTTGGGGTTCGAGTTTATGGTTCAAGATTCTAGATTCGAGGTTCGAGGTTGAACGTTTAGAGTTTCGGATTCAGGATTCAGGGTAAAAAATTTACCAAAATTATGTATCAATAACATGAAAATATATTAACAAATCATTAAATAATTGAAAAAGAATAGTGGATAATGTAGTGAGAATGGTCCATAAAATAATTTTGTTTTGAATTTATATATACTAGCATTCATCAACCCCCTAATTCTGGGGTCTTGATTTTTATTTATTTAGTTATAAAAATTAAAGTGTATTATATTAAATAATAAGAATTTTAATATTTTAAGTGAAAGAATTTATAAAATTAAATTAAAATAACAAACAATACAAAAATATATGCCGAAATGAGATAGGAGAAAATAAATAAAGATGAAATAAAATAAAAAATTACACAAACATAATATAAATATATGAAAATCTTAACACAAAAAATTCATAAAAACTTATAATAATAAAATTTAAGTATTTAAAAAAAAAAATCTTTAATATCTCTCCTGCTCCCTTTTTTTCTTACCCAACCAAAAATAAATAAATAAAGATAGGTACATTTACAGTAGACTTGTTCATGAGCCGAGCCACCCGACCCGACTCGAAGGTCCGCCTAAAAGTGAGAGGGTTTGGACAAAAATATAAGCCCAAAAAATAAGCTTGGACAAAAAAATAATACCCGTTTTAAAAACGGGCCAGGCCTTGTGTAATACATTTTTAGCCTAAGCCTAGCCCGAATTCACTAAATGACCAAAAAAGAATCTGTTATTTTTTTTTTTGGTTATTTTAATGATATCTTCTTGTTGTTTTCTCTATATTTTGCTACAATTTCACTATTAATTTGTCATTGTTTTGTTGTTACTGTTTAGATATTGTATAACACTTATTTTATTGTTAATTTTGTTATTATTTTAGAGATATTTTCTTGTTAAGTTGCATTTATTTTAATATTATTTAACTATACATATTTTTTTTTAAATTTATTATCAATTTATTCGAAAATATTTATTTTAATATTTTTAGTATTTTTTATGTATTATATATATTTAAAAAGTATGTAAAAAATAATATAATAAAAAATTTAATATGAGTGGGCCGGATTGGGCCCGAATTTTAGCATTTTTCGAGTCGATTCCGGGCCAAAATTTTTGTTTGGACTCGGTACGGCCCATGATCACCTCTAATCAACAGTGCATATTCCCTTTTTATAGTGTTTTACAGATTTCAATTTTTAGATTTTTCATAATATATTTTGTATTTCTAAATTTTCTATATATTTTATTTTTTTTATATGATGTATACTTTTAATCGTAACCCCTAACCCTAAACTTAGATGAAATAAATAATTTCTAATTTTTAATATTTTTAAAAAAAATATTAAATATATAAATATTTTATATAATTTTTTTTGAATAAATCGACTAGATTTTTATTAAATTCATAAAACTTAAAGAAACAAAACTTTTTCCATAATTGGACTTGAGTCCAACAAAGCAGGCCTAATAAAACATTAATAAAGAAATAGGCCTCGTTCCACAACGAATTGGCCCATAAAGTTTTAAAATAAATGAAATAAAACAAAACAGAAAAAGGAAAAGGAAACCTACTTCTATCATTTCCAGTCGACAGCAACAGCTGGACTCCATAAAGCAGCGTCTTTTCACATCATCGTCACACCTATTGATGATAGCAGATCTCAACAAAATCTTTTAGTCTTTTGCTACCTTTTCCGAAAGAGCCTTTTCCCTTTTTTTTTTCAATCTGGAAATCTTGGCCGTTTCTTCTCCATTGCACGAGGGACATAGCTTGGAATACCATCCAACAGGTAATGGCCTTCTCCCTTTTTTAATGCCTCTTTTGCAATAATATGGGCACATGTGTTCTTTGACTTTGAAATAAAATGAAACCTAATCTATTGAAATGGATCTTTGTGCTTTGGATATCCTTGATAAGTGCCCCAATAATCGATCTATCATAGTCTGTATTTTGGCATTTCTTTATTACAGTTCTTGAATCGCCAACTATTTCCAAAACATTAAATCCCATAGAAATACCTAATCTAGTGGCTTGTAAACCTGCATGTGCCTCCGCCGTAAACGGAGATGCAACATCGGACTGGATAACCGACTTGGACGCCAAGATTTCGCCCCCCACATCTCGTACTACCAGTCCCGAAACAGATCTGAAAGCTTGCTGATCGAAAGCTGCATCAAAGTTAATAGCCACCGTCGTTCTCCTATCGTCGTGTTTAGGACCCCTGTCTTCTTTTAAGATAAGTGTCTTCTCCTCTATTCCTTTCAACTCGGAAATATAACTGGAGATTTGTTTCGAGATGTCCCTACTCGTCGTATTTTTGCTTTCGTATATTAACCTAAATCTGTTTGCCCAGATTAACCAAAGCCCGCAGCAAAAAAGGCGACATTGTTCACTAGTCCCTTGATTAAAAACCCAAGTAAGCCACTCCCATATACTTTGAATGCCATTACTAAGTATCCAAGAAAAATTTAAGTACCTCCATACTTCCACCGTTGTAGGACACTACCGGAATACATGGTTACTGTCTTCCTCGTATTGACGACACCTGGGACACCGAGCTTCAACAAACACTATTTTATGCTTAAGTTTAGCAAAAGTAGGAACATAATTCCATGAGATTTTTCAAACTGTAATTTTAACTTTCGAAGGGATGTATAAATTCCATAGTTTCCTGTAAAAAGCTTTAGTTTCAGCATGTATAATATTATTAATATAACGTCGGTAATGACAAATATATCGCAAAGAAAAGAGAAACAAAAATAAAGAACACACAGATTTTACGTGGAAACCCTTTCGGGAAAAAACCAAGGGCAGAGGAGAAGAAAATTCACTATGTCGAATTCGAATCAGTTTACAAGAGGAATAGATTATGTCTATTTATAGGCTTGTAAAGTCATATTCTAATAGGAGTGTTGTAATATCCTGGAAAGGGCCTATGCATTTTCGGTTTAATTGTACGAAATGACAAGTCTTAAGTAATATGAATAAATTTTTAATATTTTTGGAAATTCGGAAATGTATGAAAATGAAAATGGAAATGAACATTTTTGGAAACCTGGAAATGTAAGGAAATGATTCAAAAATGAAAAGTACACATTTCTGGAAACTTGGAAATGTAAGAAAATGACAAATTCTGAGCCGATCGATCGAAAATTTTAAGAAACTTAGAAATGACCCGAGAAATGTCAAGTTTTAAATTCTAAAATAGGAAATCAAGGCAAGGTGGCCTTAAAAGAAAAAATTTGTGAAATTTGACACACAAACAAGCTTAGAAAAGTGGCCTGAAGATGTCACTTAAGGCCTCTGAAAATGGCGCCACTGCAAGGGGTTGGGCTGAGTTCGAGTCACTTGGGAAGCAAATAAAGGAGGTTTTATTTTTGCTTCCATAAGCCAAGGAGTGGGCGGCAAGGCTTTAGAAAAGGGAGGTTTATCCTCTTTAAAATTCGGCTATTAAGGATAAATAAAGGTTTTTTTAATTGGAGAGATAAATGATGATTTATCTTAAGTATTTTCAAAAGGAATTTATTTATCATAATTTCCATGAGATAAAGGTTGGATTAAACTCTTTTATTTTATGATAATTAAAGGATAAAGCTATCAAATTGAAGAGTGGTGGCCAAGTAAGGGACTCCTTAAGCGATAATTTTCGTCTATATAAAAGGAAGGAAGGAGGATACTCATCGGTTTTCTTTTTTTCTCTGCTCTGTAGAAATTCTTAGGGTTCTCTCATCTTCTTTTCTCTTTTCCTTTGTCTAGCCGAATTCCCTAGCCTCCTCTCTCTTTTATTCGAACCAAAAACACAATCCAACCAAGCTAAGAAATTCTCGCCAAAGCCGAATCTTTGTTGTGATGAAGGGTGTTGCCGATTTCATTCAAAAGGTAAGATCGGCTATTATTTGATTTTCAATCTCTCTTTTTAGCCAGAAATATAGGAATCTAACTCCTTTAGAATTCCATGGCCGAAATTTGGAAGGTTTTCTTGGGATCTAGTAGTTGTCGACTACAAGGAGAAGTACAACGAAGTTTCGGGATTTCTAAGACTCAAGGATTTTCGACAGGACTTATAAGGCAAGGTTTGGGATTTGGACAAAAGGAAATTGACACCAAGGTAAGTGTATAAATCCTACTAGGATTTGGATTGTGGTTAAAAAGGTTTATTAATGTGTTTAAATGATTGGCCGAATATAGGAGTTAAGGATCTAAATCAGTAGATCAGTTCTTCGGGATTTCAAGGACTTCGTTAAGCGAATCAGTGTGTACCCCACACTAACTTTAAATATGATTATGGTAATATGTAAAATGTGCATATGGATAAGGTATCGTGTGATGGTACAAAGTACTCAGCACGTCTCCTACTTCCTCTAGGGTTACGAAATATGTTATTTATAACATGTGAAAATTTATAAGAATGTGAATTTAAGTATGATATGCATGATATGAATAATATGGGTCATTCGGGATATATGAAAAAGGGAAGTGAATGTGATGACTACGGTCTCACTATCCGAATGTGGTGACTTGGTCACATTATCGAATGTGGTAACCGGTTACATTATTCGAATCTGGTGTCTTTTGACACAACTATATCCAGTGGCTATGCCACAAATTTTATATGGGCGATGAGCACGCCGTCATCGCAAATGACGCGCTTCGAAGGTGTGTAGCGGATGGAGGGTCGACTTAGTAGTCCCCACGGTGTGCGAGGTTGGTACGGGGATGTGTAGCGGATGGCATCTAGGTTTTGGGTTGGGTTGCATCATCATTGATATCACATTGTATGAATAAGTGTTTGATATGAATATGTATGCACGATCTATTGAATGTTAGTGTTTGTTACACATTGAGTCTGTTGACTCACCCGTTGTGGGAATATTTTTCGGGTGATGAGCATTAATGGACCGAAGTCGGCAAGAGAGTGAAGGTGACCATGCATCGCAAGGAGAAATTTAAAGATTTGGACTTTTATTTTTACTAAGTACTTTAATTTTATTTTTGGGTTTTGATTGATGTAATAAGGCCATAAGGCCCAAGTTGGATTTCTTCTTTTACATTTATTTTAATTTATTATGTTAAGAATTATTTTTGACTAAAGTTTAATTAAAATTATTTCTTTCAAAATAAACCCTAAAATTGTTTTGTCACCATAATAAAATGATTTCTAAGTAAAATAAATGGGTTTCCAACTTAAGCCAACCCAAAGCGATAAATGTCTAAAATTA
The DNA here is from genome assembly GCA_025698515.1 of Gossypium sturtianum. Taxonomy (NCBI): domain Eukaryota; kingdom Viridiplantae; phylum Streptophyta; class Magnoliopsida; order Malvales; family Malvaceae; genus Gossypium; species Gossypium sturtianum. Next base: position 5,212,377 of record CM046950.1, read on the forward strand.
CACAAATTTTCTCTAAGTAACAAAGAACATTGGCTTAGGTTTACTTAAGGAACATACAGATCCAGGTCCGGGCTCGTGGGCGGGTGTGGGTGTTTCAATTTGGTATCAGTCAGATTTTAAAACTCTCTACTGTGGGCTAAGGCCCAAAACGTTTTCAAATCGAGCCAAGTAAGTTTTTTTTGAAAGTATCTTAAGAAATAAGCGGGTTTTCTAGCATGGCACCTAAGTCTCAGACCATGATCCACGGGTAAGTACCCCTAACCATCTGTATGATTATGTGATTTATGAGTTATGGAAGGGTAGAAAAGGCATGGAGCGTAGAATAGTATGATAGGAACTTGAACCACAGGACTAGTTTACTCAAACACAAACACATAAGACTTAATGCACTAAACAAACCTATGGCTAAGTCTTTGAGTTAGGGTGTGGTAACCCCAATGCGCATGTCTAGGATTGAATCCGGAAGAGCACGGTATTTAAGCAGTCCTAGTGACTCACCTCCTCTTCGCAGAATCCTACACAGTGCGTAGCTTCGGTTCACCCTAACCCGAGGGCTCGAGAGGTGTGGCAACCTCTGCGCATGTTCAGGAATGGTTTCGGTGGGAGCTTGGTATTTAAGCGATCCGCGTGACTCACCTCCTCTCCACTCGAATCCTGCACAGTGCGTAGCTTTGGTTCACCCCGACCAAGAGGACTCGGTCATAGGCTAAACACGATAACTAAAACCAGAAAGGAACTAGCCGTGTTTTCTATAAACACAACAAAACCCTAGTTTTTTTAAAAACTTTTAAAATTACTCTTTAAATTCATGAAAACTATCTTTACAAAATTTTTCAAAAAAAAATTTACGATTTATGAAATTACAAAAATGCCTAGTGGTAAAATTACCAAAATACCCTTGGTTTATAAAATGACCAACTACCCAACAGTTTTGCCAAAATTTCATTATTTTATCAATGTTCAAAAACCTTAATTTGCAAATTATCAAAAATACCTTGAATTTTGGAAAATTACAAAATTGCCCCTAACTTACAAAATTACCAAAATGACACGATTTCCAAAATTTTTGCAACATCACCATTTTGAAAAGTACAATTCTCAAAAGAACCCTCAAAGTTTTTCAACTTTTGAAACGATTACGATTTATTAGATTTTACAAATTTACCCAGATTTGTGAAAAATCACCGAAATACCCCTGGATTTCAAAATTTTTTTCAAGATACCCCGGAAATTTAAAAATACCAAAATACTTTGTGACAAATCACCAAGGAACTTTTTCTTTTGAAAAATTACGAAAATACCCCTGTAGGACAAAATTACGAAAAATACCCACAGGTAGTGGAGAAATAACAACAATGAAAACTACAACGCTTCTGCGAATGAACGAAAGTTCATAATTGGTTGATGGATGTATGAATGAATGAAAAAGCGTATGCGTGTATGAATACGAAAGAACCACTCTTAAAACTCTTTTCATAAAATTTCTTCATGGGTAATCTAGTGAAATAAAAGTACTAATTCATAAAACTTCTTATTCAGATTCTGTCGTTAGAAATGAGCTCTAGAGGATGTGGTCGTCGTGGGACGAGGTAGAGGAAGGATGATCGTGTCGAACCCGTTAGATCGGGTCAAGGGTCGACAATGAGATACCATCGCCACCACCACCCCCCCCATTTGTTGGTGTTGAGCAGCAAACTCGGACGGGGATGATCTTTGTCGTCAGTCGTGTCTGCGAGTTTTGGAGTTGGTGGTGAGTGCGGGAGGAAATTCGGGAAATTGAAAGTCACGTGCTCGAGCGGCTCCGAGCTAATGGAGCGGAAATGTTTGAGGAGTATTCGAGTGGCACCCAGTCTGGTGAGTCTTGGTTGGAAGCAACGGAGCGCATCATGGGTGAGATTGATTTGACCCCTGAGGAAAAGTTGAAAGGGATGGTGGCAGCATTGTTACGCGATGAAGCGTATCGGTGGTGGTTAACTGTTCGGGATGGTGCCACGGTTGAGGATCGACACAGGAATATGTTAAGGAAGCATTTCGAGAAGAAATATGTGGGAATCGGGTATCTGAGATGAGCAAAGGAAGGCTTTTCTGGGGCTGGTGCAAGGGAGCAAGTCTATTGCGGAATCGAAGTGAATTTCGAGGTTGAGTCGCTATGCTCGAGGAGTAGTGGCAACCCGAGCATGAGGTATTTGTGTCCGCTTTTGAGGACGGGTGATGGGCGATCCGAGGCTCATTGATAGCACCGCATCGGGAGGCGGGAGTTCTCTACTTTGGTAGAAAAGGCCAAGGTGGCCGAGGGAATTAAGGATTCTACCAAGCGGTGTGGGATGGGAATAAGCCCAAAAGCAGTTTTGGACCATCCGGAAATGTTCATAAGAGGCCTAGAGTTGATGGGCCGTGAAATCGACAAGCTAGTGCGAGGATGGCGATGATCGTCCTTGTGAGCATTGTGGAAAGAAGCACTTAGGGAGTCTTTGAAAAAGACGGGAGGATGTTTTGGTGTGGGTCCAAGGACCATATGCTCAAGGATTGTCCCAAGAAACCGGATGAGAGTCGACAGGCAGCTCGCATCGTTAGTCAGTGGTGGTAGAGGCGACAATGAGCCTCAACGGGGTCGTGGTTCGAGCAATGAGGTAATGGTGCTAGCAGAGGCCGTGGAACACGGGGGGCCGAAGTCTTTGCTAATCTTGAGGCAAGGCAACCGGGTTTGGTTTATGCGGTTCGCCGGAGGGAGGATGGTGCGCGGATGTTATAATCGATCGTTCTTTATTTTTGACAGCCTTATTGTGCCTTAATTGATGTGGGCTCGACCCATTCCTATGTTGCATGTAGTGTAGTGGAAACACTAGGCCTAGACTCGAACCTCCGATAGGCGGATGGCGTAGTAAGCCCATTAGGCCAAGCGTAGTGGTAGATAAGATCTTTGGAATGTACCCCCAGAGATTCGGGAAGTGAACTTTCGGGGTGACTTAATGGAGTTACCCTTGGAGAGTTTGAACTTATACTCGGAATAGGCGGCTAGTAGAACACCGAGCCGTGTTGGATTGTGCGGCTAAGCGAATGGAACTAAGGACTCGGAGGATGAAGTAGTAGTAATGATCGGAGAAAGGAGAAATTACTTGTCTAATGTAGTTTCAGCGTTAAAGGCTGAGAAAATGGTTAAGAAATGGTGCAAGACGTTCTTAGCCTTTGTAAGTGCGTTGGGTGGAAAGGAAGAAGGTGTTAGCGGAGTTAGAATGGTTAAGGACTTTGAAGATGTATTTCCAGAGGAATTACCAAGAATACCCCGGATAGGGAGGTGGAATTTGGAATAGATTTACTCACAGGGAGCGACTCCTGTGTCAATCGCTCCATACCGAATGGCGCCAAAGGAGTTAGTGGAGCTCAAGGCTCAAATCCAAGAGTTGTTGGATCGTGGATTCATTCGACCCCAGTGTGTCTCCATGGGGAGCACCGGTCTGTTTGTAAAGAAGAAAGAGCGAGACTATGCGTATGTGCATAGACTATCGTCGATTGAATAAAGTGACCATTAAGAACAAGTATCCATTGCCAAGGATCGATGACTTGTTCGATCGGTGAAAGAGCCGCAGATGTTTTCAAAGATCGACTTAAGGTTGGGATATAATCGTTAAAGGTGAAGGAGAGACCGATATCCATAAGACCGCTTTTAGGACAAGATCGACCATTTTGAGTTTGTGGTAATGCCGTTTGGATTGTGAACGCTCGGTGCGTTCATGGATATGATGAATCGGGTTTTCCAACCCTATTTGGATAGGTTCGTCGTTGTGTTCATCGACGATATTTTGGTGTATTCTAAGTCGTAAGAGGAGCATGATGAGCATCTCCGAGTTGTGTTACAAGTGTTAAGGAGAAGAAGCTTTATGCCAAATTCAGCAAGTGTGAATTTTGGCTTAAGGAGGTGGCATTTTTAGGACATGTGGTATCCGCAGAGGAATAAGAGTGGACCCTAGGAAGATTGAAGCAGTTGTTGGATTGGAAACCACCTAGGTCCGTGGCTGAAATCCGAAGTTTCTTAGGTTTGGCAGGCTATTACAGAAGGTTCGTGGAAGGGTTCTCGTCAATAGCCGCGCCTTTGACAAAGTTGCTAAGGAAGGAAGTACCCTTTGAATGGACAGATAAGCAACAAGAGAGCTTTGAAAAGCTTAAGAAGGTGTTAACTAAGCTCGGTGCTAGTTCACCGGAGGCGAGCAAGGATTTTGTGGTGTATTGTGACGCTCGCATACGGGATTAGGATGTGTGCTAATGCAAGATGGTAAAGTGGTCGCTTATGCGTCTCGGCGATTAAGGCCTCATGAGGTTAACTACCCAACTCATGACTTGGAACTAGCAAAGCAGTGGTCTTTGCCCTTAAGGTTTGGAGGCACTACCTTTATGGAGAAAGGTCAGTTATCTACACAGACCACAAAAGTCTTAGGTACTTGTTGACTCGGAAGGAGTTAAACTTGAGGCAACGAAGGTGGGTGGAATTGTTAAAGGATTACGATCATTCGATAGAATATCATCGGGCAAGGCGAATGTGGTAGGTGATGCCCTAAGTAGGAAGAAGGTTGTGTCGGATTTAAGGGCTTTGTTCGCTCACTTAAGTCTCGTATAATGATGGAAGCCTGTTGGCGAGTTGCAAGTCAAGCCTACATGGTGAAGGAGGTGAAAGAGGGACAGTTGGGTGATAAGGACCTAAGTGCTAAAATTCTGAGCAAGTCCGTAAGCGGAGAATTAAAGGATTATGGCGTCAATGATGAAGGAGTATTGTGCTACAAAGGGAAGGTCCGTATGCCTTGGGGACAAGGAGTTGAGACAAAGGATTCTTGGGAGCGCGCATGGTAGCCCTTATGCTATGCATCCTGGAGGCATTAAGCTATATAGAGATCTAAAGGAACAATTTTGGTGGTCCGACCTTAAGCGAGAGGTGGTGAATTTATAGGGAAATGTTTGCGACGTGTCGACAAGTTAAGGTGAACACCAAGTCCCATCAGATTGCTTCAACCAATCAAGATTCCACAATGGAAGTGGGAGAGAATTACCATGGACTTCGTTAGTGGGCTTCCCCCTTACGCCTACTAAGAAGGACTCGGTATGGGTGATAGTGGACCGTTTGACCAAGTCCGCGCATTTTATTCGATGAAGAGTTTATTATTCTCTTCAAAAGTTAGCCAAGTTATATGTGGCGGAAATCGTGAGGTTACATGGAGTACCGGTATCAATCATCTCCGATAGAGACCCAAGGTTTACGTCTCGGTTTTGGAAGGCACTTCATCAAGCTTTAGGCTCTAAGTTGGACTTCACTACGGCTTTTCATCCACAATCGACAGGCGATGCAAGCGAGTTATACAAGTGTTGGAGGATATCTTTGAGAGGTTGTGTGATGGATTTTCGAGGAAGTTGGGAAGATTATTTGCTTCTAGTGAGTTCGCCTACAACAACAACGACTATCAAGGCTAGCATTCGGATGGCACCATATGAAGCATTGTATGGTCGGAAGTGTGAACTCCTACTTGTTGGGTGAGTTAGGAGAACAGCGAGTGTTAGGTCCGGAGTTAGTGGCGGCGAGGAGAAGGTTGAGATAATTCGGGCAAGGTTGAAGGAAGCCTCGATAGGCGTAAATCGTGACGCGGACCTTAGGCGGAAGGAAATAGAGTTTGAAGTGGGAGACCAAGTGTTCTGAAAGTCTCGCATTGGAAGAAGGTAATGAGGTTTGGGCGCAAAGGAAGTTAAGCCCAAGGTTTATAGGCCCTATCAGTAATTGAAGGCGAGTTGGGCGGTGGCATACCAATTGGAGTTGCCACCAGAGTTGCAGACGAGATGCACGACGTATTCCATGTATCCATGTTACGTCGCTACCGATCGGATTCGTCTCATGTGGTACTTTTGTTGAAGAGGTGGAACTAAGGCCGGACTTATCCTACGAGGAAGAGCCGATTCGGATCTTGGGGCGTGATGTGAAAGCACTACGAAGGAAGTCGGTTCCTCTAGTCAAAGTGTTATGGCGCAATCATGGATCGGAAGAAGCTTCGTAGGAGTCGGAGGAGACAATGCGACGATAATACCCTCGATTATTTTAGTTAGGAAATTTGAGGACGAAATTATTTTAAGGGGTAGAAGCAGTAACATCACGGAATTTTCGGTTTAATTATGCGAAATGACAAGTCTTAAGTAATATGAATAAATTTTTAATATTTTTAGAAATTGAAATGTATGAAAATGAAAATGGAAATGAACATTTTTGGAAACACGGAAATGTAAGGAAATGATTCAAAAATGGAAAGTACACATTTCTGGAAACTTGGAAATGTAAGAAAATGGCAAGTTTCAGAGCCGATCGAAAATTTTAGGAAACTTAGAAATGACCCAGAAATGTCAAGTTTTAAATTCTAAAATAGGAAATCAAGGCAAGGTGGCCTTAAAAGAAAAAGTTTGTGAAATTTGACATACAAACAAAGCTTGGAAAAGTGGCTGAAGATGTCACTTAGGGCCTCTGAAAATGGCGCCACTGCAAGGGGTTGGGCTGAGTTCGAGTCACTTGGGAAGCAAATAAAGGAGGTTTTATTTTTGCTTCCATAAGCCAAGGAGTGGGCGGCAAGGCTTCTAGAAAAAGGGAGGTTTATCCTCTTTAAAATTCGGCTATTAAGGATAAATAAAGGTTTTTTTTTAATTGGAGAGATAAATGATGATTTATCTTAAGTATTTTCAAAAGGAATTTATTTATCATAATTTCCATGAGATAAAGGCTGGATTAAACTCTTTTATTTTATGATAATTAAAGGATAAAGCTATCAAATTGAAGAGTGGTGGCCAAGTAAGGGACTCCTGGTGATAATTTCGTCTATAAAAGGAAGGAAGGAGGGATACTCATCAGTTTTCTTTTTCTCTGCTCTCTTTGAAATTCTTAGGGTTCTCTCATCTTCTTTTCTCTTTTCCTTTGTCTAGCCAGAATTCCCTAGCCTCCTCTCTCTTTTATTCAAAACCAAAAACACAATCCAACCAAGCCGAAATTTCGCCAAAGCCGAATCTTTGTTGTGACAAAAGGGTGTTGCCGATTTCATTCAAAAGGTAAGATCGGCTATTATTTGATTTTCAATCTCTCTTTTTAGCGAAATATAGGAATCTAACTCCTTTAGAATTCCATGGCCGAAATTTGGAAGGTTTTCTTGGGATCTAGTAGTTGTCGACTCTGAGGAGAAGTACAACGAAGTTTCGGGATTTTTAAGACTCAAGGATTTTCGACGGACTTATAAGGCAAGGTTTCGGATTTGGACAAAAGGAAATTGACACCAAGGTAAGTGTATAAATCCTACTAGGATTTGGATTGTGGTTAAAAAGGTTTATTAATGTGTTTAAATGATTGGCCGAATATAGGAGTTAAGGATCTAAATCAGTAGATCGGTTCTTGGGATTTCAAAGACTTCGTTAAGCGAATCAGTGTGTAATTTACACTAACTTTTAATATGATTATGGTAATATGTAAAATGTGCATATGGATAAGTACAGTGTGATGGTACAAAGTACTCAGCACGTCTCCTACTTCCTCTAGGGTTACTGAAATATGTTATTTATAACATGTGAAAATTTATAAGAATGTGAATTTAAGTATGATATGCATGATATGAATAATATGGGTCATTCGGGATATATGAAAAGGGGAAGTGAATGTGATGACTACGGTCTCACTATCTCCGAATGTGGTGACTTGGTCACATTATCCGAATGTGGTAATTTCGGTTACATTATCTGAATCGGTGTCTTTTGACACAACTATATCAGTGGCTATGCCACAAATTTTATATGGGCGATGAGCACATCGACCGCAATGATCGCAGCCGAAGGTGTGTAGCGGATGGAGGGTCGACTTAGTAGTCCCCACGGTGTGCGAGGTTGGTGCACGGGGATGTGTAGCGGATGGCATCTAGGTTTTGGGTTGGGTTGCATCATCATTGATATACATTGTATGAATAAGTGTTTGATATGAATATGTATGCCCGATCTATTGAATGTTAGTGTTGGTTACACATTGAGTCTCATTGACTCACCCCGTTGTGGGAATATTTTTCAGGTGATGAGCATTAATGGACCTGGTCGGTGGGAGTGAAGGTGACCATGCATCATGAGGAGAAATTTAAAGATTTGGACTTTTATTTTTACTAAGTACTTTAATTTTATTTTTGGGTTTTGATTGATGTAATAAGGCCATAAGGCCCAAGTTGGATTTCTTTATACATTTATTTTAATTTATTATGTTAAGAATTATTTTTGACTAAAGTTTAATTAAAATTATTTCTTTCAAAATAAACCCTAAAATTATTTTGTCACCATAATAAAATGATTTCTAAGTAAAATAAATGGGTTTCCAACTTAAGCCAACCCAAAACGATAAATGTCTAAAATTACACAAATTTTCTCTAAGTAACAAAGAACATTGAAACCGGTTTACTTAAGGAACATACTGATCGGTCGGGCTCGTGGGTAGGGTGTGTGGGGTGTTTCAAGTGTAGTAAGATTGAAACTCCTTATTCTAATCAATATCCAATAGATGGAGTTTAATAAGATTTAAAAAACCTTATTTAAAATAAAATAAAAGAAGTGTAGTTCTATAGGGATTCTTCTTTTATTTTATTTTGCCATTGTATTTTATTTAAATAAGAATTCGGGTCACTTAATTCTAACAATCTCCACCTTGACACGAATTCTAAATAAACAAGTTCTTCATCGCGAACTCTCAACGAACAAGTTCTCTACATCTTCCATAAAACCCCTTAAGGGTTTAACTTCAACAATGAACACCAACCAAGTCTAAGCAATGCTCAAACTTGGTTATAGGAAGTGACTTAGTCATCATATCTACAGGATTTTCATGAGTACTAATTTTGCTCACAATAATATCACCACGAGCAATAATATCACGAACAAAATGATACCGAACATCAATGTGAAGCCTTGCTTTATATCTGGGTTCTTCAACTCCTGGAGTCCCTTCTTTCTTTTTAAACACCCATTTACAGCGAACAACCTTTTTACCTTTAGGAAGTTTCACAAGATCCCATGTTCTATTTTTATGGAGTGATTCCATCTCCTCTTGCATAGCAAACATCCACTTTTCTGAATCTTCACAGCTAACCGCCTCAGAATAATTAGACGGCTCTTGGTTTGCATCTATATCTTCGGCCACATTTAAAGCATAAGCAACTAGATCAGCCTCGGCATACTTCTTTGGAGGTTTAATTTCTCTTCTAGTTCTGTTTTTGGCGATAGAGTATTGTGGTGAAGAAGCAACTCTATTCTCAATTTTTGTACTGGCTTGAGGAGTCAACTCTATATTGTCGATGCTCCACTGCTTTTGATTTTCTTTATTGGAAGAGTCTTTAAGAGATAAGTTAGGTAGCATAGTAGTTTCATCAAAAACAACATCTCTGCTAATCACAACTTTTCTATTTTCAGGACACCATAACTTATACCCTTTTACACCAGCTTTATAACCATGAAAAACATATTTAATGGATCTCGGTTCCAATTTTCCATTATCAACATGAGCATACGCAGGACACCCAAAGATCTTTAAATCAGAATAATTAGTAGGATTACCAGACCATACCTCTTGTGGAGTCTTTTTCTCAATGGCAATAGATGGAGATCGGTTGATCAAAAAACATGCAGTAGAGGCTGCTTCGGCCCAAAACGACTTTGGTAAGTTGGCATTTGACAACATACATCGAACTCTCTTCATGATCGTTCTGTTCATTCGTTCTGCAACACCGTTTTGTTGTGGAGTATGACGAACTATCAAGTGTCTCACGATCCCTTCTGACTTGCACAGTTTATTAAACTAATCAGAACAAAACTCTAAGCCATTATCTATGCGGAGGTGTTTTATTTGTTTTCCCGTCTGTTTTTCAATCATAGTTTTCCAAGACTTAAATGCAGAAAACACATCACTTTTCTGCTTCAGGAAGAATGCCCAAAATTTTCTGGAAAAATCATCAATAAAAGTTAGCATATAATTAGCTCCACCTCTTGAAGGCACTCTTGATGGCCCCCACAGATCAGAATGAATATACTCCAATGTTCCCTTCGTGTTATGGATTCCTCTGGTGAATCGAACTCTCTTTTGCTTCCCAAAAACGTAGTGCTCACTAAACTTTAGTTTGCAAATTCCTTGCCCATCAAGAAGTCCTTTTTTGCTCAATTCTGCCATGCCATTCTCACTCATATGCCCTAGGCGCATATGTCAAAGTTTAGTAATATCATCATCGACAAGGAAGAGGAAGCGGCAATTTGCATCACCAATAATGATAGAACCACGCAAAATATATAACTTGGCAGTCTTTCTCTGCCCTTTCATCACAACGAGGGAACCTTTGGAAATCTTCAAAATCCCACTTTCAGCTGTGTATTTGTACCTTTTTGAATCAAGAGTACTTAATGAAATTAAATTTCTCTTCAATTCTGGAACATGTCGTACGTCACTAAGTGTTCTGACAACTCCGTTAAACATCTTAACTTTAATTATTCCAACACCTGCGATTTTACATGAAGCATTATTTCCCATCAAAATAACACATTCAGACATTGTTTTGTAAGTTGTAAACCAATCCCGATTGGGACTCATGTGGAAGGTGCAGCCTGAATCAAGTATCCACTCCTCTCTCACTTTAGAATTGTTGACAGAAGTGACTAGAAGTTCACCATCGTTTGTAGTCTTCTACAACATCGCCTTCACAGGAATTTTTCGGTTGTTTTCCCTTTTGATTCGCGACCTCCATTTTAATCTTGTTTCGTAGTTTATAACACTCAGATTTAATGTGCCCTTTCTTCTTGCGAAGTTACAAGTTTTACCTCTGTTTGAATACTTCGATCTACCCTTAGATTTACCGCGAGGATTCCGTTCCTGTGTCATTCCACGATCATCATCGAGCATTCCGATCTTGTCTCCCACGAATAATGAGACCCTCTCCCTGAGAGTCGAGTTTAACCACAAGATGCTTCATCTTATCATACGAGGTCAAAGAATCATAAACCTCATCAAGCGTGAGAGACTCACGGCTATATAAAATCGTGTCTCTGAAGGTTGAATAAGGCGGGGCAACGAACAAAGTAGAATCAACCCTAGATCTTCCTTATCATACCGAACCTCCATAGCCTCCAAGTTTGAGAGAATTTCTTTAAACACTTTGTTAAGTGTTCGTGCCTGACGCACCTTCCTCCAAGCGATGAGCATAAAGACGTTGCTTCATATGCAACTTCTTTGGTTAGAGTTTTTGACATACATATTTGTTCTAGCCTCTTCCATAATGCCGCGGTGGTCTTCTCCTTCATCACATCTTGCAAAAATTCGTTAGACAAATGCGGATGTAAGCGTGTTAACGCTTTCGGTCCTTGCGCTTTTTCTCTTCCTCCGTCAATGTCGAAGGCATCTTATCTACCCTAGCGAGGGCTTCCTCTAAATCCATCGTGCAAGAAGCGCTGCATCTTTATTTGCCACAACGTAAATCTGGTGTTGCGATCCAACAGCAGAATTTCATACTTTGAAGACGCCATTACCGTGATCGAGATGAAAAAACTCGAAAGCTCTGATACCACTTTGTGAAAAATATAACGTCGGTAATGACAAATATATCGCAAAGAAAAGAGAAAAAAAATAAAGAACACACAGATTTTACGTGGAAACCCTTTCGGGAAAAAAACCACGGGCAGAGGAGAAGAAAATTCACTATGTCGAATTCGAATCAGTTTACAAGAGGAATAGACTATTTCTATTTATAGGCTTGTAAAGCCATATTCTAATAGGAGTGTAGTAAGATTGAAACTCCTTATTCTAATCAATATCCAATAGATAGAGTTTAATAAGGTTTAAAAAACCTTATTTAAAATAAAACAAAAGAAGTGTAGTTCTATAGGGATTCTTCTTTTATTTTATTTTGCCATTATATTTTATTTAAATAAGGATTCGGGTCACTTAATTCTAACAATTACTAGGATCCAAAGTAGCCTCATGTAATAGTTTATAAGCACTTTTAACTGATAAATTGCCGGACGGTTCTCCTCTCCATACTTGAAGATCATCGTGTACTATCCTCGCCAAAGGGATCTGCATAATTTTCCTAACAATATCCGCAGTAAAGGTATTAACAAGTAAATCTATTTTTCAAGTTCTATTTGCTCCCTCAATCAAGTCCGATACTAACTGGATATTTTTGTTGTTGTTTTGATTGTGTAACTTGCCTGCTTCATCACCCGAAATCCAAAGATCGTTCCAAATAGAAATTTAATCCCCCATACTAACACTCCAGCATAGACCTTTCTCCAGAAGTCCTTTTGCTGACCAGACGCTCTTCCAAGTAAGCGAAGGTAGGTTTCCTAATTGAGAATTTAAAAAATTTGAATTCGAATAATATTTAGCTTTCAAAACTCGGGCTAACAAAGAATTTAGAAAATTAATAAGACGCCAACCCTGTTTAGCTAATAATGCAATATTGAATTTGTCGAGATTTTAGAAACCAAGACCCCCATATTCTTTTAAAGAGCAAATGTCCTTCCAGGAAAACCAATGAATTCCCTTTCTACCTCAACTTTTCTGCCACTAGAATTTTGCAATTATTCCCTCCAATTCAGCATATAAAGACTTAGGAAGTAAGAAACAAGCCATAGAATAGGTTGGAATGGATTGGAGAACAACCTTTATAAATACCTCCTTCCCTCATTAAGAAATGTGTTTTATACTCCAGTTATCAAGTTGTTTCTTTAATCTATTTTTTAGACCTTGAAAAGACGATTTCTTTCTTCTTCCTACCATATTGGGTAATCCAAGATACCACTCTAGATCATTTGAGCTACATACCCCAAGCACACTGATTGTTGTTCTTCTTTCCTCCTTCTGCGTATTGCTGCTAAAAAATATTGTAGACTTAGTATAGTTGACACTTTGACCAGAACAGATCTTATGTTCATGTAAAATCTGCTTTAATGGATGAGCTCCTCTTTCAGTAGCCTCCCCAAACAGAATACAATCATCCGCAAATAGAAGATGTGAAACCTGCGGGCCACTTCTACTTGCCTTAACTCCTCTAATTTTTCTTCCTGTCATTGCTAGCCTCATAAGACTAGAGAGACCTTCTCCACAAAATAAAAATAAAAACGGGCTCAAAGGATCACCCTGTCTTAGTCCTCTAGAAGGGATAAAAGTTTCTCTAATATGACCATTAAAGACTACCGAATATGAAACTGTAGTTACGCATTTCATTAGTGAGTCAACCCATTTTGAATCAAATTCTATTTTTTTTATTATTTCTTCCATAAAGTTCTATTCAACCCTATCGTACACTTTACTCATATCCAATTTCACCGTAATGAGTCCTTTTTTCCCCACCTTCTTGTGCTTTAAGGTGTGTAGAATTTCATAGGCCAGTAAAACATTATCAAAAATCAATCTCCCAGGCACAAAAGCAGTTTGTGCTAAATCAATACATTTATCAATCACAAGTCGGAGACGATTAGCAATGACTTTAGCCATCAATTTGTAGAGCGCATTACATAAACTAATTGGTCTAAATTGAGTAATATTCGAAGGATTTGAAATTTTCAGAATTAGCACAATATTAGTTTTATTGATCGAACTAATATCCATACCTCCATTCAGTAGATTAAGGCAAAAGGATGTAACATCTTCCCCGATAATTGCCCAACACTTCTGATAGAATAACACCGGGAATCCATCCTCTCCTAGTGCTTTTGTAGGACCCAATTTTGCTAATGCCTATCGGATCTCCTCCTTAGTGTAACTCGTCTTTAGCTTAGAATTGTCTTCATCTGAAATGCAGCGATCAATTACTGACAAAATATGATCATAATTTCCCCTTGTCCCAGCAGAAAACAAATGCTGAAAATACGATTTGGCAATTACTTCCATTTCCCTGCTATCATCAAATTGCATTTTATGGATAAAATTCCTCATTCGTCTCTGTGTCGCCTGTTTATGAAAAAATGCAGTATTTCTATCCTCGAATTTCAGCCAATTAACTCGCGCCCTCTGTTCCCAATAACGCTCATCCTTTTCGATCTCAAAATTAAGTTGAATTTTTGTGTCAGTGAGTTCTGCCAAATTTTCATCATTCCTTTCACCTTCCAGCAATTTTACCAGTTTAGAAGATAACACTTCCTTCTTCTCTTTTCTCCTGTATCGAATTTGATTAGCCCATCTCTCCAAACCTCTTTTAACACTTTCTAACTTACTCAGTAGATCTCCTGTGGAATTTTCCCAAACATTTCGAACATCTTCAATAAATGATTCCTCCAAAACCCACCGAGCTTCAAATTTGAAACTCCTATTAATTCGCCCATTGTCTTCAAGTTTTGTAGTAATGAACAGTGGGCAATAGTCTGAAAAAGAATGAGGAAGATGTTGAATTTGTGACTCAGGAAATAAAGATATCCATTCATCAGTAGCCACTCCCCAGTCTAAGCGTTCTTGAATGTTTGTTTTCGGCAAATTTCCTCTCTCCCAAGTATACCAATTAACAGAATAACCCACATCCATCAAATTACAATCCTCAAACACGTTACGAAACACTTCCATTCATCCCTCCTCTCGAGGTAAGCCTCCCTTTTTTTTCGAATCCATACAAAATTTCATTGAAGTCCCCATATACCATTCATGGAAGCTCCCCAGCGTTGCGCAAATGTCTCAAAAGATTCCACGATTCATCTCTATCCTGCGTATAAGGAGATCCATAAAAACCAGTAAATTTCCATTTATTACCTTCATCAGCATCTTCCATTACCACATCAATATGTCATTTTGAAAAATATTAGTATCCCCGCGCCATGCCAAACATAATCCACCTCTAGATCTAATCGATTCAACATCAATTCCGTTAGTAAAACCACAACTTTTTCGAAATCTTAAAATTTTCATTGCGCTCGGTCGGCTTGCCTCTTAGCAGCCACCGATGATAAATGATTAATTTCCACCATTCTTCTATTTCTTACCGCCAAAGTGTTGATCTCTTCCTTGGCTTTCAGATCTTCAATCTCCCCCTAGCTCTCTTTTTACCCTCATCTCCAATTAATACACCATCTTCTAGATCATGCTCCATTGCCGTATGAAGCTGTCCAACAAATGGATTTTCTCCCCCTTGATGCAAAGTAGACATCCTCCCTTCCAAATTAAATCCCAATACTGGATCAATATTCTTCCTATTTTTCGTATTTTTTCCTATGCCCCACGAATTGCTTCCCAATACTTGACTTTCCTATCGATTTCCACCCAATTCTCCCTCTCCCTCCTCACGTAACCATATACTATTCATTGCTGGAACTCTTCGAGATTGTGCTCGCAGTGATAAGTCCCAACCCATTTCAGCAATTTCCACTCTTAATGCCATTTTTGCTTCACAAAAAGAATTATTATGGCCCAAACGACCACAATAAAAACAGAAAAGTGACAATCTTTCATACTTAAATTTGACATATGAGCATTTTCTTTATAACATTATCTGCTTCTTTCTCTTCAAAGGACACCGTATATCAATTTGGACTCTTATTCTCATAAAATTCTAATTTTCTTTCCCCAGATTTGAACCATCATACTCCATAAATTCCCTATGAAATTACCCAATTGCGTTGCCAGATTTTCAGAGAAAAAACCAACAAGAACATTATGAATCTGTACCAAAAAATGTGTAAAAATTGAAGGGACTTTTAGTGGATCCTCCCCCCATTGCAACTTGTATTGCACCAACAGGTGATTATTAAAAGTCCATGGTAATCTCTTCAAGACCCTTTCCATGTCCATAATATGAAAAAATTGAAACAAGAACCTTTTCTCCCCCAGATCTCGAATTTGAACACCCCGAATCGAATGCCATAAGTTTGCCATAGTACTTTTCATTGCTGGAAAGTGAATAATACTAGCTGTTAGGAAGCACCCCACTAATCGAAAAGCCCCCACCTCCCTTTCCGTATTTGGCTCGAATTGTACTTGTAAAACTGCTTCTTCCTCCTAATCAAGCGTTAATCCAGCAAATTTCGATTCCATGATTACAAACAAAATCTCAACCGTGGGTATCAATTTTCTAAAAGAATTAAAGAAAGCCTGATAAAAGCCGCCGTCAAATAAACAAGAGACTAAAAACAAAAAAACCTAAAAGCATGCCAGAGAGAGCAGACAGATGCATGCTAAGGTAGCATACTTTATTAATCCTTTTTTATTTTTATATAATTTTAAATGTACACTGACGTGGCGTTAACAAATTAACTATTAATGTAATAAGGAAAGAATTGTATGAAACAAAAACTCCACATCATCCAATATCTTTTACCAATTATTTAATGTCATTTCAACATCTTTTTCCATGTCATTGACATATTATTTTGGTAATTTTTTAACATGAACCTAGGGTCCATGGTCTAGGTCTAGGGTTTCAAGGTACAAAATCAAAGGTTTAGGGTCTAGGGTCTAGGGTCTAAAGTTTTAGTTCAAGTTAAAAAAATACCAAAATAATGTGTCTTGAAAAAAGATGTTGAAATAATATTAAATAATTTGGTAAAAGATACAAAATGATGTGATGTCTCTGTTTCATACAATCATTTATTGCATGCAACAGATATGTTATGCATCACTGTATCATTCATTTTTTTAAAAATTGACATGTGATCACAATTAATAACATTGACTTTAAATATCAAAAAATTATTTGTCAAATTTGAATATCGTATTAAAAAAAACATTATATTAAAAAAATATAAATCAAATTAGAATCCTAAATTAAATATTAAACCATGTATATAAAACATTTAGTTGACAAAACTTGAAGGAAATGGTGTGGGCTATCATGAAGCATAATGTAAAAAGAAATAATTATGATTAAAATGGGTGTTGGCCCCTCTCTTGCCTTATATAAGTGTTTAAGTAATTCTGGTCTGCAGGTTGGAGGACAAGAAGAGACTCTCATAATATGCTCCCAACACTGGATTCCTTATAATTAATCATCAAATTTTATGATTATTTCTTTTCCAACTTATGTCATTTCTACAATCATGAGTGAAAACAGCAAAGTAAATATTTTGGGAGTTTTGGAGTACAAATTCTTCATAAAATACAAGAGAGTGAAAATTAAAATATATTTAAATCTAAATTAAAATAAAATCGGAAAATATTCACAGTTAATATAATTTGAAATCTAAGAGTAATTTATGTTAGCAATAGATGGTTAATTTCTACGTACCATAGATGTCGTTGTATAACATCGTACATTAGATTAAAGAGTAATTTAATTATTTTTGTTAAAAAATTTACCTATTTATATTATTAAAAATTATTGTGACTGATGAAATAATATGAAATAATCATAAAATTTATCTCACAGATGCTTGTATTCTTAAACCTCGTAAAGCCAATAGTTTTGAACATCAAAGTCCAAACTAAAGGGGAAAATAAAGTTGGTTTCCTTCGGTGTGATCTTCTAGTGGCAATCACCAACCACAGTCATTAGGCCCATAAGGAGGATCACTTTTTGAACACTGAGGACATAGTAACCTGTTCTGGTACTGGTAGTGCCGTCGCCATTTCTGCTTTCATTTCTAGTTCAGTTCCTGCTTTTCCATTTTGCTTCATTTCCAGATATGGGTAAGCTTTATTCTTCTTTAATTTTCCGTTCAATTGTTAATGGTGAAAGTAATCTTTCTATTTTCCACTCTTCTTCTTCTAACTCTGTTGCTACCCATATCAATGCTTTAAGTAAGAATTCCATGCCTGCAAGGGGAAAGCCAAAAAAGTATGATAGTTTGGATAATGTTGATGATGCTTTGTTTTTGTTTAATAAGATGATTCACAAGTACCCAATGCCTTCTGTCGTGGAATTTACCAAATTATTAGGAGCCATTGTTCGAATGAAACGTTATGCCGTTGCTGTTTCTATGTGTAAGCGGATGGAATTCTTCGGAGTTTCCCCTGATGTTTGTACTCTGAACATCTTGATTAATTGTTTCTGCCACTTAGGTCAAATTGATCGTGCGATTTTCTGTTTTGGGGAACTGAAGTTAGGTGTTGGACCCGATGTTGTAACTTTATCCACTTTGATTAATGGACTTTGTAATCAAAGTACGATCTGTCAGCCTGTGAGTTTGTTTGATAAAATGATTGGACATGGGTATCGAGTATCGACCTAATTTAATTATTTACAGTACAATACTAAATGGGCTGTGCAAGATGGAAGAAAGAGGTTTTGAACCCGATATTATAGCATATAATACAGTCATTGACTGTCTTTGTAAAAACGGGTTACTGAATGAGGCTCTCAAACTCTTCTCCGAAGTGAAGGTTAAGGGCATTAGACCAGATATCTTTACTTACACTTGCTTAATTCACGCTATGAGTAATTCAGTCCAGCAGAAGGAGACAACAAGGCTTTTGAATGAGATGATGGATAACGATATTTCACTTAATATCGTCACGTATAATACATTGATTGATGCACATTGCAAGGAGGGTATGATTTCCGAAGCTGTAGAAATTGTTGACACAATGAGAAAGCATGGCATTGAGCCTAATGTTATCACGTACAATATATGTATCGATGCATGTTACAAAGAAGGGATGCTTTCTCAAGCTAAATATATTGTTGACACAATGATAATGCAAGACATTGAGCCTGATGTTGTTACCTATAGTGCGTTAATAGACGGGCATTGCTTGCAAAACCAAATGGGTAAAGCTAAAAGAGTATTTCAGTTGAAAAAGGTTGTGCACTTGATATACGTAGTCACAACATCATTATCAACGGATATTGCAAAGCTAAGAGGTTGGATAAAGCAACGAAACTCTTTGATGAAATAACTCAAAACGGGCCAATTCCTGATACAGTGACATACAACACTCTTATGCAAAGTATGTGTCAATTAGGGAGAGTTTCTACTGCATTTGAACTTCTGGTCAAGATGCATGTGTGCTTCTGGACAAGTTTCAAATCTAGTGACATGTTCGATTTTGTTGGATGGTTTATGCAAATGTGGTAAACTTGAAGAGGCATTGAAACTTTTTCGAGCAATGCAGACAGTAGGTTTGAACCTAATATTGTCCTTTATAATATCTTAATTGATGGCTTGTGCAAAGCTAGGAATATTGAAACTGGAAAGGAATTATTTCATGAGCTCTCAGATGTTTATATATACTCTATATTGATTAATGGGTTCTGTAGAGAGGGATTCCCTGATGAAGCATACTAGTTGTTTAGGAGCACGAGAGACAATGATTGTTTAAATGATAGCTTCTGTTATAATATAATGATCTAGGGATTTCTTCGAAATAGTTATACCTCGAAGGCAACCCAACTTCTTACAGAAATGGTGAGTAAGGGCTTTTCTGCAAATATATCAACTTCCATCTTATTTCTGGATCTTATCTTACAATCTAATAAATCAATCTTGACCTGAAATGTTTCACTGGTAGTGTAAAGACTGACACTTGTGAATGTGAATCAATTTGTTCATATTGTATTGCCGTGATTTCATTCTTCACTTTTGTGCTTGACTTTTATGGTGGATGGACTTTAGATATTAGAAGTTGCACTATTTTAATGTTATTTTAATATTTTAGTGTATTCGATGTATTATATTTTTTTTAAATTTATTTTTATATAAAAAATAATATAAAAAAATTAATACGGACGATCTAGACTCAAATTTTATCATTTTTATTAGGCCCGGGCTTCGACAAAAATTTAAGCCTATTTTTCGAACCGGATTAAGCCTATACCTAAACTTTTTACTTGACCCGATTCGGTCCATAAATAACTCTAGTGAAAACCATTCTGGCTCAAAAGGAAATAAAAGAGAACTTAATTCGCAAAAGTATGCATGTGTATTAATTATTCTAAAATTAATTGTACGATGTAAATCTAACACTGATTATTAAACGTGTCAAAATTTTAAATATAAATTTCATACATATATTAAGAGATATTAACAATGATTAGATGAATAATAAAGTACTTAAACAATAGACCTTGATACAATAGACCTTCATACCTATACATGTTCTTAGGGAGATTAATTACGTTGTAGATCGGATTGTCAAGATGTTACAAAGTGATTCAGAGGGTATCAACGTATTAGTAAAAACTCTTTTTAATTTAATCGAAGACCTTAATAATGATAAGGCTAAAGACTTGTTCGAACTAATCAGTGTAGTTTAGTTCTCTAAATTTTGTTTTTATTTACCAAAAAAAAAACAATAGACCTATTTATATATTTTTAATTATAATTTTTAAAAAAGTTATTTGCCAATCAATGTTTTATTGATATTTAATTTTGACATATAAAAATTCTATAATTAAATTGATAAAATTTGAAAACACACATAAAAGTTACACTTATTATTTCTAATATTTTATTAGAAGCATTTAGTTAATTGAATGATTATTTTTGGTAATAGGATTAATAGAATGTAAAATTATTTGAAGTTATTAATATGTTACGCTACCCTTCATTTGATTGAAATGTAATTTTTTTCTATGAACGGAATCTAAAATTATCTAAAAAACACATTTTATTAATTTATTTTACTACACAAAGATTGAAACTTATAATATTTTATTTTATGTATTTCTCTAGTAAATTAATTTCATCTCCTTTCTCGAATAAATAAACTGAAATTGCATAGGTGATAAGACTTTTTTTTAAAATCAAAGTGATTGAAGAAAGAAAGAAGAAAAATACGTTTTTTATTATTACGGTTAAAGGAAAATTGATCGAAATGATAAAAAAGAATGGTAAATTTGTTAATGCAGATAGAATGTAATATGACAGACTAATGCATTAGTTGGTTACTAGTGTAATAACATTATAAAAAAGCTTATTTATTATATTTGTATTAAAATAGTTAGACATAAAATAAAGAATAATCTATATAAATTTAAACTTGAAATTAAAAATATAAATAAAAATTATTGTAAAGAATAAGACTTTTTCAAAATAATAAAAAAAATTATTTGTTAATTTTTCTTAAGTTATAATAAATAAAGTTGAAATTTTAGTTGAAAAAAAGAATTGATGAATTTGATTTATTGCGTTTGGGGTTTAGCTAGATTTATTAGTCACTTAGTTATAGGTAAATTTTTATTTTGGCTATTTAACTAAAAAAATTACAATTTGTTCAGTAACGTTTTCGAAAATGTTTTTTTTAATGATCCTATGGTGAAGTGACTAATGATGCCACTTTTTTAATCGGTATAATAACAATTTTAGTTCTAAACTTTTATACTTTATGTCACTTTAACCCTAATTCTATATAAAATAAAATAAAAATTGAAATTATTTTTAAAAAGTTAGAAAATTCTAAAAAGTTCTAAAAAAAACGTAAAAATTAAAAAAAAGAGTATAAAATTTGAAGAATAAAATTGTTATTATAACGACTAAAAAAGTTCCATTTGAATATATTAATGGTCAAATCGTGGCTATTTTATCAAATTGACCAAAAAAATTTGATATTTACAAAAATAACCCAAGTTTAAAAATAATCACCAAAATGACTTGAAATGAACAGTAAAATGAGGTTTTGACCTGTCAATGGCCGGCACTACCTGGTATTTTGGCCCCATGATTGCCTAATGATTGTGTCAGACTTTAAAAAATTAAATTTTTTGGTTCTGGCCTTCCAATGGCTGGTACCAGGGTATTTTTTTAAATCGTATCATACTGGTATACAAAAATTTTTAAAGAGAAAAAAAAAATTTTGGTGCTGGCCTATCAATGGCCAACACCAGACTAAAAAAAAAATTTAGTGCTGGCCTGTCAATGGCCGACACCAGACTCAGAAAAAAAATTTGGTGTTGACCAGACTCAGTATTTTTTTTAAAAGAAATTTGGTACACTGATGGCCGACACCAGAGATGTAAAAAAAAAAAAAAGATGCTGGTCATGTAATGGCCGACACCAAATTTATCAGATATATATAGGTATTTTATCTTCCATTTGAGTTTTTGTTTGCTTTAAAATTTTTTATTTTTTTCTTTGTTGAGAAGAAAACAATTTTTTTTTTAAAAATGAGTTCCCAAATTTTGTTTGTTTATGTTCATTTTGATGGATAAATGATAAATACAACTGAAGAGGGCTGTGTATTTTGAAGTCGAAAAAATAGGAATGAGATTCATCAAGCGTATTTCGCTGTCGGATTTAAAATGAAAAATCAGTACAAAGATAGCAACCCATTGCGGAAAGCAAATGTTGAGACTGTTTTACAAATTTCCGGTTTCAACTGATCCGTTAAAGTTCTTAGAAATGAAACTTGAAGATGATGATGATTTAGGGACAATGATAGCAATTTATTGCCCCCCTGAGATAGAAAATCCTAGCCCGGTTGAGTTGTTCGCGGAGATAGCTGAACCGGATCCCATTCAAGTGGTAATTCCAGCAAGCCAGCGCTCTAGAATTGATTTTGATCTTAACGTCTCCAGGGAAGATCAGTCGAGTTTTGGACGGTCAACGCTAACTCCTGAAAATCCAAACACCGGTGGATGTTCGTATAACATCCTGGACTCGTTTCATCATCTAGAGATCCATCCAGAGGTGTTGGCTACCATAGAAGATGGTGATGAAGGGTCTGATAATGATGATCAGTCCCACCGTGATCCCAACGATAATTTTAGTGACCCCGATTTGGATGACATCCCTGAAGACATAGACGAAGAAGGGCCAGTGGAAGGTGAAAATGCGAACCCCCATTCGGCCGAAAACACGGGCCCTGGTATAGTTATAAGAAATAATCCAGGGTCCTTCATGACCGACGTGGATCCTGATGCAGCCCTTGCACGCGAGCTCCCAGAATATACAAATATTGTGCCAGCTCACCTACTTGACGATGAATTCGACGATGAAAAGTTGTTTGTAGGACAACAATTCGATAACAAAAAAGACTGTTTACATGCTATAAAACAACTTAGCTTGAAGTTAGGTGTGGATTATAAAGTAACGAAGTCGACGCAGTCTTTGTACGTATGAGAATGTTGGAAAGCGTCGAGTGGTTGTAAATGGTGTGTTCGAGCCGCGTTAATGCAGCGGACACAAATGTGGATGATAAGGAAACTAGAAGGTCCACACACATGCACGTCCGCTCGTATGTCGCAAGACTATGAAAAGTTAGATGTAAAAACTATATGCAACTGCATCATCCCTTTGGTGAAAGAGTCGCCCGCCATTCAAGTGTCGGTCCTTATTGCGGACATGCAAGCTCGATTCAAGTATAAAGTGTTGTACCGAAAGGCATGGTGGGCAAAGCAAATGTCGATGCGAGAGTTGTATGGTGACTGGGATGCGTCATACAACGAGCTTCAAGGGTGGATAGTCAGGATGAAGGAGTATGTGCCCGGGACAGTGACTGATTTGCAAACACTGTCGTATAAAGCCCAGACAGAGAGATACAATCAGTGAAACGAGTTTTTCACCGATTGTTTTGGACGTTCGAGCCTTGTGTTAGGGCTTTCCCTCACTACAAGCCGATGGTGCAGGTGGACGGGACATGGTTGTATGGCAAATACACGCAAATCCTCTTGATTGCTGTTGCACAAGACGACAATCGAAATGTACTTCCGATCGCTTTCGCCATCGTGAAGCGTAAGTGCTTCGAGTCTTGGGAATTTTTCCTCACAAATCTGCGGAGGCACGTTGTCAGAGAAGACAACATTTGCCTTATATCAGATAGATCGAAAGGATTACTTACTGCGATAAGGCGATCAGGGGTTCCGTGGAGGTCTGTTTATTGCATCCGGCACATCGCGGCAAACTTTCATAGAGATTATAAGAATAAAGATTGGAAAAAAGAACTCGTGAACATGGGTAAAAAAAATTTGATTGTATTTATTTCAAAAATTACTTTTCAAATTTTTTGTTATTTTTAAATTGGTGATTTCAAATTAAATATGCAGCCTATGAGTTAGAACCGCGAAGATTTAGGCAGAGATTCTCAAGGCTTGAATCTCAGATGTCATCTTTACCAACAGATCTCCAGACATGGTTGGGTAGCATGGAGAACTGGCAATGGACTCAAAGTTACGATGAGGGGTTTCGGTATGGGCAGATGACGACTAACCTGGTAGAGGCGGTCAATTCTGTATTGAGGCGCACACGCCATCTCCCGATTTCTGCTGTGTTCTCGACAACATTCTATAAGTTGGCGACATTGATGCCTAAGATGGGGTTGAGACAAGCTAAGCAGATCGAGACCGGGCACGTGTACGTAGAGGTCGTCCGAAAGGCCATGGCGGTAAATAGTCGAAGGGCACAAACAATGAACGCAGAATTGTATTCGTGCGACTTGGAGACTTTTCGAGTTCAGGAGTACATCGGCCGTCGTTCGGGTCTTCCACCTAGGTCGTACGCAGTTGATCTGCGAAATAGGCGATGCGAGTGCAGGATATTTCAGACTCTTCGATATCCGTGTGCACATGTTCATACAGTGTGTGCACTAGAAAACTTAAATGTTGAACAATTCATAGACGAGATCTACATGTTGCAAAACGCATTACGTATATGGGGGAACGAATTTCCTATAATGCCCGATGTCTCAAACTGGGAAGTTCCATTGCCTGCTATCGAGATGGTGCCTGACCGTAGTCTCCGCAGACATCTTAAAGGTCGATCACAATCGACAAGAATTTGAAATGACATGGATGTCAGCGAGACAGGTGAACCCAAACTGTGCACTGTGTGTCGAACATCCGGACACAACCGGTCAACATGCCCACATTGTGTCTATGTCTCCGGTCAATAGTCTCGTAATGCTGGACTCCAAGATGACGAGTGATATATTATTGAGTGCATGATCTTGTAAAAATATTGTAAATATATAAAAAAATTAGATAAATAGTATGAGAAAAAATTGGAAATTACATGGAAAGATTGATAATTTAAATGAAATGAGAAAAAAATAAATTGAAATGAAAATTGAAAGAAAGATAAATTTAAATGGAATGAGGAAAAATTTTAATTGAAATGAAATGAGAAAAAAATTGAAAGAAAGATAAATTTAAATGAAATGAGGGAAAATTTTAATTTAAATGAACTGAGAAAAAAATTGCATTGAAAATAGAAAATTTAAATATAAAATGAAATGAGAAAAAAATAAATTTGCATTAAAAATAGAAAATTTAAATAAAATGAGGAAAAAAATTAAATTTACATTAAAAAATAATATAAATGAATTGAGAAAATAATAAATTTAAATTAAAAAAATATATAA
Source organism: Gossypium sturtianum (assembly GCA_025698515.1). NCBI lineage: Eukaryota > Viridiplantae > Streptophyta > Magnoliopsida > Malvales > Malvaceae > Gossypium > Gossypium sturtianum. The sequence continues at coordinate 5,237,611 of CM046950.1, forward strand.
TTTAAATGAAATGAAAGGGAAATGGAAATGGAAATGAAATTGGAATGAAATGAAAATTGAATGGAAAAAAAAAAGTATGTCATATTGCTGTAGGCCTGGCCTGCGTCAGGCCTAGGCATAGGCCTCAGAAATGGCCTTGCAATGGCCGGCTGCAGCAAGAGTAAAAAAAAAATGGAAATGACTTTTATCAGGCCTGATAAATGTGGTGTCAGGCCTAAAAAAACCCCAAAAAATTAAATAAGATATTTTTTTAATAAATTTAAAATTTAAATTAACAAAAATAATAAATGAAAAAAATTAAATAAAATATTAAATGAAAAAAATGGAATTAGATTTTTTAAAAAAAAATTAATTTATCTAAATGGGGTGTCAGGCCTAAAAAACCCCTAAAAAATGAAATTGGCTTTTTTTTAACAATTTTTAAATTTAATTGACAAAAATAAAATATAACAAAATTTAAAAAATAGATGAAAAAATTAAATGACACTGATATTTAGACAACTTCTAATTAATATGATAAAATATGAAATGAATTGAAAAAAATATATGAAAAAAAAACATTATATTAGGAAAATTAATAAATTTAAATGAAATGAAATACTGAAATGAAAAGTTAAATTTTGGAATGAGAAAAAATTAAATTTTAATGGAAAGATAGATAATTTAAATGAAATTAAAATAAAATTGGAATGAAAAAAAAAAGTTGAAAAGACCCTTCCTGCGTCAGGCCTGTGTAACTGGCTAAATTAGCCTTCCAATGGCCGGCCTTAAGCTAGCCTTTTTTTTTTTTTCAATTTTGCCCTTCAGCAAAATGGTCCCCCACTATAAATAGGCTACTCCGACGACCACCGTTGTTCACCCTCAACCACCGCCGATCACTCCATGGATCCTAATCTTAATGTTATTTTAAATGATAAAGACCACATTGCAGGCAATCCACATTACAAGCAATGTGCATAAGGTAAACAAGAAATAAAATGTATTATTTAATTTTAAATATTCTTTTAAATTCTTTTTTAAACGAGAAATATAACATTATATATTTACTACAAACGCAAGATTTGTACAGAATTGTGAGACCCCGGTTGCATGATCCCGGTTATTTTCTCGATCGAAGAGTTATACCGTATTTGAATGTCGCAGGTTTTGGGGTAGCCGCGTACATTAAGATATCTGAGCTACGGGCCGATTTAATATCGGCATTAGTTGAAAGATGGCGCCCGAAGACACATACGTTCCACCTCCCGTGTGGGGAGGTAAATATTACACTGCAAGGCGTAGCAGCCCAACTAGGGCTGTCTATAAACAACGAAGCAGTGACCGGGCTTGGAAGAGTGCCCGATCTGTGGGGCACTTGCGAGCGGTTACTTGGAAAGATGCCCCCGAACAACGAGGAAGGACGATTAACCTATATTAAATTTACTTGGTTAAAAGAAAACTTTCGGCATCTTCCGAGCAGTCCAACGCAGATGGACATTAACTACGCTGCAAGAGCGTTCATTCTTCAACTTATAGGTGGGATACTTTTGTCTGACGCCAATCAAAATAAAGTCTTAATAATGTATATCCCCTTATTAGAGGATCTCGAGCTTGCCGGAAGATTTAGTTGGGGCTCTGCAGTGTTGGCATGCTTATACCGCGAGCTTTGTCGAGCGACAAAGCCGTCTACGAAATCAATGGGCGGTTGTTGCCTTCTACTGAAGTCTTGGGCATTATACCGAATGCCGTTTTTGGCATCAGTGAGCCACCAACCGTATGTCTGGCCACTCGTTAATATGTAAATATATAGTTCAATTTTGCCATCTATTTTTTAATTGTATACTATAATATACTAATTTTTTTTTTGCATGGGAAAAATAATTTGATAATCTTTTGTTTTTTTAGATGGGCAACTGTACCGGGAATCGGACGATCGTTCACCGTACCTATGTACCGTATGATGATAGAGACTCATTCCGGGGATGGCATAAAATACGATTCCGAATATTTCTTTTTTAAATACAATAATTGCACAAGAAAAAAAATAACGTGTTGTCTTTATTTTGCAGTTTATATGGATGCCATATAATGAGGAAGATATCGCGGCGCTCATACCATCATGGGTTATCAAGCAGCAACAGTTGTTCGTGTCAAATGTGTCGTTGATTCATTTCAATATGGTGGAGTGGCACGATGGAGGTCGGGTTTTGAGGCAGTTCGGTTGCGCACAACCTATCCTGAACCCTCCCGTCGATATCAAAGAAGTCCACGGAATGAACAAAAAGGGTTCGGGTAGGGACGCTTTAAATTTGGAGCAAAAACATGAACCATATATCTTTCTGTGGAATCAGCGACATTCGAGGCGCCCTCCCTTATATGTCTTAGAGGGAGGGTTCTCTCCTACGCCCGAGTACGCAGCATGGTATATGACACACGGGAAACCCTTTATATTCCAAGGTCATTACATGCTGATCCAAAGAGACGCGCAACCGGAATCTTCTGGATGACAACCGAGGAACGCACAATCGCGCAGTAACCGAGTTCTGCCATTCGGGAACATCGAGTCTGATACTGCCTCGAACCCCGATCTCGAGGCCCAATATGAAGCATCCGGCTCATCATCACACCACCTGGATCCGGATCCGCTGCAATAAATTCTTCCATCGTTCGAAGATATTTTTGGTGACGACCTCGAGCCTCAACATTCGACACGATTCGGATCATCCTTATACCACCCGGAGCTCCATCCCGAAGCACGTACACCCACCACTGAGGATATTTTTCCATCGGCACCTCCGGTCACGCAATACCAATTAACTCCCGATTACGGTGTATATGATTATTCTAACTTTCTAAGTACACTGGATGGGACACTGGACGCCGGATCGAGCAATTATCAAACGCCTGAGCAAGGTGCACAACATCGCCGACGGAGGCATCCGGATCGTTACACGCCGGGTCGGGGACGTCGCCGGGATCGCGATAATTTTAATTTTTTTCTGTTAATTTTTACTTTATTTTAAAATTATTCTGTTTTTTAATATTAATTTAATTTCTCTAAAATAATTATTTGTTTGAATAAATGACTTCGTAATATTTAAATAATAATAATTTAAATAAGTAATACTACACGACAAATTAAATTTACATACACAATAAAATACAATCATTCTACAATATTAATACAAAATATATAAAATTCAAACAAAAATAATATGCACTATATTAAATTTAAACACCCAATGAACTATAAATAGATGGGTAAAATTAATACACGAAAATTTAATTTTTAAACTTTATATATTACAGATTAAATTAAATTTACGTATAAAAAATTTTTCTGAGTCTGGTGCCGGCCATTGACAGGCCAGCACTAAAAATTTTTTGTATACCAGTATATACGATTTAAAAAAAAATACCCTGGTGCCGGCTATTGGAAGGCCAGAACCAAAAAATTCAAATTTTTAAAGTCTGACACAATCATTAGGCAATCATGGGGCCAAAATACTAGGTGGTGACGACCATTGATAGGCCAAAACCCAATTCTACTGTTCATTTCAGGTCATTTTAGTGATTATTTTTAAACTTGGGTCATTTTTGTAAATATCAAATTTTTTGGATCAGTTTAATAAAATAACCTCAAATCGTAACTTTTTTAAATTAGATGATCAAAACAAAAACTTATTCATAATTAAGTGACTAATAATAAAATTTATCCACATTAATTTTGATGCCTAAAATGATAGACCTATTAATGAAACATGCCGTCATTATATCATTAAACCTTAAAAATACTTTCGTTATGTAAAAATTAAATCTCGAAATATCTAATTTTAAAATGTAAATCCAAAGTTAATTAAATTAGAGGAATAAATAAATGTAAAATGTGTGGGATGATTTATGTAAATTCAAAATATTGAGTTTTTTGTTTTGGGCTGCTGATGTTGGGGATTTTATGGTACGGCAGAAGTTAACAGTTGTTCAGTACTTTAGTTTTTACGAACTTTCACAAAGACATGTCTGAAATAACCAGCAACCAAAAAAAGAACAAAAAAAAGAAAAAAGGAACCCACAGTAGAAGCGAAAAACCGTGAAGTCAAGCAACAGTTCGATCCAACCACTGTTTATTTGGCTTTACAAAACTCTGGGTCGCCCCATATATATCCTTTTTTCTCCGTCTCATACTTTCTATCAAAGCCCTAGCTTCAGGTTCTTTCATTCTTCTTCTTTCTTTGTTTTTTCCCCCCTCAATTTATTGGGGGTTTTCGTTTTGTTTTTTCATTGCTTTTTTTTTTTTAAAGTTACTTCTGGGTTTAAGAGTCTGGGGTTCTCTTTGAAAATTTAACTGATTGATTCTTTGTTTAATGATCTGGGTTTTGTTCTTTTGTCTTGCCAATCTTGTTTATGTTTATGATTTTGGTTCAATTTTTTGAATTTCCAATAAAGGGTTTGTAGTTATTTTTTTGGATTTTTTTTGGTTGATTGTTTTTGGTGATATTCTTTTTACTGGTTTAGTAGGTGAATTTAGGAACTTTTTTTTTTTACTGTTTTTTAGGTTGAATTTGGGGATGCTTTACTGCTAGTGGATTTGAATTGCAAAGAAGTGGAATGGAGCATCCAAGATCAGGTTCTGGGAATGGTGAGGATAATGTTGGGATACCTGATGATTTGCGATGCAAAAGGTCAGATGGGAAGCAATGGAGGTGTACTGCCATGTCTATGCCAGATAAAACTGTTTGTGAAAAACATTATATCCAGGCTAAAAGGAGGGCTGCCAATTCTGCATTAAGAGCTAGCCTTAAGAAAAAGAGGAAGTTGGGTGGTGATACTGAAATGTATGGGGGAGACACTAAGAGTGATGACTTTGATGTGCCGCCTGTTAGTAGGAAAGTCGAGGACTATCCTCCTCCAGTTTCTGGGAAGAAACATAAAGAGAAGGTTTCTAAGAATCAAATTCAGTATTCACCTGAGACACCTCCTATGAGGAATCTCTCGGCACGAAATTCTGCAAAGGTGGAAGATGATTATCAAAGAGATGGCTCACCTTTTGAAGAGAGTTGGAGGTCATACAAGACACCGTCTTTTTCTGCTGCAGATTCATCCAGGAACAGATCACAGAGAAGCAATGATGATGTTGCTATGGCGGCGGTGAGCTAATTCTGGTAGCATTAGTATTGTTTGATCTTAAAGAATATAACATGTATTGTATATACTCGACTTTTAGTAAGGGTGATTCTTCATGAGGGGGAATCTTGTCCATATAAGACATTGTGGCGGTCCTATTGTTGATCGTGATAATAGTATCAATTAGAAAAAAATGGAGAGAATAGGTTACCATCTTATTAGGTTTCATAGCAAATGAATGGGTAAAATGAGTTGAAAGTTTATAGTTAATTTATAATCAGATTTTTTATGATTGTTTTCTCCAAGATATTGCTGATTTGCAAGGTTCCTTTCATGCTCTATGACGATTATTTCTCTTTTTTCTTTTTACTATTTTATGTTGCTGATGCAGATATTAATGTGTTGGTTTTCAGGATGACTCCGAAGATTCCTCCGAAGAAGTTTTTGTCGGGCAAACTTGCCATCAATGCCGGCGGAATGATAGAGAGAGAGTTACTTCATGCCTCAAATGTGAAAAGAGAGGATATTGTGATAGCTGTATCTCTTCATGGTAAGTTGAACGTTTAGTTAAAAATGCCCACATTTCCGTTTTCTAGCAATTATTTATGCTTTGCTTATTAGGTACTCGAACACCCCATTGGAAGAAATTGAGAAGGCTTGTCCTGCATGTCGTGGTTCCTGTAATTGCAAGGCATGCTTACGAGGTGATAACATGATAAAGGTATTTTCCTCCCTTTCAAAGGGTTTGCATGTCTAATTAATAGATTTTTTGACAGTTTAATTGTATAATTTCTTGAGGAATAATTTACTTTTCACCGAGTGCAGGTAAGGATACGGGAAATACCTGTTCTGGACAAGCTACAGTATCACTACTGTCTTTTATCTTCAGTGCTTCCTGTTATTAAGAAGATCCATCAGGAACAGTGTTCTGAAGTGGAATTGGAAAGAAAACTTCGTAGTAAGATGCTTGTTGATTAAATGGTTTGAGCTCAGGTTCCTACTGAGTTAATGACCTTATCTAACCATTATTAAATATGTTTTTCAGGAACTGAAATAGACCTTTTTAGGGCAAAGGTGAATGCAGATGAGCAGATGTGCTGGTATCTAATAACATTTACTAGCTATTTTAAAATCATCTCGCTTAGTGTGGTTAGTTTAATAGGTTAATTTTCTGTCCGTTTGGTGAGGTTTATTAATTAGATTTACAAAAGTATGGTTAACACATTCTCATATTTATTGTACTAAGGACATATAGTTCATGTCTTTTTGCAGCAACTTTTGTAGGATACCAATTGTTGATTATCATCGGCATTGTCCAAATTGCTCATATGATCTGTGTCTCCGTTGCTGTCAAGATCTTCGGGGTGCATCTTCTGTCGGTGTTGAAGATATAGGAAATGAGACTGGTGAGAGAACTCCAGACAAAGAAACTTCTATGGGACAAGTATCCAAATTGAAACTGAATTTCTTGGATAAGTTCTCTGGCTGGAAAGCCAACAGTGATGGCAGTATTCCATGTCCTCCAAAGGAGTATGGTGGTTGCGGTCATCACTCATTAAACCTAAATCGTATTTTTAAGATGAATTGGGTTGCAAAACTGGTTAAGAATGTAGAGGAAATGGTTAGTGGCTGTAAGGTTTATGATGTTGAAAGTTCGGAAAAGACTGAATTGAATGATCCCAGACTTTGTCAGTTTGCTGACAGAGAAGGTAGTGATGATAATCTTTTGTACTGCCCTTCATCTCATGATATTAAAGCAGAAGGGATTGCTGATTTTAGAAGGCATTGGAGCAAGGGTGAACCTGTGATTGTTAAAGAGGTATTTGATAGCTCATCCATTTCAAGTTGGGATCCCATGGCTATTTGGAGAGGAATTCAGGAGACGGCTGATGAGAAAATAAAAGATGAGACCAGAATGGTGAAGGCCATAGATTGCTTAGACTGGTCAGAGGTAGGCTCTATGCTCCTGCTTATATGTGCGTGATCTTCTTATCTCTGTAATTTAATTGATATTACGTGTCACTCTCTTATAGATGCATGTTGGGTTTGATATGATGTCAGGTTGATATTGAACTTGATCAATTCATTAAAGGATACACAGAGGGGCGGACACATGAAAATGGACCGCCAGAAATGTTGAAGTTGAAAGATTGGCCTTCTCCCAGTGCTTCGGAAGAGTTTTTGATGTTCCAGAGACCTGAGTTCATCAGTAAACTTCCCTTACTTGAGTACATTCATTCCAGGTTGGGTCTCCTAAATGTCGCTGCAAAATTGCCCCATTATTCTTTGCAAAATGATGCTGGACCTAAGATTTATTTATCTTATGGGACCTATGAAGAACTTGATAGAGGGAATTCGGTAACCAATCTCCATTTCAAAATGCGAGATATGGTAAGTTGCATTTCCCCTCTCCTTGACTAATGAAGGAAATTCATTTTTGATTAATTATTACAAGGACACTATGAAACTGAAGTCTTCTATGTTTATATTATTTTTATGTCTTGATCTCTGTATCTTATACTGGAATCTAATGCTTGAATAAGATTTAGGCTTTCATTCAGTGCATTGTGTTTTGCAATTTTTAGTCTATTATACATGTGAGGTCAAGGCCTCGTTTTGTCTTATACTAGCTCAAACCTTTTAATATGAAAGGGACACTGAATTAAGTCACAAACAAAATCTGTATAACCATCAAGGCTTTCTTGTAATGATTAAAAGTAAATATGAATCTTTGTGGTGAAGAGTATGAATTGAAAGCTGAGTTGTTTTCCAGGTGTATCTGTTGGTGCATACATGTGAAGTAAAGGTAAATGGTCAGAGGACAAAAAAGGACATACTCAAATCCAATGGGGAATCTGAGGTAAATGAGTCCTTGAGGGATTCTGAAACAAGGTCAGATGAGAAAAGATTGCCTGATTTATCTATTGATGGACCTGATATGGATGACGAATCTGAGAGCATGTCTGATGTACATGAGGATCAAGAAACTGAAACTACCATGATTGCAGAGAAATCTGCGGATTTTGAACAGTTAAATGGGGATAGCAGGGACATGATAGGAAATCCTAAAGCAGGAGCGTGTTGGGATGTCTTTCGTCGACAGGATGTTCCGAAGTTAACTGAGTATTTGCAAAAGCATTGGAGGGATTTCAGGAAGCCTGAAAGTGCAGTAAGTGATTCTGTAAGTTTATGCTCTTAGTTGTAGAATATACTTTTTAACACATTGCGTAAAAGTGCATGTTGATGATTTTCTATTTTCATTATTAGGTGATGCGTCCTCTGTATGACGAAGTGGTGTACTTGAATGAGCATCATAAGAGAAAATTAAGGCAAGAATTTGGTAAGATAAGATAAACAACCTGTTAAACAACCTGTCTATAAAAAGTTTACAAACCGATTTTATAGTAGATGAAATTGGATTTTGGGTCAAAACAAATTCTCCTGGAAAATCTTATTCTAATTTTTAATCCAGTAAAAAGTTCAATATTTTCCTTTTATTGCTATAATAGAATCATTAATATAGTAGATGATCAAGTGTTGATTGTCGTTCATTTCGTTTACAGGAGTGGTGCCATGGTCATTTGAACAGAATTTGGGGCAAGCTGTCTTTCTCCCTGCTGGTTGCCCTTTCCAAGTGAGGAATCTCCAGGTAGGTCTCTCTGATAAATAACCTTCCATGTTTCGATATTTATCGCAAATCCTGCTGAGAAGGTGATGTTTGATGTCATTGAGTATGTCTGATATGATATTATTTTACCTTGTTCAATAAATGATGTTCGTCAGCGTGGAAATTAATGACTTATTTCCTTCTTGTTGAACTTTCAGTCCAATGTTCAGTTAGGACTTGACTTCTTATTTCCAGAAAGTGTGGGGGAGGCTGTAAGATTGGCTGAAGATATCCGCTGTCTTCCAAATGACCATGACGGAAAACTTCAAATTTTGGAGGTCAGGCTAATAAAATTATCCCGAAAAGTGTTCAGTGCTTTCTTTATCATGTGTTTTTTCAAGTTCCTAGACTCTTTTTAAATCATGAGTCATGTATGTTAGACCTTTTTGTCCCAGTGAGTTTACCAACTTTACCATCATGTTCAATCAGGTGGGGAAGATCTCGTTATATGCAGCTAGTTCGGCCATTAAAGAGGTCCAGAAATTGGTGCTGGATCCAAAGTAAGTAAAATTTTAACTTATCTTGGTCTTTGTGTTAACATTTCATTTTGTTCATTTTGATAATTTAGATGCAAGTGCATGTTCAGTTAGGAATTCGGTCTTGCGAAAGTATAGGCCATTCTAGAGCTTACCCTCCCTAAAACTGCTTCTCCGACCCATTACTTTTTCATTTTCCCTTCGAAGTTGCTTTTTCTCTTCTGCTGAATCCGTTCTTTCTAATCCCTGCCCCTGTTGCAGATTGGGTGCTGAGCTTGGATTCGAAGATCCTAATTTAACTGCAGCAGTATCGGAGAATCTGGAGGTTGTGAAGCGAAGTCAAATAACTTGTGCCTGAATTTCTGTATAGTAATTGTAGGTTTGTTATGGAAACCATAGTTTCTCCATAAGCCATTGTGGGTTCCTGAAGGAGTTTTAGTGTATAAATGTATTTATATGTAATCTTCTTAATGCTTTTGATACTTGATGATTCAAAACATCCTATTCTTGACAATATTATCATGTTTTAGAAGGAACATTGGCAACTTCCACTTGATAATTCAAAACATCCTATTCTTGACAATATTATCATGTTTTAGAAGGAACATTGGCAACTTCCACTATATGGTTTAAATGTATCAGTTTATATTCATACAACCTATTCACTACGAAAAGATCCATAGCTATCTGAAAACATTGATGAACCACCAACAGCGTCCACCTTGAACCTCAGAGCCTTCATGATTGCTAGTGAGGCGTCGAGTGCAGCTGACTTTGTAACAATGGATGCAAGTTGCCGCAACTTGTGTAGCTATGTTCGGCACAGTTGAAAAAGTGGATGCTGACCAAAACTCTGATGGAGAACCATGATTATGAACACCATAAGTTTAAGATACAACTGGCCATTCTATTCGTCGACTCCCTCCAAGCCCTTCTTGCTAACAACACGACTAGTATCTATACGAATCGTTTCAGCATAACTGCATTTTTAAGCAAATAAGCAACAACTTCAGCTTCTGCTTCATCCCAACCACGGGAGCCAATTATTTCCATATCTCCTGCACTTTACTCTTAATCTTCTTCATCTCATCATCACTATGACGAACCTGTGACAATTACTAGTATATTTTTCAACAATCAATTCATGCAAATTAGTTAAAAGGAACCCAGTTCGAATTTGTGCAAGAATGGGGCTACCTCTATCATCGAAGCAATGTTTGGGGAAATGCGAAAGTGCTTCAATTTAGGGATGAACCCAAAAAAAAAAAAAAAAAAAATTTAAGAGAGGCCAAAATTAAATTGTAATTTTTACAATAGTGAAAATGTAATTTCATCATATTAGCTAAAACATATCATTAAAAAATTTTATTTATTTTAAAATCTCGTAAACATTTAACTTAGTGAATTAGATGACTATTATAAAGAATAGATATTCGGATTTAATATAAAGAAGGCATAATGTTAACGTTTATGATTTTTTAAATTTATAATTATATTTTTTTATAAATTTTAAATTATTTATTAACGTGACATATAAGATAAATAGTGTCATGCCAGCATAAAGTTTATATGTATTGCCATATAGGTTGTCAGGCCAATAATGTTAAAAAATAAATATTTTAGTTAGCATTTCTGTTAAAGAAAAATAATTTAATTTTTTTTTGAAATATTAATAATCAAATTTAATTAAAAAAATAAATATAAAATATAAACGTTGAGGACTAGATTTATCAATATACCTAAACTTTGGACATGTGGTTGTATAAGGTATTTAGGATTGTAGGAGGAATTATCTTGGATTATAGTAATTTATTACTCACAAGTTACCTTGTTATTAGAGCTCTGTAGGCTGTTACCAGTGATTAAAAACGAAGAGAAAATTTAAAAAAAAAAAAAACGAAGAGAAAAATATAAAAATTAAAAAGAAATTCTGAACTTAAATTGGATTTGGATCTAATTGTTTATAATTAAAAAATGATGATGTATTTGGGTAATCATTATAATTGGTGGGTTTCATTAAATTGGGTGTAATTGGAGCTAGGGGTGCAAATGAACAGAACTGTTCGTGAACCGTTTGCATTCGTTTATGTTCGTTTATTAAGCTAAATAAACGAGTATGAACAAAATTTTTATGTTTGTTTAATAAACTAGCAAGCTCGTTTATTAACTCGTATATGACTCATTTATTTATTAATGATATTTTTTTATAAAAATTCCATTAGAATATATTAATAAAATTATCTTGGTTTGTATTTTTTTCATTTATAATATAATTATTAATATTTATATTTGACTATTTTTTATCTAAACAATATATGTGTGTATGCATTTATTTATTTATTGTTTGTTTATTATTTATTAACATTGTTCGTGAACATGTTCGATTAAGTTAAATGAACATGTTCGTGAACATTAAATAAACGAACATGAAAATACATAATTTTAAATAAACAAACATGAACAAAAATTTAAAATTCTTAATGAATACAAATTGAACACAAACAAGCTTAAAAATAAATAAACGAACATGAACAAAGATTTGTTCATTCAAGCTCGGTTTATTTACAGCCCTAAATTTGGAGCACCCACTTACACTTTTCAATTTTTAGGGAGAGGGTGAAAATTGAAATAATTACATAAGTAATTACACCCAAATCTAATTTAAAAAATTATTTTTATAAAAATTATATTATAAACATGAATGCGTATGAGTGTTTAGGATGATTATAGCAAAAAAAAAAAAATTATATTATAAATCTTAAAAAATTATATTATAAAAATAATTTATGTATTTTATAAAGTTATAACAAAAAATTATATTATTTAAATCTTAAAAAAAATCTAAAGTAATGACAAAAAAATTATTATAAAAAAATAATTTACCTACTATAAAAATGTTATAATATATCTATTTATAAAAAGTTACAGCCAAATATGAATATAACTTATTTATGTGTCAATGCTATATATAATAAAAATAATTTACTTATTTATAAAAAATGGTATAGGTTTTTTTTATCATAACTTATTTATAAAAAATAATTTTTGACAAAAAATTATATTATTTATAAAAAGTGTTATGAAAGTTTTGAGCAATTTATACAATTTTTTTATAAAGGTTTTGTAATAGCCTAAATTTTCAGTGGTGTCGGAATGGTGATTCGAGGTCACTAAATCCGACAAGTGAATAGAAAATATTATTAATTTAGTGAGTATAAGTTAAATATGAAGTAAAATATATATATATATATATATATATATAATAATAATAATTAGAATCGAAAACGAGGTATCGAGACCTCGGGGATTTTTAATCTAGCCATAAATGTTTTATAAATATTTATGGAGTGTTAATAGGTTAGTATTAAAGTTTTGTCAAGAAATTTTAAAGTTTCGATAATTAATTGAACAAAAAGGACTAAATTGTAACAAATGCAAAGTTATGAGAAATAATTAGATAGCTTAAATGATAAAAGAAGGAGGGCTTAAAAGGCAAATAGACCTAAGGTCTATTTGGGCTGGACGGCAAGAGCCTGAAATCAGATAGAAAATATGGAGAAATAAGGGTAAAATTGGAATATTGCAAAATTTATTTAATAAAGCTAGGACTAATGTGGAATTATCTAGATTTCTCTTTATTTTTCTGCATTCTCATCAGCAAAACACCATAGAAGGGTTTTCCCTAAGCTGGTTTTTCATATTTTTACTGCAAGTAAGTTCAATTCTTGATTATTTCTTGAAATTTATGTGTTTTTGTGACTTTTACAACTAGGTCCACTTGTTGAATTCATTAGTTTTAGATTTTATGAATGAAGTTGGAAGTTGCTATGAATATGTTCTGGAAGTATATGATGATTTAGCATGGAATTATAACTTTAAATGGTTTATATGCTGATTTTATTGAAAGAATTGAATAGAAAGTGAATGTTTGGGACCTAATTTTAAAAGAATTTGAAGTTAGGGTTTTTATGTGGAAATTCTGAATTCCAATAGGTTTGAAATAACTCATAATGATTAGGTAAAGTATTAATTTACAAAAAATTAGCTTAATTGATGGGTAATTGATCAAGGACTGAATTGTATGAACTCTGAAATTTGGGGCAAAATGGAAATCAACACTTTGCACTGAAATAGTTTTGGACAGCAGCAGTAGTCTAACTTTGAAAAATCACCAAAAATTGTAAAAATCGAATTAGAGGATGAATAAAATATGAAATTAAAGCTTATTGAGTCTAGTTTCTTATAGAAGAAATGGTGTAAGCAATAGATTTGTAAATCATGAGATATAATAGGTTTTATGAGACAAGGTCAGAGTGATTTCGGGTTCCCCTGTTCTGACTTTGAAAAATCATAAAAAATTGTATAAAAATAATTGTGGTCTTAAATTTATATCATTAAAATACAGAGTGAGTCTATTTTCAATAGAAATAAACGTTAACATCATCCGAATTCTGTAAAAGGAGATAATTAATTTTTAGTGAAGATGGGTCGGAACTGTCAGACAGCAGAACAGGGGTGACTTTAAAGAATAAACTGTACTTGTTGGCCAAACCAAAAAATCTAAAAATTTTATGGTAAGAAGATATGTGAGTCTAGTTTCAAGGAAAATTAACGGATCTTAATTTTGAGTTCTGTAGCTCAAGATAAAAATAATTTAGTGACTGTGACACGGATAGACAGCTTGAATATCCATACAAGTAAATAGTTAAATTATAGACAATGTTACTTATATGTGGATTGTAATTATTAAGGATATGAAATAGAGTAAAGGTGAAATCAATACTGATAAGTCAATGATTTTACAATTATAGATCGAGAACCCGAAGCAAGTCGAGGAAAAGAAAAAGTAGTTGAATAGTCCCTGAATTTCCTCAAATTCTGCAAATCGACTCAGGTAAGTTCATATGGCTGAAACTTAATGATTAAATGTTAATTTTATGATTTATATCATGTATGATGAGATATATTTGTTGATGAATTGAGAATAAAATGACAATGCGAAAGGTGATTAAATGATCAAATTGAGCGGAACATCGGATTTGAGTACTTCTGATCAGTGAAAAGTGGTAGCTTCGGCTACCTGATCAGTGAAAAGTGGTAGCTCCGGCTACCTGATCAGTGAAAAGTGGTGGCTCCGGCTACCTGATCAGTGAAAAGTGGTGGCTCCGGCTACCTGATCAGTGAAAAGTGGTAGCCCGGCACACGATCGATGAAAAGTGGTAGCTTCGGCTACCGATCGATGAAAAGTGGTAGTTTCAGCTACCTGATCAGTGAAAAGTGGAAGTGAAGTACTCAATTTTCCGTAACCGTTCCCTAATTTGATTAAGGATGGTAAGTGACAAAAAAAAGGGCCCAAAAGAGTTAAAGTAAATGGATAAATGATTGTGAGATTATACGAAAGTACTCACCAAATTGTGGTTGACAGGTGAACTTAATAATTGTACATAATGTATAAGTGTATGAATATTGGTAAGATTTATATTTTATGCCTGTGAACTTACTAAGTTTCTATAAACTTACTTGAGTGTATTCAATGTCTCATGTAGATTGACGTATAAATATACGGAGGATCGGATCAACACTGAGGATCACACTATCAAGATTATCTCCGGTAGCTTTTGTAATTTTCCTTTTTGATTTATATGGCATGTACATGTTTAATGATTATATAAATACTAAAACTTGTTTAATGAGTATGTATTAAAGTAAACAGTGATAAATATGCTAAATAATATAATTATAGTAGAAGTATGTTTTGATTTGAATTGGACTGGATATTTATAAAAGGACTATATTGAATTCATAATAAAAATAATATTAACTCGTTAAACTTTAGGTAATGCCTCATACCCTATTCCGGCAATGAATACGGGTAGGGGGTGTTACAGGTTTTATATTTTTTTACTTATTTTTCGAATTAAGTTTATATGATTAAAAGCTACAAACTATTTTGATTGTGAACTCAAATATTATAAGGTTGATGCATGCAAATATAAAAGTTTTCTTGCACCATATCGTGGGATATGATACCATTTGAGAGAATGATACCAAACACAAGTACCATAGATAGTTCACGAATTTTTGAATTTGAGACATTCAAGACTTTAAAATTTGGTTGAAAAGACATATGTTGTTCCAAAATATATTTCTCATGTTAACACTACCACCTTAGTAAAGCATAACAAAACAATGTTGGATCTTACTAGCATGTTGCATATTTCATAACTTTAATCCTAGGTGGAATTGAGATTATCCATACTCCATAGAGTACATGTAAGAAGGAGATTTTGATAATCTTAATTATGCATATTCAAATTCGTATGGTGATGATGAACTCAATCAAAAATCAACAATGATTATAAAAAGTATATGTTAAATATTAAAGAGGAAATAACCAACAACTATACAACAGAACAATTAGATAAAATTGCATATAAGGTTTATTTTTCTAGCTATTTTTATTATTAATCGTGCTATCAGCTACTTTTTTAGACTAACATAATGCATATGATGATTCAATTTTAATTATTGTTACTTGTTTAGAAATGATTTTTATCATACTAATAAATTTTATAGTAATTAATATATTTTTAAAACTATGAATAATGTAACTATATAATTACAATTTGTACTGCCAAACATGACATAGGGAATTACGTTGTAATTACACTATATCAGCCAAACACATCTAAAAAATTACGACACTTTCAGTCAATTACTTTGTGCTATCCAAACAAACTCTTAATGAAAATTAAATACAAAAATGATTTGTGTTTGGCAGTTGGCACCAAGAAGTTAAAATATTTTCCATATGCATTGTTCATTTATATATATATTCAAAATTTCACATAATTGTTCTAGAGAAGATAAAAGAAAAGAAAAATTAATGTTGGGAGTTGCGCATGCTAAATTGCTAACTATATAAGATTTGTTATAGTTTCCCAATCATTGAGATTAATCATTAAGTGAAGGAAAACAAAGTGAATAAGAATAATGGGTTGAATCTCACAAAAATAAAAATGAAAAAAGAAGAATGGGTTGAATTTAACAAACAAACTACTATACCTATGATTTCATCCTTGAAAATGATGGAATGACTCTCTTGAGATCAGCTGTATGCATGTACTAATTGTGGAGATGCCTCATTAAATTGCTTGAATTTAACAAAAATGTTCAATGTCTTGATGTTTAGCAAAATCATTGTGGTTCTTAAATATTAATCCATGGCTACACAAGAATATTATATTTGAAAATATATAGAGAACAAAAGAAAAGACAAGAAGGTGACAAGGATAGTTAATCAAACAACTAAACAAGTTCTATTTAGAGCTATCTCTAACTTTAATTTTAAAGTTTCTGAAAATGGCTCAAGCCTTGCATTCTTGCTCGGCCAATTCCTTCTAATCGACATCTTGTTGTTGTTGATGATGATGACGATGACTGTTTTTCGAGGAATGTCCTCGATGTCTGCCAATTCCGCAAACTGTTGGTTACTGTGCATAGCTAGTGAGCCATTTGAGGAGGTTCATTTGTAACATCTTTGGAACAGATGGATGCACCACCTTCCACAATCTTATCGCTAGCACTCTCACGCTTTGATGTTGCATCGACTGTACTGAGTGCCTTTAGGGAAGGGCTCGATAATCGCATTGCTTCTGCTTGCGCATCTCTAACCTTTTTCATCCTCTTCATGTTCAAGAATCCGCTCTCAAGAGCTTCCAACACTCTACTTGTCAATGGTCTGATTCTTTTGCTTTGCCTCCGAGAGCTTGTCATAGGTTGCTCGTCTTCTGCACAGACAGTAGCATCGGTTTTCGACAAATCAGCATAATTATTCTCAATGGCCAACTGGCTGCCATCAGTTTCCAGCATTCCTGGCTCACCATTTCTAGCATCCAGCGGAAGCAGGGGTGGGTTTGAACCAACTGATGACAGCAATGGAAGCTTCTCACTACTCCCTTGAAGAGTCTCTATGGATTGAGGATTGCCTTCAGCAGAAGAACCGATAGATGATACTTTCTCTTCAGAATCACTTACGCGGAGAACCTCAATGCTGCCATCATCTTGAGATTTTAAGGCACAATATAGCTCCGTTTGTTCACGAATGTCGGCAGGAAACTTCTCACTGAAGCAACTTTCCTCTATCTTTCCACAAGCATTGAGTCCCTGTCTCTTCACAGGAGAAACCGAATGAATTGGATTACTAGAGATATTCTCAGTACGGTTCCTTCTCTGTGTCTTAGCAGGAGCAGTTGATCTTTCCCCTTTCATTGGAGAAGCTAAACTAATTGCCGGAGCAGTTATTTTCTTTCCCGAGGGAACTAAACAAGGAGAATGACTAGATTTAGCTCTTCTACTGAAATGGTGCTTTATTATCGTATTTGACCTTGTATCTTCTGATGCATTGGTCCTCTCATACTGATGAGTAAGAAAACCCTGGTCTGCCATGCATGAGTTCTTCGGATTTTGGTTATCAGCAGTAACTGGTTTACTGCCAGGTTTCATATCCATGACAACTGAACCATGACTTGATAATCCGTTGGTGATTCTTTGCTCACGCTCATCTGAAGAATCATCGCTTGAATTATCTTCATTTCCTCCTGAACAAATCTTAATTTTGGAAGAAATCTCAAACTTAACCGGTAAATATCTGAGTTCTCTGACCTGGGAGGATTTTCCTCCATGGAGCAAACTGGTATCCACAACGCTGAATTTAGTATGGCGTGCAGTAGAGCTAGCGATTATGCCCTCACAGTGGTGAGCCTTAGTATGATTGGCATTTACCTGGCCAGAATCTTGAGTTACCTTCTGCATTGGTTTGGAAGTAAACATCAAATCAATTGGCGAACATCTAAGTTCTCTCATCTTGGATGCTTTTCCTCCATGGACCAAACTGGAATCAACAACCGTGAACTTCATATCGTTTGAACTGAAAATAGAGACTCGGGGCTTGAGATAATGAGGCTTATGATTGGGAAGATCATCTTGATCTGATGATTCTCCTGAAAGGCAACTATTTTCTTCATTGCAGCTCCGAAAATCATTTCCTTCAGCATCAAGCTCAATGAGCGTTGGCTCAGATACCACTTTGCTCAAAACATCGCTAACGGAATCAAAGTAGTGATTTCCTTTAACAAGCTTTCTTCGTGAGAACTTCTTCACTCCAGGAATAAGAAACACTAGACAATGTTTGGAACTAAAAGAGCATTGATTCTTGGGTTGCTCCGAGTGCCATCCCCTGGCTAGCAGACGTGGCCAAACAGCTTCCCAAAAAATATCATTGCATCGAGCTTTGCTCAACCGACAGCCTGCTGTTAAAAAACCGAGGATTTCACCACATGTAAGAGATGAACAAGCCTTCCCAGAAGGTATTTCAGGGGAAACTTGAGTGGTCCTTGGAGGCTCCATGGCCAGGCCTGTAAGATCAACCTTCCCCTTACCAATGCCAACAGCTTCTACAAGATTACATATCCCAACATTATCCTTCAAATGGAAGACATAATTTTCAAGTGAAGTTCTCCCCTCGACAAATGACTTCGAGACCTGCTAATAGTGAGAGGAGAGTGCAACCATGATCAGAGCAACGTTCAGTAACTAACTAGAGGATTTATCAAAGTCAACAGAAGGACCATGAATAATGATTCTGAAGCAAACTTCTAAATGAAATCAGTAGTAAATTAAGTTTACCTCTAGAAAATTATTTTGTAATTCATCCTGGACATGAGTAAGCAAACGAGACAACAATTTCTGTTGCCTCCAGCCAGTAAAGATTTTCCGTCCACATATAATTCTTCGATTTCTTCTCTTTTGGCCACTTGACCATCTGCGGTATCTATCTGACTTATAAAATGCCCCATAGTAAAATGACAATATATCCCCCATCTTCTTGTTTCCAACTAATTGTTTTATCTTCCCGAAATCTTTCCCAAATATATACAAACCAAGAAGAAAACTATCCGCTTCTGTGTTGTTCCAGGCATCACTTGATGAACCAGGAATCAGATGAGAGCTTTTACCTCCACATGGTGCCATTCCACATTCAAGGTTCTCTGCATTTGATTCCTTTTCATCGACCAACCTAGCATTCGACTGTTCAGCACTTAGTTCTGAATTTTTCTTCCTCTTAGAATTCTGGCCCTTTCTGCACTTTCTAGCCACCTTAGTTGCATCATCAGGCTTACTTGGACCCTCCTTGCCTTCATCCTCGAAATCAATATCTTGTTCGTGGATCCAAGTGACTGGGACAGCTAAGCTGAACATAAAGGAATGGTCAATATAAGGACTACCTTCTGAGTTCGTCAAAAGCTGAAGATGTTCCCATCCTGCTATCATAGGAGGAATTTCCGCCTGGTATCTGTTGCCAACTCTCGGACTTAATTGTGAATCGCCAAATATATCACTTATATCAGGAGAATCTGGGGGAAGCAACTGCTTTGGAGATGTTTCTTCAGTAAGGTTGCAGTTAGGATCAACCTGAATTGTTTCCATCTGCAAAAAGAATATGGTACTGAGCATCAAATCCGAACTCATTAAAAGGACACTGACAACTTTAATTCATGAACAGAGAAAATGGTAAACGTAGATCAGTACTTGGGTTTAAAAATGAAAGAAAATCTCTCCAAGAAGGTGAAATTTAGTGAATTTAATCAAAGACAATATTTAAGGAATGGTTCAAACTATGGGGTTCATGATTCATAGCTGAAGAATCATTTTTCACTCCCAGATGAACAATTAAAGCAACAGGAACAAAGATTCAAGCAGCAGAAAGATTCAATCTTGGGGAACCATAGAAATATATATATATTTCTTATTTCTAAAACTGAAAACATAACAGGCAATTTAGTTCTCAGGGCATTCATATATTGCACACAAACATGCATTAACCGATCACTGCACAAAATCAAACACATCAGAAACATAAACAGAAACCTAAAAAAAAAAAAAAACCCAGATTAAAGAAACACAAAGAACAGCAGCTAATAACAAGATCACCAACCACAGTTCCTCTTTCATATCTAAACCATTCACCATTCAAACAAAAACCTAACAAGTGATACAAAAGAATACATTCACATACGAAAAAAGAAAATTTTAAACCAACACAGAAATCACTATCAAAACAATGACAACACAAGTAACCCAATGAATTACAACCAAAATCATGATGTGATCCTATCTATAATAAGGTTAACTTGGTTTTTTTTTAAAAAAAACAGATAGCTTAAGGAGCAAAGAAGCAGAAACATTGCATAAAGGAAAACAACATTATATTGAAACAGTAAACATAACCCATCTATAAGGAAGAAGAAGAAAAGCTTTGAAACGTTAAAAGTAAAAGGGTCTGAGCAAATGGGTAGTTATGCATTGATTCACAGCTTCTTATTAAATCAAAATATGAACATATCAAATAAGAAGAAACATGAAAACTATAAACAAAAACAAGTGGATGGTCCTTGCGTTTTATAACTAAAAATCTAGGGAAAAAATATACCAAAAAAAAGAGATTGAAGAAGAGTTGGAGATAGTACCTGGGCTTGAAGAGAGGATTAGCCTTTATTATTACATAAAAGAAACCGAATTGTATGTATAGTTTTGGCAGGGAGTGAGGGACAAAAGTATGGTTGGTCTTTATAGAAAAGCTTTTATTTTGGAAGTAGACCGCTCCACGGCCGGGTCGTGAGTCGTGACTCAATTCTTCAATTTTCAAGTTTGGTTCTTTGAGTTGAGTTGAAATGTTGGATCATATTTGTTATTAATTAGGGTAAATTACATTCAAGATCACTAAATTATTAATAAGTTTATGTTTTGGTCACTTAACTTTAAAAAGTTACAAAATAGTTGTTGAACTATTCGAAAGTTTTCATTTAAGTTACCGGGTTGTTAAAATCACTACTGTATGGTCTTTTTTGTTTTCACCGCTTGCACCAATTGAAAGTTCTCATTTCCATTCTCTTTTATAATTCATTTTTTTTCACGAAACAACTTTAAATATCAAGAATTGCAATAGCGGACCAAATCTAAACAATTTTCTTCTTCGATCTTTGACATTGACTTTCATATCGGTTTGGATCTAAGACATATTCTACTCGTTGATGGATACTAATCCACCATACTAGTCGAATCGTTACTTGGAACTTATTAGCTGGACTTTTTTAAAAAAGAAAATCTTAACAACCTAATGAATTAAATAAAACCTTATGAATAGTTCAATTATTTAAATGAAATTTTTTGAATAGTTTAGTGACCATTTTATTGCTTTTTAAAATTGGGTGACCAAAATGTAAATTTACTAATAATTTAAGGACCTTGGGTGTATTTTACCCTATTAATCAAACAATAAAAAATATTTAAAGAAAAACAGCAATAAAATATCATTGGCCAAAAAAATATTAATATTTATATATTTTGTAATTGAATTAAATGAAAATGTTTATAATTAGATTTTATTATCAAATTTCAACCGAAAACTTAAAGCATAAATCTTTACATTTTATCTGTAGTTGAATTTAATTTACAATTTATTTACTATTAAATGATTTGAAATATTAAGGATAGTTAAAAGAATAATTAATCATATTAGGGTTTAACTTTGGAGAAAGTGCTTTAGTTTAGTCTTTAGGAGCACTTTACATTATTTAGTATTAATTTAGTGTCTTCTATCAAATTAAATTATATGG
Source organism: Gossypium sturtianum (assembly GCA_025698515.1). Lineage (NCBI taxonomy): Eukaryota > Viridiplantae > Streptophyta > Magnoliopsida > Malvales > Malvaceae > Gossypium > Gossypium sturtianum. The sequence continues at coordinate 5,259,534 of CM046950.1, forward strand.
TATTTTTAAAATAATAAATTATTCATGTGGTCATTATTATCTCTGTGAAAGATCAAAATTATTTGTAAAGATTTTGATTATAAATGTAGGAGTTGTAAGTTTCTTTTAACACTGTGGAAATCATTACTTTTTTTTACTTACACTTTTAATTAATCATCTTACAATAATCGTTTAACAATTTTATCAATTAGACTTTAATGGTTAAATCATTCTTTTCTATCCAAAGCTTACTACTGCTCAAAACCTCTCCCCACCCTTAAATCGAAGGAAAAACGCGCTTAAACACACTCAAACTCAGTTCTCTTGATTGTTGTAATAGCAATGATACTAATTGAGCTAAAACTCAATCAACAAATTATTATTAAATCAATAGAATAAAGAGATTAAAATTTAAATATATAAAGAATATAGGGACCAAAAGCATAATTCAACCGAATTAAAAAATCAGATTTAAGATGGTTGAAAGTTTATAAACACCAATGAAAGTGTCCTAAATTTGCTGGCTTTGCCTAAACCAGCGCCCGTTTCATTTCATTTTCAACCATACAAATTAATCAAATTTCTTCTTTTTTTTCTCTTTTCAGTACCGATACAAATTGGGCTATTTGAAGTGCAATAAGGACCATTGACTCCATTCCACGACCTTTTTCTACTCTATTTTTTCCCCTTAAAATTTGTTTTCTATTTAAAGCAAATATAGCCATTTCTGATTCGTTACCTGATTGAGGCCGACCTGATTTTTTTTTACTTTAGTAGTTAAACCACACAGTTTGCTTGTATGAGTTTGTAATTGATGAGTTCGCGTCATCATACTCAATGGCACGTGTTGATTCTAGAATAGAATACATATTGATATACATAAGAGTCTACTTAATACATCGCATTGAGAGACCGTGTTATATAAATAGAAAAATTGAGTTACACGAAGGGAGAGAGAATCACGAAATACTCAACAGGTAGCAATAGTTTGCTAGCTTTGAGTCAACGCTAGAAGATTGATCTTATGTTAAAAGCTAATGTAAGTAATAAATAATTAATCTTCTGCACCGTGGCTGTTAATGCTCAACGAGATCCGAGCAATTTGTCCCTTTTGTTTATAATAATTTATAATATATAATGTATAGCTTGCCTCTTGCTTCACTAGTATTTAGCTTAAGTTCTACGATTTTCCAGCTTTATAGATCAAGTTGAGCAATTCTGGATAGCTGCACTGAGATCTGTTTTAGAGCAAATTTCTGGGTATACGTAGTTTTTTGCCAGTTTTATCAGGTATGTTCTAATTTTGGTCATAAATCTTTGTGTGTTTTTTTTTCACTTCCATTCATAATTTTCCCACTTTTTCTTGGGAACCAAACAGAGCTAGTGCAAATTTTTACGAACCAAGGTTTTGCAAATGGGGAGATCATGTTTTCCAAGATGTGGATTTGCAAGAATAATAGCATGGCTTCAGCTTGTTCTGGGGATTCTTGTTATAGTTGTAAGTATATCAAGTCTCTTTAGGTTTTATTCTGCTGGATTTTTTGTGCACAATGAAGATATATGCCGCCATTTTTACGGTCCCAAGGATGTTTATCAAGGCTTCGATATAAATGATCGGATCGCGGAAGTACTAACAACGATCGAAAACTTGCACAAGAAGTTAGAGATGAATCTGCAAGAGATGGAGAAGAGCAATACAAAATTGGAGTATAAGAACTATTTGGAAGTGGAAGTTCTTAGGCCAGTTTATAGCGCTTACACTGCTCTTAAACAGCTTCGGCTACCTAAGATTGGGAACGGTACGGTGAAAGAGGAGTCGTTGATTGATACATTCACAACGGAAGAAATCCGGAAGTACGTAGCCCCGAAAGAGAACAGAATTGGGAAGATCAATTTTTACGGAACCGAGAAGATATACAATACAATAGGGCATGCATGTGTTTTGATGAAGAAGGAACTTGAAGAGTACATGGATTATGATATAGGATCATATTGTAAAGATGACTGGAATTTAGCTCAGAAGCTTATGGTTAACGGTTGTGATCCGTTGCCTCGAAGGCGGTGCTTGACAAGAGCTTCCAAGGTGTACCAGAAGCCGTATCCTATCAACGAGTCTCTATGGAAGTTGCCTGATGACCGAAATGTAAGGTGGGGTAATTACCAGTGCAGGAATTTCGGTTGCTTGTCAGGCAAGAATCCAAAACGAGGTTACACAAAGTGTATCGGATGTTTCGAGATGGAAAAGGAGAAGCTTAAGTGGGTAACCAACACTTCCCTTCAACTTGATTTCTTGATTAGAGATGTTCTAGCCATTAAACCGGGCCAGATAAGGATCGGTCTAGACTACGGTGTCGGCACCGGGACTTTCGCAGCAAGGATGCGAGAATTGAACGTAACAATTGTTTCAACTGCTTTGAACCTCGGGGCTCCTTTCAATGAGATCATTGCACTTAGGGGCCTAATTCCTTTGTATGCAACGTTGAACCAACGCCTTCCATTCTTCGACAACACGATGGACTTGATTCACACGACTGGGTTCTTGGACGGGTGGATCGACCTCCTGCTGATGGATTTCATAATTTTCGATTGGGACAGGGTGCTAAGACCAGGAGGACTGTTGTGGATAGACAGATTCTTTTGTAATAAAAAGGACATGGAGGACTACACGTACATGTTTCAGCAATTGAGATATAAGAAACACAAGTGGGTTATTGCTCCAAAATCACAACACCAAGTTTATCTTTCTGCTGTCTTAGAGAAACCTCCTCGAGCTATTTGAATCATGTAACAAACACAAACTGAGTTGCTTGCTCTTCAATTAAAGCATGAACTTTTATCTTTCTTTAATCATAATTTATCAATTATGTAGGTTGTGGCAAGCTAGTAGTAGACAGGCACAAAACCAGGAAAATATTTTAGGGGCCGAAATTAAATTGTCTATATTTTTATCATTTTAAGAGGGGCTAAAGTATAATTTTACCTTTAATAATTTAAAATTTTTAAAAAATTTAAAGGACCAAAATAGCAAAATTTTCATTTTAGAGGGACCGGTCTATTAATATTAATAATTAATATTAATTATTTTAAAATATTTAAAATTTATATTTTATATGCTAAAATATTAATAATGAGTTAAAATAAATTATTTTTCTACTAAAATATCATAATATTAATGAATTTGAAATTATTTAAAGGATAATATCAAGATTTATCCTTGTACTTTTAACAAAATTATCATTTCGATACCTGTACTTTCAATTTGTTCATTTTAGTACATATACTTTTGTAGATTTGTTAACAAAAAATTGACTACAAAGTTTTTTATATCGGCCACAAAGAAAAAGCTAAATAATTTTTTTTTTCTTTTTGTTTTGAAGGTAAAAATCATTAAATATTGTAATAAATTTAAATTTATTTTTTTTTCTTCTCCCATTTTTCTTCTACATGCATGTGTCTAAACAATAATATCATAAGAAAATCACTTCCTAAATGTGAATCATCTAATTTTCGAAGGTCATTTGGTCAAAAACTAAGAGAAAGACGGCTAATGCTTTCTTAAGATTGGGAACTTGATACACTTTTATCTGTGGTGGTTGCTTCACCTGTCAATCGTTGCTGCAAGCCAACGGCGTTGGATCTGTGTAGAGAATCACATCCCTCACCACCAGTTATAGAATAAGAAGTCATTCATTCATTCAAGCACAAACAAAAAAATCTCATAAAAAGAGAGAAGCACTCATCTTTAGATTGTGACAACAACACCGTCGACCTTTTGCAATGTGGCCATCTCTTTAAGAATTTGGTTGGAGAGTGGATGAAGAAGAGTTCCCTTGTTGCTAGGGTTGAAGCCACTTTCAATTCGCTGACCAATTTTAAAACTTCCCGCTTTCAAAGTGCAAATAGAAAGAAAAAGAAAAAAGAGGCGATCAACAACCCAACCGAACCCAGATCGAACGCCTAACGGAGAATGCATGGCCAACTGGTGGTTGACAGTGGTCGGCAGTGGTCGATGTTCAAGGACCACAGTGACTTTTGGTTTTATAGTGGAGTAGTAAATAATATATATATATATATGGAAAGAAATAACAAAGATTTTTATAGTAATAAATGTGAAATATATTATATTTATAAATGTTAAATATATTATACTGATAAATATAAAATCTTCTAGAAAGAAAATATATTTTGTAAAGCAAGTAAGCTCTTCAAATCCAGTTTGTATTTTTTAGTTCACTAAAGTTGAAGTGTTCGTCAATTTTGCATGAACGATTATCTCACAACATATATATAATTTTTAGTTATTTTATTTAAGTATTATATAAAAGTATGAAAATTATAATAATATTAGTTATCATTTAAAAGAAAGAATATATTATTATTTTTAATTAAATTAGTATCCCGTTAAATCATGATATCAATTAAATAAGAGGCTTATGATAAGTATAGATATATCTACTATTACATAAAATATAAGTATATTGATAAATTTAGCGGTTGACGATTTGATAAATTTAGCGGTTGACGTTTATCTCTAAAATTAATTTATTTTTTAATAGAATTGAATTAGAGACAATCAAATTTTCACAAAAGAGAATTGTTTTTTTTATTGAAATATTGTTTAAAACGTTAATTTTATTTTTTTTAATTTTCTATAAATTATTTTGAAGTTTTTATATTTATTTATTGATATGATATATAAATCAAATAATATCATGTATGTATGAAGTATATGTGAGTTGTCATGTTAATATCGATAAAAAATGAAAAATAATATTTTAATCTGAATTTCTATTAAAAAATGATTTGATTGTTTTTTGAAAAGTTAATAATTAAATTTAATTAAAATAAAAATTAAATTAACATAAGATATAATAATAAATGTTAATAACTAAATTTATTATTTTTCATAAAATATATATATTTGAACACCGGAAAAAAAACCTAATAAAATTTAAAGAGAAAAAAACACATTGAATTCAAATCCAAATCAAAGACTAATTGCAGAGAGAGCAGTCTCACCACATTCTTAAGAAAAGCAAACAATTTAATTGCAGAGAGAGCAATCTCATGGAGAATATGGAACTCCATCAATCGAAAAAGGTAATCTTTTTATTATTATTATTCATTGTTTTATTTTTATTTTTTCTTTCTTTGGAGAATATTATTCATGGTTAAGAATTAAATCTTTGCTTTGAAATCTGTTCAGGTATTAGAAGGTGAGGAGAATAGGAGGGATGAAACAAGTAGATTAAATGATGATATTCTGATCAGAATACTGGGTTTTCTCAGCTTTAAAGAAGCAGTAAGAAGCAGCGTTATTTCACGCAGATGGCAACATCTTTGGAAGTATTTTTCAGGTTGTTTAAGGTTCGAGCAAACCAAGCCTAGACTTGCTTCCTGGAACTTGAATGTTCGGACTCGGAAGAAAATTGCCGAAAGGTGTGAGTTTATAGAGTGGGTCAATAAATATCTAAACTCAAATCAAGCTTCAACCATTGACGAATTTAGAGTTGATAATTTTGATTTAGATAAAGATTCCAAAGCTTATGTGGATGAATGGGTTGGGATTGCATTGCAAAAGAAGACTAAAAAGCTTCAACTTAACTTTGGACCAGAAAGTTACGTACGACGGAGTAGTGTAGGTGCTAGGAGAGTAGCTGCTAGATGTTACTGCCTCACTAAAGAAACCTTTTCTTCAGCTTTGTCTGGAGTTCACTTCCTTACTTCTCTGTCTGTCAAATTTGTTGGGGTAAGCGATGAGATGTTGGAGCATATTGTTTCGATTTGTCCCTTACTCGAGAGCTTGGAGCTGGACCATTCACCACAGCTTACACATCCTAAAGTTTCAGCTTTGAGGTTGAAACACTTGAACATATGTCACTTTGAATACTTTATTGAAAGTATAGAGATTTATGCCCCCAATTTGGTTTCATTTGATTACACTGGGAAGAAAATACCATTGCATATAAAGTATGCCCCCAAACTCAATCAAGTGTGCTATGATGATGGCTCAAGCTCTGCCATTCAACATTTATCAATCCACCTAGCAAATTATCTTCCTCAGCTAGTGACTCTATCGATTGGGATGTCCGTTGTCGGGGTAAATATCGAATATTGATTTTTATTCTCTTCTTTCTGCTTCACTTTTTAACAATCATAATCTGGTATTCTTTTTCATCAGGTCGTAAGCAACTTTCCCAAATTGACAAGTTTGAAGCACTTGCGGTGTGACGTTCTTAAATCTAATGGAAATAGCCTGAGATGTTTGACATCGTTGATAGAGGCAGCCCCTTTCTTGCACAAATTCGTACTGGAGGTTAGTTAGCATATAATATATACTAATCCCGACTTAGCCCCTTACTGAATCAGCTTTGCTGATAATTTTCACAGGTTAGTCATGGTCCTGGTGAGATTATTAAGAAGATTCACCCAAGTGAAGTGCGATTTATGTGTAGGAGTGTGAGCGGGCATCCCCATGAGTATATAAAAGAGGTGGAAATAGTTGGCTTCTGTGGGAATAAAGCAGAAGCTGAAATTCTTACATATTTGCTTAAAAATGCAGTTATGCTTGAAACGATTCGTATAGAAGTTAGTATTGGCACACCAAAAAAAACCTATGCATATCCTAAGGAGATAAAGCAAATGATCAGTTACATGATCAATTACCTCATCCAAAATCGGTCACCACCTCAAGTACTTTTCCTACTTTTATAGGTTACTATACATGTTTTTCAGATTGATAGAACTTTAAACAAACTCTTTGAGTTAGTAAGATTTTTTATTTGTTTGGTTTTATATCCAAGTTTTTTCTTTTGAATATAGAAAGCAAATGGAGCTAAGCTAGCCATGTTTTTCTTTGAGGCAACGCTTGAAGACTATGTTATGTTAAAACTATTAATTGATCTGCTGCATCATGGCTGTTCTTGTTAACAAGATCCCACCATTTGGCCGTTTTGTTTGTAATATATAATGTATAACTAGCCTCTTGGTTGACTAACTATAACCACTGAACTAACTGTCTTTTATTACTCAAGCATTTAGCTTAAGTGGGGAAATTCCAAAAAGCTAGATTGAGATTTGTTTTAGAGCAAAACTCTGGATGTACTTTGCTAGCTTTTGATGATGAAATTGCCAGTTTTGTCATGTATGTTTTAAATTTAGTTATAAACCTTTTGTTTTATCAGTTCATTAATTGTTTTATTGGTTAGTGACAAAATGAAAAGCAAAACTTGAAAGAAGGAATGAAAGAACATGATCCAAAAATTCATATTTTTCTAGGTTGGTAATGAAGTCTTTGGGTGTTTACTTTGCTGCTGATGTTAATTTCATGAGGGCGTTTGATTGGCTAACAAAAATTAAGTGATGATATTCTGATCAGAATGCTGGGTTTTCTCAGCTTAAAGTAGTAGTAAGAAGCAGTATCATTGCAAGTCTTATGCTTAATATCCAATCAACATATTAAATATTTATAATCGAATTAAAACATCCAATGAAGTAAATGTACAAAATACCTATGCCTAACCAAAATTCAGATATATGAAGTGTATGATCTAAATAACTTTTTTACTGAAATTGACAAGTTTTATCTTTTGCAATATAATTATTGCTAAAGCTCTAATATACAAATCAAATGTGTAAGTACGGGTTTTACTTACCAGAAACTCACAGCAAAAAGATAGTGAGGACTGAGGAACACTTGTTCTAATAAATTATGGGTGTTTGTTTATATATATATATATATATATAAAACAAAAACAAAAACAAAAAAAGTAGTAATAATTTTTAAGGGTTAAAGAATAAGGATACATCAACATAAAAATATAATGTAGGAGCCTGCCTTGCCAAAGCTTAAAGCAAAATAATCATGTCTCTCACATATCTGGATTAGCTTCCTCTGGGATCACTGTCAATGTCACCACTTCATTATTTGCTCTCTTTACAACAACATTCAATGGTTTTCCGATTCTATCATCCATTATCTCAACAATCTGCCACGTCAAATTTGATGTAAATCATGAAACATTTAACCAGGAAAGGGGCAAAACACATTTTTGAATCTTTATAAAAACCAAAAAAGCTACGTTATATTGAAGTTAAATGCTAAATACCTCCTTGATACTTTGAACTGGTTTCCCGTCGAATTCAATAACAACATCACCTGGATGGAATCCAGCACGATCAGCTGGAGAACCTGGGGTTACCTGGACAAAATTCGAAGCGCAGAGAAGATGAAAAATATCCAATCTTCTTTTATAATTTAAAACACGGTTTCAAGGCAATATACAAATGCATATCTCTTTAACTTGGCTCGGAAATGATGCAGGGAAGAAAGAAGTAACATAAACATACCATAGGCACAAGAATGCCTTTCTCAACTTCGGGAAATTTGGCATCTCTTTCTTTAAGCTGAGAGATGATTAACTCATTAAGATCGAGCATTTTTAATCCAAGCCAAGGCCGTATAACTCTCCTGCTCGAAAAAATCAATTAGTAATGCATATAATATTTTAACCAGGAAATCAATTAGTAAAACAAGCCAAAAGGATAAATTTTGTCATAGCATATATGTGATGGGAAACGAAAACAAGCAACAAAATTCAAATGCATGAATTTTCTCTAAGTTAAAAATGTCCAAAAATATTAAGAACGATAAAGATCAAACGAGCTCCATTACCATAAATAAAGTAAGTATTCCAAATTTCAAAGAGATACGCTTAGTTCCATAAGGAGATATAATTATACCCACTCTTCTTGAAATGCTCTATAATTTTAGAAACCGAGTCAATTGGTATAGAAAAACTCAATCCATCCGCAGCTGCTACTTTCATAATATTAACTCCGACAATCTCTCCATCAATATTAACAAGGGGGCCACCAGAATTTCCCTAAAACAGAGAAGTATGCTGTCATTATTATCTTTGTATTGCTTAAAATCTACATACATGTCAAGTAATCTATGAAAGGAACTAGGCAGAAAACAAGTTACTAAATATGAGTAAATATGGGAACAATTTGAGAATGCTAAGCTACGATTCTACAATATTCATAACCATGCACTTGATGCTTTTCAAAGAACAAAATTAGTCACTGACTCTTAGACAGTCCAAAAGCAGTACAAACGATTACACGCTACTCAAATAAAAAATCCCTTTTCAAGAAATCACTATGTTCATGAGCATGAGCAAAAATGTGATAGGTTAATTGATGATTATGTTCATGAGCAAAAATGTGATAGGTTAATTGATGCACACAAGCTGAGAGAAAGAAAGTACAGCATTGATTGCACAATCAGTTTGTAAATACTCTCTGCGCATCCCTCCAAGACCCAAATCACTGCTTTTACGATCAACACAGCTATACAATGAGGTAACAAAGACAGAAAAAGACATCAGCAGTAAGTCAGAAAACTCATCAATTAATCTAACATGTTCAGGCACTAATTTTCTTTCACCGGAAACTAAATAACCTGACATACATAAAAGCCATATCAACTAACACCACAAAGTGGCAGCAACCACCGAAATAAGCAAAATTTCCAAAGACCATGTACTGATTAAAACCTTGAATGTTTTTGACTGAACTAGAAATAAAAGACAAATTCAGTGTAAAAATACCTCACAATACCCGCGGTGACAGTATTCTGAAGGCTAAGCGGAGTACCCATAGCTATCACCCAATCCCCAGGGCGAAGCTTGCTTGATGAGCCAAGTTTTGCAGTTGGAAGTGGAGTTTTTGATTTGATCTTGACTATTGCAATATCAGAATGTAAATCAGAATTAACTACTGTACCTTCAAATGTTCGGCCATCTTGCAAAGTGACATCAATCTGCAAAAAACCAATCATAATCCAAAATCATACAGAGAGCTACAGGTATTAAAATGCAGTCTTTACAAATGGATATCTAATCAAACTTCAGATAGCTTATAAATGAAAATCTAATCAAACAATTTTAATTACTGACCTTTCCCTTGGTTGTTAGTTGTCTGCCTTGAGAATCAACTACACCATGAGCACATGTTAAAATAGTACCATCGGCATCAATAATAGTTCCAGAACACATACTCCTCACGGTTGTAAACCCATATAAATCTGTATGATACAAATTTACCAGTAAACTGGACCATACAACTAGAAATAGAATCAAAATGCAAATGAAAATATTCCTGAAAACAGATAATAACCTTGCTGAACAGACAGATTGACAACAGCAGGAGCAATCTTTGCAGCTGCATTGGCAATAAAATCTCTACCTAAACATTCACAACTTGGTTTTCCCCCATCTCCAACAGCTACAGGAGCTCCCTTTGCGGCATCTCCGGCTAGAGCCGGATCAACTCTCGATAAAAATAATGGAAATTTTCCTACAAATGGATGCAAAATTCATATAACATACATAGACAATAAACGAAGATACTATCCAATTAAAAGATGTGGACAACTTAAATGTACAAAGGACGGGACAAACCAAATTGCCAATGATCAGATGAAACAAAAGAAGGGTGTTCTTGAAATGGGACGTGTTCACGCAATATTGTAGGAATTGATAGTTTCACAGTTGCTTCTAGAATTCAACCAAGAGTAAGAAATTAGAAATCCCAATAACCCAAGACAAAAAATGAACAATTCTTTTAGGAAAAATTGAGAGCCTACTCGAATCTGGGTTGTTGTTCAAGTAAAGAAGACCGGCACTAGCAGCACCAATGGCTATGATCCGAACTATGGACTTGCTACCAGAAGAAAATGAAGCTTTTCTCTGCCAAAATGTATAAATAATCAGTACCTTTTTGAGTAATTTAAGATAGGATATTGATTAGGAACATAATATGGAATGTTAATTACCAGAAAATGATCCATGGATAGATTAGCTTCCAAAGTCAAAAAGCCTGGTGTTGAGGTTGTTTGACAATGAGCTTACTTGTGTTTGATTGATTCTGCTTAAACCCTAGCAAAACCCGTGAATGTTCCAGAGTTTTAGTTTCAGTTCCAAGTTCCAATCTATGCTTCCCACGGTTTACCACCAAAGTATTTGGACAAAGCCGAAAATTTTTAAAATAAGGCCCAACAAACATGAAGACGATGCCCGTATAGAAAAATAGATGTTAAATCTCTAATATATAATATATAATATTATTAAAATCATATTTAAAAATAATTATAATTTAACAAAAATTGTGATAATTACATATTTAAAAATAATTATTATATCATATTAAAATAGATATATTACTTGAATAATACTTTAAAGAAAAATATTGTGATAATTAAAAAAGTTTTAAGTTAAAAAAATTGTGCTATTTTTAGATTAAATAGAATTCTAATCATTTTAATTAGTTATTATTTTGAAGAATGTTAAAAATGTTGTAATTATGATTTTAATTTTTTTTATTATAATATTTTAATTGATAAATTAATATATTTTAATTATATCTAATAATTCAAATAAAAAAATATTATCTTCAGTTAATTATTATAGATAAAATTATAATATTTAAAAAGTAATTAAATATTTCATATGTGAAATAACATAGCACGCATGTGACATTAGAAATTGATACCTAAAAAATGGTAATAACTAACATGCGATTGGAAATTTTAGAAGAAAATACGAACTAAGGGGAGCAAATTAAAGAGAAACTTATTCCCAAATTGACAATCAACTACCTATTTTTTATTAGCATGGTTGTTGGAAGGGGATCGAACAATTATCGGTCTAAACAAAAGCATTGAAGTGATTAATGATTTTTTTTTTGTTTCTTCATGTAAATTGGAAGTGAAGTTTAGAGTTGATGTTATCCAAATGAGAAGTGAAAATGCTGTTCTGACTAATGATTCTTGGCTTCAAATCCCATTTTACATTGCTCGCATAGAGTATAACATTAATAACAATTTACAATATAGAGCAAAAAAGATCAAACATCAATATCACTAACTATTGCTGAAACCAAATATCAAAATCCAAATGTTATAATACCAATGTCAAGTATGTCAAATTTAACTGTATGAAAAATTGAAAACCGTCAAAACCTTTTAAACACTTGGAAATGGTATTTTTTTTTCTTTTTCTTTTTTATTTTTAAGTACTTAAAAGAACCTTATACTAGTTAGTATTTACAATGATGATTCTCCATCAAAAATTACTAACTATACATCCCACTATCACACGTATCAAAGTGTAAAAGTGGTGGGTAGTAAAATGTATGCAACTAAACGTGGAGTCATTCCCACGAACCAAAACAAGCAGTTTCAACAAAGTAAACAAAAGTAGAAGCATTGTTGATGCCAAGGTTTGAAGGACCTGATTGATTCATACAAGATCTCAACTCCAATGCTCCAGTAGCCTACTCATTGGAAATCAAATTCCCTAAAGAGTCGGTACATTTAACCTGTACCTACAGGAAGTTCTTATGATTGCAACATTCGGGAACATTTGTTTTGTTAATAACAGAGTTTTTTCTCTTTCAAGATTCTCCATGCTTGCTTAGATTAGGAAGTAAACCTTCTTTAAGATAGTCACATACATAAATCTTAATACGTTCCCACGATTGAGATTATTTTCTTAAGCTCTCAGCAGGGCAAAAAATAACATTATGACGCAATACATAAATATGGAGAAATTATCTCTTTGCCTTAAAGAAATTGGACACTTATAGTAGCGATGCAGGTCACAGTCCTACAAATCCACCAAGAAGGAAAACTGATAACCTCTAAGACACATTCAATGAAAACCCAATTCATCCTGTCAAAGGCTTTATCAAAATCCAATTTCAGTCCCTTCGTATTACTAATCCTTTACTCCTAGCTGGATTCCTTTTAAGTCAAAAGGCAAGAGGATATTGTTGGCTAATAGTTCTTTCATGTCATCCACCATGCTTGCTTTAAGCCAGGATTTCTTTAATGATTAAAAAAAAAAAAACCAAAAGCAATCCATTTGCTTGGAGCACATTATAAAATGCGGAATCAGAGTACAAAGTTTTAAAGCCAAAATACCAATTATCATCCACCATTTCTAAGATAATACAAAAAAATGGCGAGATCCCTAAACTACTAGAATACCACAGAAGCAAAAAGAGTTGTACATTGTTTGCATCAGATCCAATGTCTATGCCTTTTTAGGGGATTTGGATTTAGCTTTTTCAGAATCAGAAGCAGCTGCAGCAGTTTTCTTGGGTAATAACACTGGGTTAATGTTTGGTAGAACACCCCCACTAGCAATGGTCACTCCTCGAAGAAGCTTACCCAACTCTTCGTCGTTCCTCACTGCTAGTAGCACGTGCCTCGGGTTGATCCTGTTCTTTTTGTTGTCACGTGCCGCATTCCCCGCCAGTTCCAAAACCTAACCCCCCAAAAACAAAATCAAACAAATCATCAGTTTTTCGATTCTTAAAAATCGAATCCAATCGAACAAACCTCAGAAACTGATTTTTAGGATTAAAATATGGATATCTATCACTGGAAAACCGAATTTTAAACAGATAACAATCGAAGGGAAATAAAAGAAAGATCAGAACGTGTCAAATACCTCAGCGGCAAGATACTCAAGGACGGCGGCAAGATAAACGGGAGCGCCACCGCCGTAACGCTGCGCATAACGACCTTTCTTGAGGAACCGGGCTATACGACCCACGGGAAATTGGAGCCCCGCTTTTACCGACTTAGATACTGCCTTCTTCTTCACTCCTCCCTTTCTACCACCCGCTGGCTTCGCCGTTGATTCCATCTGAACTTGAAACGACGCTGTTTTGATTCTGGAACGTATTTGAAGCGACTACGTGAAAAAATGGATTTATGGAGATGATTTTGATTTGAATGCTGGAGTAGAAAGTGACTGATGAGAGCGGGATTTTATATTGGTGTATGCCACGCTGGCAATCCGTGGGGTGTCTTCGTTTAGGTTAAAACTAATATCTTTAATCTTGTTTTAATCCAACGGTTGGAGTTTGACGGTTTGGGCATGTTCAAGTACTGAGATCTTACGCTCAGGGAGTGTACAGCGTGGCGATCTTAGTGTTTTGGGTTTTGGCAGATAGTAAGATTGCTTAGGAGAAATAACTTTATAATATAAAAATTCCATGTATTGTAATGCATTTTTGACAGATTTAGTATCTTTACTATAATTTGTTAATTCTTAGTCCCTTAGTTTTAGAAGTGTGCATCTCCATCCCTCAAATCAACATTTTTTTTTGTTAATTTTGAAAAATAATTTGACGTAATTTATTTTTAAAGAAAAAATATAATGATGTCATATATTAGTATTTTTTGTACATCAAAAAATTATAATATTTGTTCACTTGTATAAAAATGTCACATCACTATATACTCTAAAAACACAATTAATATAAACTATGGAGATTACGTCCCAAATAAGGCAACAAGATCATTGGGAGGAGAACTCACCCAGTCAATACCAACAGGATCCGATCGAGCAAATCTGGCAATCCAATCAGCAATTTTGTTGCCTTCTTTAATGATAAAAGAGAAAAATAACTAACTCGAACTCTTTACATAAAGACAAGATCTCTTACTCGATCACAATAACATTCCAAAATGTCAAAGAAAAAAAAAGAGTTAATTTTATGAACCACATTAAAACAGTTACATTCAAATATTAATATTTTCCATACTTTTTCCTTGGTTTTGAGACATGCACTTTTTATGGGCTTTTGCCAATTCCACCAAAGTTGCATCAACAATGTCATCCCATCCATCAATGATATTGCCATCACGATCATGAAAATTTCTCCCAATTCCAAACTTATCATAAATTGGATCAAAAGAGGCATCATTGTTGCTTTTCACAGTTGATAGAATGGGAGTTGTCCATTTAGAAACATGTGATTGTGCAACTCCTTGTCTAGTCGAAAGATCAATTGAGCAATTAGACCATTTTAAATATGACAAACTGTGGTGGCGGATAGCTAGAATCCACTAAATTGTGTTAAATTAGATTAATTAAAAGCTAATTAAGGTATAAAAGAAAAGAAAAATATGACATTTCTATCATCTTCTTCACTTAGTCGTAGTAAGAAAAAGAGAAAGAGGTTTAGAAACTTTCAACTTTGTGCTCTTAATTAGATCGAGAATTGAACCAAAAAGGGGTTAATCAAAAAAAGAAGATGAATTTGTTGATTAGTCCTTAAACATTTGGTTGTTTGTTGTTTTGACTAGGTAAATTCATATGATATGATTGTATTTAAATTATTATATGCTTGAATTGTGAATTTGTGTATGTTTGATTAATAATTTAAATTGTTTGCAATTTGGTACAAAATGTGAGATGTGGACTAAATCGTAAAGAAATGATAAATTGAGTTACTTAATAAATTGATAGTTGATTAAGACTAATTGAATCATATTGGTATGTTTGTGAATGATTATTGAGAAAGAGGACTAAATTGAATAAAATTAAAAATAATATAACTTGAAAAAATTACAAATTTGGCTTGAAATTGAGATGAATTATATTATATATGCATGAAATGATAACTTGATTGATGAATTGATGATACTGAAATCAATAGAATGGGAGTCGAACCTATAATGAAATTGGATTATCGATTACTCAGTTAATTGTTCGGGCAGAGTCGGATATAGTTGGCATTTCATAGGATAGATAGAGTACGGGTTACTTCGACTACATGTTGATAAGTGTTAGACACAACTTTTACTTTGGTTATACCGATGAGTGCGGGGAGAAAACTATTTACTTCGATATTGTCTGATAAGGCAATGGGTGACAAATTGGTATGTTGGTTGGATTCGTGTATTCGTTCGAGTTTGAGTCGGGTTAATAGGGGTATAAAATGTAATTTGGATAAATGATATTCGAATTGAGTTGATAACGTGATTTGATGATACAAATACATATTGTGATATACGAATATCGATAGCATGTGAAAGATCATGCGAACCTATTATACGAGCCCAAATGACCAAAAAGAAAATGTGACGATTCAATGAATTCGACTTGAAATTTGAACAATGAAATGAAATAGTGATTAACATTAAATTGAAATTGGATATATTGTTGATAAATAGGTGGAATGATGTAAATATGATAGTGAATTGATTAAATGTTGATTGAATAAGTGAATCGAAATGTTATGTGTTTGAATTACTATATGATATGATAAATGTTGAACTGACATTGTTGATATGTGGTTGCCATGTTAGGCAAAGTTGAGAAGCTAGTAGTTTATCGTATTAAATTGTAAATTGAGGTAAGTTATTGTTTAATGTCTATGAACTTACTAAGCATTCGATATGCTTACCCAATTATTTTTCCTTTCCCTGTAGATTGCCAACTTGCAGAACGTGTCAAGCAGATCTTCGAGAAACTCACACTATCTCGTTATTGAGTTTGGTAGTATTGTAATCGTTTCAAAACTCAATTTTGTGGCATGCATATAGGTGTTATATATTTGTTGAATCTTGATTGTTGGTATAGCTTGAAACCTTTAATGTTTGGTTTTGGCGAGGTTAATGCCTACATAAAATGATGTGTTTTTGGTAATGTGATTAGGTTATGTTTGGTAAGATAATAAGTTATAAATATGATATTTGAATGACAAATTGGTATGGTAGATGATGATATGGAAGGTTAAAGGGTATGATTGATTAGGTTGAGTTTAACTAAGTTGAATTGGTTGGGTTTGGTGTCAAACTGTGGCATATTGGATTGGATAATTGGAATTGGTTAAATGCCATGTTTTAGCATGTATTTGGCATGGTTCGTGCAGATAATGTTTGTTATAAATGCACCAAATGTGCTATTAGTTAAGTTGGCATGAAATAGGGACTAAAATGTAGATTTTTGAGACTTTACCTCCAAGGTATCGATGCCTAGGCAAAAGTATGAAATAGGTGGAATGATGTAAATATGATAGTGAATTGATTAAATGTTGATTGAATAAGTGAATCGAAATGTTATGTGTTTGAATTACTATATGATATGATAAATGTTGAACTGACATTGTTGATATGTGGTTGCCATGTTAGGCAAAGTTGAGAAGCTAGTAGTTTATCGTATTAAATTGTAAATTGAGGTAAGTTATTGTTTAATGTCTATGAACTTACTAAGCATTCGATATGCTTACCCAATTATTTTTCCTTTCCCTGTAGATTGCCAACTTGCAGAACGTGTCAAGCAGATCTTCGAGAAACTCACACTATCTCGTTATTGAGCTGGTAGTATTGTAATCGTTTCAAAACTCAATTTTGTGGCATGCATATAGGTGTTATATATTTGTTGAATCTTGATTGTTGGTATAGCTTGAAACCTTTAATGTTTGGTTTTGGCGAGGTTAATGCCTACATAAAATGATGTGTTTTTGGTAATGTGATTAGGTTATGTTTGGTAAGATAATAAGTTATAAATATGATATTTGAATGACAAATTGGTATGGTAGATGATGATATGGAAGGTTAAAGGGTATGATTGATTAGGTTGAGTTTAACTAAGTTGAATTGGTTGGGTTTGGTGTCAAACTGTGGCATATTGGATTGGATAATTGGAATTGGTTAAATGCCATGTTTTAGCATGTATTTGGCATGGTTCGTGCAGATAATGTTTGTTATAAATGCACCAAATGTGCTATTAGTTAAGTTGGCATGAAATAGGGACTAAAATGTAGATTTTTGAGACTTTACCTCCAAGGTATCGATGCCTAGGCAAAAGTATCGATACTCTAGCAATTTTTTTTTAATTTTTAGAACATCGAACCTTAAAATGGTATCGATACAAGGGGTAAGGTATAGATACCTTGAGTAAGGTATCGATACTTTATAATTGGCATCAATATAATTGGTTTTAGATTAAATTTTCTAGTCATCAAAGTTCAAATTGGTATCGGTACCAAGTAAGGGTATCGATATCTGATATGAAATTTCGAAAACTTTACAAATTGGTCCTATTCATGCTCGGGCCAATAAAAGAGCTTTCGTAAGCTCGATTGAGACTCGAAAAAGATTGTCTATCATGATGTAAATGTATTTATAATATGATTGGATGTTTGAATGATTTGTTTGCTGAATATTTGACAGTAGTTGCTCCGACAACGGATGTGACATCCTGTAGCTTGAACCCGACGATCGGGTTGGACGAAAGGTGTTACACATTTAATTCGAACACTAAAGCAAACATAGGGAAGAAAGGATAGAAAAACCTCGTTACTCGCAATACATACACCTTGCAACAACTATTTACTAACCTCCCCCTACACCCAAAATCTCTATTCTTAATGGCTCTTTGCAACTTACACGATGTGAACCACCACCAAAGTCAACCTCCAACACATTATATAACATTATTATAATAATTATTTTATTTTTACATATTATGAAATTTATATGACATAAAAATCAAATCTAATTATATATAATACTATACTGTAAACATTAAAACATATGTTGAGTAGTCTATATTTAAAATTTGTATTAAAAATAGATTGAATTATTAAATATTAAATTAAAAATAATATTATTATTTTTTTATAAAAAAATAAAACAATAAACCTAAAAAGAATTTAAATTAATCATTTACGAATACGAATGAACTTAAAATCAAAATCAAAACAAATATTTCAAGCTAAACAAAACTCAAACAAACATAAAATATATTAATTCCATACATAAATTCAACCTAACCTCTCAAAAACACCTCTACCAAGTATATCCTCATAAAATATTAGGCTTATAGTATACAAGCAAAGCTGCAAATCAATCAATCCTCGTGTGGCAAAAGGCAAAGTGAGGGTATTGGAGAAATAAATTGGACCATTTAATTTGAGAATTAATAAAAGGAGGGGTAAGTTTATTCTCAATGTTTCTCATTTCCTATCAGAATTGTGTAAGTAGAGGTGTTCATAGATCGAGTCGGGCTAAGTTCGGGTCTAAGCATAATATTAATATATTTTATGTTTGTTCAAGCCTGGCCCGACCCGAATCATGGGCCTAAAATTTTGTCTAAATCCACTCATATTTGTAAAGGACTAACCTAAACCCATCTAGGCCCGCCCATATTATTTTTAAATATTTTTTAAATTATTTTTATTTTATTTATTTTAATATTTAATAATTTTGTACATTTTTTATTTATTGAAAATTTTTATATAGTCTTCTTAACATTATTTTAATGTTTACATTAGAGTAGTATTATATATTTAGTATATATTTATTTTTTTAATGTGTTCTAAATTTCATAATATAAAAAAATATAATAAAAAGTATTATAAACTTAAAAATGAGTCTGGTCGGGCTGGGTTTGGGTCTTGAATGTTCAAACCTGAGTTTGATTCATATTTTAAACGGGCCTAATTTTTTGTCCAACCTCATATTTCGAACTTAATATTTTTATCTATTCTCATAAATTTCGTCCAGAACTTTAGACTTGAAAAGATAATTCATGAACAGTTCTATGTCTATGTGCAAGCATTTCCATGTTATAAAATTCAATTTATAGACCTAATGTTGACTCCAAATTTGTAGCTCGGCTACTGCGGATTAGTCCTAAACAAAGAGTATTACAAACTCTGAGTTTTATATCTATATTTATATTTAATCATAAAGGAATAATAATATTTTTATAGTAATATTTTTTATTATCTTCAACATTGCTTCGAGCTTTGGAAAAAATCAAGCTTTGAATTTGTTCAACATAATTCTAGTTTTAAATTTTCAATAATTTGTATATAATATATTTTTGTATTTTTTTCAACGTTTATATTATTTTTTAATTAAATTACTTTCACAACTGGTGAGGTAACCGAGTTGATAAAATATTTAATTGAGTTTATGTTATAAGAAAATTGAATATTAATTTAATTAAAAAAAATTTAAAAATCTTTTATAAATGAAATTATATTATTATAAAAGCCTTTTTTTTTATTTTTTATATTTATATAAATTAAGCAAAAATCCATAAATGTTAAGATTTGAAGTTAAAATATTGCAGTTTTAAAATTTCCAATTTAACCTTCAATTATAGTTTAATTTGTTTTTTTTTCATAATTTTTTAATAAATATGTATTTTATTAGTATAGGAATTTAAATATTATTTTTTCGAACGAGTTTTAGCTCGATTGGCATGCGTATTGTTGCCAATGCAAGAGGATATGGGTTCGAGTATACTGAAGCGCGTTATCCTCCTATTTATGGGTTGGGGAGAGACTATGAGTAGTTCTAGACAATAAAATATAAATTTTAAATACCTTTTAAGTAATTAATATAATTTATTTGTATAATTAATGATACATAAAATATTTTAAAAGTTTAAATATAATAATAATACAAATATCTTAATGAATTCAACGGTTGAATCATTAAAATATTAATAGTATAAAAAGTTGCGAAGGACCTAAAACTACTTAAGTTTTACAAGTTGTAAATGGATCATTCGCTATAAGAGTATTTTGATAATTTCGCTTCTAAATGCAAAAGCTAAAAATATTAAATCCCAGCATTTACTTTTGGTTAGAAAAATACTTTTTGATAATTCTGTTGACTCGACTCTTTAAACAACAAAATTTTTAAAATTATATCAGTAATCAAATCGATCAAGTCATCAATTTATTGATTTAATTAGTTTCAATCAATTTTTTAACCTGATTTAACTAAGGGCCAGTTTTTCTGTGCTTAAAAAAAGCACTTTTAGCTCAAAAAATACTTTTAGAAGAAAAGCTGTGCAGAACAAGCTGCTTTTGACTGGAATTTTTTGACTTTTCAGAATTACTTTTAAAAAGCATTTTTGAAAAGAAGAAGCTAAAATTTTTAGCTTTTCCTCTCCCAAAAACACTTTTAGTGCTTAATTACTTTTTCACCCCTCCAATAACATAGTACTTTCTCCTTTTTTTTCTTGGTGCTTAATTACAAATGTGTTAAAATCATTAATTAAAAATAAAAAAATATTTTTTAAAATACTATTTACAAATATTTAATGGTTATATTTAAATATTTAAAATGTAGTTGATATATTCTAATTAAATTTTATAAGTAATTAATATTTATTACTTAAAAATATTTAAAATTTATATTTCATATATTAAAATATTAACAAATTATAGTAATTTTTTTATATTCTTACTAAAATATAATAATATTAACTAATTTAAATTTTGTTTAAATGTATATTTGTTATTTGATAATAATATATCTAAAATTGACATTTTACTTCTCAAACGCACTTTTTAACAACTATACTAAACACTCAAATTTTAAACTAAATTTTTCAAAAATACTTTTCAAAAGCATTGTCAAACTAGACCTAATTCATATACATTCACGGCTCAATCAGTTTAAATTTTTTCTCTAGACTGATAACTCAGCCAGTCTAGTTCAGAGAACCACGGTTGGGGCTAAGATTATTAGGAGTCCATTATGATATAAAGGAAGGGAAAGCTTACAAGAAAAAAATTAATGTTAATAAATTCATTTCCCAGGCAGCAAATACTCCCACGCAGCACCAACTCCTAGGCCTTCCATCTTTAAGCCTTCACTGCTTAACCTTAAGCATATTTCCCCATCTCTTTTATATTTCTCCTCACTTAAATTCCCAGAAAAAAAAAATCTATACTTTCTCTGCTTTCTTCTTTTTACTTTTGTTCTAATGGCTACAACCGAAGGAAAACCAGAAACCAAACAAGAATCTAAGCCAGCTGAACCCAAACAAGAATCTAATTCCAAAGGTGTGGAAGAAATCCAAGAACCTGCTCTCAAGTACAAGGTAAATTTAAAGCTTGCTTCTTACTTTCCCTTTTTTGTTTTTGTGAAATTTTTAACTAGATTTTTCAGTTTAACCATTAATTGTTGATTTTTCCTGTGTTATTCAGGCTTGGGTGCTGAAAGTTTCCATTCATTGTGAAGGTTGCAAAAGGAAAGTTGAAAAGATTCTAAGAAAAATCGATGGTAAAGTAAACATCCTCAACTATCTCATATCCTCTTAACATGCTTGTGTTATCTACCTGCACATATTTAGAAATTTCATGTTCCTGCAGTTTCTTAGTTTTTTTTTTTTTTATCTTTCATGTCTGTTTTAGATCATTCAGCTAATCAGACTCTTGATACTTGTGAGTTTTTCTCATCTGGGTTTTGTTCTTTATTTCAGTTTTCATAAAATCATCAAAATATTCTCTCTTTTTTCTGGACATATTCTTTTATGGTAAAAATTTCTTTTTCTAGCTTTTTCTCTGGTGTTCATCTTTTTCATTTATTCTGTAATTTGCAGGTGTTTACGAGGTTGATGCTGATTTGAAACAACAAAAAGTGACGGTAAAAGCTAATTTACACGTAAATGTCGATACTTTGATCAAGAAAATAGTAAAGAAAGGGAGACATGCAGAGTTATGGCCTGAAAAATCTGAGAAAAAAGGAAAATCAAAGAACAAAGACAAACAAGGTGGCCAACCAAACAGTGAAGAAGGTAACCATGGAGATGATAAAGATAAAGAAGCAGCGAAAACTGAAGACGGTGCTTCTAAAAGCGGTGAAAATGGTGGTGACGGCTGCAATGGTGGACAAGCCCCGGAACCGGAAAAGAAAGGGGGCGGTGGTGAAAGTGAAGGCAATGCTGCTACTGGTGGTGGTGGAAGTAAAAAGAAAAAAAAGAAGGGGCAGAAAGGGAATGCTACTGTTAATTTTGATGAGGGTGAACACCACCACCACCACCCCCCTACTGATGTTGGACCTCCACCTACAGGATCACATTTCACTGGTTATGGACCTTATGGTCCTATTCCCATCACCACCCCCATGCCATCTCCAGCCAATCATAGCCCTCCACGGCATCACCACATGGATGAATACCCAACGTATTACCATGCACCACCACCGGTGTATGTTACTAGCTACAACACAGCTTATCCTGGTAGTTGCCATAGCGAATCGTATTACACCTCACCACGACCGTATTCATATATGTATATGCACCCGGGATACATGCCTGAACACCCCTCTTTTGACACGTATTCATCGTATTCGTCACAACCATCCGATTCATTCGAGGTTTTCAGCGATGAAAACCCAAATGCATGTTCGGTTATGTGACGAATGCTTTGGCATCATACGGAACGAAGCTTATACTACTTGTATAAGTGTATTATGGTGATAAATTTTGCAAAGTATGTATGTATAGGAGGAAACCTTGTAGTTTTCAAGTACGGGGGAAAATAGGCTTAAAATGTATGTGCTTAGTTTTTTAAGTTACATTCGGCCTTGTAATGCTTAGTTGCTTTGTAGACCACTTGCCCTAATCTCACCTCACTAATTCCTTTCTTAAAAGTAGGTTTTGATTTGGCATTTTGCCTTTTGATTAAATGAATGCTTAGATAGTTAGTTGGAACAAAAAAATTACAATTTACATTATGGTCACCGCTCCAAGTGTGGCTTGGATTTGAATCGTGCTAGTCACGTTGTTGTTAGAGTTTTATTCTTTTATTGTAATTCGCACACAAAAAAAGTACACTTTGGATCGAGAAAAATAAAGGCTCAATTTTACTTCAGAAAGATAGGTAGATAGAAAGGTATCAAAATGGATAATTTTACTTGAGAAAGCTTTAATGTTTTTTGGCTTCTTGATTTTGGAATTTTTTTTAGTTTTATGTTTGTAATATTTTGATTTTTATTCGACCTTAAATTTAAATTCATCTTTTTGAATCCAAGGTATTATTTATATTCGATTAAATTTGGTATAATGATTTATTTGATCTTTTAATTTTATAAAAAAAAAGGTATTTATAACCTTTTATTTAATTTTTTATTTTTTTAACTCTTAAACTTTTATTATTTGTCAAATCATTCTAAAATAAAAAAAATATTAACTTTATTGATGTGACATCTATGTGTATGTCACGCCAATAATTAATTAAATTTAAAAAATATAAAAATTCTCAAAAATTATTTAAAAGCAAAAAAAAAAAAGAATATAAAATGTACTTAATAATAAAAATTATAATAATATTTTAGAATTTTTAAATTTTTTAAAATTTGTAATTAATTGTTGTTGTGACATATCCGTAGTTTATCACATCAACAAATGTTAACATCCATTTTCAAGGTATTATGACAAAAAACAAAAAAATAAATAACTACTAGCCTTTTTTAAATTTAAATATTATTCTTCTTTAACAATATTATCTTTTTAACTTATTATTTCACTTAACTTTGAATTAAAAAATCATTTTATCACCATTGCATTGAGCCCTTGAAAGTCTGTCATAATGTACTTCTTTTCTCCACAGACGAAATTTAGTGGTGAATTTGAATATTAAACCAATATGGAAAAGGTTAATCCACTAAGTTACAAGGTTCCTTGTTTTCTGTGCAACTCTCTTAATACAAGAGTCATGATAAAGTGATAGTTTATATAGTCAAAGTGAATCAAACAATACTAATCTCTCAATCTCCTCTTTCTCCAAGTTATAGATTTGTGTGAAAGCTTGTAGCACTTAGGGGGCATTGATATAGCCTCACTCCCAATTGCCATTTCTTTTTTTAAAATTAAGAAGTAAAGCTTAATCGGTTGAGGGTGGGTTTGGATGGGTGGTACGTTTACCTGCGGTTAGTGTAAAAACAGCGGTGGTGGTGAGATTAGATACTGTAGCAATACTGTAGCGTGAGACAAAAAGCAAGTTAAACACATCGCACCGCATTCAATCGCTCATCCAAACCCACCCTGAGTATTGGGATGATATGGATTCGAAAATGTTAAAATGTATTATTTTCTTATTTATGGGCTAAAAAGGAACTGTAAGTAATTTTAAACATTATGTAAAAAAAATAAAAATAAAGCTTAAAGTTATAATTATAGAACTTAAATTCAAATAAAATTTGCAAGAATGAGCACTTCCAGCTACAACAACTAAACTATACATTGATATTCATTTTTCCTTGTGAAAAAGCAAACTCTCCCTGGGCAGGGAAAATGGTCCATGCTTGTATCAGAGAAATGATGCATGTTCATTATATAGTCAGAAACATGAGCACTCTTTCTTATTTGACTTTGGTCAAACTGTTTTGACTTTACAGTTACATTATAATAGTGATGGAGACTTAATCTTTAGAAGGAGGAAGCCATTTCCACTTCAATCATATTACCATTATCTCCTCTTACCAAATGCTTAATTTTATAATTTTGTGGTAGGTTTGGATAGACGGTGAGGTGCGACGCGATGCGTTTAGCTTATTTTTTATCTTATTTTACACTATTTAATCTCACCCCATTACTATTTTTACATTAACTATAAATAAATACACCGCTCATCCGAATTCACCTTTAATTTTTTTATTTGGCTACTCACTATAAAGGAAAAATGAAAGTTGATTAGACCCAAAATTAAGCATTTTTTCTTTTTGGGTATTATTCTTTCCTTTCCCAGTCCTCAAAAGAATATGTAAACTTATCTTTGTCATATCAAATAGTAATAATTATAGTATTGGTATTTGATAGATTATCAGTGATTTTTTTTATTATTGTGTAAGTAGTTTTAAAAAATTATTATATGTATTTTTTAAATATTTTATTATATTTTTATAAAATATTTGTAAATTCCTAATTTTATTTGTGGAATTTAAAAATTTTATTAATAGGTTATGGAGGATCATTCTATAATTATAATAATTTTTTAGAAGTAAAAAAAAAATCAAAATTTGTTATTAGTTCGTGTATTATATGCATATATTTTTTGAATTGATTAATTTCAGTTTTAACTAAAACAATAACAAATAAATTCATTAAGTTGAATTTTGCTATTAGTCTTTATTTTTCGATTTGATTATTTTTAGTATATATAATTTTTGAATTCTAAAATTTTAGCCCTTACTTCAATGATAGTCATTAAATTCATTAACTAAAATAAAATACTTTTTTTATATAAATATTATGTAAACTAACATGATATTACACATGTGATAATATATAAAATTTTGAAATAGAAGAATATAACTTAACAAATTTATAAAACGACAATTTTATTATTATGATTAAAAATTTTAAATTTGAAAAAATATAAAAAAAATTCTAAATCAAAATACAAGAATTAAATTCGTAATTTATATAATAGCAGAATTTACAAAAGAAATGGAAATCTAAAAACTTTGAGTGCCACTCTTTAAGAGATCCATTATCAATATATATAGAAAGATCACTTTGAGTTGTTTATATTCTCTTGTCCACTCGAGAAGCTTTATTTTGACATTCTAAGCTTGATGATGGGCTAAGAGAATCCCATTGTTTGGAATTTTTTTCAGATAAAATAAATATTTACGTCAAAAAATTATGCAGACGATACTATTACATGATTATATATATTAAATTTTGAAATCTAATTATAAGCTTCATCAGAATTTTGTCAAAAATCTGAATATCTTCTTTCTTGTCCGAAGTCATCTTTACTAAGAAATTTACAACTTTATTTTCTTCTCTAGGAACATACCTTAACTGTCAATTTACAATATGCTCTAAATCTATATTATCTTGTATTTTTATTTAAAAAAAATTATTTACTTATCATTTATTACTCAAATTATTTATATAATTTTACAATTTTAACTTGGAATAAATTAGATTTAGATAAAAAAATATTTTGTAATTTGGTTTGACACTAATCTTGCTCATATAATTAAATATATATAAATATTAAAATAAAAATAAATTTCAATAGAGCAAACAAACTTTTTTTTTTTTCATAATGATAAAGTTAGTCATTAATGTTTACATCTTTTTGTTAAATTGGTCTTTTTTAAAGTTAAATTTTAACTATTATTTTTTTAAAAAAAAAAGGCAAATAACTTTTTTTAACAAAAATGCTAGTTAAAACATTAATTTTTTAACAATGTTGGCATATCAATCCACACGTACTTTATATTGATATGGTACTATTTATTTTATATGTCACGTTAAAAAGTAATTTAAAATTTATAAAAATAATAAAAAACGTAAAAAAAATATAAAATAAAGTACTCATGGGTTATCATGCATGCTGTTGTGTTAAAAAATTTAACGTTTTGGCTAAAAAAATAATTTGGTTTTTTTTAAGAGGCTGAAGGTAAAATTTATTATTATTATTTAAAGTTAAAAATTAAAAAAGAGAATCAAATTGACAAAAATATATATATATATATAAATGATAAGGGCTAAAAAAAAAAATCAGGGTTATAGGTGAGATTTGCATTAAAAAGGGAACCTAATTCCTTCCATATCCAATCTATCTTCATTGCCAAGCCTCTCAATTCTCACAATAAAATGATTCTTTTAAAAATTAAATTTTAATTGAAGGCATAGTCAAAAGGAGTGAATGAATAATGTGAAGGCATTAATGTGGTAATTTATAACAATTCCAGCATCAGCAGTGGGTGCATCATCATCTTCAAAAAGTGAGTATTCGGATTCCCTTTTCCTAAAAAAATAAAAAAATTGCATTTTCCCAAAATCTACTTTTAGTTCCTTCATTACTCATTCCTTATAATGTAGAAGCAAGCATGAATCACAATCATTTTATGTTTACGTAAATTATGGATGAAAATTGGATATTAAAATTAGGCCGGGGCGGGTTTGGATCGGGCTAATGTAAAAAATTTGGCCTGTTTTTTAGATCCAGATCTGACCCGAAAAATGAATCTAAAATTTTGTCCAATCTTGACCTGACCTACACATATTAATTTTTTTAGATAAAAATAAATTTAAAATATAATACATCAAATAGATTAAAAACATTAAAATAAATGTTTTTTTAAAAAAATTGAAAATACATACAAAAAGAAGTCTATATACTTAAATAACACTAATATAGTTGTAACTTAACAAGTAAATTACCTTTAAAATAGTAGCAAAATTAATAATAAAACAAAAACTATACAATATTCAAACAATAACAACAAAATAGTAGCAAAACAACAACATAACAGTAACAAAACAACAGCAAACTGCAACAGATTTTTTTTGTCAAATTCGGGTTCGGTCTAGGCCAAAAAAATCTTGCTCGAGACCCAATTCGTTTAGAAAACATGCCTTATTTTTTTTTATCTAAGTCCATTTTTCGAGTCTATATTTTTTGATCAAAGCCTTAAACCTTACCGTTTTTCAAGCGAGCCTTCGGGTCTGGGCGAGTGGCCCAACTCATGATCAGGTCTATTGTTGATCATGTTTCAAAATTTTAAATAATGTTTTATAATATATTAATTCTTATAAAATTAAAAACATAAAAAATAATTATAAAAAGGGATATTTTAATCAATATCAAGGCGGGATCAGGGGCGAAGCCAGGGGGGCTGGTATGGGCCCCGGACCCCCCTAAAATGTAAAATTGTTATTTAGGCCCTTAATTTTTTTTTAAAATATTTTAAATTAGTAAAGGTAAAATTGCACTTTGGCCCCTCCTAAAATTATAAAAATTCGATTTAATCCTTTACAAATTATAAAGATATAAACTATAAAAAATTAAAATTTCATCCGGCCCCCCTAAAAAATTGTTCTGGCTTCACCCCTGAGCGGGATGAATAGAGTTTACCTGAACTCCGAAAATTTTAATACAGAAAAGCAATACGAAATAAACCTGTAAAGTTGGAGATTTTCTTTTTATCATATTAAGGCTTTGTTTATGGAAAGTATTTTTCAAACTCAAACCTTAATTTCAAATAAAATAATAATAAATAAGCAATTTTTTAAATTAAATCCTGATTTTAAATAAAATTTTAATTCAAATTAAAATGTACTTTTTAATGAAATTATCTTTCTTATCCCTCATTAAGGGTGGATTTAGATGGATTGTGAGGTGCGGTACGGTGCGTTTAGCTTACTTTTTGTCTCAAATTACAGTATCGTTACAGTATCTAATCTCATCGCCATCGCTATTTTTACATTAATCGCAGATAAACGCACTGCTCATCTAAACCCACCCTAAATCTTCTACTTTATAATATCACGTCTTTCAAAAACTACTTTTTAACAATAAAAATAAACACTATCAAACTTTTTTTAAAACAATTTTTAAAATTTCTTTTTTTTTTTCACTACGATTTTCAAAAGCATTTTTCACAACCAAAATAACAAAGGGCTGAACAATAATTAAGAGAGGTGGTGATGCTATGATTATGATTTTAACGATGACAAACCATGCCAAACACAATGATGGCAGCACCTTTGCCATATATTCCAATAACAAATAAGCCTTGCCTTTGGATTTGGAGCTACCAAAATTTTTGGTTGTAGCCTTGTGGGAAGGACTGTATAGACAAAAGGAACTATTTTATTGGTTAAAAGCCAAGTTTATAATACAGATGAGTCGGATAACAGAGAAAAGGAGATGACATAGGCAGCAAATTTGTTGGCAGCGTCCTAAATCAGGATGAACTAAAGTGAACACAGATGGTGCACGACAGCTTAAGAGGGGTTATGAAGCAGCTGAAGGCTCTATCCGAGATGAGAATGATGTCTGACGATCTAGTTTTGCACGATATGTAGTAATATTGAGGCTAAATTATGGGGTATCTATGATGGATTGATGCTAATAAAGAATATGAAGGCGAGGCAGGTGATACTGAAAACGGATAATTTAGCGGCTTTGGATCTTATCTGTATGAAGGGCGAGACAGATTTTGATAATGTTGTGTTACAGAGCATAAAAAAACTAGTTACTTGTTATTAGGAAATTACATAAAAAATTTTGATGGTTTTGTAGTGCTTAAAATAATGGCAGTTTAATTCTGGTTGTTTTATTTACATTTACATAAAAAAAATTAAAAATAAAAATAAAAATTTAATATATACGCAGGTTCAAATACTACTATATTAATATTTTAAAAAAAACTCAAGGAATTAAAATATATATAAAATATATGAGTTGTAACAACTAAAAATATTTTCTTAAATATTTCTCCCAAAACTCAAAAATTGATAATAAAAAAATCAACTAAAATCATTAAAAAGTAAAAACTCATTGAAACCAAAAAAATTTACAAGCAAACCCCACAATTATTGAAGCGAAAACAAAGAAAGTATATAAACAAATGAATGGTCTATTTAGTGCATAAAAAAAGAGGAATTAAGAGAAGAGATATGAGCAAAAATGAAGCAAATTCGATGGTTTTATTGAAGATAAAAGAAATTTTCTTTTTAAGAAAGAAATTATTTAGAAAATGAAAAAAATAAAAAAATCTTAAAAATACTCGAGAGAATTTTTTAAAAATTATAAAAAAAATCATATTATGCTTTTCACATTTGTCATACTATTGATTGTCAATGCTATGTTATTACATTCTAATTATGTTAAAAAATATATTAAAATATGACGAATTTCAATAAAATTTAATTGATTATTGATAATTTCGCAATTAAATTGAGAATCGATTAATAAGTGATACTGACTCAATCAAACACTTATATAACACAGATGCTATTGGGCTTTCTAACGGGGCATACCGGAGAGAATAAATATAGTGACACTTTTTTCTCTTGGGTCCATCAAGATAGTGACATTTGAGGTCTCTATTTTTCATATTAATGTGGCCCCAACTAAGGATCCTTTTAGATGAGCATTTATTTTTAGTGCAGTGCATTTAGTTTTTTTTTTTTTGTCTCACGCTATAATATCGTTATATTATCTAATCTTACCGTCATCGTTGTTTTTATACTAATCAAGAGTAAATGCACTGTCCATCCAAAGAGGCCTAAGTGTGAAAACCAAAATTCATGGTCTTTATTATAATAATTAAATGTAAATGTAAATATTTAATCTAAATTAGGACTAAATAAATAATAATTAAACAATTTAATAGAGGAAAAATTACAACAAAATTTGTGGTTACCATGACCAAAAACAATAAAAGATACAAAAAAAATCTCGAGAAGCTTAAACCAATTGATCATCATTGATGAACCTCCAATCTATGTGCGATGTTTATTGGAAACTAATGTTTATCACGTAATATCTAATGTAATCGACAAAAAATAGACCAATTTTGTTTTAATCTAATATTTTTCTTCTACAAAATGAATAAAAGAAAAGAGATGTGATAAAAGTAATTAACAAATGACTGGTTTCATTATTTTCATATGGTACAACAGTCCTTACTTATAGCCTAAAGCCTACTAAAGCCTACTACTTAGCTCAGCTAAAACTATTGGTAATTATTATTTTTGGTGTAGAAAAACATACTAAAATATCGAGATTACAAAGGAATATTCGGGGAAAAATTCCCTTTCTTCTATCGTTTTCTAAAATTTTTTGAATCTCCAAAGGTGGAATGTTAAAAAGGAATAGCTCTTCCTCATTCGCGAAAACCAGTTTTGCCAAAAGATTTGCTGCCTGATTATACTCTCTAGGAGTGTACCGCATGAGCCACTTGCCCTTGTGTGATCAGATTTGTTGAATTCACCTTATGAGTGAAATACTTGATTTTAGTAACTTCCTATTACAGATAGCTTTGACCACTTCAAGATTGTTTGACTGAATGATTACCCGATCGTAGCCTTGCTTTTGAAGCAGGGTCAAACCATCTAATATGCCCCACATTTCAGTAACAAAAACACAGCATTTCCCCAAGAACCTATTGTAACCCAGTATCCACTTCCTCATTCCATCCTGAATCACGCCTACTGCAACAGATAAATCAGTATTTGTTTGGACAGCACCATCCGTGTTGAGATAGAGACACATACCTAGGTTCGTTGGTGTGTAGAGGGATAAAGATTCCTCTATCGACATATCTCTGTGCACTTGAGATAAATTGATTTGCCGAGCTACATGAAACTTTAATGATCTCATTCGGACTCATCGAGATACCTTGAAACATGTAGAGGTTTGTATTTTTCCAAACGTGCCACACAATTAAACCAAAAAGGCAAGCCCAATCCGGATCTCTCACATTCCGACAAGCATGGTCCTTTAAGTTTGAATTCAACCATTCTATTAGATTACTAGAGAAAAAAGCATTCTGTAAGTTTTGAGGGGATAACTTGTAGCCAAACATCTTTCGCAATTTGACAGTTTCGTAACACATGTAAAGCATCCTCGCATCTATGTCCACAAAGGGAACATGACTCATCATAGCTAATCCTTCGTCGGACTCTCTCAGCTTTTGTTAGCAATTTCCATTTGAGAACAATCCAAATGAAATGTCTTACTCGTTGGGGTCCTGGATATTTCAACGCAATATTCCACAAGTCCTCTTTCAAGTTCCATGAGTCCTCTTTCAATAACAAGCACACGAACGAGACCAAGAGATTGAGTCTGGTCCTGCAGAAGCCATTGGTGGTGGAACACTAACAATGTGTTGAATAGTATCTTCTGTCAACCATATTTGAAAAAAAATCAAGATTCCATGTACCATTCTCCATGACCATCTCGCTGAGCTTGAGTTCTGAATTCACATTCGCATGGGCAGGAACAAGTTTTTTTAATGGTCCCAAATTCAGAACCTAAGCGTCCTCCCAACAACACACATTATTACCATTACCCACTGACCATATCAAATTATCAAAAAGCAAAGGCCATACCTTAAAAATGGATTTCCACAAGAAAGGGCTTCTGCTTCGTGAAATACATTCAGGTAAATTTTCAGTAACCCCATACTTTGCCCTAAGTACGCGAACTCATAAAGCTTCAGTTTTGGTGACAAAATGAAATCCAGGCTTCATCATAAAGGTAGCGTTCTGTTCACCGAGGTATCAAATCCCAAAACCTCTACGCAACCTAGGTTGGCATATGTCTTCCCAACCCACTAAAGCCATCTTCCTCTTGTCATCTGAAGAACCCCAAATAAACTGTCACACCATTATTTCGATATCATCACACACACCTCACCTTTCGGGACCATCAAAAACTGCATTAACTTATTAATTAGAATGATTAATAACATGTGAAGCTCAACAAATATTTGTTAGGATATTTTTAGAATCTAAGAGTAAATAAGTTTAATTAAATGATTAATTAATTCAATTTTAATTGCGAACTTCAATTATTCAATTACAAATAATTAAATAATTATTTGAAAATTTTAATTTAATTTTTAAGACATATATTATTCATAACAAGAAATCATATTTATTGTGGATGATGATACATGCGACATATTTCCCTTAATTCATCATTTTCATGTTTTAATCTCGTTGATTCAAAATGCAAACCATTAAGGATGTATTGTGTAGACTTGTCCATGGGCTGGACTGCCTATCCATGGGCCACACTACTCGTCTAAACCCAAAGCCCCTCCTGAAATTTGGAAAGATTTAAGCAAAAAATTTAGGCTTGAAAAACGGGATTGGCAAAAAAAAAAAAAAAGACCCGTTTACAATATGAGTCGGGCTCAGGTTTGAACATTCAAAGCCCGATCCAACCCATTTTTAAATTAGTAATGTCTTATAATATGTTATATTTATATATTATGTAATTTATAATAGTTAAAAATTAAATCTATAGTAGCATATAATAGTACTACTACTATGATGTAAATAGTAAAAATTGTTAAGGTGACTATATTACAATTTTTAATAAATAAATATGTATAAAATTATTAAATATTAAATTAAAAATAATATAAATATATATTTTTATTTTTTAAAATATGGTCGGGCCTAAGAAGGGCTTGGGTTAGCCATTTACAAATATAGATAGGCTTGGACAAATGTTTAGGTCCATATTTTATGCTGGTTCGGGGTTGGACAAGCTTGAAATGTGTTAGTATCATACATAGGCTCGACTTGAATTTAGTCCAGCCCAACCCATGAACACCTTTAGTACCGAGCTAGCAGAGGAACCAATTGGACATATATAATTACGACTTAAATATTTTGTAATTAAGTTTTGACTCTTCATCTATTAATTACAACATTATTTAGTAATAGAATCATTCCACTAAAGTACCACGACTAAACTCTCCATATTATATACTATTATAAAAGCTACTTATCAAGTGCATGTTCAATATCGTTGTCAAATGTGTGTTATCCTCATAGGATATCCTTAATTTTTTTGGGTTGAATTCGTTCACCCAATCAGTTTTATCTCATGGCAACCATTACATATTCTTTTATGAAAAAGTTAATTACCAACAATTAGTAATAAAATCATTCGTCCTTGACAATAACCCGTGACCACATCTTTTCCATCTATCATGTAATATGCTAATGAGATAATATCATTTATCCTTTATTAGGCTATGAATTCCACCATTGCAGGTGAAGTTATGCCATGCAGAAGTCATATATCCAACGTACTAGCTTTTGGCTCTATTACTGATTGGACTCAGACTTTCAGTACATCAAAGTATACGAGTCACACACACATAATCCATCACCTACTCAAGATTGAGGTAAGTCATACTATGTGAGTTTTAAGCAAATAAATCCATATACAAATTAAGGATTTATTATATTTGGATCATATTTGATATAATGTCAATCCAGTCAATCACATTTATATCTTTATCTTTTAGGAGTCATCTGTTATAATACCTAAAACAATGTATCTCCTTAATCAGACTTGATGGATAGCATAATAGTTTTTTAATCAATTTGTTCAATTCTAAATAAACTATGAACCATTTAAATTACCTACTAATATAAAAATTGTCTTCTCATATCGTGATTCGACCTCATGATATAACTTAATATTAGTTAGACGTTAGGTAATTAGTGAGTCTATTTTTTTTTTCATTTTGTTTTGCGTGCAAAAACGAAAAAACGATTGAGGACAAATACAAATGATATTAACATGAATAATGAAATTTTATTAAATAAATTTGTTCAAAAATTTACAAATACATTACGACGAAACACTATAGTAAAGGCATTAGATCCCAACATATAAATGATGTATACTTTGGTTCTCATTTAGCTTTTTGTCCTTAAACTAAGTTCCATAGCAAGCTCTTTTTTTTTTTCTGTATTTGATCTTTATTGTTTGCATATATCTCTTATATAACTAACATAGAGTTAAAATGGTCAGTGACGTAAAATGATTATGCCAACACCCTAAGTTTACATATATCTTATAGCAAACATCTATTTTTCATTAAGAAATACATCATGTAAAAAAAAAAACCCACAAATACACAAAGAAGCCCATGGGCTTGAAATGGGCCAGAGAAACCCAACCATAGCCTGTAGAACACTATTGTTGCCAGCATTGGAGAGAGCGCCAAGGAACGTCGGAGTAGCTGAAGGCAAAGGCAACAGATGTACTTCTCGTTGGCATGTAACACCTTTGGAGAGAGACCATGCTGTGACAACCCCAAAAAAAATCACCATCAATCTCTAAGGAGCAGAACGGAACCGACAATGAAGGAAGAACCCGTGGCCATCAAAGCGGCTTCAACCACCAGTCGAATAGGCTAGTGCGTCGAATCCTGAGCTCCGTCGAGCTCCAATCAACAGAGAACCGAAGAGATAGCAATCCAAACAAACAAACAGAGGGGTAGGGTGGCCAATCTTGATGTTACGAGTGGAAGAGGAAAGGAACCCTTGCAAGGTGGTCGAAGAAAGAGAGGAGGCAAGTTTCAGACATTATTCTGCCGGAGAGACCGAATGATGATCTGCTTCAGGTCGATCACACCGACGACCTCAAGGGATACAATACAAGGGTTTCTAAAAGGAGAAAGAGAGGAATAATAGCTGATTAGAGAGGATTTATCATTTTTAATTTGAGTTTAGTTATTACTAATATTACATACCCAACAAAAGTAAATCTAAAAATATGACTTAAGCAACAAATTTATGCATTTTTTTTTTACTTTTAATTTTCATATATTATTATTCAATAATTAATATATATATATTTATAATAAAAATGTAGAGCACTCAGTTCTAGAGTGATCTTTTTCTTCTTATTTTAAATGTTTTCTCCTTATATTCATAATACATTTTTATATATTTAAAATTTTATTTTTATTTTTTTAAAATTTAATCTATTTATTTTTTGAATTTAAAAACTCAAATTCAATTGTTAGCCTCGTAAAAATTATTGTATTAAATTTATTTACATGAAATTTTAAAATCTTTAGAAAAAACTCACTTAAGATCTGAATTTAATAAATATATTTTAAATTCTTAAAAAAAAATAATTCGAAAACGCATAGAAATTTGTACCATAGCCATAGCCCATAGGTATGTAAAGATTATGGGTGGGATGGGCTTCTCAGTTCTCATTCGGGAGTCGAATGAAGAAGCATTAAATGGAATTGAAGTTAAAAAGCAAACAAAATTACTTAATCCAAGATTTGGACAAATTTTAAAGGATGAAATTGGTATTTGCGGATAATCTTAGAAATCCATGATCCCTGAACATGCCAGGATGTCATGGACCCCATCCTTCATAATCTATACATTGGATAGTTAATTAGAATATGACAGAATCAAGATGGTGACAACTGGTGTTGTTTTCTCAACTTGTCAAATCTTTACAATTTAAGCACGATTATAAGGATTTAATTTTGTTTGGAGATGAAAATGCCTAGAGTGTTGAAATTTCTATTAATATCCAATTACTCCGTCCAATCAATTTAATTCAATTGATCGGAAGTCGATTAATAAATTTTTTAAAAGTTTGATTATCGGGTAATTCGAATCAAAATCGAATAATTAACTGAATTAACTGAACTTAATAATTAATAATATAAATTATATGTAGTTTTAATTCGATTAATTTGGTCAAATGAACATTATTATTTTTTATATGTTTTATACTTATTTTAACCAAAAAAAATTATAATTTTCAGTTAATTTGGTTAACTGACCGAATTAACTGAAATATTTTAGTTCGATGAATTTTTTTTTGAAAAAATCTCTATTAGATTAAACAAACGATTAACGGTTTGAACAGCCCTAAAAATACCTTCACGTACGGGTCAAACAAACTAAAATTAATTGTTAAATGTTTTTCTTTTTAAGGATAAAATCTTCGGTATTTAATAATTCGATTGTATATAAAGTCGAGCTGCTTTTGATCTAAAATGTAAAAAAAAAAAAATTCTAAACATTTTTTAAAAAAAATTAAACTCAAAATTTTAAATTACATTAAATTTATTTCCACTTGACACAAGCATTGGTTATGCTAATATACAATAACCTGAAAATTTGTCATTAAACTCGAAATGGTTGCACTAAAACATATTAATATTAATATAAATTTTTAGGTTAAATTAATAAAAAAACACCAGATTTAAAAAAAAATTGAGAGAATAGGCCGAGTTCTGTAATATTTATCGAAATAAGTCGATTTTGAAAAAAGAGAAAGAAGCGTTTTCAATTGACTGTGCAGGAAAACGTGCCGAGCAGGACTCGTTTTCGCTGCCTAGTTAGAAGCATCGATACCCTGCTGGACGCGTTTTTATCTTCTATCTCCAAAATCAACCTATTCCAATAAATACCATAGAAATCAGCCTATTCTCTTAATTTTTTTTAAAAATTTGCATTTTTGTCTAATTTAACCCAATTTTCAAAGGTGAAGTTTTCGGTTAAATAAATAAATAAATAAAACTACACTTTTGACTTTTCTAAAAAATTAATAAATTAAATTATGCCTTTTACCTCTTTAATCGTATCAGTCGTCATCTGTTTTATAGTCTTCGAGTAATCTTATTTGAACTGAAAATATGATATTCAGATAAAATATCCTGAATAAAAATAATTACACGATTCAAACCCATGTTAGTTTTTAAACACTTAAAAATTATTTAACTTCTGCCCTTTCTTATCAAATGCGTAAAGTAGAATATTGAATATTTATGGATAAGAAGAACATAGGCTTCTTCCAATTGTCATCTTTGATCACAAATAAGATGAGAAAATGATAAAAATGTGAAAAAGGGAAGATTCCCCACAATACTTTATTCCAATTCAACTCAGATTGGCAACCAATCAACAAGAACCATTTTATTTAAAACAAAAAGATTGAGAAAAGCCAGCTGGCTTAGAAAGAGTAAAAGCTTTCGGGACGCGCAAACACCGTCTTGGTGATCTGTGTTAGGGCCCCACGTTTTTAACGGCTACCTGCCCCTCTTCAACGACGTTTCAATTTATATTTTATATATTTACTCACTCTTTCTTTTTTTTAAAAAAAAGAAGCTTATTTTTTATATTTATTACGTCATGCAAATATATATATATTTAGATTTATTGTAGCCGTTATTAATTCGACCGTTTGCTTTGGCGCGTGGGAGTTAAATAGCTGTTGGGTCTCCCGTGTGCGTATAATAAATCTTCTCTATAAAAACCAGCTATTTTTAAATTTTTTTTAGAAATAAAGAATTTATTTTTAAGCTAATCAATGTAAATAGGACATAAAATAATCTTATTATATGTTCTGATTATATTTGTTTTTTTTGATATAATGTTTAGAATTACCTGTAGTCCCTTCTCAACTCATAAATAGAAAAATAATGCGGAATCAACATTCTCATGCATTAACAACATACTCATATCAATCGAATTAAAACTCAATAGACATTAAAAAAATTATTTTAATCTATAGTAATGTAGGCGTTATATATATCCGCATAATAAAAGTAGCTAATTCTACTATGGAGAAAAATGGATAGAAACGAAAACTATTACTGGTCAAAGTATTCGGTGTTTCGTATATTTGAATGTTGAAAACTATTACATGTTAGAGGATTACACGTTTGATTTTGATATTTAATTTTTCATGTGAAAACTTCAACATCAACTTTATCAATTTAATAATTTTGAGATAGAATATTATTAATAAAATTATACTAGATAGGTGACCTAATTATATTTTTATTGTCACTCGATTATAAAAAAAAATTATCTAATTTTGTTAACTTCCATTAATTAGGTAATGAAAAGATGATGTGGCGATTCTAAAATTATCATAATAGTAAATTTAACTCTTAACATTTACACGTTGTATCAATTTCGTTTGATTCTTAAAAAAAATTAACTTTCAACATTTATATAGCGACTCAAATTGGTCATTTCACCAAGTTCAAAACCAACATGGCAATTCCACTGATAACCTCCTTTCACCAACACATCTCACCCTACTTGAATACACCATTGGCACCTACCTTAGTTTCCTCCATTAATACTACCATCATTGATCCCTTCATTACCTTACTGTCACCCTTGCTCGACTGCTAACACCATTTCCATACACTCAACATTCAACATTTATCAAACTCATCACCACTAAGCATCATTCACCCTTGCAAAAGCACTCTTCGCCCCCCTAGGCTCTTCAGAACCATCATCGTCACTCCTTTAATTGCCCGAGACCCTCACAACCCGTTACTTGCACAACACCCTAATTATCAAGTATCACCACCACAATCTTTAATACATACATCCTTCACTACCAAAATAAAAACATTCCACAAACCCTTCACTATTATAGCCCTTGAACCACCTTACTGTCAGAAAAACTGGTTAAGAAAGTAGTTTTACAATTACAACAAAAGATTTTAAAATTTTCAAAATTGGGCCCTTTTGTGATATTTATAGTAGTAAACTTTAACCAAATAGTATTTGTGCTTTGTGCATACGAAATCAAGTCAACCATGGCTTTCAACCAAACGACCTTCTTTACTATCCTCGTACCCCAAATTGCTCTAAGTGCGGGCTCGAGCAGCATGGACCAAATCACAAAAAAAAAAGAAGAAGAAGAAGAAACATTGTAATTACTTTTAGTAGGAAAGTAATTTTTCTAAATAGAAACAAAATCTTAATTCCCATAAAATATAATTTATTCTTAGATAACAAATTCCCACTATTACCATTATGAAACAATGTAATTACTTTCAGTAGGAAAGTCATTTCACTATAGTATCAAACAATTAACAAACGGTGGTTAATTGATCTAAGCTTGGTTTACTAATATTCGAATTAGGGATCCAAATCGCTTAAACTCTTAAAATGACTCCATTTTACCTCTCAGTATCAATTTTACCAAGTTAGACAAATTAATCTGGATTATCTCTCAATCTCACCGATTAACCCGAGACTAATGAATTAATGCCCAATAAGATCTCATTTCGGTCTCACTTGCCTATATATTTCCTTAGGGTCGTCAATCCTAAGTTTTTAAGTTCATTCATATCAGTCCAATTTATTACGATTTGGTCATTCATCCAAAAATAAGCTCACCACATCTCCATCAACCAACCCCCTTTAAATTTTAGTTACTCATACTAAAAATAAAGCTAATGAACATAAAAATGCATAATGTAGAAGCCATTAAGGAGAAGTTTAAGGAAAATCTAAAAGTTTGGATTTTTATGCAAGAAAACTTAAAGGAAATGTAAGAATAGGCATATAACATGAAAATCGAAAGCAAGAAACATAAAAGGAACAAACTTTAACAAATTTAAAGTAATGAAAACTAAAATCATTAAACTAAAGCTAAAAATGTCATCACAAGCAAGGTATAGGGATTGAAAATGCAAATAAACCTAAGCTACGGTGTTAACTAACTTAACTAACTACAAGAACACTAAGAATAAAAAGAAAGTGCAATAAAATAAACTCTAGAACTATGAAAGAATAAGACAAAATAGAAAACCTAAAAAAAATGTAGAAAAACTAACAGAAAACCTAGAAAGAAAACTAAAGTTAAACTACACTAATGTGGCCTCCTTTTCGTCTCAACCAAATTTTGGTTGATTTATGCAGTTATTATGACCCAACTTTTTTGCCCCAAATACCCTTGAATGGACCTTCAATGATTGGTGCTTTGGTTGGAAAAAGACTACATTTTATGTCATTTTTTGTCCCCTCACGATGTAAATATCACAATACCCATAGGGTGGATGTTGCGACATCGTCGACAATCTTGAAATGGGAGGTTGCCAAAGCATGTGGATATGGCAATACCCTGGGGTGGATACCGCAATATCACTATGGGTGGTCTCCATCCTTAGGGCTTGTTGAAGGTATCGCTATTCCAAGGGTAAGTTATCACGATACCCTCTCATTTGGTGATGTTTTCGCTCAATTCTGACCTTCAACACGTCCTTTTTTGTTGCCCCAAATACCCTTGAATTGATCTTCAATGATTGGTGCTTCGGTTGGAAAAGACTACTTTTTGTGTCGCTTTTTGTCCCCTTACGATGTAGATATCGCGATACCTATGGGGTGGATGTTGCAACATCGTCGACAATCTTGAAATGGGAGGTTGCCAAAGCATATAGATATCGCAATACCCTGGGGTGGATATCGCAATACCCACATTGCAATGTTCACCTGGGGTTAGATTAAGCTAGCGCAAAGCTAGCCCGCATGGACACCGAGACTGTGGAGTGTGGTGGATTGTTATGTTCCAATTGCAAGGCATGAGACTTGGATCCCATATAGGAAAGTAAGGGGGGGTTCCTAGTGTTTAGACAAAAAAATTTAAGTGCACAAAAGTTCCCGGTTGGGTTCCAAAACCCTCCGTATGCTCAAATAAGGCCTCTTAGACCCTTAATGAGAAGTATTAAGATGGGATGAAGTTTTATAACTTAAAGTTGTACGACCAAGTGAGTTGAGTACGGTAACGCCTCGTACCCGGTTCTGGCTTAGAATACGGGTAAGGGGTGTTACACCTAGTGGGGTTTATATGGACGTAGGCTTTCCAACCTCAATAACTAGCTTTTGGGGTGTGGTTCTCCAAAGGCCCGTATCATTAAGTTGTGAAGTTGGGTGAAGGCAGAGGTGGATCTAGTGGGGTTGGCAAAGGCCCCGCCCCCCTAAAATGGAAATTTTTTTATTTAGGCCCTTTATAATTTATAAAATTTTAAATTAATAATGGTAAAATTACACTTTGGCCTCCAAAAAATGATAAAAATATGATTTAATCCTCTAAAAATTATAAAGATATAGGTTAATAAAATGACAAAATTGTATTTTTACTATCATAGAAATATATAATTTAATTTTGTCCCCCTTCAAAAAAAAAAATTCTAACTTTGCTCCTACCCCTATGTCGCATTTTTGGATCCACCATTAGGTGAAGGTCAAGTTTGGTAGTCTAGTGAAGGTGAATGTTTCTATGATTAGAATTTATTAGAACACATGGTTTCTGGGTTTAAAAGTAAGCTAATTTTGTTTTTTTTTATATTTTGTTTTATATATTTATAATATTTTTAGATTTTTTAAAATTATTTTTTTTATTTTTTTAAATTAGGACTAAATTGAAATAATATAAAAACATCAAGAGTTAAACTTTTAAAATTATAATTGAATTAATAATATATAAAAATTAAAAGCTAAATTTATGATTAAACCAATTTATAAATTTTCACCTCACATTCTCATTAAAAACTTAACCAAAGGAAAATATTAAAAAAAAAAACACAATCAATTGATTTTAATTTTTTTATAGTTGAATAACTAAAAGAAACTGAGCATAGTTAGATGATGACCGGAATAATTCACCCTAAAATATGTATAAATAAATGAAAAAGAAGTTTTAGTTGTACAATGATTAGTTGTGAAAGCACAACAGTGTTCAACAGCATTTGTCAAATCATAGTTACTGAAAATGCTGCTATTTTTATATATTTCTTTCTTTATTAAAAAATTAGTTGTAGTAATAAGGAAACAAACGGTAGGGGTAACGGAAATCAGGTAGGGATTCGGAAAGATAACGTGTTTCGGTTAACAGATTATTGGATGAATTTTGGAAATAGAGAATAGATGCCGTCTTTCTTTCTTTCTTTTTTATTTTATTAATTATTATTTGTTTGTTTTTCATTTTCTTTAGGTTGGTGCTATACCTAAAAAGCAAAGAGATAATCAGTCAACCTAAGGGGAGGGTTTGTTCTTTTGCTTTTTGCCCATAGTTGTCACTTTATCTCCAAAATTGCCATTTTGTGTGTGTGTTTTTTTTTAAATTTCTTTTGATATCACCAAAAATAATTAGATAACTTTATGGTTTATAAATGTTATTTTTAATAATATCATCTTCAAAGTTTGAATTTAATTTTTTTTATTAATAACATGGCGTGTTTAATCATTGTACTCAAATTTTTTAAATATTATTAATAAAGTTTTACGAGTGATATATATCTCATTTCAGGTATATTAAAAAGTTAAAATTCTAAAAATTGAAAAGAAAAAAACATATAATGTTCTTTAGACCTTATTTTATTGGCAATATATTAATTATTAACCCTTATTCAGTATTTAAATCTCATTCTTATTAAAAAAAATCTAGTATTTAAGCAAACTTTATTGATATATATATTTAAAAGTACAATTTATCTAAGGATGCTACATGCTAAAGTAAATCTCTTTATGTATAGAATTGGGATAGAATATTTGTAATATTGTTGAGTAATTTTTTCTTATATTTTATTAATGAGAATATTCGGGTATTTATACATATTATTACTGTTCAGGATATGACCCCATTGTTCATGACTTGACCCACTATGCTTAGAAATGACATTCTGAGCGGACTTCAGGCATGCGAGACACGTGTTTCACTCTAGGTTGCCTGCCAAACCACGCGGTCTCCCTTATGCGAGCTCCTTGGGTATATGTGAACTGAAACAACAGCCTTCCCTTGGTTCGTGTGAGCTAGATTCATGAGCTCCCTTTGCGAGCTTGCCTTATTGTCCTCTCATGGTTCGCATCACACTCAATCATCTAGTGGGACCTATCCGGGTCGCGGGTAGGCAACTTGGATTCTACTTGGAATTGGACAGTAATAGTGTGTATAAATACTAAATGTTCCCATTAATAAAATACGAGATAAAATTACTCAATAAATATAATATTTAAAATTAGGTAAAATATTTGATATATTATCAATAGAGTTTTTAGACTTTATAAATAGAGTCAAATGATTGACAAGTATATTATAGATGTATAGTAAAATATTAAAAAAATAAATATTTAAAAAGAAAAGACACATGATAATTTTTTAAAACTGCTTATAAAATAAAAAAATACAGTACCAAATACCAACCTTAAAATTAATATTTAAAGTAAATTTATTCACTCATATTTGCATTTTTTTTCTCTTATCATATCATATTTTAAATTATATAATCAAATCATTTCCAAAATTATGAATCTTAGATTTTTTAAAAAAAAATTATAATTATAAGTACAAGTAATATACATATAAATAACTCTAATTATATTAAAAAAAACATATTCAAATAAGACTCATATGAGTAAAATTTAGATTAAGAATTCATATATAATTTATAATATCGAATAAAATTTAAAGTTAATATCTGTAATTTTCAAGCACTTAAGTGCATTACCATATACATTTAATAATTAATTTTC
Source organism: Gossypium sturtianum (assembly GCA_025698515.1). NCBI lineage: Eukaryota > Viridiplantae > Streptophyta > Magnoliopsida > Malvales > Malvaceae > Gossypium > Gossypium sturtianum. The sequence continues at coordinate 5,303,732 of CM046950.1, forward strand.
CAAAAAATAAAAATAAAAATAAAACCACACATAATGGCATATCTGTAAAAATCAGCGGAATGAGTGTCGTTTAAACTAACCATATTTTTTATAATTAAGTTGCCAACTAGCTCTTTCGAGTTTCCCCTTTAATTTAAAAACTCAAAAAACAGAGTGAAGAAATAAAAAACAAACCCACCAAACAAAAGAAGAAAGAAGCAGCAGCTCACAAGAAAGGTAGAAAGCAAAGAAGAAACAACTACAGCAACGCACCTCACAATACAGGGAGAAAGAAGGAATCAAGATATAAAATCATAGCCAAAACCCCAGAAATTGCAAAAGAGTGTTTTGAAATTGCAATGGCAGCGCTCAATTCTTGTAAGCTTGTTTGGATCTGCGCCGTGATCGTGGCGGCGGCGTTGATGGTGGCAGTTGATGCGAGTGGTGACCACCACTACCACAACCAGCAAATCCTGGGTTGGATTCCGACCCCCACCAGATCTTCTTGCAATGGTTCCATAGGGGAATGCTTAGGAGGGGAAGAAGAGTTTGAGCTGGACTCGGAGATCAGCCGCCGCGTTTTGCAAACCACCAGGTACATAAGCTACGGCGCTCTTCAAAGGAACACCGTTCCCTGCTCCCGCCGTGGTGCTTCCTATTACAATTGCCAGCCTGGAGCTCAGGCTAACCCTTACAATCGTGGATGCAGCCGTATCACAAGGTGCAGGGGCTGAGCTTTTTTTTTTTTTTTTTGTCTTTCGAAATAAATAATTTCCTTTTCAGATTTCCATTTTTTTTCTTACTTTTTGATTGTTATACATGGAGAGATCGATTGTAGTCATGTTTTTAGTATTTTTATTTTTTTAATGTCTCTGTAAAAGATTATTGTGATTCTTATATACTTTTTTTTGTTCCTCACAAGATCTTTAGCTTTCTCTTTCTTTCTTTTTTTTTAAATGGTTAAAGAAAAAGAAATTTAATTTTAAATTGTTCAATAAAATGTAATCTTCTGTATTATTCTTTCACCAAAACATTGATGGACGGCGAATAACACCTTGCTTTAAAGTTGTAAAATGTTTTAATTTTCATATTTTGGGTGGGAATTAAGACTAAATTAGGAAAAAAAAAATTAATTGATTAAATAGGTCGATTTTTTTAAAATTTAGGAAAATAAATCATTTTCAGAAAGAGGGTGTGAAAGTATCTACACAATTGGTAAGAAAGCGCTAAACGAGTTTTTTTACTGATATGTCAGGGAAAGCTTACCCAGTTGGTAGCATTTTTTTTTTTTCAAAAAACATTTTTAGTTGGAAGCGCTTTTTCAACATGTTAACTTGTTTAGTTAGGAGAACTTTTACATACTTTCTCTGTAACAACTTAATTCTTTAAAATTTTTAAAAATCGACCTATTTAACCAATTAACAATTTTTTTTTTCACATGGAACCTATTTAACCAGGAATTAATGAGTTCAATTATTTAAATAATTTTAGGCTTATACTTATTATTTTTAATGGTAATTTTTTATATGGTGGTAAGTTATAGGCCATTCATATACAATTATATATTAAGACCTTGATTAAATAAATTGTGAAGACTTAACATTTATCAACTTAATGAAAATTTATTTTAACTTTTTTAAAAAATAACAAATATTGCTATAAGCAATTTTTTATATTTATATATAAAATTTCTATAGAGCAGGAATTAAACCTATATCATCATGAGTTTGTGTATTTAATATAATATAGAATAATAATTTATTAAATTAGTGAAATTAAATTTGATAAGTCACATATTTTTATGGTATTTATTATTTTTTTGCATTTTTATTGACTTAATACATTATTTATTTATGTTTTTAATATTGTATTTTAATTATTTAAATAATTAAAAAAATAAAATTTTTAATTGAATTGATGCTTAATTAGTTCGTGACACCAACACAATTAAGAGTTCTAAATATAATACAAATGATACGACAGATGTATCGAATTTATTACATTAATATGTCAATCGCATGTAATGATTTACATGTTTAATCACATTATTTATATATTCATGTTGTGTTTATATTATACTCAACTTGTTTATTTAATTAATATTGGTACATGTTGGATAATTAGAAGGTACAAAATAGCAAATAAAATAGTGAAATAGAGAAGGAAAAGGCACAATAAAAACAGGTAGACTCTATGGGCATAATGAAGCATATGGTTGAATGATTTAAGGACAAAACACAGAGTTAGTAGTGCAATTAATTTTACTCCAAAAGGTTGTAATGGAAGAGTGAATTGTTTAAATGGGAATGACATGTTCTAAAGAAATGGTTGGTATATGAATAAAATTACTGATGGGTCCAATGGTCCCCTTTAAAACAAACAAAACTTTTATTTCAAAGGGGTCCCTCTAAATGTCTTGCTTTCTAGTTTTTACTTTCTTCCTTCAATCTTTTTCCTCTTTCTTTTTTGGTTAAAAGTTTGAATCTCTAATACTTTTTCTAAAGGATGCATGTTTTTATTCAATTATCTCAAAAACTAAATACCATAACATGTGTATTCATATTGTATTTTAATCATATTTAAAATGTTTTATATTTATATAAAATTTGTTATATTATAGCTTGACTTGAATTACTCAAACAAGTTTGTTTAAAAAAAAATTATTTGAGTGAATAGGTCGATTTTGGAGAGAGTGAGTGAAAACGCGTCCAGCAGGGCGCACTTTCTTGCACAGTCAAAGTGAAAACACGCCTAGCTGGACGTGTTTTCATCATCTCTCCAAAATTGGCCTATTCCGGTAAATATCCCAGAAATTGATATATTCTCTCAATTTTTTTTTTTTAAAACCAGCTTCTTCTTTTTTTTTTTTGACTAATTTAGCCAAATTTAATATATTTATGTATTTCTCTTTTCTTTCGTGGCTAAGAACACGCCCACTGAAGTGGTGCGCTTTTTTTTTGAGAGGAAAACGCGCCAGTGTGTGGTGTATCTAGGGGGGCTAGCAGGGGCCCTAAAATTTTTATCATTTAGGTCCTTTAAAATTTTAAATTAATAAAGGTAAAATTGTACTTTAGCCCCTTAAAAATGATAAAAATTGATTTAATATTTTAAAAATTATAAAAATATAGGCTATTCAAATGGTGAAATTACATTTTTACTATCGTAAAAATTACAATTTAATTTTGGACCCCCAAAAAATATTTACTGGCTTCACCCCTACGCCCAGCTGGACATGCTTTCATCCAAAGTCGACCTATTTCAGTAAATATCCCAAAAATCGACATATTCTTTCAATTTTTTTTTTAAAACCGATTTTTTTTACTAATTTAACCAAATTTAAGATATTCATGTATTTCCCTCTTCTTTCGTGGCTAAGAATTAAATGGTAATTTGTATATGATCGTTGTATTTATTTTTTTAAACAATAATGCACATACTTGAATCACGCCAAAGTAATAACATCTATATGAAAATTTAATTGAATCATTAAACATCACTTATGAAAAAAGTATTTTAGTAAGCAGCAATCATTCGGTTGATTTTTCATATAATTTTAATAACGTAATATAATTTGAGTGCAAGTGATACACGTTAATATAATATTTTTATTTATCGTTTCATGCAAATCTTTCTCTACATTAAATATCAATATAATATACGTATTAAATGTTTCGTATTAATCATCTTTAAATGTCTTGCATGGTATTTCTTATACATATTTTTTAGGTATAATGATAAATTTCATCCTTAACAGTTTGCCTATTTTTACAATGTTGCCATTATTTTTTTTACAATGTCAACTTTATTCTTTTAATTTTTTTTCAAATGGATTCTGGGATTAAGTTTTAGGGGACTTATAAAATTTGGGGTCTAATTAAAATTTTTGCGAGATTAACGAGAATTTTAAAAAATCTAAGGGGGCTAATTGAAATTTTTTAAAAACTTCAAAGAAAAATGAAAATTTCCAAAAATGTGTACACCAAAGCCCTCTATAAAGATCTGCCCTTGTGGACATGGTTATACAACTTATATAATGAAAATGCAAATCTCTCTCTCTATATGATAAAACTAGTTGCTCTAAGTCATTAGGAGTTAATAGGGGTAAAGTAGATATTACAAAAAATAATAGGGACAATTTAGTATTAAGATTTAATAAAAGCAATTTAAGCATTTTGAAAAAATAATAATTTTAAAAGTTAATTGGTTTTTTATGATTTTAAAATTTAAATATTTTGAATTTTTTTAAAGTTAATCAGTTTTTTCTTGTGATTTTAAATTTTATTATTACATTCTAATTGTTTATTGTTTAATTATTATTTAATGTCTAAAAATTTCATTTTTTGTCTAATTAATTATTTTTTATTTTTAACCAACTATATCTATATATACTATATATTTCCAGTACCTTTGGGAGTTTATGGTTAATAGGGTACTTTGGTCTTTTAATTTAAATTTATTTTAAAAAATTAATTTAATTTGGTAAATATATATGTATCTATTATTTTTTATGTTTACAATATTTTTTTATATTATATATGTTGGGCCTAAATTTCACCCGGGCCCATAAGACCCAAACCAAAAATTGCCTGACGACCCAATTTAAACCTATCAAACCATTACAAACACTTAACCCATAAACCTAACCCAAATCACTAAAAACACAACCAAAATCCTAGCCCACTTAACACTAACCCACAACCATCGATGGAAAACAGAAAACCCTAGGTGCGCTGCACCTAGGTTTGCTGCCCACGCCTCCCTCGCGCGCCGGACGCCACTACCCCCCGACGTGCGCTGCTCCATCACGCCACGTCAGTGGCATATTCGCTCATGTACCTGTAAATATGCAAAAATAAGTTGTAAAGATCGGCTATAAAAGCCAATATACGAATTTTGTAACAGGGGGAGGATTTTTCATTCCTTTTTACAGATACGAGAGCGATACTTATGATTTTTGAGAGATTACGAATACACTGTCAATAACAAAGATCAGAATACCAAATCAGCAAAGGTCTTTTTTTATTTATTTTTTTCTTCTTTTTTTTTTCGTTTCTGAATGTTGTAATTTTTTTTTATGTTGTTTTATTTCTTTTGGAAACCCTATATATAATATATATATATATATATATAAAACACATTTAAAAAAAAGGAAAAAAACTTACATCTTTTTTGAATTCCGGCCACCGTGTACAGTGGCCGGCGGCAGAGGTACGGCGATGATCGGCCGGAGCCCTCACCAAAAATCGCCCAGCAGGAGAGCAGCAGAGAGAAGCTTTTGTTTTTTTTTTTTGAAGGGGAAAGGAAATTTTAAAAAAAAAATCGGACTTATATAGCACCCAGGAAACGACGTCGTTTCACCTGGGTGCTTTTGCGCCAAAACGACACCGTTTCATGGTTACCTGCGAGCGACCCGACCTGCTATCATAGGATCCACGTGTTTTCTGTTAAATGGGCAATTTGCGCCACAAACCCTTCCGCTTTTGCGGCGTGTCTCGATGCGATCCTCTTTTGCTTTTGATTTTGGCCTAAAATCTTCCTTCTGTTTCAATCTGGTCCTTAGGCCATTTAATGGTGGATATCAAAACGGCGCCGTTTTGGTGATAGGGCAATATTGCTTAATTGATCCCTATGATTCGTCGTGTCTTTTAATTCAGTCCTCGTTTAACCTTTTATTTTTATTTTTTATTCTTTATTATTTTACTCAAATTATTCTGTTTTATTTCATTAGGATTTCATTTTATGTATTTTCTACTTATTGTATATATTATCTTTTATATTTTACAAAATTTTAACTTTATTTTAATTTAAAATTCATTTTAGTTTAGGTCTTTTGGTTAGGTTATTTTACATTATTATATATTATTATTTTATACTACGGGATTAGTATATATGTTTTCTATTTTAAAATTTAATATATTTTCTGTCTTATTATTATCATTATTATTATTAATATTATTATTGTTATTGTTATTACTTTTGATATTACTAGTATTATTACTATTATTTTTATTAATTTAATATTATTACTATTATTTTATTATTAATACTATTTTTATTTTTACTAGTACTATTATTACTATTTTTATTATTAATATTATTTTTTATTTTAAATTTTTTTCATTATTATTATTATTACTATTTATCTTTACTGTTACTATCATTTTTATTATTATTAATACTATTGTTTATTTTAATTTTTTTCCCTATTATATTTATTATTATCATTCTTTATTATTATCGTGTTTACATTATCACTATTCGCTAAGTATGACCGTTTTTACGTTTTAACCGATTTTCTATTTTAAAGGTTACATTGACTTTATCTTTTATTTTTTTTTTCACTTTTTTACCCAAACTCATAAAAAGGGGTTATACAAAGGTAATATTTTGTGGTTAGAAGTTCAGGAAATCGTGCCCTAACGTGCTGGGTTTTGATTTTCCGTTCGTCCAAATGACTAAATATCCTTTTAAGATTTTGACCGTGTTTTCTTAACTTTAAAAATAAGGCAATATTTCATGTTTGGAAATTTGAGGAATCGTGCCCTAACGTGCTAGGTTTCGGTTTTTTCGTTTGGCCAAATAACGGAATACCCTTTTTAAAATTGCAATGCATGAATTTTAGAAATCATGAAATGATCTTGGTGTCAAGGGTTTGAAACATCGTATCCTAACGTGCTGGATGTGATATTTCATTCTTTCGGAACAAGAGAATTTCGATATCCAATTCGAATTATCCAAACATTTTCTAAAGGATTCGTATTTTAAAATTTCTTCCAATTTTTGATATTAGGACATTAATCAATCAATAAGGTACCAATTTTGGGCGTTGCGAGGGTGCTAATCCTTCCTCGTGCGTAACCGACTCCAGGACTTGTTTTCTTAAGATTCGTAGACCAAAATGTTTTATAAAGTGACCCAATCACACTTTAAAAAAGATTGGTGGCGACTCCATGTTTTTAAAGTCGATCATTGTTTTTAAAAAAAAAAACAAAAGAAATGGTTTCGACAATATAATGTTAGACAAAAGAAAATTATATATGAGATTTTTTTTTTGTTTTTTTCATTTATGAAATTAAATTTTATAGTATTATTATATTATAGTAAATTAGATTAAAATACTTAAAAGAGATTATTAATAAAACTTAATTATCATAAAAGCTGATAAAAGTATTAGAGTTTTGTATTTTTTAAAAATATTATACAATTATCTATCATATAATTTACTACACACAAAAATAGAATCCATCATTTTTCATTTTAGATATTCTAATATCAACTTATATGTATTACCTTTAAATCTATACATACATCTATTTAATTTACATTTTTCATAAGATTTTTATTTTTTTAATTTATGTTTCCCACATGTCATACTGAGATGTTGTCATGTGTCATTATATGTGTCAAAACCATTTTTTTGTTTGGAAAACGGGGTCGACTTAAAAAATGAAAATGGAGTCGCCACCAATCCTTTTTTGAGGTGTGATCGGGTCACCTTGAGATTTATCGTTAAAATATTTTGATTTATTAAAACGACAGTTTTGATCTACGAAATTTAGAAAAACGGGTTCGGGAGTCGATTACGCACGAGGAAGGATTAGCACCCTCATGACGCCCAAAATTGGTACCGATTTGATTAATTAATGTCCTAATGTCGAAAATTTGAAAAGATTTTAAAATACAATTCCTTTTAAAGAATGTTTGTATAACCCGTTTTGGAATATTAAGACCCTTTTGTTCCAAAAGGATAAAATATCACATCCAGTACGTTAGGGTGCGACATTTTAACCCCCGAAACTAAGATCATCCCTTAATTTCCCAAAACCCGAAATTAAAAGGATATTTAGTTATTTGGACGAACGAAAAACCGAAACCTAGCACGTTAGGGCACAATTTCTCAAACTTCCAAACACGAAACATTGCCTTGTTTTCTGAAATCCTTATCCCGAGATAACAAAACGTCATATCCAGTGAGTTAGGACACGACAATTTTGAATTCTCGAGAATAAGTTTTTATTTAACTTTTAAAAAGAAAGTAATAGGTTCTTTGGACTCGAAGAGAAAAATCGAAACCCAGTAAGTTAGGGTACGATTTCTTTCGAACCATAAAACACGGAGTGTTTGCTTATTTTGAAAATCGGATAAAATGTAATGCCTTGAAAAAAAATGTGATATGGTCGTAATAGAATGAAAGACGAATTATAGTAGACATGCATACTAGGGTAGAAATGAGGGAGATACTATAAATTACAATAATAAAAGCAAAAATAAATGAAAATTTAAACAAATAATATGTAATAAAAGAAAAATAGTGACAAAAATGCAATAATAACTGTAGAGCCCAATTTTTGATTGCCCGGGCCCAATACCAAAATTAACCAGCAAGCAAAAATAAACAAAATCCAACATAAACAAACAGTCCTAAAACAAGCAGGCCCGGTGAGCCCAAAAAGGAAAAAAAGGCAGAAACCCTAGCCTTTGTTTCTTGCCAGCGCCGCCAGCAGCCCCTAAGCCGCACAACTGCCAGCAGTCCCACTTTCGCACGCCGGACGGCACATCCCGCGACGTGTCCACCACGCCACGTCAGAGACGTGCTCGATCGTGTACATGTAAATAAACAAAAATCAATTGTAAAAAGGGCTATAAAAGCCTTCGAAAACGATGTAAATAGGGGGATTTTTTGTTTTTTAGAAATACAAAGGCAAATACACACTTGTAACAGAAGAAACACAGAGAATAAAAAAAAGAGCAAAGGTTCATTACTTTTTTTCGTTTTTTTATTTTGTCGAATCTGTCTTATTTGTTTTTAAAGGAGTTTTCTTTTTTTTTTTAGGAAAAATATAAGAGTTTTAAAAAAGGAAAAAAATAAAGAGGAAAAAACTCACCTTTCGGTGGCGGCGACAGAGGAGAGGGGCGGCGCATGGTCGCACTGAGCCAGAGAGACCACCAAAATCGCCTGGGCAGAGGGGGTTTTGAGAGCATTCTCAGTTTTTTTTTCAGAAGTGGGGGAAAATGAATTTTTTTTTTATGAAACCTTTGTTTTTATAGGGTCCCAAAACGACGTCGTTTTGGGACCAGCCCAAAACACCCAAAACGGCACCGTTTTAATACCTCTGACCCGCGACCCAACCCGCACGGGGGGAGGATCCGCGTGTTTTCTTATTTTGGGCTAATTGCGCGTTTGGCCCTTCCGCATTTTTCAGTTTTTTAATTTAATTTTTTTAAAATTTTAAAATTTGCCCAAAGCTTCTGTTTTCAATCCAATTTAGTCCCTGTTTGATTATTTTTGCTATTTTACCATTTAATTAATTTTTTTTAACATTTTTATTACGACTATTTTTATTATTATTATAATCATATTAGTATTATATCTACTATTATTATACATATTGTTGTTTACTTTAATTTTTTTATTATATATTATTATTATTATATCTATTATTATTTTTTTTATTATCAATATACTTTTTTTTACTACTACTGTTTTTTATTAATACTGTTATTTTAATATTTCTACTATTATTATATCGTTAATACTATTTTTTTCCCTTATTTTTTTTACCATATACGTACATATTATGACTATTTCTATTATATTAGCTGTTATTTTCAACATGGATACTATTATTTTATTATTATATTTATTATATATATATCTATTATTAATTTTAAACTATATTTTTGTACCTATTTCTATCTATAGATATTTTACCTCTTTTAAATGTTTAGTATTTCAATTTTTACGTATTCATATGTATTATTACTTATCTTTTTATTATTATATCTATTATTTTTATCTTTATTACTATGGTTATTTTTTTTTGTCAACATTAATATTGCTATTTTCATTATTTATATTACCTTTATTATTTCTACTATTTTTGTTTTGTTACTTTACTATTATGGTTCATGTATTCTTGTTCTTATTATTTCATGTAGATCGACGATTTTGAATTACATCTTAACGTTCTTTTACCCAAATTCATAAAAAGGGTTTCATAAAGGTAATATCTCGTGTTTGGAAGTTCGGGAAATTGTGCCCAATCGTACTGGGTTTCGATGTTTCGTTCGTCTAGATCACTAAATATCCTTTAAAGATTTTAATCGCATTTTGTAAATAAGGCAATGTTTCGTGTTTGGAAGATTCGAGAGATCGTGCCCAATCGTGCTGGGTTTCGATTTTCCATTCGTCCAAATGACCAAACATCCTTCCGAGATTTTGACTGGGTTTTCTTAAATAAAGGCAATATTTCATGATTGGAAATTCAAGGAATCGTGCCCAATCGTGCTGGGTTTCGGTTTTAGTTTGGCCAAATAATGGAATACCCTTTTAAAGTACCATGCATAAAATTTGGAAATCATGAAATGATCTTGGTATCGAGGGTTTTGAAACATCGTGTCCTATCGTGCTGGATGCGGTATTTCGTCTTTTCGGAACAAGAGAATTTCAATATCCAATCTGAATTATTCAAACTTCTTTTGTTAAAAAAGGATTCATATTTTAAAATCTCTTTCAATTTTCGATATTAGGACATTAATCAATCAATAAGGTACCAATTTTGGGCGTTGCGAGGGTGCTAATCCTTCCTCGTGCGTAACCGACTCCCGAGCCCTTTTTCTTAAGATTCGTAGACCAAAATATTTTCTAAAGTGACCCAATCTCACTAAAAAAGATTGGTGGCGACTCCGTTTTCCTTTTTAAGTCGGCCCGTTTTCCAAACAAAAAAATGGTTTCGACAATAACAATAATAAAATGTATTAATAAACAAATAATAGTAATAATAAAAATAATATTAATAATAATAAAAATAATAGAAAAATATTTAAAATAAACAATAGTATTAATAATAAAAATAATAGTAACAGTAATGATAAATAGTGATAATAATAATGGAAAAAAAATTAAAATAAAAAATAATATTAATAATAATAAAAATAGCAATAATAGTACTAGTAAAAATGAAAATAGTGTTAATAATAAAATAATAGTAATAATATTAAAACTAATAGTGATAATAATAAAAATTAATAGTAATTATAACAATAATAATAATAATAAATATAATTGTAGTAATAATATATGTATAATAATAGTGACAAAATAAAAATAGAAATATAAATATTAAATAACAATGATAATTAATAATAATAAAAGTAGTAACAAAAATAAGAATAGAAATATTAAATAATAATAATAACAATAATAGTATTAATAGTAATAATGATAAAAATAAATAATAATAATGACAGATAATAATAATAAGCAAATGATGAAAAATAATAAATAGAAATAAAAATAAAAATTAATAATAATGGTAGAATAAAAAATATATCAAAAATCCCAAAAAAAACTAAAGGAGGACAAAATTGAATTTAAAATCAAAATCTAGGGCGAATTTAAAAAAAAAAGTAAAAAAATAAAAAGGGGACCTATTTGAACGCGCGGATCACGTGGAAGGACTAAAAGGGAAAATGTTCCCTCCTTCCAGAACGCTACGTTTCGAAAGGGACCTAAATGAAATCCGGATAAAATCTAAGGGCAAAATTAAAAATAAAAGGAAACTTAATTAAAAAAATAAAAAATGCGGAAGGACCAGGGCTGTAAATAGCCCATTTAAAAAAAAAAACGCGCGAATCCCTTTGGGTCGGGTCAACTACGCGCGGGTCTTAAGCAAAACGGCGCCGTTTTGGGCTATTGGCCTCAGCCCTAAACGACGCCATTTAGAGGCTGTATAAAAGTTGAATTTTTTTTTTTAAAAAAAAAATTCATTTTCTTCATTTCAGCAAAAAAAGAAAAGGAGCTCTCCCCTCTCTCCCCTTGGGGCGATTTCAATGGGCTTTCGCGACTACGACACAGCCGTCTTGTGATTTAGGAACCCCAAAAGGTGAGTTTTTCTCTTTTTTTTTTTTATAATTTAATATATATATATGTATATATATATAGTTAAAAAAATAAAAAAAAATACAGAAGACCTTTATGATAAAAATGCCGAAAAAGAAAAGAAAAAAAAGAAAAAAATGTAACCTTTGCTGCTTTTGTGATCTTGTATTCGTAAAAAAGAAATTGTAATCTGTATTCTTTTTCTGTGAAAATCGTCCCCCCTGGTGTTTTGTTTCGGCTTTTATAGCATAAAATCTCAACAATAAAATAAAATACAATCTGTTTTCTTTGCTATGCTCCTTTTCTGTTTCTTCTTTTCTGCAGGTGTGGCGACATGGAGCGGCGCAAGATGCGGAGATGCGAGACGTGCGGCGTCGGGGAGGCTGCTGGCGGCGTAGGGACAACGGCTAGGGTTTCTTTTGTTTGTGACTTGTTTTTTTTTTTGTTTTGGGCTTAGTGGGCTAGTAGGCTATTGGGCTTAGGTTTGGGTTTTGAAATTGGGCTCCAATGTAAATGGACTGAACATTTTAATTATTATTTTGGGTTGGTTTAATTTATTTTGGTTAATTGGCTGGATTGGGCTCCGGGCTAAAATTGGACCCTACAATATGATTGACCATCAATGCCACATCAGCACAAACTAACGATGTTAGTGCGGAGATATCAACATGGGTGATAGAATACAAGTTCAAGTACCAATTAGATACTATTGTCCAAATTCAAAGGCAAACTACATATTAACCCTTTTATTTTTTACCTGTCCCTTTTCAATCACTTGCTTCCTTATGGTTCCTAACTTTAGCCATAGTCCCGATGGATTCGAGACTCAACGCCTTAGCGTTCATCGCTCAACCGGAAGAATCAGTGACTAAGATTGATCGCCGTGATCCTCAAGTTATGAAGCAGGTCTCTTGTGAAGCCATCTCGGCAGCTCAAAAGGCCCCATGTGTGGCTCGGGATGTAGCTTCTGAGCTACATCGTGATGGAGTGGTGAGCGTTGCCTAGGGATATGCAAAATCAGTGTACACCAAGTATGAGACTTCGGCTAAAGGGCTTTATGCAAGGTATGAACCCAAAGCTGAACAATGTGCAGTTTCAGCATGGCGTAAACTCAACCAGCTTCCTCTCTTCCCTCAAGTGGCTTCAGTACTTGTCCCGACAGCCGCTTATTGCAGTGACATGTATAACCAGACAGTGGTTAACAGTGCAGAGAAAGGGTACAAGGTTCCCTCGTATTTACCTTTGGTTCCTGCTCACAAGATTGCTAAGTTGTTTAGGGAGAGAAGCCTGACTTTGATTCATTGCTATGCAAAAGTTGATTGGCATAATGATTTTGATAAGAACAAAAAATTATGTATTTTGTTTTAAGGAGAATGGTTATTGTTTTTTCATTTCAGCTTTGAGTCTGCAAATGTAAAAAGCTTCTGTCTGAATCTGAATTGCTACTTATGATGTTGGGATTTTTGGCTTGTTTTGTTACAAAGTGCGACTTGCTATTCAAGTTGTGATTGATAAAGAATTTCACATAGGCTGATTGTAGGAGGAAAAGTTTATGTGTGTATATCTTTGGTTATCGAGAAGATTGGGAAAATGAGATTTCAGTCAGTCCTTTAGTAAAACTGGGTTGGATTTAATGTTTTCTTGTATTTGTGCTTCTTGGCATTGGTTAAATTGAAAATCATCAATACCCTTTGAGTTGAATAGGAAGGAGATCGATATCTCTTAAGTAGTAGATAGATAAAACAATATTGAGAGAGTTTCATCTCTTGTTTAGGAATCTAATCCAACTCGATTCTAAATTTAGTTAAAATCTAATATAATTGTTCAATGTTACTTTAGGAGACGTATTTTGTAGTTATTTTGTTTTTCATTAGTAACTAAAGTTAAAAGGTGTTTCATTAGTAACCTCAAGTCAAAATCGGAGGCACTTGATTTGTTAGTCATTGAGTATTATAACCAAATTGACAAAATATGCAAATATTGAGGGAAAAATTTGTTGAACTTTTTAGAATTAGGATCAAATTGACATATTATATAAAATGTTAAGAGCTAAAATTATTATACTGATCAAGATATGATCATGTCAGCATTCCATCGATAATTGAAGGCATTTTAACGACGGGGTGACTACAAAATGAGATCGAGCCACTAAAATAATAAAATTTTGAAATGAATGACCAAAATAGTAAAGCATGAAACCTTGGGTGACTATCCAAGAATTTACCCAAAAAGTTTTACTTCTAATTCCATTTGAGAAAAAATAAAAAAGTTTTTCTAAAATTTCATCTTAAAATTCACGAACCTAAGACGCTCGTTTCTCTTCACACTTCCCCGCCGCCCACTCCGTCCCAGTCTCACCTTTTCTTCTGCCGTTTCCGACGTACTAGGAAATTACATAAGGTAATTTTTGTAACCCTAAACTTGTCTTGCAGATTGATTTCTATTTGAGTCATAAGGGAGATGTTTGAGTTGTCTGCATCACTCTGCTATACTTGATCTTCTGTTTTCGATTTTTCCGCTTGTTATTCTTTTAAAGCTATCGATTTAGCGGAAATGTTGGACCCTTATCGCTGCTGTTTTCCGTTACGCTGCTATTGGGGTCTTTCGCGGTGGCGCACGCCGCTGCTACTGCGAAATAGTGGCTATTAAGCTTTTTTCGGGAAAAAAAAAAGATAATTGGTTTGATTGAAACATCTTATTCATGAATCAGTTAACTTTTTCATGATTTCGTAGACCCGCATTTGAATTTATTAAATTCATTCGTAATTTTATGACATGTTAAGAGTGAAAAAGAAAAAAAATTGGAATAAAATTGATGGGTGAGTAGCATGTATTTTTTTCCCCATTAGAGATATTCTTCTTTAATGTTCTTTTTGATACAAAATAGTTGTAGATGTTAGGATCCGAATCCCTCACTTCTTAATATTTTTTCAAGCTTTAGGCTAAACGAAAATTTGATCCATATTCATGTGTTCTACATCATCACTATTGTCATGCACATCAACTGTTCGACAAATTGCCTGTTCCATGTAATATAATCGAAAAAGAGCTCAAATCATCGAAATTATAAAGCAATGCCTTTCGGGTTAGTTTCAGCTTGGAACAAGCGTCGAAGAAGCAAATCTCAGGATCATACTGACCCATGTTTTTTTCTTTTTCCTTCATATGATTAACTCAGCTTTTGGTTCTTCTTTACTGTTGTGATCCTTTACAATCAAGTTTCAGTGGAATGTTGTTCTTAAACAATCAGGATTCATGATTGTATTTATGGAGTTAAATCTATGTTTTTTTTTTCCCTTGTGTGGGACAGAGATGGTTATCCCTCCACCTGTTAGACCACCAAGAATTCTAAAATTCCTAAAGCCCTATGTCCTGAAGATGCATTTCACAAACAAGTATGTTAGTGCTCAAGTTATCCATTCTCCCACTGCAACTGTGGCTTCAGCAGCAAGCTCACAGGAGAAGGCCCTCAGGTCGAGCATGGAATCTACTCGGGACGTGGCGGCTGCTGCCAAGATTGGGAAGATACTTGCGGAACGCTTGCAGCTCAAAGAGATCCCCGCCGTTTCTGTTTCCTTAAAGCGAGAACAGAAGTATCATGGTAAAGTCAAGGCTGTCATTGATTCTCTTAGGGAAGCAGGTGTCAAGTTGCTTTAAATTTAGAACAATTTCGAAACATTGTTTACTTTTCTTAATCTGTGCTTCTTAACGATTCATCTTTGTCCTGGAAATGATAAGTGAACTAGATCCAAGGAAGAATACATTGTCATTTCATGCTTTGTATGATGCTGTTTGGTTTTAGTTTGGTTGTGAAAGACCACTACTTGCTCCAAATCAAATAAGCCTCTAATGTGGTAATACCGGAATAGCTTGCTGAACTCATGTTTCATGGTAATTTGTCGTTGTTTATGAATGCGAACTGCTATAGATCCAAGGATGAATTCGTTCTTCGATTATGGTTTGAATGCTTGGTTGAGAAATGTCACTGCTTGCACCAAAACAATTTGCCTATAATGTCATTGTTTGGTCGATGTAGTTTTGTGAGGACTATTTGGTTTGGATTCTTTGTATCATTCTGATCTGATCGACCTTAATAGCGGGGTGGATTCGAATGGCTCAATGTAAATGAGATCGACAGCTTTGAGGCTCGAGACAAGATTTACTCCTACCCCTACGAAACAGCAAGCAACAACATGTGAATAATTACCCTGATTGAATTACTTAGAAACAAAATGGCTAATATATTTAAAAAAGCCCTTAAACTACTACACTTTATTTGAACAAGCCCTTAGATATATTTTGAATTGATGCGATAGAAATTCTATACATTTTAGCATCAACATAAAATTTAAAAGATGGATTGAAGTTTTTCAAAAGAGCAATTAAATGTGTTATGCATTTAATTAAACATTTTAAAAAATATTTAAAATATAGTTTTATTTTACTTTAAAAAAAATGTTATTTTGTTTTTATATTCTCATCAAATTCACATCAACATTAAATGTGAATTAGTTTGGAAATTTCAAATATTTTTACTTTAAATATTAAAATCAAGGACTTTCATGCTTAAAAATAATATGTTAGGGGTTTATTTAACTATAAAAATAATAGAAGGGCTTGTTTAAACAAGGTATAATAATCGGTTTCTTAATATATTAGCCAAACAAAATATATAGGTTAATATTTGATAATATATGACAATGCATAATTTTATGCTTTATCATTACATCAAATATTTTTATATATTTTTTTGTATAATGCTTAAACTATCTACATCCTCTAGGTTGTTGCAACAACAATGATACTAATTAAACTAAGATTAAGAGCTAATTTACCATAAGAGTGTCGTAGAAAAGTTTTTTTTGAAAAGTTTGATCATGTTTTACTATTGTTGTCAGAAAGTGATTTCGAGAAAGTAAAATGTTTATTTTAGATATTATGTTATAAAGTAGAATTGAAAAAGCACACTATTTGAAGTCACAGCTCACTAAGTTATAGTAAAACCATTGCTAGCCATCCAACACAATGAGTCAATTATTTGAGTTCACGATGTTTGAGGGTAGTACTTGCCAAAGTTAATAGCAGAACCACTGCTAGCCTTTTAAGGCATTGAACCAATTATTTGAGCACACATTGTTTGAGCGTCCTACTTGCTAAAGTTAATAGTAGAATCACTGCTAGGCTTCTAAGACACTTAGCCAATTATTTGAGAACACACTTTGAGGGTATTGCTCGCTAACCTAATAGCAAAATCGCTGCAAGCCTCTTAAGACACTTAGCCAATTAGTTGGGCACACACCCTTCGAGGATCTGCTTGTGAAGCTAATAGCAAAACCGCTTCTAGCCTCTTAAGAAACTTAAACCAATTATTTGAGCACACTCGCTTTGAGGGTACTGCTTCCTAAGTTAATAGTAGAATCATTGCTAGCCTTTTAAGATACTTGGCTAATTATTTGAGCACACACCTTTCATGGGTACCACTTGCTAAATTCGAGCTTATACTTTATAATGTACAACTTTCTAAGTTCAAGTTTATACCTTCTCAAGTATAACCGCTAAATTCGAACTTACACATTCTCATAGGTAACTTTTTTAAAACAAAACATTTTATATGCAAAGTCATTATGAGCGACAAACCTTATTAGGTATTAGCTCACGTTGGCAAACACTTAACATTTCATGGCATCAAAAATAGAATGGTGTAAGAATTAAGTGGTGCAACTCTTTGCTCTGTATTAAAAGAGTTAAACATCCTAAACTATATGTATTGCATCCTTGTATAAGATTTTTTTGCTATTTTTAGGCTTTCAATATGTAACGGTTCAATTTCAGTGATACCGAAAATGATGGTTTTGGAACCTCGTTTATTGATGGGTGAGTTTGTAAGTTTTCATATTTCATGATTACTAGTCTATTATATTATTATGAGAAAACCTGATTTAAAAATTTGGTTGATTTGATAATTAATTTTAGTTTAATGACTAAATTGTAATGAAGGTAATAGTTAGTCATCTTTGACCTTTAGGAGTTAAAAGATTTTATATAGCAATTGTCCACTTTCAATGTTAGTGGACGGTTGATGCATGGATTGGATGAACACCTGTTAGAATGTTAATAAAAAAACACTTTGATAATTGTGAGAGTAAGCATTTAAGTGGAACGAAAGAGAATGATTTTCATTCTCATATCTTCTCCTAAATCTCACCATAGTAGGAGGAAAGAAAAGCTTTAAGAATCTCCTTAGCTTTCGGCCTTGCATGATAAGTAAATTGTAGTCTGATTCTCATAAATTTTATGTTTTTGTTAACGTAATAACTCAATTTAGCTAACCCGTGTATCTATTTTCAAGACTGTTAAAGTTTTGAAGTGTTACCATTGTTACTTGCTTGAGGTGTTGATGTTAATTGATTTGATTAGAAATTTAGATATGAAAAGATTTACTTGGTAAAATGAAGAATTATTTTTCTTAATTTATAAGTTTCAAGTATGAATGTCCAAAAGGGTTTAGATGCATTGTAAGCTGACGAATAGTATTTAGAATTTCAAGTGATAGAATTGAATTGACTTATAAATACAGTAAGACGATGAATGATATTTGGTTGATAATAATTGAATTAAATTATGTTATAGATCAAGATTTAAATTCGTAAAGAAAATATCATGGAAAACGAAAGGTTGTTGAGTAGGCTTTATCATGGTGTATTACCATTCTGTCAAGTAAGTTCATGCAATATGAACATTATTTAACTTTCTTTCCTTTTGTTTTTAAATTATACAATTAAAAATTTTGTAAGTAGATTTGATTGCTAAGTATATATAGAGAGGATAAAATACTGAATTCTGTTATGAAAGAATGTGAATGGAATTACAAAATGACAGTGTTCCGATAAACTTAGTAAAAGATTCATACACATGGATACATGTTATTTCCTGATGATTCCGAGATCCAACATTTGTTGCGGATTCGAAGATACATGTGATACAGGTCTAACTTGGACTAGTAATATGATGTCGTTGCTTTTATTGTGTCGATAAGGATTTAGCCCGAACGGGTAACCTTATACCTCTGTATGTGATTAGCTCGAATGAGCCTTTGTTGTGAATCATACTTGTGTTTTGAATTCTTTTACAATGTTCATCGAGTAATATAAAACATGTGAAATGTGAAGTTAGCAAGTTAAGAAATGAGGGGAAATGATAGAATTAATTAATATTATTGAAGTCCGTATCAACGAAAGGTATGAGATTGAATTTGACAGGAAGAGTGTCATTATATCATGTTGCTTACTCGATATACTATAGTTAATAAAATATATGCATTTACCTTGTTGGCGAACTATGTTAGCGGATAGGGAAACTATAATTTCGTATTAATTTATCATATAATTATTACTCGAGGTAAGTAATTATCGAATTTGTATGAGCTTACAAAGTATTCTCAATACTTACACCAAAATTACTTTTACATTGTAGATTTTGGAACATTTAGAATGAGTAGATCGGGACAGTAAGAAGTTCACACTATTCCCCAGACGTTATGGTAGACCTTTGATTTTGAGTAGTTGTTCTAAGTGGCATGTATATATAGAGGAATTGTTATTTTGTAATAAGCCAAGTTAGAGTTTAAAGGGCTATCCTTGTGCTCTCTTGGTGTTTGTAAATAAAATGAATACAAGTTTTGTTTTTAATGCACATTAGCAGTTTCCACAGTACTTATTGTATTGTAGAGGTATCTGCGGAACAATCCGTCATACTTTTTGAAAAAGTTGTGTCCGCGGAAAAAAAATCCGCAGTTTAACTATAAAAAATACTATGTATAGCTGATCGATCCATTGTAGTGATCTGTCATTTACTAGTCCGCGGCATGGTCTATCATACATGTTTAAAGTACGTAAAATGTTATCTGATTTTTGTGTGGTAACCTCTTGTAGCTTAGGCCCAATGACCGGACCGGACAAGGGGTGTTACACAATATTTCAAAAAATGTTCTACTATTATATTGTCCTTACCAAAAAGGACACCTCTAAAAGAAAAATGAGTTTAAGAAAAGTAACTTTATAACTTTTCCCTTAAGTGAGGGACAATTGTTATGCATATAAATATTATTAAATCTCATCAAGGGTTCACTTGTTACATCTTTTATACCTTATGGCCCTTTAAATGAATAAACTATCATTACAATGGATCGACACAAAAGACAATCTCTTATTTTTCCTCTAAAAGGGTTTAAGAAGAGGGGGGAACAGTGACAAATCTAGAGAGTTGGTAGGGGTCGACCCCCTCTAAAATGCAAAATTTTACATTTAGACTCATTTATAATTTATAAAATTTTAAATTAGTAATGATAAAATTATACTTTAACCTTCAAAATGATAAAAAATTAATTTAATCCTTTAAAAATTATAAATATATAAACTATTAAAATGATAATAAAAATATACAATTTAATTTCGTCTAAAAAATTTCTTTGACTTCGCTTTTAGGAAGGAGGGGATTTTTCTTCTCCAATATTCTTCCTCATCAAAGGCCTCTCCTTCCTCTCTAGATCAACCAAGCTGGGATATCTATGGCCACATGCGACTCTCCACCTAGTACTAAATAAAGTTAACCGACCAGAATCACCGGCTCTCACTTTGCGCATCAATAGAGTGTTACTCTCCTTTCCTTTCTTTTTTTCCTTTTGAAACTTCTTTTCTTTCTTTTGTTTTAATGCAATCCAAACACAGGTAAATATAGTTGTTTAATATTTATTGCTCTGCTTTCAGTCGAATTTAATCTTAAAAGGCCGAACATGTTCTAAACCCAGAGAGGGACCTTAATCTGGTTCCTGTCAAAATGGGTTCCAAACGGGTTTGTTTGTATTGCATGGTGGGAGTGGGACAAAGCCCAATTAATTGAACGGGTCAAATATACGAACTTGGGCAAACGAATACCCGAAAACCCAGGACGACTTACCGAATTATTTTGACATCAAGCGTAGTACTAACGTTGTTTTAGTCTCTGCTCATTGATCTCTTCCACTCTTCCAGTTTCTTCTTCTTTCAGTTCTTCCACCATTGTAAATGCAGGATCCCCGCCACCTTTCTGGGTTTTCTCAATGATTCACAGCTCAAAAATCAGAGTACAAGTAAAAGCAATGAATAACATTGAACTTGGGTTTCTTATATTTCTTCTCCTTTTCAACCTTCTTCTGCCCTTTTCCAATGGTAACAAACAATATATGCTTTCCTCTTCTTTTTTTTTTCCTTGTTTCTATTAGTGTTCGTTTAGCTTCAAAAATTCTTTCATTGGGTTTCTTTCTTTTATTGATACTGTTATCGATTTTGTTTCAAGTTATTCATTCATGACTTAGGGTTGGAGATTAGGCATTAATTGTTGTTATTTTGATAAAAGGAGGTTTCTTTTGGCCTCAATCAATTGAACCGTGATGTTAGCAGGGCTTTGTTTCTTTTATTTGGGTTTAGATAATGGGGTATTTTGTTTCTTTTTT
Organism: Gossypium sturtianum; assembly: GCA_025698515.1. NCBI lineage: Eukaryota > Viridiplantae > Streptophyta > Magnoliopsida > Malvales > Malvaceae > Gossypium > Gossypium sturtianum. Next base: position 5,325,082 of record CM046950.1, read on the forward strand.
CTTTTTAGTTTGTTAATTTTAAGCTTCAAAGTTAGCTGATTTACCCATGTGTACGTGTTAGATTACTCTGTAGATTGCAGATATTTCTTTTAAGCATGTTGTGTTTTTACTTTGAAGAGCTTCTCATTCAATGGTCTTCCTTAAATACAACAATTTATGGTTCTAAATTTTGCCTACAAAGCTGCAGCATGTTAGATTCATTTGTTTTGTATCGACCAGGAGAAGCCGGTGGTCTTTGTGTATCTCAAGGTGGTCGCTTTCCGCCCTTCTCTTCTGAGGGGAAACCTCCTAAAAGGGTGGGTAAGGGACACAAGGATTTGACACTCTGTAGGGTGTTTCGGAAAAAGACTTGCTGTGATGCTGCCCAGACACATCCTGCTTTGCTTTCTATTAGGAGGCTGGCTTTAACAGGTGAAGCCAGTGAAGAGTGTTTGCATTTGTGGGAATTGCTGGAATGTTCCATATGCGATCCACGAGTCGGAGTTCAGCCTGGACCCCCACTTATATGCACATCCTTCTGTGATAGAGTATTTCAGGCCTGCTCTAATGCTTACTTCTCAATGGATGCAAAGACACAGGTAGACTCTTAAGTCACCATGTAAAGATCATATACTAATGGGGTCGGGGGAGGGTTGCGTGTTTATAAAGTTTTAATATATCCTCTGAAGAGCTATCGACACTTAGGTTGTAATAATTTGATAGCTAGGATGGTTGCTTTCATGGTGCTTCCCATCATTCAATGAAGTCGGATATCTTCTCTGTTGTACATTAATGTGTTTGAGCGTTGGAGCTTTATTTAGTTTTGCTTTGTGTCATACTGGTTTAGTATCTTCTCAATTTAGATATTCTCCTAGATCTAATTCAAATGAAGAAACTTTCTTTCAGGTTCTAGCACCATGTGGAGCAAATGACTTTGTTTGTGGTAGAGCATCTGAATGGGCATCCAATGGAACAGAATTATGCCTTGCTGCAGGTTTCCGTGTTGAACAATCCGTTGGCATGCATGGTGGTATTGAAGAAGTGTCCTGTTATGGTGGCAAAGCGAGTCTTGATTCAATTGCTGATTCATGGGGAGCTTTACGATCTGAGAAACCCCACAAAACTGGGAACTCTGGGCTCTTAGAAGATTTCCAGCAGTGGCTCCAGGATATGCCATCTAATGAAAGAGTTTCTTGGGCAGTAGGAGGCCTTGTTCTTACAGCGGGCCTACTTTTTATAAGGTTCTGTTACTTCCTTCTTGTGAATCATTAAGTTTTCCTCCAGGCATCCAATTTTTTTTTCAAGTTTTATTAAGTTTCCTAGAAGGATATCCATGTCTGGAAAAGTATTCAATTCTAAGTGGACTTCATTTCAAAGTGTATTTAATCTGTTTGTAGGTTGTCTAGTTTTTTCAGTTAATTTTTTGCATTAAAATCTTATAATCATCTACTACTTTCGTAATATAATTGACCGAGCAGCAAAAGAAAGAGCCATAACCAACGCCAAAAGCTTGCAGCTATTCAACGCGCTGCTAGGAGACTAGAAGTCAAGATGAACCCGACACCCACTTCTAGTCAAGGAAATAGGAAAGGGAATCGAAGATGAACGTTACTGCAGTTTTTGGAAATGTCATAGTGAAATCTGTAAGTATTCAGTACTTAAAATCTTCAATGGTTTTCATTCCCCGCCACTGTTGTTTACGCGTTTCTTCATTTCTTTTTGGTATTTTTTCAGGTTGGCATATCTACAAAGTTCACTTCTCCGCTCGAATGCTAGACTGATCAATATTTTTGTGAACCCTCCTCCATTTGTACCAGACAAATATATCAAAAGTTATACATTAGTATAAGCCTAATTTTGCAGTTCCATTGTGAAATCATAGCAAAAATAAAAGTTTGCCTTTGCTGTTTCCCAAAACTTTGAATCCTCCGTTGTAGTTACTTAGATATTGTGAATCATTGTCCTTGATATGGATAGATATAGAAATAACTATATTTTAATGATTTGTGATGTTTTAAGAACTTGTTTAGGGAGGCAATAAGAGGCGTAATTTGTAGCTTTCAAGCACAACCTTTATCAAGGTCCAAAATTTAGGTAAGTTTTCATAGATGGTTTTTTCATAGAAGCACTTGATTTTACAGCAGTTAAAAAAGGTATATGGTTCCTAAGTAAACCAGAAATAGGGTGATTACTAAGTATATTCAACACAAATCAAGGCAGATCCATCCATTGATTGCACACTGAGTGATTAGAAAACTGTGTCCAATGCAAAAACAAATTTGTTATTGCACAGAAGAGAAAATGGGTGGTTAATTTACAGACTCTTCCGACGACTTCGTTTGCAAGTAACAATCTTATGGAAGTTTACTCATACAATGAAGTAATCGGATTTTTTTTCAATTCAGCTCGTCATATTTCGGGTTTGAGCAGAATGACATCCCTAGCAAACCCTATTCATGGAACATCAAAACTTTCCCATCTTTGGTGGCTGTTGAGAATACAGATACAACAAAAGAAACTGTAATCAATTGAATGTTTCTCTGAACCTGCAACATATGATAGCATTGCTCAGGTGGACATACGTACCTTCTTCAGGGGCTTAGAACCGCTAGGTAACGATTTATTATCAGCTGGTTTCAATATCTCAAAGGAGCACACAAGATCTTCATTAACACTCAATAAAGCACCAGCATTGTCAAACTCTCCACCATAGTTTGGAGCTGAAAATATTGTTACTAATCTTCGGCTAGCGAAGAACTCGTAGCCGTCCTCCACAACCTGCAATTCAAAACTTATAAAAATCTCAATCTAAACAAATTAAATGAAATAACTAATAATGACCATATTGTAATGACCATATTGGTCATATTTTGAGGGCAAATCCAGGAGCATGTGTCGCAAAAGAATGTCTGGTGGTAACTTTGATGTCATCGAAATGCATGTTATCGTCTAGCCTTTTCCGACAAGTAAACTTTTAGCAATACTGATGCTAAGAAATTTTATTGTAAAAGCATTTCCATGCAACCAAAGACAAGAGATGCTAGATCATTTAACTTGACCGGAGTTTGTAAACAATCTTTGGGGAAGGTCAACTAGATAGGAGTTTCTAAGCAATAGATGCAGGCAAAAACTAGATTGGTTAGTGTTCTAGCTTGAACTTAAAGGTTCCATTGCATACACAAACCTACAACCATTCATAAAAGTTCTAGGTCGAAAGAAACCGTGCTTACCTGATGGCCTCGACAAATGAGATCAAGGTCACTCTTGTCCAAAAATTCAGCAACTACATCAGCTCCAAAAGTAGATGAAATTCCTCTATCACTGTCTGCCCAGCCCTTGATCTTCGGATCAGGATCGGACCAAAGTAGATCGCAGAGAAGACCATTATCGGGAACCTCTGTTGGCCTTTGAATTTCCTTTATTTGATCCAAATTTTCCAACTCCGAAGACAACCCTCCGTGCATACAAAGTATCTTCTCATCAACGAGTGCAGCCACCGGTAAACTGTTAAAGCAATCTGTAAATGTTTTCCAAAGCCTAACATTGAATCGCCTTTTACACTCATCATAAAATCCGTAAATTCGATTGATCTTCGCATCTTCATGGTTTCCCCTTAAGAGAAAAACTTTGTCGGGATACCGTATCTTATAGGCCAAAAGCAAACATATCGTCTCCAAACTTTGCTTGCCTCGATCTACATAGTCCCCAAGGAACAGGTAGTTTGTCGCAGGAGGATAGCCACCAAACTCAAAGAGTCTTAAGAGATCTTGGTATTGTCCATGAATATCACCTGTATAAGGCCTATATGTTAGAATTTATCGAGCAGAAGGTCGGTTAAGTCGGTCAGTTCAGGCTTGCTTCATAATAGGCATGAGTTCAAGACAAAATATCCCATTATAACAACATCAACAACATAGGAGTCAAAATATTTGCTGCTCAACTCCTTAGGAAAGAGATTAGTTCCCAAATTACCAAAGAAAAATCCCAAATTGGATACAAAGTTCATCTAATTCAACCAAGCTATATACTTCATTACAATAATTTTCAACACAAATTGGACTTATCCAAAAAACCTAAATAAACTCTCATTCCATGAACTTTCAAAACAAACTGTTTAGAACCAAGCCATATCCAAATGAACTAAACATACAAATTTATCTCAAATTCACTTCAAAAGTTGATGCTATCAAAGTGTTAGCAGGGAAAACAATCAATTCCTCAAATAACAACAGCCAAAAACATAAACAATTTCATAAATAGATAGAAAAGAGAGAGAGAAGGAGAGAGAGAGCTGACCACAGATTCTAATGGGGGCATGAATCTGAAGTAGATTAGGCTGTGAAAGGAAGATTTGACGAGCATTAACACAAAGCTGACGGATCTCTCCTTCAGAAAGCTGAACCTGTTTGCTTCCTTTACCTTCCAACAACCTTCTTATTATATCATCCAATACACCCTGATCCATCATTCCTTCCATTGTCATCATCATCATTTTTATGCTTCAAAGTCTTAGAGATAAAAACACCTACTCAATTCCCTTCAATTTTTTTATTGGGAGATACTATAAAGAAAGGGTATCGACAGAAAGGGAGAAGAAATGAACCAAAAAAAGACTTAATTTATATATATAGAAAGAAAAGGGTATTGTTTGAAACTTCAACAAATAAACACACACAAAAAGAAAAAAAGAAAAAAAAACCTTTTTACATGAACAAAGGGAAATAAGTAAAGGTCAACAAAAAGGACAAAATAAAATCTTTAACAGGAAAGGGTAGAAATTTATGTAATTGAGTAAAATAAAAAGGCTCAACCTTTACAAAAAGGAAAGAAATTGATGAAGAAAGACAATAATTCATGGATGTTGGCTGTCAAATATTTTGAAAAAAAAAAAAGATTCAACATTGCCAACAGTTTGAAAGCTTCAAACTTCAAAGGCAAAGGGTATTTGGATGTAAAAGGAAACACCAGAAAAGGTAAAAGATATACAATGGGACACTTCCTTTGGAGTTATAAAGAGAAAGAAAATTAACCCAGATCAAACAATAGATTATTTAACCTTGTAGACAGATGGGGTCCACTAAATGGGGTCGTTGGTAGGCGGTAGCCATTAGAGTTATGCCATCTTTAAAGAGAAAACATGGAAATGGCTCCAACTATAGCTGTTTGGTCATAATAGTTCTTCATAATTTTTATCAAGTACATTAGGTATCAGAAATTATTAGTTTTCTGTCAGATTTTGGGTTTTGTTTTTTATAAACTGGAAAATGAAAAACAATCTTGACAATATATATACACATACATACATATATACATATGTTATTTGCCAACAAATTAATAATCCCAGATTTAAGGTTTTGATTGCTTGTAACTTTATATTTACTTTAAGTTGTTTAGTATTTATCTAAAACTTGCTTAAGATGTAAGAACTTACCTCTATTATATTATATTTTCTCAGCTTTATGCAAAAGACCTGGTGAAATTTGGTTGTCTCAAGCTTCCAAAAACTTGAAAGGATTTGGTTTAGTTTTGCCATCAGTCCCTGTACTCTTCAGATTTTTTAAATTTAATCCATTTACTTTTAATCCCAGTGATTTAGTCTGATTTAATAATTAAACTGCAATTTATAACACTATTAATGAACTTTGAATATATGAAATTATAAATTTAATATAATTTAATTAACAAAATTACCAATTGGACTTTATTGTTATATGGGATAAATATCAAAACTGTACATGAAGTTTGATCTAATGTACAATGTCATACATAAACTTTGATTTTGTGCAATTTTATACATGAAATTTAGATTTGATTCAATTTTTGCAAATCACTAACAACACTATTGAATTACCACCATTTTACTATGAAAATTCATATGTAAATTTGACAATTATCTATTTTTATATCAAATAAGTTGAAGATAAATGTATGTATTATATTAAAATACTTTATGCTTGTCTAAGTTTGGTTTGGCCCGAAATATGATCTTAAAATTTTATCTAAATCTGTGCAAAAGACTAACCAAAGCCCATTTTAGGTCCGTCCATATTATTTTTATTTTTTTAAATATTTATATTATATTATTTAAATATTTAATAATTTTATATACTTTTTATTTATTGAATTTTTTTATATAAGCATCTTAAGATTATTTTAATGTTTACATTAGAGTAATATTATATATTTAGTATGGTATATTTTTTTAATGTATTCTAAATTACATAATATATAAAAATAACATAATATAAAATATTATAAACTTAAAAACAAGCCGGGCTGGACCGGGTTCAGGCCTTGAATGTTAACGCTTGAGTCCGGCCCACAGTTTACAAATGGGTTTAATTTTTTTGTCCAAACTTATTTTTCGAACTTAATATTTTTACCGAAAACTTCTCAGATTTTGAGTGAATCTTCAAATCTGGACGAGTAGCTCAACCCATTATCACGTCTATACGATACCCCTAAGACCCTCTTGATCTAAGGAAAACCCCTCGCACACATCCATCAGCCTCTTGTTAAGTCGTTCAAGTCCTACAATATTCTGAGCTGACACTTGCCAAACTACCCTGGTATCTAAGGACCAAAAAGAGGACCCATAGGCTATAGCTAACTTTCCCGCTCCCTATACATACCTTCCAGGACAAATGGTAAATGAAGGCAAGAAGAACTTAATCCCCTACTGCTCAAATTCTAACTATATGATTATCCCCCAACCTTCATAAGTAGTGGCTCTCCACATTTTTCACAGTGCCATCCCATTTTATGACATAGCTATACTAAACTTTAGAAGTAACCAGCCGGCATTAACATCATAATTGAAGGGGGGAAAACCCTTTCTGTGTGCATGGTTAGATGTAATCATGATGTTAAAACAATGGAATTAATAAACATTATGAACAAACAAACCTGAAGAACAAATCAAGCAAAATTATAAGCAAACATCAAAAAGCAAACAATTTAACAAAATAAGCCATCATTCATTCATTCCATTGAGCAAGAACACCAATAAAATTCATGTGACAGAGTTCAATACATCAAATTATCCCCTCATTCAAACTTGGGTTCTAATCAAGCAGAAACAAAAGGGATTTCCCTAATCTTCCTTACTTTCTGATCATTGCATATAAGCTTACATTCACACTGAGGGCTGTCTTCAAAACTATCCATAGGAAAACCAGCACCAGCAATCCCTACTGAGAATTCAAGCTCATCCCCATTCCTTGACACTTCAACAACATTAACCCAGAAGAAAAGGAACTTCACACTTATACCTTCCAATCTTGCAAGCTTCCCATTTGAAATATACCCTGTAATGGTATTCTTGTATCTCAATTTATAAGTCCTTTGAAGAGTAAAGGTACAAGTACCATTCAAGAAAGCTGAGAATTCACCTGTTATAGGGTCTAGATCATAGCCAGTAACACCTGCTGGGAGAAGACCAGCAGGGAAGTTGAAATCCCTGAGAACTTCATAGGCTGTTGGCTTATTGTCTTCGAAGGAGATTGTCTCTGAGACAAAAGATTGAACAATTAAAAGGTAAAAGAAGAGAAATTTTGGTGAACATATGAAGAAACAACCCATTTTTCTCACCTTCTCTTTTCACTTCCTTCCCTTGTTTCTTCCATTGCTGTTCTACATGTGTTTACATATATAGAAATCTTGCAATCCAAGCTATGGGGTGTTCTTTTTCAATCAAGAAAACAGTACTTGAAGACATGTAGACAAAGAGGAAACTGACCAAGTATTTTCCTTCATCAACAAGATTCTGCAAAACAGTGTAGCATTAAAGAGTATCTGTTTCATTTTGGAGCTTGAAAAGTACTTTTATGTTCAGCCGAAGGAACCTTAAGAAGGAACCTTCCCATGCCGTTTATTTCATCTTTTTTCACTCAAATTAAAGTCATAACTATACCAGAAAAAATATAAAAATCCAGAACCACAAGAATGAATTCTACCTCTAAATTCTTGAAAAAAAAAAAATCTCTACCTTATTAAATAATATGATAATTGATAAATTTAAGTTGTTATATTACACTTAAATTTGAGGTTTAATATTTATATTTTAATTTTAAACATAAATTTCAGTTCCCCTTTTTTATTCATTTTTAAAATTTTAAGTTTAAATTATACTAATAAACAAACCAGACATTAAATTTATAATCTTTCATAGTTTGGGACCTTGGATACATTTAAATTTTACAATTTATTATCTTCGAAGTGGAATTTCCAAACTCAATTCCAGTGGCAGAGTTAGGGGTGGCAGATGCTCGGGCTCCCCTAAAATGATTTTTTTTTTTCATTTAGACCCTTTATAATTTATAAAATTTTAAATTAGTAATGGTAAAATTGCACTTTGACCCCTCCAAAAATAATAAAAATTTGATTTAATCTTTTAAAAATTATAAAAAGATAAATTATTAAAATAGTGAAATTACATTTTTACTACTGCAAAAATATACAATTTAGTTCTAAGCCCTGAAAAAAATTTTCTGAGTCCCCCATTGAGTTCACCTTCTCCCAAAAGTGGGGTCTAAAATTAGGGAACCACCAAAACTCTTTTTTATTTCTTGAAAAAAAGAAAATAAAAATAAATGGCACTAAACCCTATTTCTCTATTTCAAAAACTTATCAAATTATTTCTAAAACCTTTTAATTTTATGAATTTAATTCCTCTACTTTTTAAATTTTAAAAAATCAAATCCATCTATTAACATTGTTAAAAATATTTTGTTAAAAATCAGGTTCATTACAATATCATGTTTTTTAGTTACATTGCTTCAAAGTGTTCAAAATGTCACGTTAACAAGTTTAGAAAAAAAAATTCAGGTTCAACTACTGACGATTGGACTTAAATTTTGAAATCCGAAAAATATAGGGACTAAATTCTAAATTTATGAAGAGTAGAGAGACTTATGGCATATTTTAACCTTTTCTAAATCAATCATCCACCAAAACCTGAAATTGGGCCGGATATCAGATCTATGAATCTTGGATCCCCTAATAAAAGAAAGCCCGTTTATCAATAAAGGACCATGATCCAAATCAATAAACCCAACTCTACCTAATTACCCAATTTCACAAAATACAAATTCAAAAACCCTAACCCTTGGTACTCAGTCAGACCCGGCGCTTCATCCACTTCTCCACCACCGTGAAAGCTCCAGCAATGGTCTCTTTCCCTCTTTTCCCAGTTTCATCTTTTTTTACTTAAAAACATGAAAAAAAACAAGTTCTAATATTTCTCTTGTTTTCTTCGTCTTTTCATTAACAGGGGATTGATTTGGTTGCAGGAGGTAAGAGCAAGAAGTCCAAAAGGACAGCTCCCAAATCCGATGATATTTACCTTAAACTTCTCGTCAAGGTCTTACCTTTTATCTTCCACTCTCTGTATAAAAAAAAAAGTCTACTCTTTTTTTTTTTGGAATAAATGATCTGATTTTTGTTTTGGGTTATAGCTTTATCGTTTCCTTGTAAGAAGAACTGGGAGCAAATTCAGTGCTGTGATATTGAAACGCTTGTTTATGAGCAAAGTTAACAAGCCTCCACTATCTCTGTCTAGGCTTATTCAATTCATGAAGGGAAAGGTATTTTATTTGTGGTTCTGGGTTTTTTAGGATCTTTAAATTATTGTTGGTTTGGGGTTTAATACATTTTTGTACATAAATAAATTGTAGGAGGATAAGATTGGTGTTGTAGTGGGGACTGTGACGGATGATATTAGGGTTTATGAGGTTCCAGCTTTGAAGGTTACAGCTCTTAGGTTTACTGAGACTGCTAGAGCTAGGATTGAGAAGGCTGGCGGGGAATGCTTGACTTTTGATCAGCTTGCTTTGAGGGCTCCTTTGGGTCAGAACACGGTATCGATCCTTCTCTTGCATTTTGTTTCGAGTTCTGCTACATTAGTTAGTTCAAATGTACGTATGTTGATTCAGTTGACATTTTTGAGTCCTATTTTTTTTGAAATTTTATTGCTTATTAGTTCATTTATTGAAACTCTTAGGAATTGAAATGCCGGTTTTACTTCCATGCACTATTAAAAAGGTTAAAGCGATGATTTCTTGAAAACATAATGTGCCCGAAGTTTGTCTCTTTACAATGTGAATGTACTAGTTTGTTAAGTTTACTTGTTAAGTATATTGATGCTCTTTTCAATATAACTTGATTAAGTTTAATGTATTTATTCCTTCTTTTGAAATGTAGTCCGGATTAGTTAAACTTTTCTCGATACCGAGTGTTTCTCGGTATACAGAGAAATCAGATACACCCTTTGACTGGAAATGAAATAAGTTATGCATTGTCAAATGTTTCCCATAAAGCCGATCCTTCGGCTTATATTATGTTTTGTGAAAGAAGAAAATGGGGTTTGGATTTATTTAAGCTACTTTCGATGGAACTGCAGGTGCTACTGCGAGGTCCAAAGAACGCTCGTGAAGCAGTTAAACACTTTGGTCCAGCACCTGGTGTGCCTCACAGCCATTCTAAGCCTTATGTGCGGTCAAAGGGGAGGAAGTTCGAGAGGGCTAGAGGAAGAAGGAATAGCAAGGGATTTAGGGTTTAAGCATAGGCTTTGTAGTTGATAATGAGTCCTGTCTGCCATTTTATTACTGCAAACAAATCTTGCTTACTGGATTTAGGGTTTCTCCTGCAGATACTTACCGGCTTTTGTTACGTGTGCATGGATTGTACACTTCTGGTGTGAACATCTTTCTTATTTATGGTATAAAGTGGAGCATGTTTAAGCATTCAATTTTGATTCTAATTTTGAGTTCATCTATTTGAATGCAAATTTGATCCAATTTTACTTGATCTTAAAAAAGCACAAGAATCTGTTTAATTAGACTCAAACGTAGAATCGATTTTAACCTCAAATTATTTGAACCTAAAATGATTTTTCTGAAATAATCTAACTTATTTGAACTCAATGGAATTATCTAAAATTCAAAAAAAATGTATACATGGAATAAATATAAAAAATAAGTTCAAAAAAAAAATTCTAAACACAATCAAGTAAATTAGGGATAAGAATGAAATTTATACATGAAATATGAAATTTTAATTTACTCAAACATCTTTCTTGTAGCTTCTTTGTTTGATCGATGCTACTTTGCATTAGAGTTTACTTTTGTTAAGTTTGATGCCTTGTAAATATACACTTTTTAAAAGTAAAGCTGATTTAGGAGCCCAAAACTGTGATTTCCCAAAATAAAATTCTAGCATGTAACGAATTAAAATTTAATATTTTTCATGTACCTTATAATTTTCTAGTATTTTAAATTTTTTTCATTCATATTGGATCATTGGAGTTTTTGGGTTAAAAATTAGACTAAAAAATAATTTGTTCGAACAAAATTTACAAGTTACTCAAAGAAATTAATAAACGCAAATTTGGTGGTTTCTGTACCGGTTCAACTGGTTCTAGTTGGGCAAAAAAATCAGCTCCGGTTCTTATAGTCGAAAACACCTGGGTCCTATTCCCAATTCAAAAGCAATTTTAAACAGTTTCATTGAAAAGGAATTCGATATCTTTTTTAGACCAATGAATCAACCAGTTATCGATTCATCAATCCATCCGATTGAAGTTGAATAACATTATGTATAAATGATTGTTGCAGTAAAGCACCATAATCCATGTCTTTGATGATGCTTTACCACCGCGTAAAACCCTATAAATTTCAATACGAGAGGGACTGCGTTAAAGATTAACAGTTCAGTCCTTCTATATGTCAAAAGCCGCCGACTTCATTTACCTCAAAATGGAGCTTAAAACATCACACAATCAGGTGGAGTTTTGAGCTATGAGTCTTTTAATGGCCATCAATCTTCCCCTACTTTGCTTCTCTATCTGTTTATACTTTCTGGCATTTCCAAGCATATCGGTTTGGTATTTTGATAACAATAATCCATTTACCCTGGAAAATAATTTCAGTAACTCCAGAAACCAAGAAAATAAAATAAATAAAACAACTTATTTTTCAAAGAGAAATATGTAATCCAGTAACATTGGAGCACATCTCCATGGAAAAATAAACAGGGAGAAAGCTCAAGCAGAAAGGATCAACTTAAAGCATCGCTTTACGCACAGATAAAATCCTAAGAACCATTCACTGCGACAGTGGATTCCCAGGAAGAACTATGTGCGACCAATAAACATTAATCAATTTTTCAAAAAAAATAAATCGAATTATGTAGTGAACTTGGATAGCGCCGCCGAGATTCTCAACAGATTTTGTGAAAACCCTACCTCAATGACCTGGATCTGACGGACTGACCGCGTTTAAATAGATACAGCGATACACTTTCAATGACGATAATACCCTCGTTGCCAACTTCTTATTTATCCTTTTTTTTTAAAATATTTATTATGGAAAATTAATCCATTAACAATTTTTTTTAATTCATCAATCAATTTTATATATATTTTGGCTCAATTAATCCATTATATATTTGAGGTAACTGAAAAATATATTCTTGCAAACAATAACTTGTCACTGGTTCTAATTTGAAGTAATAATATTTTTTTTATTTACATTATATTTAATAAAAAAATGGGAAAATATAGAAAATGAAAAAATAGATACAAAGATAAAAAATGAAAAAAAAAATTAGCATAGTAAGAAAAAGGAAATTTTAAATAATAGAAGTAAAATCATAAATATCATTTTTTTTTCGAATAAATAAATTTATTATTGCTAGTGAATTTGAATATTTTCTTCCCACATTTCAAGAATTTGAAGAAAAAAATGTACATTTTCATAAACCAATGTGACCTACGAATCATGATTCATGAATTCAACTAATTGTAGCGATAAAATCAATTTATTCAATTAAAATACAAATATTTAAAACGTTATTATATTAAATACGTAATTATAATTAGTTAAAAGAATATATATTTCGCTTAATAGTATAGTCTTCAATACACGAATAAAAGGTAAAAACCTCAAATACCAAATCCAAATTGTGGCTATTTACATGTAAAAAATAAACCCAACCTTATACTTTGTATCAGTTTCTTATTCATTCATGAAAATGCGTCAGACCATAAAAGAGAAAGTATTGTATGTTTATGTATGAAACAATAACGTCGCATCATCTATAACTCTTTTCCAATAATTTAATATCACATCAGCATTTTCATATTAAATTTTAAGAATTTCATCCCTAAAAAAATCAAATCCAAATAAAAATCATGAAATTGAGAATAAAATTGTTGATGTGACATTAAACTATTGAAAAAATTAATATCATTGTTTCATACAATCATTTCTCGACCATAAAAACTACCGGTTTCCGATTAAAATTCTACACTGGAAAAAACTATAACCTATAATCAACCATCAAATATAAAAGAAAGAGACCAGACAATTGAATCTTGTTTTTTCAACACTGACAAAAACTATAACCTATGATCAACCATCAAATAAACATCTCAAATATGAAAGAAAACAGCAAACCCATAAAATACAACACACCAAAATCTGATGAATTGACCGTTTTTATCACAAGGCTTCAAGCCTACATTCCCTCAGGACTGAGGAAAATTCAACCTTTCAGTGTGACGTCGAAGCATGATAACATGTTCTCCAAAACGATAGTTCCCCTGATCTTACATTCATGATGCAGTTTGAAATTTGGGCTCCACCAAGTCAATCGAAACTAGCATTTAAGAACTTCAACAACTCATTTCTTTTACTCTCGGCCGCTTTATCTTCCTTTGACTTGTCGAGTTTCAAGAGAATCTAGAATGATATAACAAGAACAATAGTAGAGTATGAATTACCATGAGTGCCTGTATCATTATATCTGCAAGTTACATTGAGACTACAAACAAATCCTTTCTGCATCCGCAGCAAGATTGGGTTACCTTTTTGCCAGAGACCGCACTGCGACGGGTACCATCATCCTTGTCACGCCCAAGAAACTGTATAAAGCATATGAAGGTTAGTATGGGCCATAGAGAGAGAGCCAGGGAGAGGGGAAAATATCATGAACCACTAGACAGCAAAGGACCTTAGAAAGCTGCACGGGACTGCTACTCCGTTCATCCTGCTGCTTCTATATATAACTCCAATTGCCAGGACAAACCAGACCCAGAACAATAATCCAAGTCAATTGCACCCAGTCATCATGTCACAGACCCCAGCTCCAATTTCGAAGAGCCAATCCATAGAACAGGCAAACGTATTATAAGCACCTCGGAAATGTCATGTTATAAGCATTCTCAAAGGTAAATTAATACTGGGAATTTCAAATCAATATCCACAAGAATAAACTAATGAACCAAAATATTAAAAACTTCAGCACCATCCCACCAGATGGATATGCAAGGAAAACAAACCAAATCACCAGAAAAGCAACAGTTTGAAGAATCACAACTTAGATATACCATGCATAATTATACACTTTGTGGAGGGAAAGATGTATGGATGCAAACATAGTGAATAGTGTCCTACCTCTTTAAGTTTGTTCTTCTGACGTCTATGTCGATAACTCTTGCTCCGTTCTTTTTCCTTTGACTAAAGGCAAAACAGTAACAAAGTGAACCTTATAGGTGACTGCATTAAAACAAGAAGCACAAATGGAGCACCAAAACCTCACCTTCTTTTGCCTTTCACTTTTCTTGTGCCTCTTTGAATGACTCGACTCAATGTCGCTATCCAAAGAACTGTTACTCCTGCTATAATTAAGCAGTCTTAGAATATCAAGAAACCTATCTGTGTGTAGGTTACTAGTAGGCAAACTAATAAAGAAACAACAGTTTCATATAATTTTACAAACATCCATGTATAGCATAAAAGGTGATTAAACAAAATCTTTAAAAAGAATGGCGACTTGTTCTTGCCCAGAATTGCCCAATATAAGGTGCTTCACTTGGAAACTCCAAATGTTTTCAATTTTTTTTGGCTAATTCAAATACCTTCAATTCCATTGGTATAAAATACATGTTGGACAAATCAATCCAGTGTACTATAAACAAATTCCATTCGATGGCAATAAGCATAGGCAATTCTATCCTTTGATTCATGATCACCCACATTAGATATACAAGAGAAGCCATAACTTGGATTAGTTTTCGAGGTTCAAGCCTCTCCTAATCTTACCTTAACCCGTCAAAATTAAAGTTAGAAACGAAAGTAAACAATTCATTACCATCTTAACACGAAAATATATAGTTTAAAACCACGAAAAGGTTCCTCAAGAAAATTCCAACTATCTTAGTCCTTAGATATAACACCTAACCCAAAACAGCAATTAATAACAAATAATGTTAAAAGTATATATTTTTATTCTTTTTTACCTGGAGGAATCAGAATCGGAAGAAGAGTAAGAATCGGAAGAATGACGGTGATGCTTCTTCCGACGTCGTTTACCAAGCGAACGACTCTTCTTTCGGATCTTGAGAGAATCTCTGTCTCTGTCGCGGCGGTTAGAGCGATGACGACGTCTTTTGGCGTGTGAGGATGACGTGTCAGACAAGGAATCCGAGGAAGAGTACGACGTGGCTGAGGACGACGAGGCCGCCATTGACGCACAAAAAAAAAAAAAAAAAAAAAAAAAAGAGAATTTTTTTCAGGGTTTTCAGATTTGGGAGACTTTTAGGAGGCAAAGGGCAAACCTTTCCCCTTTGTTTTATTTTTAAAATTTTTTCCACTAATTTCTTTTTGGCTTAATTCCAGTTTAGTCCTTGTACAATAAGTAAGTTATCAATTTCACTTTGCCCTCACCTATCACAACTAATGTCCAAATAAAATTCAAAGTAATCACCTTCCTATTATGATTTGGAAAATCTTCTTCTCCTTGCATTCATATTCTTTCGACTATTTAAGCATATAAACCCTCTAGAATCAAGTTTAACTTTTTAAATCTCTCTACAAAAATAATGTTTTTGAGCTGCTACAATGGAAACATTTCATCATCCAAATCACCCCGATAATCTTGATCAAATTTCTCTATATTAATTTGAAAGATCTGTAGATAATAATACTATTAATATAGATGATTTTCCAGAAGAAATCGAAGACGATGATAATATTAGTTTTTAAAAGAAGATGATGATGATGATGACAAAGATTACTTTAATGACCATCAATTTCAGATAGATTGTTTTGATAATCACCCTTTGTTCAAACGAGATTATCATGTCTCTTATTGTCTACACAAAACACTGATTTAGAAGTTGGAAATAGAATTATTACACCCAGCATGGCTCTTGAATTTATAATCGAAAATCAAATTCCCTTGTCTTTACAATTTGAGATTCATAACTATTTGAAATTGTGGTTTTGACATTCAGTGAGCATGTTACAATTCAGGGAAATTTTCCCTTTGTGGGGTTTTGGAATTCAGTGAGCATGAAGATGGTGTAGTGTTCTTACTGGATTGGATGATAAATTTGTAATGTCAATTTTGCTCCTGCTTTGAATCTTATTGCGATTAAACTCAAATTTCCAAGTTCGAAAATTGGGAATAGGCCAAAATTTCAAACTCTTTAGATTTTTATTTTTATTTTTATTTTTAATGTACAAATATTTTTATTAAAATTGTTGCAACTTAATAAATGAAAAATTAGGGGTGAGCAAAACTCGATTCAAGTTAAATTTTACGATTCAAATAATTTGAATAACAGATTGATGTAAATACCCTTTAGTCCCTATCAATTTAAAAAAAAAACAAATTAGTCTCTCTCAACAAAAAGTACAACAAAAAATTCATTTACATCGACGGAAGTGAATTGGAGTAATATAAATCATTTCTTTGAATAATAAAAAAGAAAAAAAATCTTTCAAGGTATTAATTTATATATTTCTATGTATTATATATATATGTGGAGAAATCCATTTATACCGACGTAAGATTAAAATAATTTTATATTTTAATGATAAAAAAATACATAACAAATTGAGGAAGAAGATGTAATTGCCAAAGACTTCAACTCTAGATTTCAAAAGCCAACACAAAGCTCTTAATCACTAGTTTCTTTGGATTGTTAGACATCAAAATCATAGATTAACATGAAAAGTAAAATTAGTTATGATAGTAAGGTAATTGAAATGTATGATTACTTAGTATATATATATATATATATATTAGAGTTATATGTCAAGTTTGTTGATATAGAGAAATATGGTTCGAGTTTGACATAGTCTCAATTAATTTATTTCGAGAACAAGAAGTAGAAGGTCCAACCACACTGTTGTGCAGTGGTTTCACGGCCTTACTATAAAGCTTATATTAGGAAACATTGAAATCATCAATGGAAAAACATTCCTCGATTTCAGGCTTCGATTGCAATTTTGGCATACTTTCAGAGTTAGCTAGTAAACAGAAAGCAAAGATTCTAACACGACATTCTGTGAGTGCCTTTGATTTGAACATCGAAATGTCGATGCCCTATGCTAGAAACACTTATGGGGGTATGCATCAAGTTACACAGTCATGCCAACCACCTGCACCAGTGAAGAGACATCCAATCCAATACATGATTCAACAACTTGGGTTGATAACGAAGAAGAAGTTGAAACTGATAATGATATATATAATCAAGGAGTTTAGACCCAACGATTCGAAAATTGCATTATTTTCTAAATCAAACATCGTTCCTATCGAACCAGAGAGGGGTGATTCTGATAGTAAAAGTTTGGACAATGTTGAAGGAACCCAACCAGATTTTACGGCGTATGAACCTCCACCCTACATACTTAATTGTACACTCACCGCACATAAGATAATGTGTGTGTTTCAAGTTTACATCTCTTTAAAGCACTGATAAGTGCGAGCTCCAATTTAGTCTCATCGAGCATACAGAATATGTGTACGAATCTCGCCTTATTCAAGCACTGTTTCATAACACATGGTGTTCTTGAACTTAAATTGTGTATATATGTTTCAATAATTCGATCTTCGCCCTAATTATATAAACATAAAAAATTAAAAAAATACAATAATTACTATCAATTTAATAATGATATTAAAAAATAAAATAAATAATATTAACAGGATATAAACATAAAAAAATAAAAATATATATATAATAATTATTAACAACTTAATAATGATATTAACTAAAACAAAAAATATGATAATATTTTTTTATCATTTGTAATTAAGAGGCGACTATGTATTGATGATTCAAACGAATCAATGGCGTTGATATTTTTAAATTTTGTAAGTTTATCATATTAAATATGATTGATTAATTTAAAAAATAAAATAAACTAAAATTTTATAATATTATTAGAATTTCTCTAAATTAACAATTTATTTAACATAAAAACTATGAAAATAAAATAAATTACCTTATATTACTTAAGATCTTTTAAATATGAAAATAAAAAAGGAAGAAATTACTAATAATTTGTAACTGCAAAGAAAAAAAAATGGATTTTTTTTAGAGGTTTAGAGATTAGAAAATCGAGAGAAAAAGAGATTGAGAATGAAAATTAGAAAAGATGGACGAAATTGAATGGAAAAAGATAAGGTGAAGGGTTTATATAGTATTAGAGTTTGAGGGCAATAAAATTTCTAACTTTTGGTCCAATAAAATTATTTTTTAAAATGTTTGTGCATGCCGTACTTCATTTCCTTAATTTTCACCTAATTTTACCCTAATTAAATTTAATATCAAATTTTTTAATTGAAAAAGCAAAATTGAATTACCTAATGGCAGTGTATTGAAGTAAGTGGGGGAGTCAAAAAAGTTAGGAGGTCGAAATTAGATTGTATATTTTTACGATAATAAAAATATAATTTTATTATTTTAATAGTTTATATCTTTATATTTTTTAAATGATTAAATAATTTTTTTATTATTTTTAAGAGGGTCAAAATATAATTTTATTATTATTAATTTAAAATTTTATAAATTATAAAACAACTAAATAAAAAATTTGGAATGCCACATATTGAAGTATTATAATTTACAATCCTTTGTGAAAGATATTTAATGAATAAAATAATGCTTTAGAAATTGGAAGCCTGAATTAAAAAAAGAATGAATTAAATAGAAAAAAGATCATAGAAAGGTTGATCTTTTATCTACCAAATTATTTTAATTAATTGATTTATATATTAACCAAAAACAAAAAACAAAATGAGATAATTGTTCTTGGAAGGAGCAGATACCTTTGCTGCATTGGTAATTTAATATATAATATATAGAAAAATATTATAGAAATGGATAATATAATTTAGAAATTAAGCCTGGATTATTGATTTCGCCTCAACTTTTCCATCGTGCTTCTTGGATTTCTTCCCTTTCTTCTTCCCTTTCCCATGATGCTTCTTCCCTTTTCCATGGTGCTTCTTCCCTTTCCCATCGTGCTTCTTCCCTTTCCCATGGTGCTTCTTTTTCTTGTGTTTATGTTTCTTCAGCTTTATCTCCCCTTTGTGTGCGGCTTTACTAGCGGAAAGATTTGGGGAGATAGGGATCACCCCATTGTTTTCAGGTTTACTAGCGGAAAGATCTGGGGAGATAGGGATCAACCCACTGTTTTCGGGTTTACTAGCGGAAACATCTGGGGAGGTAGGGATGAACCCGTTGTTTTCGGGTTTACTAGCGGGAACATCTGGGGAGGTAGGGATGAATCCGTTGTTTTCGGGTTTACTAGGGGGAACATCTGGGGACGTAGGGATCAACCCTTTGTCTTCAGCTTTACCAGTGGAAAGATCTGGGGTGTAAGGGACTCCGGAATCCTTAATCCAAGCATCGCCGACGTCGAAGAACTTGGGTGGAGTGTAGTTAATGGCCTCTGCCTCGTTAAGCAACCTAACTCCGGCCCATTTAACACGAAGGGAAGTGGAAGCACCAGGGCCAGTGTTATTGAACTCGGCGTATTGGCAAAGATTTGTCGGTTCTTTGGGATCCCAATTGGTCCAACCTTCGGGGTGTACCATATCGTCAATGTAAGTTTGCATAATGATAGCTCTGGATAGCTTACCCCATGGACGACCAAGGAATGCTGGGAATTCGTTCTTCACCGGTGCAAGCTCAGCATCTGGGATGATTTCACTGTCCATGATCACAAAAGCTGTAGGCTGGTTATGGTCCAATCTTTTTTGTGCCGTAACAACGTTTTGTTGTCCTGATTGTGGCTTTCGGACAAGGAATTTGCATTTTTGGAAGACCGCCGCTGAATCGCCGAATACGAAATCGATTGTTCCAGAGATAGTGCATTCACGGAAGAATTGGCGTTTGCTGAATACGTAAAGTGTGTCTTGGTAACCATCTATCGAGCAGTTGTAGAACACTCCAAAATCTGACTGTAACCTTAACGCCACCGCTTGTGCTTTCAATGGCCCGGCCGAGTTCTCGAACGCAATGTTCTTGGCAAAAAAGTGGTCTCCATCAACACCTACAAGCAACACATCATATGCAACCACAATTACAATATATATATATATAAATAGAGATAGGGTTGTAGTAGTCTATAAATTTATAATATTTACCGACGGTAGCAGTGAAGTAGGTAGTGGGTTTTCCATCGGGACCGGTACTGATATTACCGGTGATTTTGGTTTTTTCTTTACCATCTCCAACCAGCACAACATGGGTCAAATCGGAGGTGAAATCAATATTCTCAGCGTAAACTCCGGCCTTGACATAAATGACGAAAGGCTTGGTGGATCCGGGGGGGATTCTTTGTTTGGCTTCATTGAGGGTTTTGCAGTCTCCACTACCGTCTTGGGCAACAATAAGATCAGGCTTCAAATCAGTCGACATCAATCTCCTAGCTCCTGCTGGAATTTCGAGATCAATGTCCCTGTGCCCAATAACGGAGAGGTCTTCGCCTTCTTGGAGCATCCGACGGCGGTTCCATTCCTTGTTCCGTTCTAAAAATGATGTCCAATCGGAATGGCCGACAACCGGAAGTCCATCTTCGTCTTGTAGAAGACGGCGACGATTCCATTCCTTGTTTCGTTCTAAAAAGGATGTCCAGTCGGAATGGCCAACAACCGGAAGTCTATCTTCGTCTTGGAGAAGACGGCGACGATTCCATTCCTTGTTTCGTTCTAAAAAGGATGTCCAGTCGGAATGGCCAACAACCGGAAGTCCATCTTCGTCTTGGAGAAGACGGCGACGATTCCATTCCTTGTTTCGTTCTAAAAAGGAAGTCCAATCAGAATGGCCGACAACCGGAAGTTGATCTTCGTCTTGGAGAAGACGGCGACGTTCAAACATTCCGGCAAGCTCCAACTGTTGAAGTTGCTCCGATAACTCACAGGCGATGGCAAGACCATTCCTACTGAGTTGCATCGTGATGTTCAAGAACTTCTTCATTTTCTCCCCAGCTTCCGTTTTTGATTTGGTTTTTTCGAACCCATCTAAACAAGCTTGTTGGTTACTAATTGTAGCACTCAACCAAATCTTCATATCACCCAACAATTTATTCACCGTATTAACTTCTATCTTGTCAACAAGTTCAAGTGACTTGTTAAATTCGCTCATGGTAGAATTCAACAAAATCTTGCAGGCATCTAAAGCACTTCTAGTCCCTTCATCTTTCTCCAGATCCCTCAAAAGGGTGGAATTTGCCTGAGCTTGCTCCACGTACTTCATGGCCGCCTTAAACGCCGCTTGAATCAGGTCTTTAACATCCGTCTTGTTCCCAGCTTCATGTTGGAGCTGCTCTTCACATGTTTTCTTGAAAGTGGTTGGTTGACAAATCATTTTGATAGCCTTCTTGGAGGAAGTAACCTGAGCGTGCTTATCCCCACCTGTGGTTCCGTCGTCGTAGTCGCTGTCCTCTTCTTGGATGCTAACCCCGACCGTCACCGCCACCACCACGGCCACCAAGAGGAAAGAGGAGACCACGATTATAGCGATCCGCTTCTTCCTCTCAGCATCATCCGAGCTCGACATAATCGTAAATTTTTTTTATTAAAAATGAAAACAAAATTGGAGGGGCAGCAAATTCAATTGCCAACTCCTTCGAAGGTAATGAAGCCCCTCCGAAGTGTGGTTGGCTTTTTCTCTTTTTTGATGATTCTTACTTATAAGATCATGTTTCCATTGGAGATGAAGCCTTGCCTTTTATATATTGGATTTTGGTTATTTTTAGTATTATAACTTGAGGTTCCCCTACCACTTCGCAAACTCCAATGATTTTTTAGTTACAAAATTATATTGGTAATTTTTTTATAAAAAATAAAATAAAATAATAAATTAGTTCATCTATTTGTATTGTTAAAATCTAACATAGTTGATAGAATTACCAGACATTGATATGTGACATAGCACGACATAAATAGATAAAAATTTTAATAGAAAGACTAATTTATTTTTTTTAATATAATATATAAAAATTAATTTACTCATTTTTTAAATATAAATAAAATACTATCTAAC
The DNA here is from genome assembly GCA_025698515.1 of Gossypium sturtianum. Lineage (NCBI taxonomy): Eukaryota > Viridiplantae > Streptophyta > Magnoliopsida > Malvales > Malvaceae > Gossypium > Gossypium sturtianum. The sequence continues at coordinate 5,347,406 of CM046950.1, forward strand.
TCCTAACACCTTTATAATAATTTTACCTATTTTATTTTATTTGTTTTTACTCCAAAACCATATGCCATCTAAATAAAGCTATCTTAAGTCATCAATCGTGAATCGGTCTTGCACTTTAATTTATTTTGAGATAATTATGGTGTAAACTAAGATTCTTTTAGTTATACCAGGTTAACAGCTGGAGGTTATAATTGTCAAAACCTTTCATTCAGAATTCAAATCATCATATAAATGGTTGTCAGCATTTCAAATTAAATAAATTATTAATATTTTTTAAAAAAAATTCAGTTGAATCGACTTTTAACCTAGTTTAATTGGTATCAATATTTTTTTTAAAAAAAATATAAATTAATATATCATCCAATTCTCGATTCAACTAATCTGACCGGTCAATACAGGTTGATTCTGAAAACACTGATTATCATCAAGCCAAAAGCGTGTTAAGAATGTAAGTTTAGCCTCAAACTTTATAAGACGGACAGGTAAATATTTATGATATGCATCTCAATTTTTATTATGCATATTTTATTACTTTCATCAATTATATATATTATTTATTAAGTGTTTTACTAAGTTAGTGTCACCCTTTAACTAGGTGACTAACTCAATTAAAAAAATTATAAAAATATTCTTTTATAATTAAAATAAGTAATATTATTCGAGAGAATAATTTAATTTTTTATTTAAAAAACCAATAAAAATATGCTTATGGAGGGATTTAAACCCGAACTAATTGCATTAGTAAAACCTTTAAGTTATCTCTCAGCTAAACATTTATTTTGATATTTTTATACATTTAAATATTTATTATACATTAATTTATATATTCCAGGATAATTTAGTTTTTTTTTTATTTAAAAAATCAATAAAAATATGCATATGATAGGGTTCAAATTTGAACTAATTGCATTAGTAAAACACCATGTAAGGTTTTAAATTATTGGAATTGTCATTCTAATATTAGCCGGTAACAGTATCATGGAGGTCCCTGTACTAGAATTCATATTGCATTTTGTCCCCAATATTCAAAAAATGAGCAAATCAGTTCGTGTACATTATATCAAAGAGCAAACTAATCATTTTAATAAAAAAAATATTTTTTTTACTGTTAAAAATTGCTCTCTGTTTGTTAGCAAGAGGCACACGTGACATGCCACGTATCATTATCTGGTTATTCTGTCAACCATGATAATTTTTAACCGTATAAATGGATGAAATTTTTAAGAAAAATGATCAATTTGTTCTTTAATTTAATATACATGAACTAATTTACTTATTTTTAAACAAAGAGAACAAAATACAATCTGATTTTTAATACAGAAACTTCCATGATATACTTACCAATATTAGTCATAATTATCGGATTTTTTGAAGTTATTCATTGAATGATAATTCAAGATTAAAATTTTTTTTTCAAGAAAAACAATGTAAGAGAGTCAATTAACTAATTAACTATTTATTTTCATTTGTAAAATAAAATAACTCTTTATTTTTAGGCACCCAACTCATCATTTATTAACATGAATTCCGTAGTTAAAGCAAAAAGGTTTCAATCACGTAAGCCCCCAAAATAATGAACACCAGTTGCAGGCAACCATTTATTACCTCGAATGAATCTTGCAACAGTGAAGTTAAGAGCTTCAGTTTTTGTCATATTATGGAAGCCAGGCCAATCCACTCTATCACCCGTATCTCTTCCTAAACCATAGTTATCATATTCCCCAAAATAAACTGTACTTAGTCCAAAATCTCCATCCCTTTTTTTCCAACCCTCATCTGCAACCAATCCATCCAAGCTACTACTCATATAAACCGTCCTCGAATACTCCTTCCATGGTCTTCCCAAATATATTTTCGTCAATCCCATGTTTGAGATTAAATCATCATTGGCTCTAATGAAGGAACTTATGATCGATATGCCCGTGTTTTGGCTCGGATCGGTCCTTCCTTGAGCAGTGATGACATCGTCTTGTGTTGGCAACGGTAGTCGAGCGTGTATGTAAGATTCTTGTATCACAGCGGCCGCATTGCCGAATATGAAATCAACGGTGCCTAAAATATGGCAGTTTACGTAGAATTGTCTGAAAGAGTGGACGTATAAGGTATTCCGGTATCCCTCGAACGTGCATCTATTAAATATGGATTGATCGGCTCCGTTTAGGACAGCGACGGCTTGGTACTTGCTCGGTCCAGCTGTGTTTCGAAATGTTATGTCCACTGCAATAAATTTCTTCCCAAAGACAGCTGCAGGTACAGAGAAGTTATACATTACATATGAGTCAATAAAATGTGAAAGTTTTAAAAGCTAAATTATGATTTTTACCGAGTGTTGCTGAACTGAATGTGGTTGAGCCATCGCCAACGCTGCGATTTCCGGAGATTATCGTGGGGTTGGTGCTGTGACCGCCTACCAAAACCAAGTTCTGTTTATACTTTGGTATCGAAATGTACTCTTCGTAGACACCGGTAGGTATGTAAATCACATAGTATTCGTTGCTGTCACCGGTAACATTCGGCATCGCTGTGATGGCATCGTTGATGGTTTTGAATTGGCCATCTCCATTATGACTTACCATCACTACTTGTTTCACTGTAATTTTCCCATTTGTTAATGTCTTAACATCCCTTTTCCCTGTTGCATATTCATAAATTGTTTGTTTATCGTTAGAAGACATAAACACAGATAAAGGAGTGTAGGTATCATCAATCAACTTGTGAAAAACATGGTTTCTTTCTGGTTTGGTCGAGCTATGAACCCAATGCTTTGAAACTGCAAGAGAAACACTGAAGCTCTTTGTTCCATTAGATTGTAAAAACCGGTCCTTAATTCTCGATGCTGACGGTGTCGATTCGAGTGCTTCGAGACATGTTTCTACGTTAGTCAAAGCAGCGCTAAGCAAAGCGTGCAAATCATCAGCCTCGACGCTGTCTAAACTGTCGGTAGAAGAATTGATTCTGTCTGATATTTGTGACAAGAAATCAACATTCTGATCGGCTAGAAACCGGCAATCCTCAAGGGCTTGTTTTGACGTCGAATTCAAAGGGTGTGCGAGGAAATGCTGATTGATTGAATCGAGGAAAGTACGAGCATTCAACAAGGAATGATGGATCGAGACCCTGCCATAGTCGAAGGTGTTGAACAACTTGTTAGAAGAAAAAAGGTATTTGCAGAAATCTGCATGTGGGGTGTGTTTGCAAATAGAGTCTGTGTTAAAGGATGAAGAAGGAAAGCTAGCAACAGATTCAGAGAAGAGAATGGTGAGAAGAAATATGATACAAAGGGCTGAAACCTTCATTTCCATGGCCATGAAGATTATTAAGAGCTTGATGATGAAACAAGCTTCTATATTACACCTATATATACATATGAAAGTATTAATTAGTTACGAAGTTCATTAAAAACCTTGGGAATTCAATGCATCGGTTTTTCCTGGATTCAATTTAATTAATTACTATAATTTTATAACTCATGTTATATTTTAATGGTAGTATCTGCAAATAGTAATAAAAAAAATTAAAGAAAAGGGTATTAAAATCCTTTCTCAAGTATTTCTTATGTAATGATCCCTCGCCTGTACAACATATCACCGCCCTCGACCGGTGCCGGTTTCCTTGTGTTACAGGTATCTTCATGTTGTGCCATTACTTGGCTAGCATTCCAATACCAAGGTTGTAGATAAGGTGAAGTATTGGATGAGGATAGTGAAGAAGGATGGAGTACGATGGATCCCCAGTCTCTAGCGCCGACCTTCGCTTCCTTCAACCTCTGTCTTACCAATAAACCGCCGGCATCTTCCTTGGTCATCTCTGATACCGTACGTAATATCGAGATACAAAGTAGAAGGACCAAAATGGCATCTTCTTCGGGCGATAATTCTACCACTAACAGCCTCCAATTAAGCAGTGCTGTTGCTCTTCCTGTCGGATTCTCTTCGGTAAACCTTACGAGAGTCACGAATCCATCATCATCTTCCTTTTCGTCTTCTGCTACTCTGTTTTCGGTTTCTTTATCTTGATATTGCATTTTCCTGCCCCTCAACAACATCACCTACAAAATAATGCTAATTTAAACTATGAACATCTCAGAAGGTGTTCAAAGAAACTAAAACTTGGAACTTACAAATGAATCCGATGATTCTCTACTTTTCAGGCTAAAACTTAGGCTGGAACTCGATGTCGAAGATCCGCAATTTATCAGTAACTCATCTCCTGTTGAAAACTGCCATGCTGCTTGCCACTGATCCGGAGATTCCTTCGGTGTTGCTGTTCCTACAACTTTCTCTGTACTAGATGGCAACAATAACAGCAACAAATGCTTAAATTAGATTCCGCAGCATGAAAAAAATGCCATAAGCAACTGGAAAAGTCTGAGTCATCGATGTTAACAAAAGAAAATCAACAACTAACATGCTTCTTTGTTGAGCATACTACAAAATCGGATGAAGAAACATACCGGGAGCTCTACCGATAGAGCCGGCAACATAAGACCAAGAACCTTCACGAATCTCAATTATTCGATCCTCCCGATTTACGGCAGAAGGAGTTTCAGCTCCTCTTCTCCAAAACCCTTCTCCCACTCTGCCACACAGCATTCAAAAATTTGCATCAAATAGACAGAACAAATGTGCTTTATTTTATCCGGGTATGATAAAACATACCTTATTCTAACAACAAAACACTCTCTCCCAGCATGGTCTAGAACCGTGCGAGACAACCAACGACCTTTCTGGGGCCGGTAATTGTTTAATTTCAAGATCACATCAGATATCATTGCTCCAGAATCATCCGTAACTCTATCCGGGACACATTTCAATAGGTATGGTGCTTGAACTGGGGGAGTTACAGAAGCAACAACTCTTACTTGATCAATTTCTCTTGTCAAAGTAATAGAAGGTGCCCTTAGCAAATCATTCCAAGAAAATGACATTGAGTTCACCAATTTACTTCCTTTGAAGCAGTGACCGCCACGGCCACGAAACTCAACGATCAATCCTCGAGTTCCAAACTCACAGTACAAATGCCAAGCTTTCCGCCATGAATCATACGAAAAATCGGGGATCGATTTATCAAGCTTCAACTCCCTGTGACATCTTACCATCCGGAGACGGAGGAAATTGTGTTTCATGTCCCCATTCGTTGCCTTCATCCGAGCATTGAGCTTCACAAAAATGCATACCTGCATTGTTATGCCACTAAATCAATCTATAAGTACCCGTTTTCGACACATATTTGAATACCCGAGTAAGATACTAAATTACCTCAAGTAGGAATCTTGGGATCATGGACTTATATTTAGTGTTGACATCAACATCTGAAATCTCCCAATAGATTGGTCGCTTGGCCATAGCTATCTCACCTCCAGCTTTTTCATAAGGTTCATCGAAGGTTCTTTCCCAGATCTTGTTTGTTTCTTCCACTTCTTTTTCTTGCACTGTCTCCCATAACCCCACCACCTTCCCCATGTTTTCCCACATGTCCTTCAAATCATCTGCATATGCTATTGGATAGCTCTGCTTCATTGTTCATCATACTCGTATTAGATATTCACCCAAATCTGAGTAATACGATATTTGTTGAAAAGAAAAATCTACCTGGTGTGTAAGCAGCATTAGGAGAATATCCAAAGCAGGCACAAACCTAAAGCACCCATCTCCAAATCTTTGGATCATATATAGAAATCCTTTGTATCTTTGTCTAGCAGCTATCAAATACACTAACTCATACAAATATGGTTGTGAAAATTTTGAGTATAAAAGCTTGTGCTTTTGAACTTCATTGAAAAGATCTTCATTTAGTAATGGTGGGTCCTGAGAATCTGATTCTACTTCATTCTCAAAAGGTTCAGCCGGATATCTTTGAACCCAAATTTCTTTACATCTCATCAATGCATATTCTTCATTTTCCTCATTGAAAATCGATGGTTTTCCTATTAGTTTTGAGAACCTTGACTCGCAATATTTCTTGTAACCAACCTGAAAAAATATGAACAAACAAATTTCATCTTTTTAAGTCAAATTCAAGCTTTCCTATCAACCAAACAGAGTTTACAGTGAAAAATACAAGTAAAACCATTGATTTACAGATCATAAAAGAGTCAAAGAAAATACAGAAAAAAGCCTCTCTTTTTTTTCCTTCTTTCAAGTTTCAAGTAAATCATTTTCTCGCATTTTCCCGTCAACCAAACGGAATTAACAGTGAAAACTTACTGGATTCAAGGTGTGACAAAACCAAACCCATTCAACATCAAAAGGTGGCAAAATCAAAGGAGGCGTTGACCCCTCCACCGTCAGATTAGCAATCAATGGCATCCATACCTCATCATACCTATAACCATATAATCAAAAATAATAATAATAACTCCCATCATCACATTCAAGTATTCAACCTCAACCATCTGATCATATTACTTCTCTTCAATTAGCAAAATATTTTTTTTTAAAAAAAAAAAAAAGCTGACCTCCTTATTGCTTCAATAATAGTTGATCTCTGATGAAGCCACTGACATTCATTAACACTTCTCAAGAACCCAACAATTCGTCTCGCCGCCGACACTAGATCGACACTGAGATGAACCGTGTCCATCTCGGATATATCGCTGAGACACCTTACTATCGACGGCGACAGCACCGACGAGACGTCGTTTAAGGTACTTTGATTAAGACATATGGCAGAGTTGTTCTTTGCTTGAAACATGGATGAAAAGGAAAAGGAGTTTTCAGTTTTTCCTTTTTTGCAAGTAACATCACATGTAATGTAATAATACTGTAATTTAAATAAATAAAAAAAGTGTGCGAAGAACAGTAGTTGAAAGTTTTTCTATACAATGTTGTGGAGGGTGGTAAAGAATTGGGTTAATGCAATTTTTGGCCCGTATAAGCATGTTTATTTTAGTACCTAAACTTAGTAACTAGGTTTATTTTGGTCCCTAAATCTGGAAATATATAATAATTTGATGACATGGCACTTTCGGATTGTTCAATGTTATTAGGTCAACTATTTTTAAGTGATAATATGATGCAATTTTAGAGTACCATGCCATCAAATTATATATTTTTTCAAGTTCAGGATAAAAATGGACTTAATTATTTAGTTAAGGTATAAAAAAGACAAAAAAATGTAGGGCAAACTACACTAAAAATCACTAAACTATTAATAGATTTACGATTAAGTCACTTAATTTTAAAAAAATATAAAATAACTACTGAATTATTCGAAAATTTTTATTTAAATCATTTAACTTTAAATTTTTTTAAATTCTACTAAGGATCAAAATAAATTTATTTTAAAGTGAAATATATATATATATATCGTTGTTAGATTGAAAGACAAAAGTTATACTAACCTTAAAGAAAATGTATTTTAGCCACGTGGCAAAAGGTGGTGAGGTAGAAGGTGGGTATGTGTCGGGTTAGTGTGGAAGAACTTGGATGATTCGTTTACTTTAATAATGATGCTTTTTGTCTTATAGTTGTAATAAATTAATGATGGTGGAAATATCTTTTATCCTAATCTTATATTAAATGTAGTTGGTTAAATTTATGGTATTTTTATAATTTAATTAGTTTTTTTTTATCTGGTGCACGGGTTTATTATATGCAGTGATGGAGTCTGAACTTTTTTTGACGCAAAATTAAATTGTATAAATTTACAATAGTAAAAATGTAGTTTTATTATTTTAATAGTCTATATCTTTCTAAATTTTAAAGGATTAAATTAATTTTTTTATCATTTGGGGGGGTCAAAGTATAATTTTACCATTACTTATTTAAAATTTTATAAATTATAAAGGGCCTAAATTAAAATTTTACCATTTTAGGGGAGACCATGGTCTCTTGGGTCTCTAGTACGCTCCGCCAATGATTATATGTATAATTTATTTAAATATAATTTATTTATAATATTATGAATATAATTTATGCTTTAATTATGATTAAGAAAATTTGAATAAAATTTTAGTAATATTTGTTTACTTTTTAATATTTTGTATAAAATTTAACATTTTTAAAGAAAATTTTAAACATTTATCAGATTTTATATTTTAGAATTATGAAATCTTATAAAATCTAATATTTCATTCTGATTTTGTAACAATATGTATATCCTATTGCATTGGTAACAATATTTATACTAACTGAGCTAAAACTTAATTGACCCGTATGTGTGATTTTTTAAAATAATACATATATATACAATTGTTTCCAACTTCTAATAAAATATAAAGGGTATTAAAGGAAAATGGTGGAAAAAACACATAAATAAATTACAATAAATAAAAAGCTAAATTTAAAAAACTATTATTAAATTGGGTATTTTTGTTAGGTTGTAACATTTGAAAGACCATTAACGTTAATTAGAAAAAAAAGAAGACCGAATAAACTAAAACTGAACACAGAGGGGCTTTTAAGACAATTATTCCATTTCTTATAGCTTTTAAGTATGAAATATTGTTTCCTTAGTTCATAATACAATTGTATTAACAATAGTAAAAAAGCGTCCATATAAAAATAATTTAAATTAAATAGACAAATTATTTTCAAATTTTTTATTTAATTAGTTAACTATTTATTTTAAATATAAAAATTAAAAAATATTAACTTAAATATTTATATAGTTGTAATTTAGTTGTGAGTTGATTTAATTATTTAATTAATTGCTTATAATGATTAATTCCGATGATAAATATAATTTTTATTTATGCTAATTAGTTGTAAGTTATAATAAATATTGTAAAATTTTAAATATTTATAAAATTTTAAGTTTATGTTTATCTAATTAAATATTTATTTTATACATAAAAGTAACTTTAACTTTTAAAATTTATGTTCATGTTAAAAAATAAGCATTTATATAATTTTTAAATTTTATTTTTATCCAAATAAAATCAAATTTTATATTATAAATTGAAGGGAGATATTAATATCAAATTTTGAAATGTGATTATTAATAAAAATTAAGATACGTAATTGATATAAACATTTGGATTGGTGGTGAAAACCATCCCTAGTTGTCCATGTGAAGCAGCTGCTACCAAATGATGACGTGTGTTTGCAGACAATGGCCACGTGTCAATCAAACATATCTATTGGCTTCAATTCCTCATATCCAAAAGATGGAATGTTCTTAAACCAAAATTTTTAAAATTTTTATTTTAAAAAAAAATCTTATATATTTTTAAAAATACTTTTAATTATTTTCATTTTTCCAGAATTTGTTTTCATCTAAATATTAAATAAAAATAAAGTATAAAAAATAATACTTTTTAAAAATGGGTAAACAACAAAAATATCACTTCTGTTTACCTCGAATTACATTTTAGTCATTTGTATTTGAAATTTTACGTTTTAGTCACTTACGTTATCGTTTTACTACAAAATGGTCACTCTACCGTTACCTCCCTAACGGTAATCCTACATGTCAGTCTAAATGAATTTTAAATGTCAACTTAGATGTCTACTTACTAGGATGAAAGTTGATTTTTAATTAAATAAATTTAATTTGGACTACCACATAGAACATCCAAGTTGGCATTTAAAATATTTAAAATCCAATTGGACTGCCATATAGGACCGTCGTTAAGGAAGTAACAGAGCTTAACTGTAAAGTGACCACTTCATAACAAAATTATAACGGAAGTGACTAAAACATAATATTTCAAACATAAGTAAATAAAATGTAATTTAAGACAAACAAAAATAACTATTTTTGTAGTTTACCTTTTAAAATTGGGTAAATGACCAATATATACCGATTTTTAAAAAAAAATTACGGAAAAGGGTCGAAAAAATAATTATTTACCAGAAAGGGTCATTTCCAAAACGCGGCGCGTCGTCGTAGCGTTTTGAAGATGAATCGAGAAAAAGCGTCCACGAGGGGCGCTTTGTGCCACATCGGCAAAACGCGCCTTGAGGCGCGCTTTGCTGATGTGGCAAAAGCGCTCCCTCGTGGACGCGCTTTGCCCCTGCAACGGTCAAAAAAAAATTTACCGTTGGGCCTCCAATGGTAAAAAAAAAAACTATAAAAACCCCCATACCCTTTTACTTTTTTCACACAAAAGTCCTTACTCATTTTTCTCTCAAATTTCTCTCAAATTCTTTTAAACTTCCTCTCAAATTTCACAATAGTCCTTTAATATGTACAAAAAAACCCTTTTTAAAATTTTTTGAAATATATTTTTTTGATAAATTTTAAAATATTCGTTCGTATTAGCAATGGACGGAGAATTAATTCGTTTCGACAATAAACACATCTCCGTCGATCAAATGACAATGGTAAGTTTTAATTTTAATTTTTCAATACTATTTAATATTTTTTAGGTTTATGCAATTTTAATTAAATTTTATTTTATAACTTTTTAAACAGTCTGTAGATCGGGTGTTGCAATGCTATATTCGCAATATGCACGGTCCGCCATCGCCGTTGATCGAGAATTACTTGCGAGAATCGGTTTTTTGGCACGTGGCCACGATAGGCCGGGGGTGCAAATTGGACCTGAAGTTAATCAGTGCGTTGATAGAAAGGTGGAGATCCGAGACGCACACTTTCCATCTTCCATGCGGAGAGTGTACTATCACTCTGGAAGACGTGCATTTGCAATTAGGATTGCCGGTGGATGGGTACGTAGTCACCGGGTCCGCAACTTCTGGCGATTGGGCCTTCGTATCTACGAGCTTTTGGGTGCTATTCCGGATAACATTTACGGTGGTCGGATTGAGATGGGCTAGTTACGAGACACATTCCCGGAGCCGGATAATAATTCGACCGAAATAGAAAGAATATGGTATGTTCGGGCATACATTCTTGAGATGATTTGAGGTTATCTGATGCCGAACTTGTCACGAAATCTCGTACATCTGAGATGGCTGCTGAAACTCGTTGATTTTAGAGCAGCCGGTGAATTGAGTTGGGGGTCTGTCGTGCTAGCAAAATTGTATCGGGAGATGTGCGGGGCGACGTGGCCGAATAAAGCGAAAATCAGAGGTTGCCTATCACTACTGTAATCGTGGGCACGGTTTCGATTTCCATTTTTACGTCCTCGAGTCAACCACCCATATACATTCCCACTCATAACGAGGTAAATTTAATATTAGATTTTACAATTATTACGTAGATTTAAAATATAATTGTATGCTAAAAATTTATTTAGTTAGGTGGAACCATTCGGCGAGTTATGTTGGAATACCTACATCGCTTGAAGATATACGGCTTCTATTAGAGCAACGGTCGGAAGCACAAGTAAGTATTAAATAAAAAATATTTTCATAATAAAATAGTCGTTTCGTATTTCGTATTTAGTATTTAGTATTTGGTATTTAGTATTTAGTATTTAGTATATAACTAATATTTTTATCATGTTAATATAGTTTGAATGGACACCATACGAGGATCCCTCAATTCGGGCAATAATTCCGGATGAGTTCTTTCAAAATCCGAACATTTGGCATGTAAAGGTCCCATTGATTAACTATGTGACCGTGGAGATGCACCAGTCAGATCAAGTTCTGCATCAATTTGGATTCCGACAACCGATTCCCGTGGCACCTGAGGTGCTCGATGATGAGCACAAAGTCGACTTACGGCAGTTGCATACGGATTGGCCAAGATTTTGGTCAGCGTATATCGAATTGTGGGAGAACCGGTATTATTATATACCTACTCGGAAACCGATCACCGTTCCTGAGTTAGCGTGCGTGCCGAAATACATGCCATGGTTTCAGATCCATGGCAAGCCGTATTTATTGTCGGAAGAGAAGAGGCGACGGCAACTTCGTGAACAAAGAGAACGACGGGGCCCTTTAAATCCAAGGAGAAGGGGTGATGAGACGGGACCATCAATAGCGCCGACACAGTCACTGGGCCCATCAACAGCGCCCACACAGTCACCGGGTCCAACATTTCAACCGACGACACCCACATCACAGCCTTTTCAGATTATGCCAGGTGCGTACCCTAGCCCTTATATGTATCTTAACCCTTATATGTTTCCTTTTCCGAGTCCCACGGTAGGTTGGAATGCATGGCCCGGTTCGAGTCCGTTCCCGACTACTCCGACTGGCCAGCCGATCTTGAGGCCGCCGTCGCATGAGGGATCGCACGAGGCACCGTCGGGGACCTCTTCTTTTTACCAGTCTCCTTCGCCTTACGGGATTCAGACACCTTCGCCATGGTTTATGCAAACACCTCCCTAGTCATTATTTTATCAAGGTGGGTCATCCTCGCAACACCCACAACCAAACCCCCTGTCGGAGGAACCAGAATCCCCGCCTGAGGTTCCACAATCCCCGCCGGAAGCTAGAAGAAGGAGGAATCGGTACAGAATCAGTCGACCACCCCCATGTGGCACTTTGGTTCCACCAAGCACCAACATTGATTCCGACCGCCATTTTTTTATTTTTTATTATAATTTATTTTTTATATCTTTAATAAAATAAAAGTTGTTTTTTTATTTTTTTATTGTAATTTATTTTTTATATCTTTAATAAAATAAAAGTTATTTTTTTTTATTGTAAATTAATTTTTATATCTTTAATAAAATAAAAGTTGTTTTTTATTTTTTTATTGTAATTTATTTTTATGGATTGTCGAGACTCATCTTTGAGCAAAAAGAGCGCCCACGTAAAAGCTTTTTTTTCACTCTTTCACGACAGATGCATCCTGCTTGAAGTGTTTTGGTCACTATTTGTTCAGAAACATCTTCTCAAGATTATCTTGCCAGATACTACTGTAAAAAAATTTCAAATAATTATTATTTTGCTTATATATTTTTCCCAAAACCCTAAACTTAAAATTATTCTAATTAATTAACCCTAAAATCTAGTCCATTAATTTTTCTCTAAAAACCCTAAACCCTAAGACCTTAAAAATCCCTAAACTATAGCCTTAAAACTCTAAAAACTCATACCTAACACTAAAAACAACTGAAAAACCCATCGAGGGAGAAGGACAAAAACGCGTCCACGAGAGAGCGCTTTGTGCCACATCAGCAAAGCACGCCCTCAAGGTCGCATTTTTTGCTGATGTGACACAAAACGCTCATTCGTGGACGCGCTTTTCTGATTCATCCCCTGAAAACGCGCTGACGTGATCACATTTTCGGGAGAAATAACACTTTCCGGTAAATAATTATTTTTTCGGACATTTTCCGTAAATTTTTTTAAAAATATATATTGGTCATTCACCCTTTAAATTTTGTTATAATTAAATAATGTTTAATTCTTTTTTTCTCTTTTCTTGTCCCTCCTTATCCCTAAAGTGACGCTCCTCGTCTTTCCACTCACGTTTCATGATTAGATTTCCTCAAACTAAGGTCAAAACTTCCGAAAAATTAAAAAAAAAAATCGAATAAAAAGAAACTCAATCCGTCGTCATCTGCCGTCAGATCGGTCTCATTTTCCTGTATGATGTTCTTCACCATTCATTCAAGGTTTTCACCGTTGGGATCGTCAAATGAACATCTCAACCCCTTAGATCATTCATTTTGTTCTTGATGTTTCTCTCATCTCAACCCCCATCTATCAAACCATAAATTTGATCCACATTTTAACGTTCACAAATGTGAAGCAGATTGAATCTAGCTCGATTAAGATAAAAAAACCGTGTCAAAAATACATGTATCACAATTATTTTCTTATTTAAAAATTAAAAAAATGATTATAGATAATTTCAAACATTGTATACATCTTATTTAGATTTCTTTTGAATTTAAATCATAATCTTCATCTAAATTTATTTTGATTTAAATTTTGAAAAATTAAATAAAATGATGATAATACTATACATTTAAGGCTCAACCAAGTTTGAAAAAATATATATATATATATAAACCAAAACAACCTAAAACCCAATCCAAAAACCAAGACCAAAAAAATCCCCAAAAACAATTTTTTTTGCCCAATGTAAGCGTACTAATGACACAATAATATTGATATTAGTCTCTTTTATTGGCAAATTACAACTTTACAAGTTAACCAGAAATCGGTTCTCGTAAATAGGAAAATATAAACATTTATGAAAAAAAAAGTTCCCTCAAAATAAATCAAATAAATTATTTTTAATCACTGAACAATCAGCATTAGCATGGTTTCATTTCAAACATCATTGGGAACTTTTAACAATCACAAGAAAAGACCAGAAAAGAACTTGAATTAAATATATATATATGCGTTCTAAAATAAAATTTTAAAAAATTGGGAATTTTAGAATGAGTAAAAGAAATAAAGCACAAATAATTAAAGATTTAACACTTCAACAAAAGGAATTCTAAAAAATCTGGAAAAGGTTTGTTTAGACTCAGATAAATGTTGGATTAAGATTCAATTCCCAGACCCTACAAAAAGGTCTCATAATGAGCTGGGATAATACATTTATCATCATCGGCGAACTTTTAAGCGAAAAAAAATACATGAAGGAGAAACAGAAGGGAAGAGATCAAAAAACGAATGTCTATTTTAAAGAAATTAGAAGAGAAAATGAGGGCGAAAATTAGAGAGAGTATGAAGATGAAAGTATCGTAGATGAAAGAGGCGAGGCGATTGAGGAAGAGCAGAGAGGGTTTTTAAAGGGGACGATGAGGGTTATGGATTAGGGTTAGGGTTCAATTTTAAACTGGCCGATTGGTTTTTCGTTTTTCAGAATTACCCTTCTACTTTTGTATTAATTACATTTTTACCCCAATATTAGATGACAAAAGGTTGAATTCTAAAAGAATAAATTTAGTGAAAATCTCTTATAACATTTTGTTTTCTTAACAGAAATTTTAATTAAAACATTAAACTTTTAATGATGCCGGCATGACAATTTAATAGCAATTTACTGTATTTTATGTTGACATGACATTTTTTGTTTTATTATACCATATCAAAAAATAATTTAAAATTTATAAAAAAATATTCAAAAAAATAAACTCAAATTTTTAAAAAATATATAAAAAATAACATAAAGTACACATAAACTACTAGAGCTATCATGTTTAAAATTTTAACATTTTAGTAAATATTTCTATTAAAAAACTATTTTTTTTTTGAAAAATTGATAGTCAAATTCGACTTTTTTTTAAAGATTAAGCCTAATTTAACTAAAAGAAAATAAAAGCCAAATTGATAAAAATATAAATGTTAAATATCCAATTTATTATTATCTATATTTATATTTTTATTATATCTATCCTATTATTTAAATTTTTTAGTGAGATAATATTAAGAGTCAACTCCACGACAATTACCTAAACTTTATATAAAATTATAAAAAATAAATTCAATTAAAAATAAACATACGGTCCAACATATGCTTTATTAATATTTATATAATTTTTTATTATTTTTCAACCATATCATGAATGTAACGTAGTCTAATTTAAATAATGGCTAGTTTGGCAGTGCTTTTGAAAAGTGTTGTCGAAACCTTTTTTTTTTGTTTGGAAAAACGGGCCGACTTTAAAAAAAAATGGAGTCGCCACCAATCTTTTTTGAAGTGCGATTGGGTCACTTTAGAAAACATTTGGTTTGCGAGTTTTAAGAAAATAGGTCCGGGAGTCGGTTACGCACGAGGAAGGATTAGCACCCCCGTGACGCCCAAAATTGGTATCTTATTGATTGATTAATGTCCTAATGTCGAAACTTGAGAAAGATTTAAAAAGACGAATCTTTTAGAAAGTGTTTAGAATATTCGAATTGGATATCGAAATTCTCTTGTTCCGAAAAGATGAAATACCACATCCAGCACGATAGGACACGATGTTTCAAACCCTCGATATCAAGATCATTTCGAGATTTCCAAAATTCATGCAGGGCAATTTTAAAAGGGTATTCTATTATTTGGTCAAACTAAAAACCGAAACCCAGCACGATTGAGCACGATTCCTCGAATTCCCAAATATGAAATATTGCCTTTATTTAAGAAAATCCGGTCAAAATCTCTAAAGGATATTTGGTCATTTGGACGAATGGAAAATCGAGACCCAGCACGATTGGGCACGATCTTTCGAACTTCCAAACACGAAACATTGCCTTATTTAAAAAAAAAACGCGATCAAAATCTTTAAAGGATATTTAGTCATTTAGACGAACGAAAAATTGAAACCCAGCACGATTGGGCACGATTTCTCGAACTTCCAAACACGAAATATTACCTTTGTGAGAACCCTTAAAAAGTGTGGTAAAAGGAAAATAAGATAAACGATAGTGTTAATAACAAAGAAAAATGATAAATAATAATAAAAGTGATGGGAACGGTAACAAAATAGCCCTAATAATATAAGAAACAATAATAATAATAATACTAACAATAGTAATAGAAAATTATGAAAATAATAATAATGAAATCAACATTGATAATAAAAATAAAAGTAACTAAAAATAAATATAACTATAAGAATAATGATATGTGCAAAAAAAAGTGATAATAATAAAATAATGTGGTAAAAATATCAGTGATAGAATAGTATAATAATAAATATAATATAATAAATATGAAATAATAATGGTAAGTGTAATAATAAAATAATACTTAATAAAATTAATGAATACAATAATAATAAAAAGGGGTAAATATAATATTAAAATAATAAGTAAATAATAGAATAATAATAATAATAAGCAAAATAAAAAAATTGATAAGTAAATAATAGTAACAATATTAAAATAATAGTATTAATAAAAATAGTAGTAGTAAAAAAATGAAAGTAAATTGATAATAATAGAAATAATGGATATGATAATAATATATAATTAAAAATATTAAAGTAACATATATATAATAATAATAAATATAATAGAAAGATTATAATTATAATAATAATATACATATAAAAATGGGTAAATATCTCAATAATACCAAAAAAATAAAAAATTATCGGATAGTACGGGGGTTCGTGAAAATTGATCAGGAAAGTGCGCTTTTCCCCAAAACGCGTCCCACGCCAAAGCGTTTTGGGGGAAAAACGGCGTAAAGCGCGTCCCCCGGGAGCGCTTTTGGCCACGTCATCGAAAGCGCGCACTCGAAGGCGTTTTATTGCTGACGTGGCCAAAGCGCGCCAGGACGCTGCTTTTGGGAAAAGCACTTGAAAATTGAAATATAAAAAGATATTAAAACTATAGTAAAAAAATTAAATTACAAAAGAAAGAACATTAAACTCAATTTTATTAAATATAAAAAAATTTATATTGCAAAAACTAAATTATCAATGAAAACTTCTTATTTATTAAATATACTACAACTAAATTAGAAACAAATAAAAAATAAAGAAAACTTCTTATTTATTAAATATATTAAAACTAAATTACAATAAAATAAAAAATAAAAACAATTTCTTATTCTATTACATATATTAAAATTAAATTACAATAAAAACTTAAACAATTTGATTTTATTAAAGATATTAAAATTAAATTACAATAAAAAAATTAAACAACTATTATTTCATTGAATATATTAAAACTAAATTTAAAAAATATAAAATAAAAATAAATTTTTATTTTATTAAAAAAATCAAATTAAATTACATACAAAAAATACACAACTTCTATTTTAGTGAAGATATTAAAATTAAATTACAAACACAAATAAAAAATAACTTTTTTATTCAAAAATAAAAAATTATTACAATTTAAAAAAAAAAGCCCACCCTAATCAATGTTGATGGGGTGGGAACGGTCTACAAGAGGGCGGTCGGCGATTACGCTACTGGATTCCTCCTTCGTCTAGCTTCCGGCGTGGTCGTGGAACCTCTGGCGGGAATCGGGTTCCTCGTGCGGTGGGTGCAGTTACGTCATTGCGATGATGACCCACCTTGATAAAATAATGACCCGGAGGTGTTTGCATAGACCACGGCGGGGGTGATCGCATCCGTCACGGTGAAGGAGCATGGTAGAAAGAAGCGCTCCCCGACGGCGCCTCCTCTAATCCCGACGCGCGTCGGCCTCACGATCGGGTGGCTAACGGAGTTGTCGGGAACGGACTCGAACCCGGCCATGCATTCCAACCTGGGGTGGGACTAGGAAAAGGAAACATATATGGGTTAGGAGGATACATATAAGGGGCAGGGTAGGCACCTGGCATAAAATGTGGACGCTGTGATGTCGGTGTTGTCGGTGAACCGATGGGCCGGTGATTGTGTAGGCGCCGTTGATGGGCCCGTGATCGTGTAGGCGCTATTCTTTGGGCCCGTCTCATCACCCGTTCTCCTTGAATGTAAAGGGCCGACGTTCTTCGCTCGCGAATTTGCCGTTGCCTCTCTTCATCCGACAACAGATACGGCTTGCCATGGATTCTAAACCATGGCATGTACTCCGGCACGCACGCTAACTCAGGAACTATGATCGGTTCCCGATTAGGTAAAAAGTCATACCGGTTCTCCCACGCCTCGATATGTTCGACCAAAATCTTGGCCAATCCGTGTCTTTGCTGCCGTAAGTCCACTTTGTGCTCATCATCGAGCACCTCGGAGGAGGCACGGAATCGGTTGCGGCATCCAAATTGCCGCATGAGAACCCGATCGGTGGTGCATCTCCACGGTTGAGTAGGTGATTAGCGGGACCTTAACGTGCCAATCTGTTCGGATTTTGGAGGAACTCCTCCGATTCTTGCCGAATTTCGGGATCCTCATACGGTGTCCATTGAAACTATATTAACATTACCAAAATATTAGTTATATACATAATACTAGACACTACATACGAAATACTAAATTATAATAACGTAAATTCGACACTTACTTGTGATTCCGACCGTTGTTCCAATAGGAGCCGTATATCCTCAAGCGAGTTAGGTATTCCAACATGACTTTCGGATGGTTCCACCTAATTAAATAAACTTTTAGCATGCAATTATACTATAAATCTACGACATAATTGTAAAATATAATATTAAATTTACCTCGTTATCGGTGGGAATGAATATGGTTGGTCGAGTCGAGGGCGTAAAAATGGAAATCGAAACCATGCCCATGACTGCGCAGTAGTGTTAGGCAACCTCCGATTTTTGCTTTACTCGGCGGCGTCGCCCGCACATCTCCCAGTATAACCTCGATAGTACGGCGGACTCCCAACTCAATTCACGGTTGCTCTGAAATCAACAAGTTTGAGGAGCCATCTCGTGGACGAGGTTTCTAGAGAGGTCCGGCATCGATAGCCTCCAATTATCTCGAAGTATGTATGCTCACGCGCATACCGTATTCTTTCTTCTTGATCGAACCTTCATTCGGCTCGGGAATGCGTCTCGTAACCAACCCATATCGATCCGAGCTCCTTGAATTTTATCCGGAATGGCACCGTAAGCTCGTGAGCATACGGCCATCCAATCGAGAGATGTTACGGTCCGGTGACTACCGACCCGCCCACCGGTAATCCCAAGCGTAATTGCACATCTTCTAAGGTGATTGTACACTCTCCGCATGGCGGATGGAAAGTGTGCGTCTCGGTCTCCACCTCTCTATCAATGCACGATCAAAAGCGGGTCCAACTTGAACCCCGGCCTATCGTGGCCACGTGCCAAAAACCCGCTTCCCGCAGTAATTTCGATCAATGGCGATGGGGACCGGGCATGTTGCGAATATAACATTGCAACACCCGATCTACTGATTATTTAAAAATTATAAAATTCAAAATTAATTAAAATTACATAATTAAAAAAATTTAATAATATTGAAAAATTAACATTCAAACTTACCATTTTCATTTGCTCGACGGCAATGTGCTTGTTGTCTAGGCGACGTAATTCCCGGCCATTGTACTCGATAAAGTATTTTCAAAATTTCCAAAAATTGATATATAAAAAAAAATTATAAAGGGCTTTTTCAGTAAATAGTAAATGACTATTTTGAAATTTCAGTGTAAATTTCAAGGACTTTGAGAGAAATTTGAGAGAAAATTGAGAGTAAATTGAGAGAATAATGAGAAAGGATTGAAGTGTGAAAAAATGAAAGGTTGGGGAGGTATTTATAGGTTTTTTTTTTTTTGATTGGGTTGGGCTAAAGCGCGTCCCGGGGAGCGCTTTTGTGTACGTCGGAAAAACGCGTCCTCCCGAAGCGTTTTTCTTGGCGTAAAAGCGCTACCCGGACGCGCTTTAGGTCGCTTTCCCCAAAAAGCGCCCGACGTGGACGCGTTTTAGGGAAAATTGCACTTTAGGTCAATTTTCCCGAACCTCGTACTATCCGGTAATTTTTTATTTTTTTGGGTATTATTGAGATATTTGCCCTATAAAAATAGTGATAACCAAAAATATTTAAAAATGATTGATTTAATGATGAAATAGCAAAAAAATAATAATCAAAAGGGAATTAAATTCGAACAAAAACAGAAGCTTTGGGCTAAATTTAAAATAAAAGAAGATAAATGTGTCAATTGCAACACGCGCGTAACCTAGAGGGACCAAAATGGAAATAAATCCCACCCTCTGAAACGCAACGTTTGACTGAGGACCAAGTTGAAACGAGGAGAGAACTTTTGGACCAAATCGAAAATAAAATAAAAACTGCTTGGGAACTTTAAAAAAACCGGAGGGGCTAAATGCGAAATTAGCCCCTCCTTAAAAATGCGCGGATCCTCTTGACAAAGCGGATCCGGTCGCGGGTCAGAGGCCCCAAAACGACGTCGTTTTAGCCTCTGACCCCAATGCTCAAAACGGCGCCGTATTGTGTACTTATAAAAGCCAAATTTTCTTAAAAAAAATCTCATTTTCTTCTCCTCCCTAAAAAAAACCAAAGACTCTCTCAAACTTTTCTCTCTTTCTTCCAAACGCCGGCCAATGTCCCGTCGCCGGAACGCCGCGCCGACCACCGTCAGCTGCCGTCGCCGGCCACCGCGTACGATGGCCGAAACTCCAAAAAAGGTAAAATTTTCTCTTCTTTTTTTTTTAAAAACGTTTAGAACTTTTAGTATATGAAAAAAAGAAGGAAAAAAAAACTAAAAACCAAAACCGAATCTAAAATGAAAAAAGATAAAAACTAAAAACCTTTTGTTTTTGCTGTTTCTTTTGGTTTTCTTGTATTGATTCCATATAAAAAAAAGTGTATATTTCTCGTAACTACCAAGAAAATCCCCCCATTTTACAATCGATTATTCGACTTTTATACCCTAAAAATCCCCCCAAAAATAGCATAGAATCGAATCCCCTCTCCCCTGCTGAGTTTGTTGCTTCCTGTTTTGTAGGTACGGCGACGTGGAGCGGCGCAAGACTCGTGGACGCGAGACGTGTGGCGTTAAGTCTTTGTTAGGCTGCGCATATGGTCCTCTGCTAGGGTTTCAAACCCTGAAAATCTTTAGGTTGTGCTGGGCTTGGTATTTGGGCTTCGATGTTGGGCCATTTTTATTCAAATCTGTTTTTTTTTTGTTGATGTGGGCCTCGGGCCAAAATTGGGTCATACAAGTGTTTTTGAAAAGTGCTTTGAAAAAGTGCTTTTAAAAAGTTTAGTTTAAAATTTGAGTGTTTAACATTGCTGTCAAAAAGTACTTTTAAGAAATAAAATATCTATTTTAGATATGTTATTATCAAGTAACAAATATGCATTTAAATTAGTTAATATTATTATATTTTAGTAAGAATATAAAAAAATTACTATAACTTGTTAATATTTTAATATATGAAATATAAATTTTAAATATTTTTAAGTAATAAATATTAATTACTTATAAAATTTAATTAGAATATATAAACAACATTTTAAATATTTAAATATAACAATTAAATATTTGTAATTAATATTTTAAAAAATAATTTTTTTATTTTTAATTAATGATTTTAACACATTTTTAATTAAGTACCAAAAAAAAAAGGGAAAGTACAATGTTATTGAAGAGGTGAAAAAGTAATTAAGCACTAAAAGTACTTTTGGGAGAGGAAAAGCTAAAAATTTTAGCTTCTCATTTTCAGAAATTCTTTTCAAAAGCACTTCTGAAAAGCCAAAAGTTCCAGTCAAAAACAGCTTGTTCTGCACAGCTTTTCTTCTAAAAGTATTTTTGGAGCCAAAAGTAGTTTTTTTAAGCACAGAAGAACAGACCCTAAATTTCATTAATTCAATCTTTCATTGAGTTTAATCATTTTCGTATTTGTCTAATTCGTAAATATATAGATTTTCAAATTAGACCTTAATTTAAATTGAAATTTTAGCTCAAGCCAAAAAAATCAAAATTTCTAGCTTTTAATTTTTGAAAAAATGTTTTTCAATAAAATTACTTTTTTATCCTTCATTCAATCTTCTACTTTACATGGCAATTTGAAAAAGTAAAGGAAAAGAAAAAAGATCAGAGGCCCAATTTGTTCTTTAAAGACCTGGGAATGGTTCAACAAATCAAAATCATAAACAAGACAGATAAAGAACATGAACTCTTCTGCATATGAAGCATTAACCATTTTGTAAGAGATAAAATCCCAACAACTAATTCATCAAAATCAGATGGCAAGCAAACAGTGTATCAGACAAACCAGTAAATTTATGGATAATTTAAAGTAACTGATAATAGAAAAACATGAATACGTTTGAGTTGATATAACAGCATACCATGGCAACACCTCAACCAACATGCTGTCACGGCCTCTATCAAGCCCTCTAGATAGAGAAGGCAAGGAAGTTAGATTCGTCTCTTCTTTGGAAGCCGGCATCCATTATGTGGATGACGAGTGACGTCCTCAATGAAGACAATAGGATTCTTAAAGCCCTCGCGAAAGCTAAGAATTGCTTGTTTTTTCTTCTTAAAATGGGTAAAGCCTTTCACTCTTACCACAACCGATTTAATCCCCATTTTCCTTGCCTTGCGCCCAGCATATTCTGCCACTGCTTCAGTAGCATACTTAGATACTTTCGTGCCTCCTAAAAGTCCTGACATTCCAGCCGAGGCTCCACATTTTTTATTTCCATCGGAATCCGTCACGGTGACGAAGGTATTGTTGCGCATGATCTTTATGTGTGCAAAATGTTCGTTTTGCTCGATATGGTCTTGCCGAAATTGAGAACCCCTAAAGTTTGCCCTTCTATCTCCATCTATTGCTTCCACCACAACATCCATAGGCCTGTAATTCCCGCCTGACCTGAAATCTGTTTGACCTGAAGGACGAGTAAAATCCGGGAAAGCCGAAGTATATCTAGCGGAGACATTCTCTTTCACTGCCTGTTGATCCAAATTCCTCCCTAGATTTCCAACATTCTCAGTAGATTGTGCACCTAAAGGACGAAAAAAATTCTGGGAAGTTGAAGCACGTGTAGCAGAGACATTATCCTTCATTCTCTGTTGATCAAAATTCTTCTCCGGAGTTCCAACATTCTCAGAAGAATGTGCACCAGCACTGAAACTCTTTAAACCTCCTGTAAACTAAAATCAGTTATACCAATCGGAAAAGACTACTAACAAATATTTTCAACTATGGAGTCCTTCACTGATTGCAAACCAAGTACCTATATACCACTTTAGCCCTAATTTCGCACTTACTGTACACACAACATTCAGACCAGTTCATCCCAAGTTTGTTTACTCAGAGTTGCTCAACTTATTCTTATGGTTATATATATCCAATGGATGTTCAAAGTAAAAAAGGCCTGTCAGCTTATACTTCATTCACAGCCCCAAATGAAAAATGAAAAAAATTTCTAGGGGACATATGGCTCAATGCTATGCCCTTAAATCTATAACAATTTTGATCAATTCTGTTGACTAATACACAAATTATTTCACTGAAAATTCACAACCCTAAAATGACCCTATGTTTACAAGAATTTGTATTTCTTTGAAGTAAAATCAACCCAGGTGAAAATTCAACTTCGTTTCCAAATCTATATTTAGATCCAAGAAATTGAATACGGTAACTATAATGATTAAAAAAAATTCTATTTGCTGCTTTATGTTCTGCCCACCAAATGTTTGCAAAAAGTACACAATGAGAATTCCAAAGTTTGCGAAGTATAGTTTCTAACATTCATCAAATTATATTATTTCTAGGATTGGATAATAAATCCAAAACTTAACACACTCAAATTTGGAAGCGAAGGGAAAAACTTAACGAGAAAAGCAGAGCTGTTGGAATACTTACCGAGAAAAGCAGGGCGGTTGGAAGAAGCTCGACACACCCAATTGAAGATGCTAAAGCGTTGAAGCAAGACTGAAGTAGAGGAATGGCGAAGCTGTCGAATTGAAGACAATGGGTGCATTTTTTTCTTTTATGATTTTTTCCTTAGGTTTCAGGTTTTTTGCTCAGCAAACATTAAGCCTTTGATAAAAGAGAATAATATAAATATTCGAGCAAAAAAGAAAATGTTGGGTCTTTTAATTTGCGGCCTATTAGTCTACCTTCAACAATTAGCTTTGGGCTTGGGTCAGAAGAGGAAGACGATGCTCGGAAGACTTGTTATGACTTAAATTAAGGAAAAAAAATAATCCTATTTAAAATATAAATTAGGTTCAAACTCAGAAATTAAAGGTTTGAGTCTAACTCGATTCATTTTTTAATTTATAATATATTTTATATGTTTTTATGTATATTATAATGCATAAAAATTAATTTATAGTAATATATAATTATATAATGTAAATATTAAAATATGTTAAATTATCTATATATACATTTTTAATAAATATAAAATTAAAATATATTAAATTAAAAGTAATAAAAATATTTTTCAAAATTTTTTAAAAATAATATGTATAGCCTTAAAATAGATTTGGGTTAATCATTTACTATAAAAAATTCTTGATATTTTCTAAGCAATGAGAATATCTATCTTAAAAGTAAATATAAGAACGAGATATAACATCAATTGCAACTCAACATGCATAGGGATGGCATTAGAATTTGCTTTATTTGATTGACATATTTTGATCACGTGAGTTAGGTGAAATGATAAAGGTCTTTGCTATCTTAACCAGTGGTCGAGGGTTCAATCGTCGCCCTAGGTATGGAGTAGCTTTAAAACTTGTAGCTAGCATCTACCCACTTAATGGGCCTACAAAACGCAAATAATTAGTTACTAAGCTCGCTCCGATAGATAAATTGAAAAAAAAAAAAGAAGAGATTCTTAGCAACCCATTCAATGTGATCGAAAGTTCTCTTATTCAGGATATTTAATTTATAATAATGTTCATATTGAAAAAATCTTTATCGATATATTCATTATTAAAAACATATACAAAGGTTACCTTTGAAGAATTGGAGATTTAGATTTATTATACTTTAGCATGCCTTTTAAACATTTATTTAATGGAGAGTTTGTTTTAGGTTTAGACGAGATCTTACACTTAATGCATATTTATAAATATATTGTTCCTGTTGTTTATTAGGAAAATTTTAGTGGGAGAATTTAACTTAAATCGCGCCTTATATTTATTGATTTATAGCAATGTATGAGCATGAAATGAATAATACTTTCTGACTAACTAAATATATTATATAGTTGTAATAAACTTTAAGAGCAGCAATCTTTTGCTCATTTAAGTACACACTATGTTGAAGTTGTTACAAGATTAACTTCATGGTGAGATGAGTGGAAGAAGAGGCAGATAGCGGAAATATCATCCACTGCAATACCTTTCCTTTTCTTCTTCCAAGCACAGGCCGCGAACTCGACTAAACGCTTCGCTGCCTTCGCCTTGTCTGGTGTCGAAGATACTATTTGAATTGCTTCCTGATTAGAAACTACATCCCATACCTGCAGGTAGTTAACAAGTTATCTGCAATTGTTAGTGTTGTTTGACATTTTAAGTTGCATTGAAACCTTGGAATGCATGCGTACCCCATCGGTGGCGAGCACAACGAATTGGTCTTTGTTGGTTATATGTCTCTGTGTGACTTCAGGAACCGAAATAAGACCGTAGTCCTTAATGCAGTAATCACCAAAAGCTCTAGACATTGCTAGTCCTGGTGACTCTTCATTAGGCAGCCAAACTCTGTGTACCCCTGGTTCATCGTGCATGCAGAAAACGCGACCTTTGCACTGAATTATCCGCTCACTCTCCTCTTCAAACACAAATCAACCGGAAAAACGTAAGAATTCTTGATGGTATCTGTTTATGTTTTTAACATTTTCAGAGATTGTTGTTACAGATTACTCACGAGGTAAATTTGGTTTGAAATCAACAGTAAGCTGAACGGGAACCAAGTTTCCATCATCGGAATTCGTTGCCAAAACAGCCCGAGAATCGCCGACATTGGCTACGTACATGATGTCTCCCTGCCCAATATAAAAATGTGAATTATTCTCACTAGCTTTCATCAGTAGCGTGCCATAATAAGAAGTAAAAGCTTGAGTTACCTGTCTGACAATTGTCAAGGCGGTTGTTCCACTGTAAAACGAATCGATCTTTCGATATTGTTCGAGCTCGCGATCGACAGCAGCACAAGTCTTCAGATAAGAATGCTTCCATATATGAAACCTCTGATGCTTTTTATCAGATTCCGAATCCGGGTCGAGCGATGTCGGAGCTAGAGTCTCTTGCCAATTGCAAAGCAAGGACGAAGGCATCGATTCTCGAACCTTTTTCGCTACGAAATGACCCCATGGACCATGACCATCAAATATCCCACAAAACAACATGTCTGCTTGACATCCAAATCCCTATTCCAAAACAGAAGCCACATTTATCAAATACAAAATGATCAAATCTTCTAATGGAAAAAATATGGTAAAGGCCTTACCTCCCATACAATAGCACAATCCTGGTTCACTCCTTTCCTGCCTCTCTTGGAACAAACTGAGGCCAAATTGTTAGAACCATCAACATTTACAAAACCAGAAGACCTCAAAATCATGTCATGTTTCTTTGCATCTTTTGCCATTGTCTCAGCAGCTTCTCTTCCATCACCATTGCTCGAATTCTTCCCTCTTCGCATCGAAAACGACCTCGCCAACTCATTGAACATGGAGGAAAAATGCCTCATTGCCCCTATAATCCAAAACCCACTATCAAAACACAACTTGTTTGTTCCCTTCTTATAGATCCAAAGTTTTTTGCCTAATGAAAAAACAAATAAATATAGCCACCTAAGTAAAGGAAACAGTATAAAATTTGTCAAGCAAGGAAGCCTTCTACACATATACATACATTTAAGTATACATATACATATATATTTGTTTGTACAAATGCTAGGTTAAAGCATATTGAATTTGAGTGATACTGTTAACCAAGAAAAGACATGATCTGACTCAGAAAGGTAGGAATCTAACAATATAATATATACATATCAGCAAATACAGGAACCTGTGAATCTGAAAGGGTATTACAGAGAATATTCATTATGACATGGAATTCCACTACCATTAGCCTCCCCATCTAGAGAAGGAGGTAAACATGTACTAGCTAGTAAATGGAATAATGGATAAAAAAGCTCTCAACATTTTTAGACTTAGCTGGCTACCAAACAAACCCCATCAAAGGGTCTGTTTGGTTACTGAGAAAAGGATAACAGGAAAAGGAACTTGAAAGAAATGGCAAGTGGCAACTTGAAAAGTAAAAAAGACGAAAATCTAGAATTTCCCTTTATAGTAAAAGGAAAAAAATGGAAGGAAATAGAGTGTTGGGTTTTCCTTAGCTAATTTCTTCTGTTCACTAGGGGCGTGTTTTCCAGAATACCAAAGAAACTGCCTGAAATATAATATATATATATATATATATATATAGATAGATATTTTAAGAAAAATAAACAAAATTTAATGTGCAAAGTTACTCAGTTTCTTTTATTAGATGAAAAGTAAAGAAAAAAATATAACAGATTTTCCAATTTTAAACATGTTTCTGAACATAAGACCTCAAAAAAACTAAAGATTAATCTCAGGTTACTATAAAAAGTACCATTAAAATGAATCAAAATTTGATCTTCAAAGAAGAAAAGAAATTCACACTTTTTTAAAAGAGAAACAAGGCAGCTCAATTTAGTTTAATACCTACAAATCAAACTAAAACAGAAAACCTAAAAAACTTTCTCAGAAACCAAACAGGCCATTCCAGAAAAAACTCAGCAAGACCAACCCTTTAAAAGTAAAGATGGTGACCTTTTAACAGTAAATGGTTTGCCGTGAAGTTGATGTAAGCAGCCGAAATGTGATGATGTGATCCTTAAAAGAAAAGCTGAGAAACCGAGAGAAAGAAGATGAGGATGGATCAGAAAAATAACCCATAGTTTGAAAGCAGTACACACTTCCCTTCGATTTTGTTTTGCATGGTTATGGTTTTTTTAAGCTCTTTTCATCTATGGAGAAGATAACAAAGAAAGCATAAGCATGTTTTGTCCATGTAATTACATGCAAACAACAAATCTATAATTATTATTACAAGCAAACACTTTCTCTTTTTCTTTTCCTTTTTTTTTTTGTAAGACTTTTACAACTGAACTCAACCTTTTTTTTTTTTTTTTAATTTGTTTTGCTTCTATCATTTTTGTCAAACCTTTATAAGATTTGTTTAGCTTCCTATTCCCCCCCCCCCCCTTTTTTTTACTATATTAAACAAGCTAGTTATTTTATGAATTATTGAATTTATAAATTATTAACAGTTAAAATATATCATAAATCTCTATATTTTTTAAAATTTAAAATTTAAAATTTAATCTTTATATTTTTATTTTAAATAATTTTAGTATATTTATTTTTCAAATAACATTATTAAAATTATTTTACTAAATTTAGATTTATTAAGACGTCATTTTTTTAATTATATTATTATCAATTGAATTTTTTTTTCAAATATCATATCAATAAATTTAATAAAAAATTAGTGTTAAGAGAACTTAAATTTTAATTAATTGCTTTAACAAGGCTTCAAAGTTTAAATACTTGAAATTAGCTAATTTAAGGCACAAAATTTTATACATGGGTAGACACAACGATTAAATAATTTCTAATTTTTTAAACTATATCTTTAAAATTAGGGTAAACTATAAAAATTGTCACTTTTATTTGTCTCATATTATATTTTAGTCACTTATGTTTAAAATGTTACGTTTTAGTCACTTACGTTATCGTTTTGTTACGAAGTGGTCACTTTACTGTTAAACTCCATTACCTCCCTAACGGTAGTCCTACATGGCAGTAAAATAGATTTTAAATGTCAACTTGGATGTCCAGTTGCTATGATAAAAATAGGTTTTTACTTAAATAAATTTAATTTAGATTGTCACGTAAGACATCCAAGTTGGCATTTAAAACCCATTTGGACTGTCATGCAGGATCACCGTTAAGGAAGTAACAAAACTTAACGGTAGAGTGACCACTTCGTAACAAAACAATACGTAAGTGACTAAAACGTAACATTTCAAACATAAGTGACTATAATGTAATATGAAACAAATAAAAAAAATAACTATTTTTATAATTTGCACTTAAAATTATAAATAAATAAAAAAGAAATTTCACTTTTTATTTCTTTTTAATATTTATATAAAAAATGTTCTCAAATGCTACATATATGCAATTTTTTTATATTTTAATATTATTCATAAATCATTTAGCTCCTATAATTAAAGGCAGCATTTAAGCATGTCCATAGACAATAATGTGCTTGGAATATGATTAATTTATTAATTATATTCTGAAATCCCAATTATTGGTTAACATCCAAATATTTTTGTATAATTGAGATGAAATAAAAATTTATTTCTTACGCTAAATTAAATAATAGTATTTCATGAACAGATAAGCAAAGTATGTCATCTTATTATTTTAATCAGTTCACTTTTGTTGTCCAAATCTAAAAGATTTTATTAAAATATATATATATATATATTAATCAATATTCAATGACATCAATTAAAGTGATAAACATAAAATTTAAATTTTATGTATTTTAAAATGTAAAAATATAACATATAATTACAAAATTCTGACTAATTTACCTATAAATGCCCATTTCCAAGTATATTTACGGAAATGGACAAATTTCTACATTATTTACCGAAAAGGGCTGATCTTGGCAAAACACGTCCACGTAGGAGTGTTTTAGGGTAAAATTTCCAGTAAATCGTGCCCCTGGGGGAGCGTTTTTGCCTTGTCAGCATAAAACGCAATGACGTGGACGCGTTTTGCTAAAGTGGCAAAAACGTTCCCCCAGTGGCGCGTTTTGCTCAATGTTTTTTCTAGGTTAGGGCTTTTTGCATGTTTATCCCTAGGGTTTTTGGTTTAGGGTTTTTAGGGTTAGGTTTGTAGGGTTTATTTTGTTAAAATAATTTAAGGTTCTGAGTTTTAAAAAATTTTAAAAAGAAATCAGGATTTAGTGTTCTTTTTTAAAAATTAATTAAATTAGGGTTTAGGGGTTTTAAATAAATAAATTAAATTTGGGTTTAGTATTTTTAAGAAAATTAATTAAATTTGGGTTTAGTTTTTAGAAAAAATATTATGTTTAGGGTTAGGGTTTAGGGAAAATTATATTGACAATAAGGATTTTGGTTTTTTTCTACAGTAGTTCCTAAAAAAATAATTTTGAGAAGACGATTTTGAACAAATAGTATCAAAAAAAGCTTCAAGCAGGATGCAATGTCAACAAAATTGATGAAAAAAGCTCCCACATGGACTCTCTTTTTCTACAGTAGTTCCTAAAAAAATAATTTTGAGAAGACGTTTCTGAATAAATAGTGTCAAAAACGCTTCAAGCAGGATGCACTTTCAGCAAAATTGATGAAAAAAACTCCCACGTTGACGCTCTTTTTCTACAGTAGTTCTTGAAAAAATAATTTTAAGAAGACGTTTCTGAATAAATAGTGTCAAAAACGCTTCAAGCAGGATGCACTTTCAGCAAAATTGATGAAAAAAGCTCCCACGTTGACGCTCTTTTTCTACAGTAGTTCATGAAAAAATAATTTTGAGAAGATGTTTCTGAACAAATAGTGTCAAAAACGCTTCAAGCATGATGCATTATCAGCAAAATTACTGAAAAAAGCTCCTACGTGGACGCTCTTTTTCTACAGTAGTTCATGTTTGGCCTTAGGCTATAAATGAGCCAAATTTCATTCTCAGGTTGCATACGTTACAGCAAGAATAATTAGAGAGGATAAGCAGAATAGAAATTGAAGATGAGTGAACGTATTAGTGCTGTTATTTACTATGATTGTGAGGTCCGTGACACCGAGAACGGCGTTATTTTTTATCAAAGAACACAACACGAATGGTTTTTAACCAGACTATAGATTTGATAGAATTTCGTAAAAGAATTAGGCACAAAATCTTCGGAACGACGCCAATGAGGGTTTCTTCTATTAAGTGTCGATTTTATGCTTCATTTGATCCCGTGACATATGACTCATTTGATATCAAAGGTGGTCGTAGCTTTGAGGTGATGGTACAAACTCATCTCGCTAGTGGATTACCGTATCTTGAGTTATATGTACAATTTTCATCAACAAATGAAACATTTGCGACTTTAACATCTACTGTTGTTCGAGAGGAAGACACGACCTCTACCCGATACTCCGTTAGTAAAAGACAGAACACGGAAGCGCCCGTGTTTACTGGCAGTATGGAATATACAACTCCTGCATGACACTCGGTTAGTGGATGAGACATGCACATCGGTGGGTCGATGTTCGATGCTGGAAATACGTATTGGGGAATGACATCAACTTCTAGTGGTTGGCAGTTCACATCTAATTGGGGACATTATGAAACATTCACAAGAAGGGATGATGTACTCCCTACGACGTCCGTCGGCATAGAGACCTCGTACGTTGCAGATGATTGTGGATCCACCTCGAGAGCTCAGTCCCGATGGTGCAGAAGCTGCATTATTTTCTAAATCGGAGCCTGTTCCATCCGAACCTGAAGACGTTGAAGAGGGTTTAGATGAAGAAGAAAAAGATTCACGATTCAGGGCGTACTCGCCTCTAGCCCACATGCATAATGTCGATATATCGACAGATGATGCATTGGAGTTTCCAGATCTACCACACAGAAGACGTGACCGTACAAGTTCATCATTGGATTCGGGTGAACTGGAAGTTGGTAAGGAATTTTCCAGTAAGGATTGTTTTCTTGGTTCATTGAAACAACATAGCATCAATCACTGGGTTAACTACAACGTGGTTAAATCCAAATCTAAGAAGCTCGAGGTCAAGTGTGCAGTGCAAAACAGTACATGTTCATGGAAAATCATGGCTTCTTTTAGGAAAAAGACAGGCTTGTGGGAGATAAAAAAGTATAAAGGTCCACATACATGTTTTGCCGGTATAGTATCATTGGGTGTTTAGGGTTTTTGAATAATAATGTTATTACTTAATGTTGCATTATTTAACGTACTTTATTGACAAGTGTTTCACAAGATCATCCCAAGATGGATTCAGGTATGATAGCTAGCTTAATACTACCGATTTTAAAGGCGGATCCCAAGACTTCTGTGTCGGTATTAATTGCCAATATGCGTAGCTAATTGAGGTACACACCCTCTTACCGCAAAGCTTGAATAGTTAAGCAGAATGCATTGGAAAAGATGCATAGTGGGTGGGATTGTAATGGCCTAAATTTAAGGTTATCGGAACAATAGTTTCGTAACCATAAATCCGATTTAAAGAGAAATTTATTTCAATATATTTGCATGAATATTTATATGATAGGAAAATCGTATTAAAATATCGATAGAAAATTTTACCGATTTAGTGGTTAGTTAGAAAAAAAAGAATTATTAAAGGAATTGGGTAAAAACAAGGTATCGAGACCTTAATCTCATAAAATTGAGTAGGAAATATTTTTATAAATATTTATAAAATGTTAGTAATGTGGTATTAAAATTTCGTTAGAAAATTTTAACGTTTGGGTAGGTAATTAATTGAAAATGACTAAATTGAAAAGGGTGTAAAAGTTACTAGAAGGATTAAATAGCTCAATTGTCAAATGAGGAGGGATCTAAAGAGCAAATAAGCCCAAAGGAGATATTTTAGGCGGCATAAGCTGAGAAAAATCTGGAGAAGTACTGAAATAAGGGCAAAATGGAAAAATAACAAAATTTACTAAATAAAAGTAGGACTAATTTGGGATATCTAGAAATATCTTCATTTTTCTTCATTCTCATCAGCCAAAAACGCCATAGGAGGGTTTTCTAAGCTGGTATTTCATAATTTTTGCCTATTTCTTGTAATTTTTGTGTTTTTAAGACTTTTATAACTAGGTCCTACTATTAAATTCATTAGTCTTTGATTTCATGGATGAAATTGAAAGTCACCATGGTTGAGTGTTGTAAGTTTATGATGAAATAGAATGAAATTGAAGCTTTAATTTATTTATGAGATGATTTTATTAGGTAATTTCAATAGAAATTGATTTTTAGGACCTAATTGTGAAAATGTTTGGAATTAAAGTCTATTACTGAAATTATGATTCCTAAAGGTTATAAAGTAATTTAAAGTGATAGAATAAAGTGTTAATTGAGAAAAATCAGCTCAATTGAGAGGCTAATTGAGTAGGAACGGAATTATTATTTATTAAAAGCTTAGAGGAAAAATGGTAATAAACAGTTTGCACTAAAACAGTTTTGAACAGCAGCAGTAGACTAACTTTGAAAAATCACCATAAATTGTAGAAATCGAATTAGAAGATGAAAAAAATATGAAATTAAAGCTTATTGACTCTAGTTTCACATAAAAGAAACGGTGTAAGCAATAGATATGTAAATCATGAGATATAATGAATTTTGTGAGATAATGTCAGAATGAATTCGGGTTCCCCTGTTTTGACTTTGAAAAATCATAAAAAATTGAATAAAAATAATTATGGGATTAAATTTATATTTCCAGAGTCATTAATGAGTCTATTTTCAAGATAAATAAACGAAAACATCATTCAAATCCTGTATGAACAGATAATTAATTTTTAGTAAAGAAGGGTCAGAACTATCAGACAGCAGAACAGGGGTGACTTTAAAGAATAAACTGTAATTATTGGCTAAACCAAAAATTATGAAAATTTTATGGTAATAATATATGTGAGTCTAGTTTCAGGGAAAATTAGCAGATTTTAATTTGGAGTTCTTTAGCTCAAGATAAAAATAATTTAGTGACGATAACTCAAGTAGATAGCTTTGAATGAACTATAAATAATAATAGAATTGTAGTGAATGCTACATGTGAACATGAAATGTATTCAATTGATGATTGAATTTATTTATTTAGATCCGAAAAACTCAAATACGAAGCTAGATCGAGAAAAGGAAAAAGTCCCAGATTAGTAGATTTTGCATACGAACTAGTATCGAGGTAAGTTCATGTAACTTGAATTATATTCTTAAATGCTTGAAATGTATGTTATTGATGTGAATATAATTTGAATGTTCATTGTATGAAAATTGATGAAACATTGATATATTTGATAAAAAGGGAAGAAATCCGGTTGAATGAAAGGAAAATTCGATGGATCTACGAAAAGGAATTGACGGTAAAAGGATCTAGCGGGACGGGTGATCCTATCTCGATATAGCCCTCCGAAGAATATGTGTAAAATGGATTTAGCTTGGACGGGTAATCCGAATTAGGTCTGAATTTAGCTGGACTGTAATTCAGATCCAAGCTCATTAGAGTAATTGTCGTTGCGGTGGGATTTAGCTCGACTGGTAATCCCGACAATACTCTATGAGTTTATATTACTGAGGATTTAGCACATTTGGTAATCCCAATCGTAAGGATGAGGTTCGCGGAGTGTGCTCTCGAAATGAAAATGTGCGCACATGAACATGAATTGTGGATCGAATTTGTACACTAAAGTGTACCTCTGAAAATCCATCGAAATTCCGAGAAATTCAACGGGACAAATATGGAAAAATAACAAAGAAATGGAAATCATGGTATTGATGAGCTCATCAATCATGGTATATATATATTATTGATACATGGAAATTATTGGACTAACTTGAATGTTGAGTTTGTGTATGTTAGGGTAATAATGCATTGAATGGATATATGAATGTTTATTGCATTGTATTGGAAATATTAGGTAAGTATAATACCTGTTACATGGGCTTACTAAGCACAAAGTGCTTACCCTGTTTTGTAGTGTTAAGAGCTCGGAGGTCGGATTCAGTCGGAGACACATCACACTATCAACCTCAAGATTTCGGTATATAAAGAAACTTTATTTTGGAAATCAATGGCATGTATAAGCTAATAAAGTAAATGTTAATATGAAATGAATGTAAGGTCAGCCATTGGTATAGCTAACAAATCTTGGTTTTGGTATGTGTTGAGGTTATCTTATAAATAGGCATGAATCTATTTTGAAAATATGTTGAATTGGATTGGTTATTGTGGAATGGTCTCGGTTTAAAATTTGCAGGGAAGGCTAGATATCTATAAAAGGGTTATATTGAATAAAAAAATTATTTGTAAACTCTGGTAATGCCTCGTACCCTATTTCGACTACGAATACGGGCAGGGGTGTTACATTTATTGGTATCAGAGCTACGGTTTAGCCGGTTCTAGGATCGACATAGCAAATACGGATTAGCTATACATTCCATTTAAATTATTATTGATAGTGTGATATCTCCTGACCATTTAAATTGTGTTTTTCTTATAGTAATGTCATCCGATCGAGCTCAATCTGAGGAAGCTGAGAGTCATGCTCCGGCTTCAGTACAAAGAGAAGAAACTAGCAGTAGAAGGCCCGATACAGAGGGTCAAGGGGAGGAGGAAAAAATAGTCTTCTTTCAAATGATGAATGAATGGTTTACTCAGTACATAAGAACTAACCCTATAGTGCAGCAAACTCAAGCTCCCCCTCCTGTTCCTCTACCGGTTCCCAAGATTCCACGGGGTACAGGTACTGAATCTGTTAGAAAAGGGAAAGCTCCGGTTGATAAAATTTAAAAATATGGGGCCGAAGAATTTCGAGCAGCAGTTAATGATGATCCCGAACGGGCTGAATTTTGGTTAGAGAATACTACTCGGGTTTTGGAGGATTTATCTTGTACACCAGAAGAGTGTCTGAAATGTGCAGTATCATTGCTAAAAGATCCAGCCTACTATTGGTGAAATACTAAAGCTTCAGTTGTTCCGAAAGAAGAAATTACATGGGAATTCTTCCAGACCGAGTTCAAAAAATAAATATATTAGTCAGAGATTTCTTGATCAGAAAAAAAAAGAATTTCTTGAGCTGAAACAGGGTAATAGATCGGTATTTGAGTATGAAATAGAATTTGTTCGGTTGAGTAAATATGCTCGAGAATGGGTACAATCAGAAGCGGAAATGTGCAAACGATTTGAAGAAGGGTTGAATGAAGACATTAAGCTACTGATCGGAATTCTTAAAATTCGAGAGTTTGCTACATTGGCAGAGAGAGCTTATAAAGCAGAAGAATTGAGCAAAGAGAAGAAACAGGCTGAGAGGGAAGCTCAAATTTTTAGTAAAAGACCAATGGGAAAATCCCAGTTTCCTGCTCCAAAGAAATTGAAGAAGTACCAGGATCGTTCTACCTCAGTCACTGGGTATTCGGGTAGAGAGCGAGGTTCTCAACATAATAATCCAAGACCTTCCACTCCATCAATGACCGGTGTTGGCAGTGTTGGTACCCTTAAGCCGAGATGCCAATATTGTAATAAAGCTCATTTTGGTGAATGTCGATTTAAGAGCGGGGCTTGTTACCAATGTGGTTCTTTTGACCATTTCCTCAGAGATTGTCTAGAAATGGGAGAAAAAGAAGCTGAACAGATATACCATCCGGTAATGTCAGTGGTAGCCGAGGAGCTACAAAAGATACTACAGGCAGGACTGAGACACGAGCACCTGCCAGGACATATGACATTCGTGCCAGAGAAGATGCCTCAGCACCCGATGTTATTACTGGTACATTTTCTTTACTTGACACTGATATTATTGCATTAATTGATCCTGGTTCTACGCATTCATATATATGTATAAAGCTTGCATTTGTTAAAGATTTATCTATTGAACCTACTGAATTTGTGGTTAAAGTCTCAAACCCCCTAGGCCAATCTGTTTTGGTGGATAAAATTTGTAAAAATTGTCCACTGATGGTAAGAGGTTATTGTTTCCTGGCTGATTTGATGTTACTGCCATTTGATGAGTTTGATGTGATATTGGGTATGGATTGGTTAACTCAAAGATGATGCGAGTAAATCGTAAATGTAAATATATTGTGTTAAAGTGTCGAATGGCTATTACTCCGGTTAAATCGATCGGACGAGGATTATCGATGTGATTTCGATTATTCGCTCAGGTATGTTAAAAAGGGGTATGATGCTTTTCTTGCTTGTGTACTCGACACCAAGGTATCTGAGTCAAAGATACATGTAGTGCCAGTGGTATGCGAATTTTCTGATGTGTTTCCAGAGGAATTACCAAGGTTGCCACCAGAAAGAGAAGTGGAATTTTCTATAGATTTGATTCCGGGAACTACTCCGATTTCCATAGCTCCGTACCGAATGGCTCCTACAGAATTAAAGGAATTAAAGACACAGTTGCAAGAACTTATTGACAGGGGTTTTGTCCGACCGAGTCATTCACCTTGGGGTGCTCCGGTTCTATTTGTGAAAAAGAAACACGGGTCTTTGAGATTGTGTATTGACTATCGATAGCTCAATAAGGTAACTATAAAGAATAAGTACCAGTTGCCCCAGATTGATGATTTATTTGATCAGTTGAAAGGTGTCACAGTATTCTCGAAGATTGATCTCCGATCAGGTTGTTACCAGCTACGGGTAAAAGAGTCAGATGTGCCAAAGACAGCTTTTAGAACTAGGTATGGGCATTATGA
The DNA here is from genome assembly GCA_025698515.1 of Gossypium sturtianum. Classification (NCBI taxonomy): domain Eukaryota; kingdom Viridiplantae; phylum Streptophyta; class Magnoliopsida; order Malvales; family Malvaceae; genus Gossypium; species Gossypium sturtianum. The sequence goes on from CM046950.1 coordinate 5,385,061, forward strand.
GTTTCTGGTTATGCCGTTTGGGCTGACTAATGCACCTGCAGTATTTATGGATCTGATGAATCGGATATTCAGACCGTACTTAGATAGGTTTGTGGTAGTATTCATTGATGATATTTTGGTTTATTCTCGAGATGAAGAAGAACATGCAGAACATTTGAGAATTGTGTTGCAAATTCTGTGAGAGAAGCAGTTATATGCTAAATTTAGTAAATGTGAATTTTGGCTTTGAGAAGTGGGTTTTCTTGGACATATTGTATCCGCCGAAGGCATCAGGGTAGATCCAAGTAAAATCTCAGCTATTGTCAATTGGAGTCCACCGAAGAATGTATCTAAAGTTAGAAGTTTCTTAGGTTTAGCTGGTTATTATCGGAGATTTGTACAAAGATTCTCTATGATAGCTTCTCCGATGACTCGATTATTGCGTAAATATGTAAAGTTCGAGTGGGGTGATGAATGTCGTGAGTTTCAACCGATTGAAAGATCTATTAACGAAAGCACCAAAGATTAGTGCGGCTGAACCGGGTAAGGAATTTGTTATTTACAAAGTGATGCCTCATTAAATGGTTTAGGTTGTGTCTTGATGCAAGAAGGTAAAGTAATAGTCTATGCTTCAAGACAACTTAAACCCCATGAAAGAAATTACTCAAGACATGATCTTGAATTAGTCGCTATTGTATTTCTTATTTGAAGATATGGCGGCATTACTTGTACGGTGAGAAATGTCATATTTATACCGATCATAAAAGCTTGAAATATTTGATGACACGAAAGATTTGAATTTGAGGCAGTGCAGTGGCTTGAACTAATAAAGGACTATGATTTGATTATTGATTACCATCCGGGTAAGGCTAATGTTGTAGTGATGCTTTGAGTCGGAAATCTCTGTTTGCTTTACGAGCAATGAATACCCGGTTTTCACCGATTGATGATGGTTCAATCATAGCTGAATTGAGAGCTAAACCGACATTTCTACAAAGAAATATGTGAAGCTCGGAAGAATGATGAGAAGTTACTGAGTTAAACGGGCACGCAGTGTGAGTCGCACCGATTCTCGAATTTCAGTTGGGATTGATGGTTGTATGTTATTGAGGTAGGGTATGTGTAGCTCGAATTCGAGCTCATACTGTAAGATTCTACACGAGGCTCACGCGGTACTATGTCCAGTACATCCGGGAGTAATAAAATGTATAATGATTTGAAAAAGATGTCTTGGTGGTCGGGAATGAAACGTGACATCTCCGAGTTTGTATCAAGGTGTTTAATATGTCAAAGCAAGTTAAAGTCTGAACATCAAGTACCTTCGGGGTTACTTCACCAATTATTATACCGAAATGGGAATGGGAAAGAATCACTATGGATTTTGTATCGGGGGTTACCGTTGTCTCCGAGGAAAAAGATGCTATTTGGGTGATTGTTGACCGATTGACAAAGTCGGCGCACTTTATTCCAAAGACGTATGGATTATTCTTTAGATAAACCTGGGTGAATTGTACATATCTGAGATTATCAGGCTGCATGGAGTGTCTGTCTCCATTATATCGGATAGAGATCCCCGATTTACGTCTCGTTTATGGGACAAATTGCAAGAAGCCTTGGATACTCAGTTGTATTTCAAGATCGTGCATTTCATCCTCGCAGATGGATGGCCAATCCGAGCGTGTAATTCGTGTATTGGAAGATATGCTCCGATGTTGTATACAAGAGTTTGAAGGTAATTAGGAGAGGTATCTACCTTTGATTGAATTTGCTTACAATAACAGTTATCAGTCCGGTATTAAAATGGCTCCGTATGAAGCTTTGTATGGTAGAAAATGTAGAACACCGTTATATTGGACAGAGCTCAGTGAAAAGAAGATACATGGGATTGATTTGATCCGGGAAACAGAAGAAAAAGTAAAGGTCAGCGACAAGGTATTCCTGAAAGTGTCTCCTTGGAAGAAAGTTCTTCGATTCGGTCGAAAGGGTAAATTGAGTCCAAGATTTATCGGGTCATATGAGATTATAGAAAGAATTGGACCGGTCGCTTATCGATTGGCATTACCACCAAACTTGATAGAATCCATAATGTTTTTCATGTGTCTATCTTTGCGACGGTATCGATCGATCCTTCACATGTTATTTCTCCGACAGAAATGGAGATTCAACCGGATATGACTTAAAATGAAGAACCAGTCAAGATATTGGCACGAGAAACAAAGGAGCTTAGAAATAAAAAGATAAATTTGGTGAAAGTATTATGGCAAAAGCATGGGATTAAGGAAGCGACATGGGAATCGGAGGAGACAATGAGGAAACAATATCCAAACCTCTTTACTGGTAAGATTTTCGAGGACGAAAATCCTTAAAAGGGGGGAGAGTTGTAATGGCCTAAATTTAAGGTTATCGGAACAATGGTTTCGTAACCATAAATCCGATTTAAAGAGAAATTTATTTCAATATATTTGCATGAATATTTATATGATAGGAAAATCATATTAAAATATCGATAGAAAATTTTACCGATTTAGTGGTTAGTTAGAAAAAAAGGAATTATTAAAGGAATTGGGTAAAAACAAGGTATCGAGACCTTAATCTCATAAAATTGAGTAAGAAATATTTTTATAAATATTTATAAAATTTTAGTAATGTGGTATTAAAATTTCGTTAGAAAATTTTAACGTTTGGGTAGGTAATTAATTGAAAATGACTAAATTGAAAAGGGTGTAAAAGTTACTAGAAGGATTAAATAGCTAAATTATCAAATGAGGAGGGATCTAAAGAGCAAATAAGCCCAAAGGAGATATTTTAGGCGGCATAAGCTGAGAAAAATCTGGAGAAGTACTGAAATAAGGGCAAAATGGGAAAATAACAAAATTTACTAAATAAAAGTAGGACTAATTTGGGATATCTAGAAATATCTTCATTTTTCTTCATTCTCATCAGCCAAAAACGCCATAGGAGGGTTTTCTAAGCTGGTATTTCATAATTTTTTCACCAAGTAAGTTAATCCTTGCCTATTTCTTGTAATTTTTATGTTTTTAAGACTTTTATAACTAGGTCCTACTATTAAATTCATTAGTCTTTGATTTCATGGATGAAATTGAAAGTCACCATGGTTGAGTGCTGTAAGTTTATGATGAAATAGAATGAAATTGAAGCTTTAATTTATTTATGAGATGATTTTATTAGGTAATTTCAATAGAAATTGATTTTTAGGACCTAATTGTGAAAATGTTTAGAATTAAAGTCTATTACTGAAATTATGATTCCTAAAGGTTATAAAGTAATTTAAAGTGATAGAATAAAGTGTTAATTGAGAAAAATCAGCTCAATTGAGAGGCTAATTGAGTAGGGACGGAATTATTATTTATTAAAAGCTTAGAGGAAAAATGGTAATAAACAGTTTGCACTAAAACAGTTTTGGACAGCAGCAGTAGACTAACTTTGAAAAATCACCATAAATTTTAGAAATCGAATTAGAAGATGAAAAAAATATGAAATTAAATCTTATTGAGTCTAGTTTCTCATAGAAGAAACGGTGTAAGCAATAGATATGTAAATCATGAGATATAATGAATTTTGTGAGATAATGTCAGAATGAATTCGGGTTCCCCTGTTTTGAATTTGAAAAATCATAAAAAAATTGAATAAAAATAATTAGGGGATTAAATTTATATTTCTAGAGTCCTTAATGAGTCTATTTTCAAGAGAAACAAACGGAAACATCATTCAAATCCTGTATGATCAGATAATTAATTTTTAGTAAAGAAGGGTCAGAACTGTCAGACAGCAGAACAGGGGTGACTTTAAAGAATAAACTGTACTTATTGGCTAAACCAAAAATTATGAAAATTTTATGGTAAGAATATATGTGAGTCTAGTTTCAGGGAAAATTAGCAGATTTTAATTTGGAGTTCTTTAGCTCAAGATAAAAATAATTTAGTGACTATAACTCAAGTAGATAGCTTTGAATGAACTATAAATAATAATATAATTGTAGTGAATGCTACATGTGAACATGAAATGTATTGAATTGATAATTGAATTTATTTATTTAGATCCGGAAAACTCAAATACGAAGCTAGATCGAGGAAAGGAAAAAGTCCCAGATTAGTAGATTTTGCATACGAACTAGTATCGAGGTAAGTTCATGTAACTTGAATTATATTCTTAAATGCTTGAAATGTATGTTATTGATGTGAATATAATTTGAATGTTCATTGTATGAAAATTGATGAAACATTGATATATTTGATAAAAAGGAAGAAATCCCGGTTGAATGAAAGGAAAATTCGATGGATCTCTGAAAAGGAATTGACGGTAAAAAGGATCTAGCCGGACGGGTGATCCTATCCCGATATAGCCCTCCCGAAGAATATGTGTAAAATGGATTTAGCCTGCAGACGGGTAATCTGAATTAGGGTTCAATTTAGCTGGACTGTAATTCGATCCAAGCTCATTAGAGTAATTGTCGTTGCTGCAGGATTTAGCTCGACCGTAATCCCACTTTGTAAGGATGAGGTTCATGGAGTGTGCTCTTCGAAATGGAAATGTGCGCACATGAACATGAATTGACGGACGGAATTTGTACACTAAAGTGTACCTCTGAAAATCCATCAAATTCCGAGAAATTCAACGGGACAAATATGGAAAAATAACAAAGAAATGGAAATCATGGTATTAATGAGCTCATCAATCATGGTATATATATTATTGATACATGGAAATTATTGGACTAACTTGAATGTTGAGTTTGTGTATGTTAGGGTAATAATGCATTGAATGGATATATGAATGTTTATTGCATTGTATTGGAAATATTAGGTAAGTATAATACCTGTTACATGGGCTTACTAAGCACAAAGTGCTTACCCTGTTTCTTTTTCCCCTGTTTTGTAGTGTTAAGAGCTCGGAGGTCGGATTCAGTCGGAGACACATCACACTATCAACCTCAAGATTTCGGTATATAAAAAAACTTTATTTTGGAAATCAATGGCATGTATAAGCTAATAAAGTAAATGTTAATATGAAATGAATGTAAGGTCAGCCATTGGTATAGCTAACAAATCTTGGTTTTGGTATGTGTTGAGGTTATCTTATAAATATGCATGAATCTATTTTGAAAATATGTTGAATTGGATTGGTTATTGTGGAATGGTCTCGGTTTAAAATTTGCAGGGAAGGCTAGATATCTATAAAAGGGTTATATTGAATAAAAAAATTATTTGTAAACTCCGGTAATGCCTCGTACCCTATTTCGACTACGAATACGGGTAGGGGTGTTACAGGGATGCTTCATATAATGAGGTGTGACAGTGGTGTCAAATGCTAGAGAGATACGTCCCAAGTTGCATAATAGACCTTGAAACGATTCTTGCGTACTACAACGACCGATTGCTCCGTGGATGCCAAGTGTTCAAGCGTCTATTTTTGAGCTTTAAGCAATGTCAGGATGTATTTGTGTACTACAATCCATTGGAACAAATTGACGATACCTTTATATATGATAGATATACCCATCAGCTATTGCTAGCTGTGACACAAGATGGCAGTGGAAGAATCCTTTCAATTGCGTTTGCAATAACACCGGGGAAGTCAGGTGATGACTGAGATTTCCTTCTTTCTAGGTTAAGGAGGCATGTATGCCCCCAACCTGATATCTGCGTTATATCGGATCGGGGCACTAGAATACTAGCTGTAATTGAGCGACAGGGAAGCCAATGGGATCGCACAAACCATCGGTATTGTCTAAGGCACGTTGTGTCCAACTATTACGGGTAATATCAGTCTACCACTGAACGACGACAAGTGGCCGACATGGGTATTTAATCTCTATTAACATAATTTCATTTGTAATATTCAATTTATTCTGAATGGAATAGTGGTATGCAATTTTCGCTATCAACTTATATTGGAAGGGTACAAGATCAATAAGGACCGTTTTCATGAGATGTTGGGGATTTTGCATTCAGGTAATAATCAAGGCGCAGAATACCTCTGTAACATACATTTCGAACAGTGGACACAAGTATATGACGGCGGCCTACGATATGGTCATATGACCACAAACCTGGCTGAATACATAAATTCTATACTAAAAGGAATATGTCATTTGCCGATAACCTCGGTTGTGAGAGAGAATTATTTTCGTTTGGCGATACTATTTCCAAAGCTAGCAGCGAGTTATAAAGGCCAAATGTAGGGTGGCCATGTATGGTTCCGGAAGGTATTGAAATAAATTAACAAGGCAAAGGCGCGGACTAACACCATGTACACAGTGTGTCACGATCGCGACAACCTATGGTTTCGTGTGACGAAATTTAACAGACCGAACCAATGTATTACCGGCGGGCAATATCATGTACACATGAGAAATATGAATTGCGACTTTGGGACGTTTGACGACTCCGTTATCCAGCGCTCATGCAATTACAATTTGTTAGAATCTCCGTTTGGATCCTATGAGATATGTCGACGAAGTGTATAAAATAGAATACATGTACAATGTATGGAGATACGTATTCCCACCGATCCTAAATGAACGTAAGTGGCCGTCTATATCGTTTGCTCCGTTTAAGTTGTTACTGGATAGAGAATTGCGTCGCAAACCAAAAGGTCGACCTTACTCGAGTAGAATAGGTAATAATATGGATATCCGAGAAAGAACGAACCAACAGAAGTTGTGCGGATAATGTAGGAACCCAGGTCATACAATTCGATCATATCCAAACCGAAATAGTTGATCATTGCTGTAATGAAACTATGTTGCATTATTTCTATTGCCTTATTCAAAATAACTTCTATTTTATTAAAAATATAAAAACAATTTACTATTAAAATATTTTAAAAAAACTTTTATTTTATTAAATGAAATAATATAAAAATAGTTTGTACAAATATATTAAAAAATCAATGTATGTGCCAGTCGGAATCAGTGCCACATAGGGGTGGTCAGCGATTACGCGCTGGATTCCTCATTAGTTCAGCTTCTGGCGGGGGTTGTAGTTGCTCCGGTTGTGGGTGTTGGGAGGATGACCCACTTTGATAAAATAAAGAATGTAGAAGTGTTTGCATCACCAACGGCGAAGGTGTTTGAATCCCATAAGGCGATGGGGATTGGTAATGAGATGAGCTTCCAGACGGTGCCTCGTGCGATCCCTCCAGCGATGATTACCTATATATCGGGGGTTGAGTTAGAGTTACAGGGAAATGAGATGCACCGAGCCATGCATTCCAACCTGTCATATGATTGGGAAAAGGAAACATATAAGGGTTAAAATACATATAAGGGTTAGGATACGCACCTGATATAGTCTGAAGGGGCTATGATGTGGGTGTCGTCGATTGAGGCGTTGGGCCCGGTAATTGTGTGAGCACTGTTGATGAGCTCGTACCGTCATCCATTCTCCTTGGATTTAAAGAGCCCCATCGTTCCTTTTCAACACAGATTTGCCGACGCCTCTACTCTTTCGACAGCAAATATGGCTTGCCATGGATCCTAAATCATGACATGTAATCCGGTGCGCACGCTAACCCTAGAACGATGATCGGTTCACGAGTAGGTATATGATCATACCGATTTTCCTAAGTTTTTATATATTCCGAGAAGAATGCTAGATAATTCGTATTCGTTTGCCGTAAGTCGATTTTGTGCTTATTATCGAGCACCTCAAGTGCCTCGAGAATCGGTTGTCAGAATCCAAATTATCACAACACTCTATCCATCTGGTGTATCTCGACAATAGGATAATTGACTAATGGGACCTTAAAATGCTAAATGTTTGGATTTTGAAAGAATTCATCCAGAATTACTGCCCGAATTGTCGGATCCTTGTATTGTGTCTATTTAAACTATATGAACGTGATAAAAATATTGGTTATATACATAATACTAAATACTAAATATGAAATAACTATTTTATGTATATATATTTTATTTAATACTTACTTGCGCTTCTGACCGTTGGTCTAATAGAAGTCGTATATCTTCAAAAGCGGTAGGTATTCCAACATAACTCGCCGGATGGTTCCACCTAATTAAATAAATTTTTAGCATACAATTTTATTTTAAATCTATGTAATAATGTAAAATCAAATAAAAATTTTACCTCGTTATGAGTGGGAATGTATATGGGTAGTTCACTCGATGACGTAAAAATGAAAAGCGAAACCGAGCCCATGATTGTAGTAGTGATAGGCAACCTCCGATTTTGGCTTTATTTGGTGGCATCGCCCCGCACATCTCTTGGTACAATGTTGCCAACACGGCAGACCCCCAACTAAATTCGCCAGCTGCTCTAAAATCAACGAGTTTCAGCAGCCACCTCAGATGTACGAGGTTTCATAACAAGTCCGGCATCAAATAACCTCCAATCATCTCAAGGATGTATGCCCGGGCATATCGTATTCTTTCTACTTTAGTCGAATCATTCTTCGGCTCCGAAAATGTGTCTCGTAACCATCCCATCTTTTTCCGACCTCTGTAAATATTATCCGGAATCGCACCCAAAAGATCGTAGCATACGGTCCCCAATCATCAGATTGAACGGACCCAGTGAATGCGGACTTATCCACCGGCAATCTTAATTGTAACTGCACGTCCTCCAAAGTGATAGTACACTCTCCGTATGGAAGATGGAATGTGTGCGTCTCGAGTCTCCACCTCTCTATTAACTCGCTGATGAGTTTCGGGTCCAACTTGCACCCCCGGCCTATAGTGGCCACGTGCCAAAAACCCGCTTCCCTCAAGTAATTTTCTATCAACGGTGATGGAGGATCAGACTTATTACGAATATAACATTGTAACACCCGATCTACAGACTGTTATAAAAAATTATAAAATACAAATTAATTAAAATTACATAAATGAAAAAAAATATTAAATAATATTTAAAAATTAAAATTAACCCTTACCATTTTCATTTGTTCAACGGAGATATGTTTATGATCGAGACGAATTAATTCCCCGGCCATTGCTAACACGATCAAATATTTTTGAAATTATAAAAAAAACTATACTAATTTAGAAAGAAAATTAAAGAAAATAATTAATTAAAGAGAGCTTTGAGAAATTTAGGGAGAAATTTTAGAGTTTTTTGGCTAAAATTTGAAGAAATTTTGTGTGAAATAATAGAAGGGGGTTTTATACTCTCTCTTTTTACCGTTGGACCCCCCAACGGTAAAAATATTAGCTGTTGGGAAAAAAACACGGAGCAAAACGCGCCCCTGATGGAGTGTTTTTGCCACGTCAGTAAAGCGTATCCACATCAGCGCGTTTTGTGCTGACATGGCAAAAACGCTCCCCATGGGCGTGATTTGCTAGAAATTTCACCCTAAAACGCTCCTACGTGGACGCATTTTGCCAAAATCGGCCATTTCCGGTAAATAATGCAAAAATTAGCCCATTTTCATAAATATACTTAGAAATAGGCCTTTATAAATAAATTAGTCCAAAATTCTTCTTTGGTGAATTTTTTTAAAGATATAAATAATTTAATTTTAGTATACCATTTTTTCTGGGTACATAGTAATTTGCCTATAACGCTGTGCCGTACACATGGCTTCTTCAAAGACCAAACATCATTAAATAATCATTATGATTGCATTTTTTTTATGTATTTTCATATTTAATTAAGTGATTAAAAGAAGTTGGTGCGATAAATTAAAAATAAAATAAAATAAAATCCGGTCATATACTTCACCTATTGGTTTGATATTTTATTATATTTTTTAAATTTCTTTATCTCTTATGTAAAGTTTTTTTTGGCTGCATTCTAAATTATTAATATTTTAAGTGCATTTTAAGAAAAATAAAATTAATATATTGATTTTTGTTGAGTAATATTTTGCTCATTGTCTTATTGATGGGAATATCGGGGTATTTATATATATTGTCACTGGTACTATTAAAGCTTATAACAGAGACCACCTACTTTGTCTTGGCTCTATTGCCTCTGTTATTAACATTCCCTGCTCTTGGTACTGACATTCTGTGAGCTCCAGACCTGTTGGACACGTGTCTACGGAGCACGCAGTCCTTTTTACTCCTGGGGTTGGTACCCTGAGCGAGCTCAGTACCTGCTAGACACGTGTCTCGGTGGCCTGCAGGGCACATGGTCCTCTCTGCAAGCCCCTTAGACGTATGCAAACTGAGACTGTGGCCTTCTCTAGATTCCTGCAAGCTAGATCTGCAACCCTATCTTACAAGTTGTTCATGCGGACCCCCTTAGCGAACTGTATCCACAAGCTCTTCTTGCGAACTGTACCTACAAACTCGCCTTGCTACAGGACCCGTCCGGGTCGTGAGTCGGAGGCCTGAATCTTTTCTATGATTCGGGTCGGCAGTTACTAATGCATAACAACTTTCTTGAATTTTTACAAAAATAAATACATTGAACATAATTATTTTATAAAATGGTGTTTTTCATGCATTTGGTTAATTTTCATGAACAATGGTGATAATGATAATTAAAGCCAAAGTAAAGTTTTACTTGGATTGAATTGAATTTTAGGGTAACATATATATAATATTATTATATTTTGGTGGTTGGGTGGTATTGAAAATCTATCTTATTTGGGGAATTTTGGAAAGAAATTAAGTAGAAACAAATTATAAAAGCATGAGGTCTATTTGATGTGTACTTTGAATGTTGAAATTGTCTTTCCAATTAAATCAAAGGACGATATGATAGTGAATGCACCCAAAGCTAAAAAAAAAACCAATTAATTAATTATATATGAGAAAATCATTAAATAAAGAGTTGTGGAAATTAATTAGGAAATAGCTAAAGTATATCCCATCCGATGCCCCCACCATCAAAAGCTTGCTTCGACTTATGTTCCTTTATTATTTTTATATATAAATCAATTAAATTCCACGTATACAGGGTTTTAGATTATTTAAAATATATATTCAAAAAGTAATCAAAGCATGTGAGATGGTGGATTTATTATATATACGACATGTGCCACAATTTAAATTTTAAAAATAATAATATCGGGGTCGAAGTATCGTGTGTTAACTTCATATGAAATCGTCATTTATATAGTGGTTTTATAACGATTTAATACGTGACATTCCAACTCATTTAAAAAATATAGTAAACTCACCATTTAACACGATACGATCACTTTCTGAAAAGATAAAAATAATAATATTTTTAAATAATTTTTAAAATACAATATTTTTACAATAAATTATTATATTCCTACACTATTTTTTTAAATAATTTTTAAAAATACAATATTTTTACAACAAATTATTATATTCCTACACCATTTTTTTAATAAGTCAAATGAATTAATATTTAGAATATTTAGTTAGTTCCCATTTGGGTAGTGGCATGAGAAAATATGTCCGACTTACCCATGCAATAATTCGTTAAACAATACTACTAATAATCTAAATGTTGCAAATTGAATGTAGGGTAGGCTACCCTAGAAAATTAAATAAATGCAAAAGGCAAGACTCTTTGTTTATGTGCCAAAAGGCAAGACTTGACCTTACCTAACACCAGGCTTGTTATATTAATTACAAATGCATATATCAAACATTGTTAAACCTTGTTGGGACAAATTTAAGAAACTATGAGTGAGTGTCCAGAATTGGCGTTCTTTGGACTACTTTATTTGGTTTGGTTGCATGGCGAATACGGAAGAACAAGAATTTACTTGTTTTTCAAGACTTATCATGAAGTGTAATGAAAACAATAAAGATATTAGTAAGTTGGGCAAAATAGTATAACGCTAATCACATATGGGAACTAACACAAAACCAAATGAGGACTCAGGGCAGTCATTAGGAGAAGTCTTAGAATAAAACGATAGCTATAGTATTTTTATATTTTTTTAATTTATTTGTTTTTCACAAAAAAAAATTATCATCATAATATTAATGTTTTTTAAATCATATTATTGTTTTGCGTTTCCAAAGTAATTTTTTTTTTTACTTTTATTAGAAAAAAATTCAAGTTTGGATTTTAAAAAAAATATTATTGAGAGAAGTAATTATAAAACCGTATAAAAATATTTTTAATTCCACCCAAAAATTATTATCGGATTAAATATATGTAATATTTATATATAATTATTCAAAAATTATATTCAAGTTTTTCAATCAAATTTACATATTATGCATACATATATAAATATATAGGCGTACATCAAATTCTCAAGGACCAAATTTGGCAGGTAGAAAACATGTACCTTTCCATTCAACAAATATCTCAAGATACCATTAAAAAAAAAAAGTTAGATTTAAATTTTTTTTTATATAATCTTTTATGATTTGAAATTTGTTTTATTTGAACTGAGGATGATATACAAATAAATGTTTTCGATAATGATGACTTTAGTATTCAAATTCTATTTAAATAGTTGAAAAATAAATTTATTTCCAACAATTTATTAATTAGATTGGATAATTTTAAATATAAAAATATAATTTATATACCGATTGAGTATTAATTAGATTGATATAAATATTATTGTCAATACATGAGAATCTAAGTTCGATTATGCTAAAATGTATTATCTAATAAACTATGAATAATTTTAAATATTATATAAAAAATAAATATGATTAAAACTTATATAAAATTATATTAATGACAAATAAAAAAAATATTATAAACCCAAGAAACGAAAGCATCCTAGGAAAACACACAAAAATCTTTCAGAAGAAAGGTAGGAGTCAAAGAAGTGTGTGGAGGTGAGAAAAAAGCATGGTGGTCCTCCATTCGTACCCACGCAATGTGGTGGCTAATTCACCATTAATTGCTACACTCTAAAAATACATTGCATGACTGATCACCTTCTTTTTTGGGGGCAGCGAGAGGGCCCCAATCCCATACTTACCCCCACAAAATCTTACAATACATTGGATTCGTGTCGGTCATAACATGTCTTTCACGGCTATGTCAAAACATTGGGCATTGAATTGTTGACATATTTCGAATCCCCATCCCTAATTACGTGTCGGAATTTTGGAGTTTTTGTGACAAATACCCAACCTTTTTAAAAAAATATTATATATTTAAATTAATATATGTATCCACAATTTCAATCAAGATAAATTATTATAATTACTGAATTGAATAATTCAATTTAAATTAATTAAATATAACTAATAAATCAATACATATTTTTTTTCACATATAATAAAAGCAATAGAATAATTACATTATTTGGGTTCAAGATGAATATGCGTGTATATTATATACAAAGCATATTATTGAGTTGATACTATATTTTGTCAAGTCCTAATTCAATTGTAAATTTATTAAAAACTTATTTAGTTTACAAATAAATGTTTAAATTTTTTTATATTTTAAAAAATCTAAAAAAAAATATCATTTTAACTAAAACCATATTTTTTTTTTATAAATTTGGCATAATGTTTACTTCATAATTCATAATCTAAATCATTAATTATAAACAAATAAACAAATTGAAGAAAATATTTAAATTAAAAAGTATATTAATAAAATTCATGCCAATTTTATGGGGGATTAGGGTATTAAAAAAACATGAAGAGACATTTGAGAAACGATTTCCCACCATGGATGCAGATCATGATCTACTACCAAACAAATGATTAAAGACCATGGATTTGGTCAGTATTGGTATGAATAGCAAATCACATGGAAAATGAGCTTGTTACTAAGTGACGCAAAGATTGTTGTTAGAAAGGTGTCTCTGTAATACCACGTGATTGAAAAAGTCGGTGGGCTAATTGGAACGATCAAGTGGTCCCACCACACAGCTGTAAGTTCCAACTAATCAGGAGGGCACACGTAATGATCTCACGGATCACATTTGAAGGCGGCGCACCACCCAAAGATAGACCCCTGCTCCGTTTTATTTTACTTTCTGTATCTGGTCTGGTCTGGTCTGGTCTGGTTTGGTTTGTTGGGTAAGCGTGGACGGTGAAAGTTTTGAACTACCTGTTTTAAGTGTATTATTGGATTTTGTTAGAAGAAAATGTAGTGTTTTCGCTTCTTGATTGGCTTCTTTACAACAAAAGCTAACATGAGACTATTCAGCAACAACATCCATTGAAGCTTCAAAATGTGGCATCTTTATTTTCCCAAGGTAATATGGTTACAAATTCAATTACGTTATACTTATCACTCGTAAGTTGGCATCATACTTTACACATCTCGCTAGACAAGATTCCGGACTAAGTATTTCTTTGGATAGGCGGTAACCCTTATAGTTATAGTAATTAATATCACTGTTATTATTATTTTTAATTTTACTAAAAATAAACGTATTGCTCAAAGATACTCTTATCAGCTTAAACCTAGCGTGATCAAAACCTTGCTACCCATAACCTCGTAAGCATAGTCACTGATAGTTCCAATTGATCGTTTGGAACTTACATGTATCCTCAATCAAGTGTGATGGGATATATGTAGGTCGATTGGACTCCAAACAATAGAAAACCAATACCAAAATGACACGAGACTTTGGAAATGATCAGAAGAGTTCCTTTTGAAACCCACGGACACCAAAACAGGGCAACTCTCTCTTCTCTCGCTCTAGACTCAAACAGTCACACTCTTGAACTATCTCATGCTCCAGCCCCTCAAGGAAGTCAAACTCTGGCCGCTATCATTACCTACTGCTCTCCGCCCGCCAGATAAACCCTGTATCAACAGATTACTTAGAAAAGTTAAGTTGGGTTGTTGTGGCTCATTCTTCACAGAAACTTCTCCCTATGTAACGCAATGGATGATTGGGGAAGAAAATAGAAGAAGCCCTTTTTCATTTCTGACATGGAGATCTGAATAATTTTCATAATACAGGCCGAAGAGTAAATTAAATATTATAAACTCAGACCATGAACATGAAGAAACGTCAGGAATGAAAAAGAATTTTTGGGGTCTCAATGGTTAATGGGTAACTTATGCTCCTTTGACAGGATTTGACCCTAAAATGAATTTAATCAAAGGTTGAACTCAGTTCCGAACTCATCGGAATAGCCCTCGAATATAAAAGCTATTTGTTTGGTAGTTTTATTTAATAGAATGTAGCACTAAAGCCCAAATGGCAATCAAACAAGTTAGACATAAAACATTTTCTATACAAATGCAGAATAAAAACCATGTGCCGCATCAACCGACTCGAAATGGCTATCAATGTGCTAGCCACCCTACTCTATTGTATTTTCATGGCATGAAGAAAAAGAACATGCCTTGAGAGTTTCGATGTAAGGTCTTGAACACAAGCTACAACAAGGGCTAACCATAAATTTGGACAAAATACTATATCACAGCTGGAAGGGTAAAAGTACCATAGAGGCCTTTGTATTAAGGTAAAAGTACCATGTAGCCCCTGTACTAGGATAAAACTACTAATTTGCTCTTTTATCTAATAATTTGTCCATTTTTTTAGTTGGAGGCAAAATGCAATTTAACTCCTGATATAGAGGCCTCCATAGTACTTTTATCTTACCGAAAGTCATGTTATTAAAACATGTGCCTTAAAAAGAGTATGTTGAATTTTTCTCAAGTTTTTGGCTCTATTTTTAAGGTATCACTATACGTGAACGAAATGAAGAGTTGGAACAACGTAGATTCAAATAACCGAAAATGGTCTCTTTCTATTTAGGGCAGATATGAGTTTAGTAGTGAGTTAAGTACCTTGAAATCCCCAAGCAAGTGTGTTCAAATCAAAAACTTCATTAAGTAGTTGCATTGTACATGCACTCAGCTTGGAACTGTCTTACTAGCAATACCATCAACATTCCTACCAGTATGTGCTTGCAAGATTGCCTGCAATAAACCATTTTTTATATGGATATTACATCACCTCACAAGAATCAACGAAACAAATAAAAATAGTATGCTGATGGTGCAATCATCCAGCACTCAGATCAAGGAAACCAGTGTAATTCAATAGTTGTTTAAAATCTTTGATGTATTTCCAACAATTAATCTAACTTAGCACCTAAACCATCTTTAATTCTACATATTCTAATATAAATGCAACTCTGCTTTTCCTCTCATGGCTTTTCCCTGCTTGCCCCCCTTCATATCCCAAGACAATATGATCTACAAAAAATGAGTATTTTATAGTAAGAATCATCAAGAATAGGAAGAACCCAGTATGATTTGGACCTATGTTCTCCGATTCAAATGTAAGTGTCGGATATTGATATATGTCCAGCATGAGTATGTTTAATAATTTTGAAGTTTTTCCATGTATTTTGAGGGCAGATGATATGATGAAAATAAAGAAACAGATTATTGCTTTATGACCTGTCCTGCTACTAGAGATCATAACATGAATGAAATCCAGATAAGAGAATAACATGAATTAGTAATTGTAAGAAATCATAGGCCATGATACCTGACGTGCAATTATTTGTAATAAATAATGGATCATAAATCACATGCAACTGCAAATTCCTTTAATTAAGTTCTCTAGACATGTTCATGAATTTATTGCTTTCGTTTTTGTTTTCTCTATCTGCCTTGCCTAGGTTGACGCTTACCTTTCCTTTGGAAACATATGCATCTCCGAAAACTTAATAAAATTTTGATTTAATCCTTTTGAAAATCATCTAGATATAAGTCAATAAAGTGGTAAAACTGCCTTTTAGCTCCACTAAAAATATATAACTTAACCTTGACTCCTATAAGATTTCTGGCTTCAACCCTGAATAGACCTTCATCTGAACACTAATACCTACGACAAGCTAAGCACCACAGCCACTATATTTACCCTTCATTTCACTATAACATGATTCAAGCAGCCGGCAAGTAATTATCACCTACTACATCTAGTCTAACCCCCCATTTTTTTGTACATTGGGTCATATTCTGTCAAAAGATGAAACAAGGTCTTGTGAAGTGTGCTGATAAAATTAGGGATAGTGCATGAAAAGATAGCAGAATTCTTACTTTCCGGTTACTCTTAGTGAAGCCTCCTAATAAAAATCAGAAGAGAGTTGAAGCTCTGGTAAAGTAACCAACTTGAATCCCTGCCATTAAATTACCACCAACACTATTAAAACGAACTTCAATCCCTGCCTCTCCCTGCAATATAAAAAGAAAACCCACCGAAATTAAATAAATTTGATTTAATAACTGAACTTATTGAAGACGAGAAACTAATAACATTGGCGGGAGTTCTTTCTCGGGCAAATTATCGAACACCTCGTGAACCTCAACCAGTTAGAAATCCAATTAGGTTGGGCCACATATTGTTTGCTTAAGCTTCGGCCCAAAATCTGACCTTAGCTTAGTTTATTGTCCAAATCTTTGCAACCAAACAGAACGCTTCTTCCCACGCGAACTAATTTAAAATCCCGCTACAAAATAAGAAAACCCAAAAGTCCCGACCAAGATTTCCATATTCATCCCTAAAGTTTCAACCTTTCAGTAATTTGAATTAGGGTTTCGATATTTCCCAAAATTATCTGAAAAAGGAAAATGAATTTGGGGGATTTGCACAAGGTCTGGGAAATCAAAGCATTGAAGAGTAAACCTGGAGAAGAAGAAGCCAAAAAAATCTTAGAGAGAAAATAGCTAAACAAGTTCAACCCATTATGCGTAAGCATAAATGGAGAGTCAAGCTCCTCTCAGAATTCTGGTATCTTTATCAATTTTATTCATTTTTGTATCTTTTATTCTGTTAAAGAGAATGATTTTTTTTCTTCAATTGTGCTGAATTCTTTTTCTTCAATTATGATTGATGGAAGGATGGGTATTTACGGTTATACTACTGAAATTCAAGCGCTTTTCTTTTATGGCATTGAGATGTGTTTTATCAATGCTGAAGCATGATGCCGAAGGCAAATAATGCATTGAAAGAATTGTGAAGCGTTTGCATGCTTTGGGTTATCATACTAGGAGATACTTTGGCTTGACTTTCAAAAATTATACTGAATTTAGTTTTGATTTTTTTTTTCAAATTGATAGTCCGAATAATCCAGCTTTGCTTGGGCTGAATGTGGGAGCTGGCATCCACGTGAAGTTAAGGCTACGAAGACCGAACCGGGATTGGGATTTTTATCCCTTCGATCAAGTTCTTGATACAATGCTTCACGAGCTTTGCCATAATGCTCATGGTCCTCATAATGCTAGTTTTTACAAGCTCTGGGATGAGCTTAGAAAGGTCCATTTCCATTCTTTTAGATAGTCCCTAATCATCATTTTCCAGTGCCAAATGCTGTTTCATGGATGGTTCATATCTATATTATTAATTTTCCTGTTAAGACTTGTTTAAGTTCGTGCTATTGTGTTAGAACCATATAAGCCCATCAAATGAAAGATTCTGGCGTGTGAGGACCAAATCATTAAGAAAGCATTATTAGGTGTGACTGGAGGTTCTCAGGATGTGCCTATATATGGATTCACGATTAAACATTATCTATGTGGAAAAGGGAGAGCTTATGTTAGTTGAATAATTTGATTATTGGTTACAATGTATTTGAGCCCTATGTTAGTTTTAATCCATATGGGATGCATGTCTTACTTGGAAAATTGGACTGATCTTTGCTCAGTCAGTGTATTTGAGCTTATGTTAGTTGAATAATTTGATTATTGGTTACAATGTATTTGAGCCCTATGTTAGTTTTAATCCATATGGGATGCATGTCTTACTTGGAAAATTGGACTGATCTTTGCTCAATCAGTGTTCCTTCTGCATGTTTCCTCATTGTTGTCTATTTACTTGTGTTTCTAGAATTATTACAATTAAATAGGGGTTAGTTAAGGTTTTAAGAAATGCACCTTTATTTTTATCTTAGGTATCCTAAAAATAATCATTCTCTTTAACAGAATAAAAGATACAAAAATGAATAAAATTGATAAAGATACCAGAATTCTGAGAGACGCTTGGCTCTCCATTTATGCTTACGCATAATGGGTTGAACTTGTTTAGCTATTTTCTCTAAGATTTTTTTGGCTTCTTCTCCTCCAGGTTTCCTCTTCAATGCTTTGATTTCCCAGACCTTGTGCAAATCCCCCAAATTCATTTTCCTTTTTCAGATAATTTTGGGAAATATCGAAACCCTAATTCAAATTTCTGAAAGGTTGAAACTTTAGGGATGAATATGGAAATCTTGGTCGGGACTTTTGGGTTTTCTTATTTTGTAGCGGGATTTTAAATTGGTTCGTGTGGAAAGAAGCGTTCTGTTTGGTTGCAAAGATTTGGACAATAAACTAAGCTAAGGTCAGATTTTAGGCCGAAGCTTAAGCAAACAATATGTGGCCCAACCTAGTTGGATTTCTAACTGGTTGAGGTTCACGAGGTGTTCGATAATTTGCCCGAGAAAGAACTCCCGCCAATGTTATTAGTTTCTCGTCTTCAATAAGTTCAGTTATTAAATCAAATTTATTTAATTTCGGTGGGTTTTCTTTTTATATTGCAGGGAGAGGCAGGGATTGAAGTTCGTTTTAATAGTGTTGGTGGTAATTTAATGGCAGGGATTCAAGTTGGTTACTTTACCAGAGCTTCAACTCTCTTCTGATTTTTATTAGGAGGCTTCACTAAGAGTAACCGGAAAGTAAGAATTCTGCTATCTTTTCATGCACTATCCCTAATTTTATCAGCACACTTCACAAGACCTTGTTTCATCTTTTGACAGAATATGACCCAATGTACAAAAAAATGGGGGGTTAGACTAGATGTAGTTGGTGATAATTACTTTCCGGCTGCTTGAATCATGTTATAGTGAAATGAAGGGTAAATATAGTGGCTGTGGTGCTTAGCTTGTCGTAGGTATTAGTGTTCAGATGAAGGTCTATTCAGGGTTGAAGCCAGAAATCTTATAGGAGTCAAGGTTAAGTTATATATTTTTAGTGGAGCTAAAATGCAGTTTTACCACTTTATTGACTTATATCTATATGATTTTCAAAAGGATTAAATCGAAATTTTATTAAGTTTTCGGAGATGCATATGTTTCCAAAGGAAAGGTAAGCGTCAACCTAGGCAAGGCAGATAGAGAAAACAAAAACGAAAGCAATAAATTCATGAACATGTCTAGAGAACTTAATTAAAGGAATTTGCAGTTGGATGTAAGAATATACCACCATCCAAGGTATTGTCATCTTTAACCACCATTCAGGGTTTTTGCTCTTGAAACTCCACTAATGCTTAATGCAGATGCTTATGGCAACAACGATGTCATTTCACTCGATGGAGAGCTTCCACAAGTGTGCCCTCCGAAATCGCCATTGTAGAATGACATGATTGAATGTGCAGAGGTTTTGCAATCCATCCCTAGGTTAATGTAATGCGTTAATGAGATAACTTGATATCCTTAAATATTCTATTCAGTTTCCCATAGTTCTCATATTTAATTCAGCCACCCAAAAAAAAGGGGAAGAAAAGAGAAACTGTACATGCATAAGACAACAAATGAGTGTATGGTAGGAGCTGGTATTTACATTGAAAAGATTACGAAATAACATCATCAGTTTGCCCCAAAATGTGATTCTACCCAGATCCGCCCCTCATCACTCTGATCAATAGAACATTTTAATAGCATCCAAAAGATGAATAAAAAAAGGGCTGCCAAGACAAAAAAAGGCATTGTAATAAGCAACCAAAACAACTGTTGAAAATGGCTCACTATCTCTTGTAACACGAGGAGTAACAAGGAAAAATCAACCGACTTGAATAAGATGAAGCAAATTGGCATTGATGAGATATTACTTCTCATGTGCCAACATTGGGAGCTGGAGTTGATATAGGAGCACCATGTGAATATCTCCATTGGTCACATGCTGAGCACTTATCCAGTTTCACACTGTTTTCCAAGGAGCAAAACCTGCAGGACCAAAATTTGTACTTGGTGCCAATGTCTCTGGGCCTTTCCGTGCAGCAAAACTTGCATATTGGGGCTAATGGCTGCAACGTTTTCACATCAATGACATGCAAAGTAAGTTTCCAAGAGGAGACATTAAAATATATATATATATATTTCTCCAGTTCAGGAGGCAAACAAGTAACACAAAGCATCTCACACTGTAAAAAAAAAAAAAAAACAAAAGCAAACATAGTCCATGCCAATATTAATATATCATGGCCTGTGGAGCTCAAAAAGCTCAAATTCATGATCATTAAGAACAATCAATGCGAAAAATATGTGGGCCAAATACCATACAGGATAAGGATATACAGCTCAAAAACAGGACCAAGCATGCCAGCGTGAACATTATCAATATAAATATCAAAATGTTTCAGCACATAAAATTCAATATAAAACATGAACATATATGTTAAACAATATGATATCCCTTTATAAGCAAAGTATTTGAATGAAATGATATTGGTGCATGAAACACTTACAGGATTCAATAAAGTGCATGATTGGCACTCCCACACCGCAGTTACTCCTTGATTTTCTGGAGAATCATCATTAAGCATGGAGGCAGAAGAAGTGGCACTTGAACTAGATTGGTGAGGTATAAGGTTATTGGATTTACAACTTCGTTTAGGAGATTTGGCACCTTCATTGATAGAAGATCTAGATACAGGAGGGGTAGTTAAATCCACAAAGCTAGATTCCGGTTTATCTTGTCCATGGCTTCGTTTAAGAGAGGTTCCACCAAAAGCATGTCTGCTGGAAACATCATTGATACTCGATCTCTCTCCTCCCCGTTCCAAGTCCAAATGATCCTGCAGAGTATCAGCACAGCTTTCTTCATCCCCAGCAATCTCAGAGCAATGGGAACCACACCAGATATCATCCTGCAATCTCCTTTC
The DNA here is from genome assembly GCA_025698515.1 of Gossypium sturtianum. NCBI lineage: Eukaryota > Viridiplantae > Streptophyta > Magnoliopsida > Malvales > Malvaceae > Gossypium > Gossypium sturtianum. The sequence continues at coordinate 5,406,760 of CM046950.1, forward strand.
AGCAGCCATTGCAGCTGCTTGTATAGGACTAAGCGCATCCCTAATGGTGCTGTCACCACCAAGACGTTTAGGTCCAGAAGGTAACAGAGACCCCAAGCGTGCTCTGTTCTCTGCTGCAGCTAATGCAGTCTGACGAAGAGATGAGAGTGGAGGTTGTCGGGAAAATCCACCCAAGCGCCTCCCAGGAAGATCAAACCCCTCCCCTGTGCCAGTTATTCCTTTTGACATGAGCTCCTCACATTCCTACATGGATATAACAAGGAAAAATATACAAAGACATTAAAACCACCATGTGCTACTTAAATATAGATTCTCCAAATTATCTTCATATATCAAGATCTTTAGGATACCTAAGATAAAAATAAAGGTGCATTTCTTAAAACCTTAACTAACCCCTATTTAATTGTAATAATTCCAGAAACACAAGTAAATAGACAACAATGAGGAAACATGCAGAAGGAACACTGATTGAGCAAAGATCAGTCCAATTTTCCAAGTAAGACATGCATCCCAAATGGATTAAAACTAACATAGGGCTCAAATACATTGTAACCAATAATCAATTTATTCAACTAACATAAGCTCTCCCTTTTCCACATAGATAATGTTTAATCGTGAATCCATATATAGGCACATCCTGAGAACCTCCAGTCACACCTAATAATGCTTTCTTAATGATTTGGTCCTCACACGCCAGAATCTTTCATTTGATGGGCTTATATGGTTCTAACACAATAGCACGAACTTAAACAAATCTTAACAGGAAAATTAGTAATATAGACATGAACCATCCATGAAATAGCATTTGGCACTGGAAAATGATGGTTAGGGACTATCTAAAAGAATGGAAATGGACCTTTCTAAGCTCATCCCAGAGCTTGTAAAAACTAGCATTATGAGGACCATGAGCATTATGGCAAAGCTCGTGAAGCATTGTATCAAGAACTTGATCCAAGGGATAAAAATCCCAATCCCGGTTCGGTCTTCGTAGCCTTAACTTCACGTGGATGCCAGCTCCCACATTCAGCCCAAGCAAAGCTGGATTATTCGGACTATCAATTTGAAAAAAAAAATCAAAACTAAATTCAGTATAATTTTTGAAAGTCAAGCCAAAGTAACTCCTAGTATGATAACCCAAAGCATGCAAACGCTTCACAATTCTTTCAATGCATTATTTGCCTTCGGCATCATGCTTCAGCATTGATAAAACACATCTCAATGCCATAAAAGAAAAGCACTTGAATTTCAGTAGTATAACCGTAAATACCCATTCTTCCATCAATCATAATTGAAGAAAAAGAATTCAGCACAATTGAAGGAAAAAAATCATTCTCTTTAACAGAATAAAATATACAAAAATGAATAAAATTGATAAAGATACCAGAATTCTGAGAGAAGCTTGACTCTCCATTTATGCTTACGCATAATGGGTTGAACTTGTTTAGCTATTTTCTCTAAGATTTTTTTGGCTTCTTCTTCTCCAGGTTTCCTCTTCAATGCTTTGATTTCCCAGACCTTGTGCAAATCCCCCATGTACAGGCCCAATTTAGCCCGGGGCCCAAACCAACAACAGAAAAATAAAAATTAACAGTCCAATAGTAAAAAAAAACTAAGCCCAATAGGCCCACAAAATTAAACAACTCAGAACCCTAGGGTTCCTGAATCTTTCTTGCGCCGCGGCTGCCACCAGCACTGTTGCCCCATGTGCGTCTGACACCGCTGCAGCTCCTCCGTACCTGCAAATGAAGCAACAATACGCCAAATCAGACAGCAGAGAAGAAAAAGAAAAAATATTGTATTTTTATTTCGGCTATAAAGCCATGAATATCAATGTAATCAAGGGGGGTATACAATCAGAAATAAAAATACAAAATCAAGAAAATTCCGAAACAAATACTTTTCTTTTCTTTTTACTTCTGATTCGATTTTCCGAATTCAAAAAAGAAAGAAAAAAACGAACACCAAAAAATCAAAGAACAGATTTTGGGTAATTTCTATTTAGTTTTTTTTTTTTTATACACTGCTATTCTCTTGTTCGTTTTTCTTTAAGATTTCATAAGCAAAACGGATAATAAAAAGGGAGTGAGAAGCCCTTTCCTTTCGAACGGTCGAAAAAGATCCGAAAGTTTCCTAGCCTTTTCGGATTTTAAGATTTTTGGGGGTATTTTAGTGTTAGATCGGGGTTTGGAAAGGAAAAGGGTTCAAAATGACCCTCTTTTTACCTTCTCTCGCCACCGTATACGGCGGCTACCGTCGTTGACGGTGTAGGACTCCGATGGCCGGACTTGAGAGCAAAGGGGAGGGGATTTGAGAGAACCCTCAAACTGTTTCTGAAAAATGAAAGGGAAAATGCCCTTTTCTGATTTTTTTTTTAATTTTTATATAAAGGGTAATACGGCGCCGTTTTTGGACTTAAGCTCCACTGCGAAACGACGCCGTTTCGTTTCAGACCCGAAATCCGACCCGACAAAGGAAGAGGATCCGCGCGTTTATGCCCTAAAGGGTAATTTGCGCATAGGGTCCCTCCATCTTTGTTGTGCCATTCGATTTAACCCTGTTCCATTTTTCTTTAAATTATAGTTTTTACTCGTAATTTTATTCCCATTCCGATTTAATCCTGCTAACTTGTCATTTATTTATCCATGTCAATATTCATGTATTATTCGTATTAAACTGCTTTATTGCATTTATTTTTTAATCGTTCCAGGTATTATTTATTTAAAATCATCTTATAAGATACTTATTTTATATTGTTTTATCTCTTATTTTAAACTCTATTTTATTATGTATTTTTGAATTATTTTATTATTATAAATCTTTGTGTATTTACTCATTTTATTTATTTTCAACTCTACATACTGTGTTTATAAATTTTTTACACATTATTCATTTTAATTTTTTTTTATATATACTATTTATTTTGATTTTCTTTTTACATATTATTTATTTTGAACTTATTATATATTATTTTATGTTATTTTATAAATTATATGTTTTAAATTTGTATATATTATTTAATTTAAATTACGCTATATGCCATCCATTTTTATTTTTTATTACAATTATTTGTTTTAAAATTGTTTTATTATTACTTGTTTTAATATTTTATACAGTGTTTATATTAAACTATTTTGTATTTCGTATTTATTTTAAACTCATTTTTTATGTTTTATTTATTTAAAATTATCTTATTAGTTATTTTAATTTGTTTTATGTTATTTATTTCATTCTTTTAACTACTAATGCTAGTTTTTAAATGGTGCATATTGTGAGGTTATTGTCGTTGTATGTATTTAATTCAATTACTTCGTATTTTTTGTATTATAGTTATCCATTCGTATAATATTATTGTCATGTATCACTATTCATGCTTGTAACTACGTTTTTTTTTTATTTGTTATTGCATCATGATCCAAATTCCCACTTTCGTCCGACATTGTGTAACACCCCCTACCCGTATTCGTTGTCGAAATAGGGTACAAGGCATTACCGGAGTTTACGAATTTTTTTTTTACTCAATATAGCCCCTTTGTAGATATCTAGCCTTCCCTGCAAATTTTAAACCGAGACCAATCCACATCAACCAATCAAATTCAACATATTTTTAAAATAGATTCATGCATATTTATAAGATAACCTTAACACATACCAAAACCAAGATTTGTTAGCCATACTAATGGCTGACCTTACATTCATTTCATATTAACATTTACTTTATTAGCTTATACATGCCATTGATTTCCAAAATAAAGTTTCTTTGTATACCGAAATCTTGAGGTTGATAGTGTGATGTGTCTCCGACTGAATCCGACCTCCGAGCTCTTAACACTACAAAACAGGAGAAAAAGAAACAGGGTAAGCACTTTGTGCTTAGTAAGCCCATGTAACAGGAATTATACTTGCCTAATATTTCCAATACAATGCAATAAACATTCATATATCCATTCAATGCATTATTACCCTAACATACACAAACTCAACATTTAAGTTAGTCCAATAATTTCCATGTATCAATAATATATATACCATGATTGATGAGCTCATCAATACCATGATTTCCATTTTCTTGTTATTTTTCCATATTTATCCCGTTGAATTACTCGGAATTTTGATGGATTTTTAGAGGTACACTTTAGTGTACAAATCCAGGTTCGTCAATTCATGTTCATTTGCGCACATTTCCATTTCAGAGAGCACACTCCGCAAACCTCATCCTTACAGTGGGATTACGGTCTCAAAGCTAAATCACAGTAATATAAACTCATAGAGTATTGTCGGGATTACAGTCGAGCTAAATCTCGCAACGACAATTACTCTAATGAGCTTGGATCCAATTACCACCCGAGGCTAAATTCAGACCTAATTCGGATTACCCGTCGGGCTAAATCCATTTTCCACATATTCTTCTCGGAGGGCTATATCGGGATAGGATCACCCGTTCGGGCTAGATCCTTTTACCGTCAATTCCTTTTCGAGAGATCCATCGAATTTTCCTTTCATTCAACCGGGATTTCTTCCCTTTTATCAAATATATCAATGTTTCATCAATCTTCATACAATGAACATTCAAATTATATTCACATCAATAACATCCATTTCAAGCATTTAAGAATATAATTCAAGTTACATGAATTTACCTCGATACTAGTTCGTATACAAAATCTACTAATCCGGGACTTTTTCCTTTCCTCGATATAGCTTCGTATTTGAGTTTTCCGGATCTAAATAAATAAATTCAATCATCAATTCAATAGATTTCATGTTCACATGTAGCATTCACTATAATTCTATTATTATTTATAGTTCATTCAAAGCTGTCTACTTGAGTCATAGTCATTAAATTATTTTTATCTTGAGCTACAGAACTCCAAATTAGGATCCGCTAATTTTTCCTGAAACTAGACTCACATATCTTCTTCCCATAAAATTTTCAGAATTTTTGGTTTAGCCAATAAGTACAGTTTATTCTTTAAAGTCACCCCTATTCTGCTGTTTGACAGTTCTGACCCTTTTTCACTAAAAATTAATTATCTCTTCATACAGGATTCAGATGATGTTCCCGTTTATTTCTATTGAAAATAGACTCATTCAGGATTATAAACATATAAATTTAAGCCCCTAATTATTTTTCTCAAATTTTTGATGATTTTCTAAAGTCAAAACAGGGGAACCCGAATTCATTCTGACCTTGTCTCACAAAATTCATTATATCTCATGATTTACATATCTATTGCTTACACCGTTTCTTCTATGAGAAACTAGACTCAATAAGATTTAATTTCATATTTTTTTCATCTTCTAATTCGATTTCTACAATTTATGGTGATTTTTCAAATTTAGTCTACTGCTGCTGTCCAAAACTGTTTTAGTGCAAACTGTTTATTACCATTTTTCCCCTAAGCTTTCAATAAATGATAATTTCGTCCCTACTCAATTAACTTCTCAATTGAGCTGATTTCTCTCAATTAAAACTTTATTCTATCATTTTAAACTACTTTATAACCTTTGGGAATCATAATTTCAGTAATAGACTTTAATTCCAAACATTTTCACAATTTAGGTCCTAAAAATCAATTTCTATTGGAATTACCTAATAAAATCATCTCATAAACAAATTAAAGCTTCAATTTCATTCTATTTCATCATAAACTTACAGTACACAGCCATGGTAGCTTTCAATTTCATCCATGAAATCAAAGATTAATGAATTTAATAGTAGGACCTAGTTGTAAAAGTCTTAAAAACACAAAAATTACAAGAAATAGGCAAGGATTAACTTACTTGGTGCAAAAATTATGATATACCAGCTTAGAAAACCCTCCTATGGCGTTTTTGGCTGATGAGAGTGAAGAAAAATGAAAAGAAATCTAGATAATTCCACTTTAGTCCTAGCTTTATTAAGCAAATTTTGCAATATTCCAATTTTTCCCTTAATTCTCCTTATTTTCTTGCTGATTTCATGCCCTTGCCGTCCAGCCCAAATAGACCTTGGGTCTATTTTCCTTTTAAGCCCTCTTTCTTTTATCATTTAAACTATTTAATCATTTTTCATAATTTTTCATTTGTTACAATTTAGTCCTTTTCATTTAATTACATACCCAAACGTTAAAATTTTCTAAAAAAATTTTAATACCACATTACTAACATTTTATAAATATTTATAAAAATATTTTCTACTCAATTTTATGAGATCAAGGTCTCGATACCTTGTTTTTACCAAATTCCTTCAATAATTCCTTTTTCTAACTAACCACTAAATCGGTAAAATTTTCTATCGATATTTTAATACGATTTTCCTATCATATAAATATTCATGCAAATATATTGAAATAAATTTCTCTTTAAATTGGATTTATGGTTACGAAACCATTGTTCTGATAATCTTAAATTTAGGCCATTACAACTCTCCCCCCCTTTTAAGGATTTTCGTCCTCGAAAATCTTACCAGTAAAGAGGTTTGGATATTGTCTCCTCATTGTCTCCTCCGATTCCCATGTCGCTTCCTCAATCCCATGCTTTTTCCATAATACTTTCACTAAATTTATCTTTTTATTTCTAAGCTCATTTGTTTCTCGTGCCAATATCTTGACCAGTTCTTCACTGTAAGTCATATCCGGTTGAATCTCCAATTCTGTCGGATAAATAACATGTGAAGGATCTGACCGATATCGTCGTAGCATAGACACATGAAAAACATTATGGATTCTATCAAGTTCCGGTGGTAATGCCAATCGATAAGCGACCGGTCCAATTCTTTCTATGATCTCATATGGCCCGATAAATCTTGGACTCAATTTACCCTTTCGACCGAATCGGAGAACTTTCTTCCAATGAGACACTTTCAGGAATACCTTGTCACCGACCTGAAATTCAATCTCTTTTCGTTTAAGATCGGCATATGATTTTTGGCGATCGGAAGCTGCTTTTAAACTATCCCGAATAACCTTTACTTTTTCTTCTGTTTCCCGGATTAAATCAACCCCATGTATCTTCTTTTCACTGAGCTCTGTCCAATATAATGGTGTTCTACATTTTCTACCATACAAAGCTTCATACAGAGCCATTTTAATACTGGACTGATAATTGTTATTGTAAGCAAATTCAATCAAAGGTAGATACCTCTCCCAATTACCTTCAAATTCTAGTATACAACATCGGAGCATATCTTCCAATACCTGAATTACACGCTTAGATTGGCCATTTGTCTGAGGATACAACATCGGAGCATATTTTGAAAATATGTTGAATTGGATTGGTTGATGTGGATTGGTCTCGGTTTAAAATTTGCAGGGAAGGCTAGATATCTATAAAGGGGCTATATTGAGTAAAAAAAAAATCGTAAACTCCGGTAATGCCTTGTACCCTATTCCGACAACGAATACGGGTAGGGGGTGTTACACATTGATTATCTTTTAACAAGACAAATAGATATATTTTTAAGTCCATTTTATAATCGCTTAATAAAAGCTTTCAAAATAAGGCAATATTCTATGTTTGGAAATCCGAGAAATCGTGCCCTAATGTGTTGGGTTTCAGTTTTTCGCTTAGCCAAATAATCGAATATCCTTTTGATATTTTCAATGCATGAGTCTCGGGAATCATGAGATGATCTTGGATTCGAGGATTCAAATTGTCATATCCTAACGTGCTGGATGTGATATTTTATTCCTTCGGAATAAGAGAATCTCAATATCACATTCGAGTTATTTGAAAAAAAATATTAAACAGAATTGTATTCTAAAATCGTTTCAAATTTTTGACATTAGGACATCAATTAATCAATTTGGTACCAATTTTGGGCGTTGCGAGGGTGCTAATCCTTCCTCGTACGTAACCGACTTCCGAACCTATTTTCTTAGATTTCGTATACCAAAATTATTGTTTTAATAAATCTAAAATGTTTTATTAAAGTAATCCATCTCAATGTGACTCGATCACACCTCATCAAAAAGGATTGGTGGCGACTCCCTGATTTATTTTCGTTTTCTAAACCCTAGTCGATCACCATTTTTTTTAAAAAATGGTTATGACACCCCAAATACATTTTCCTTTTTCAGATAATTTTGGAAAATATCGAAACCCTAATTCAAATTTCTGAAAGATTGGAACTTTAGGAATGATTATGGAAATCTTGGTCGGGACTTTTGGGTTTTCTTATTTTGTAGCGGGATTTTAAATTGGTTCGCGTGAGGAAGAAGCGTTCTGTTCTGTTTTAATCTCCATTCTTCATGATGGGTAGAAATTTTTGAAGGGATAAATATTAAAATTAGGATTATTTTCCTGTACAATTGAACACAAGCTCGTTACCGTATACATTAATTTTGATTTAATATATAATGTCATATATGAATTCTAATATTGTGTGATTTTATATATGAAATTTTGATTTAATCCAATTTTCACAAACCACTATTAATATTATTGAATTAACATCATTTTACATTGATATATTACAAATACAAATAATAAAATTAGTCCGATATGAAAATAAATGTACGTATTTATTTATTTAAATGTGTACAATTGAAACAAAATAAAATTGAATCACAATTCAAGCTTCATGTGTATAATTGAACCAAATCAAAGTTCATTTATCAAATTGCACATTAGATTAAAGTTCATGTATTTATCCTAATTTTTTAAATATCTTTTATTTATTTGATTGAATTAGTTTGAGAAATATTTTTTTAAGAAGAGCAAGATGGGGTTTGAATCTGTGTTATCTAAATATCAAATAAGAACTTTAGTCACTACTCTAAACAAATCTTGACAAATATTTTTTAGACATAATGTCACATTTAGCCTTTATTCTTTTTTTAAAGCTAAATTTGACTTTCTATCTTTTAAAAAGAGTCGATTTTGAAGGTAAATTCTGATTAAAATGTTAATTTTTTAAATAAGGCAGCTCGCATAACGATGCACATGTACTTCATGCTATTTTTTTTTTTAAGTTCTTGAACTTTTTATATGTTTTTTTAATATATTTTTATAATTTTTAATTATTTGTTGACATGCATATAAAATAAATATTGTCATGTTAGCATGAAGTATACATAAACTGCCAACGTCATTAAAAATTTAATATTTTAGTTAGCATTTTCATTAAAAAAATTATTTTAACTACTTTTAAAATGTTAATGATCAAATTTAGTCAAATAAGAATAATTTTCAAACTAACAAAATATGTAAACATTGAAGGTTAAATTTGACATTATGCCAAAATTTTATTATTTAAAATAATAGAATATTAATATCACGGTAAAAAAATTCTAGTCCCTCTCAAATTCAAAATTGAGTAAATTAATCTCTCTCAAGAAAATTGGAGCAATTTAATCCCTAACAAATTTGAAAGTGAGCAATTAAGTACAATTAATCACGGTATTAATGTTTATTGTCAATTGTGCATGATTTTGATTGGTATAATAACAAATTTAGCCCTCAATGTTTATATATTTTGTTAATTTGATTTTGATTCTAAAAAAAAAAATAACAAATTTAGCCTCAGCATTTACACATTTACAAGAATATTGCATGCTAAATTTGTTAAATCATGACCAAATTGATGAAATATGTAATTTATGACCACTAAATTTGTTATTATACCAGTCAAATTTTGACAAAAATATTAATATTGTGATTAATTGTCATTAATTGATCACTTTTGAAATTGACAAAAATTAAATTGTTATGATATTTTTTAGAGGAGTCAATTTGCTCAATATCGAAATTGAAAGTAACTAAAAATATCCTTTTACCTTAATATAAAATTAAATAATATTTTTTGACAGGAAAATTAAATAAAAGTTTTATTATTTAATAAAAATAATAATAATTTAAAACCGACCAACTAATACGGTTAATAAATTATGTTATCCAAAATTCAAATGCATACCTAGGTCTGTGACTCATGCTTAATGCAGGTTATACTATTCTCATTTATTGGCTTTGTCTTATTGGTGTCGTATTTAAGTCAATTTCTTCGTGTTTACTATTTATGCATCAATAAAACAAAACTAATAAATTTTGAGGGATTAATTTTAAATATAAAAAAATTGCACGAACATATCTTAGCCCAACATAAATTATATGTAATAAATTAATATAAAGTTTAAACGCAATTAATAACATCTTTTTATTCTTAATTTAAAAAAATAATTAAATAATTGGAAGAAGGGAACGAGATTGCTTACGGATCAAATTCAAGCACTTACTTTTTGGGCTAAAATATACTTACCTAAGACCTGGCTCGTTTAGAAAATTAATCTTGTTTTTTGTTTAAGCCCATTTTTTAAAATCTATATTTTTGCTCAAACCCTAATCATATTTAATATAATTTATATTCTTTGAAGGTACTTTTAATCTTTTTATTTTAACAAATATATATATATATGGTGGGATTTAAACCTACAACAATTATATTTAGTAAAATATTAAATTTACCACTCAATTAAAGCTTTATTTTGATGTGCTTTAAATATTTTTATTTTAACATGCACAATCTATTATCGCTATCATTTGTACATCTATACTATTGATAAAACCCTAGATAAAACAATTGTAATACAATTAGTATTGTTAATTTGATATATTTATGTGTTTAAATTTCGTTTACTCACAATTTAATTTAATTTTTATTTTAATATTATGAATATTTTATGTGCTAGTATAATTAATTAGTTTTAAACAATATGTTTCATTATTTATTGTATGTTATTTTTTAATACACATTTACGTTTTGAATCGATGATTTCCACACGCATATGCGTGTGATAAGATTTCTAATATTAATAATTTATGTTAAATAAAACTATTATCGTATCCATTAGTAGGATAAAAATAATTAAGATTATCAAACAACCAAAAATAATGGAAATAACACTAATAATCAAACTAAATGCATAATAGCAGTAAAATTCATTTAATCCGGTATGATCCAGACTTAAATGCATGTGTTCTTTAGTTGTCTTAACGCTCGAGAGGCACCAGCTTTTGCACGCTTTAACGACATGGATCGTTTGAGCGTTGCATTGAGTCGGTCTTGTTTGATCAAAGTAACTTTAGGAGGAACGAGCGAGTTTTGTCGATTCGGTTTCATCGAAATCTACATTGTTGGAAATGCTGACTCTTATCTGCAGGAATGGCATAGCTCTAGACAACTTTTTGGTGAGTTGGTGACTTCTAATGGTGTCGGCACTGACCAGGAGAAGCAGTGGAGGAGCCCTTGAGGGGGAGATTGAAATGTAACATCGATGCGGCTGTGTTCGACAGCGATAATGCGACAGCTTGGGCAGCGGTGGTGCGTGACTGGAATGGCAGATTTGTCCATTGTTGATCTGATTTTCGAGCAAGTGCGTTGGATTCTCATATTGCTGAAGTGCTGGCCTTGTGGAAAGTTTTGTCGTGGATTGAAGTTATGAGATTCGATAACATGATGGTGGAATCAGACTGATATGGTTGGATTGCAAATTCGGATTGCTAGGAGACAGCGACGTATTTAGGGGTGACAGGCCCCGGTTTGAAAAATTATCCATTTAATCAATTAAAAATTTTAAATTAATAAAAATAAAATTATACTTTAGTCTCCTTAAAATAATAAAAATTTAATTTAATTCTTTAAAAATTATAAAAATTTAGGCTATTAAAAATTACAATTTAATTTCGACCCCTAAAGAAATTTTCTAACTTCACCTCTTCTTCGAGATTAAATCCTGTCTTCAATCGTTGTACATCCATTGAACTAGTAGGCAAGTTAATAAGGCGATTTGCACTCTTGCTAGGGTAACCTTGTTGAAAGCTTGATTTGGATATTTCTTCGGTTCGCATTATGAGTGTTCTACAAAATGTTATTTGTACTTCTGATTTTAATGTCACGAAATAGTCTAAAAAATTAATTTAATTTTTCTAATTATTCTTTAATTAATATAATAAAATGTCTTTACTAAGAGACACATATAATAATTCAAATATACAATGATTAATCATTATGACCAATTTATTTAGTATAAAGTAACCTTTTTAAAGCATATATTGTTAAGATTTAGTGTTCTAAGTGTAAATTATTCGTCATTTATATTTTTAATTTTCGAATAGATTAGTTAAATAAAATTTCATTATTTCTATTAATGTCGTGTATAATGCCCTCGAAGGTTGTTGTACACAAAGCAAAATATTAGTAAATATTAGCTCACTGATTATCTAATGTTTAATTAATACTAAGTTGCATTACGTGGTCAGATCGTAATGCGAGACGACAACTTGTATTAGTAGGTAATTTAAAAAATTCATAGTTTTATTAATCAAAATTGAACAAATCGATTAAAGGACTATTGTATCTTCTATCAAGTCCTAATGGGAGATATCTTGTCTTAAATATCGAAGTAGTTGACTCCTAGGAGATAGAGATATTTATGTGATTATTTGGATTAACAATACATCAGACAGAACCCAAGTCGAATTAATCGTAGATTCGTTTATGGATTAATTTACTTGTGACATTCATAATGTGACTTACCTCAATCATGAGTAAGTGACTAACTATGTATGTATGACTCGTATACTTTAATATATTAAAAGCCTGAGTTCAAATAACTAAATGGTCAAAAGTTTGTACGTTGGGTATACGACTTATGCATGATATAGCTTCATTTACAATAGTGAAATTTATAGCCCAGTAAAGGGTAAATGATGTCATCTCATTAACATTACATGATAGATGGAAAAGTAATATGATCACAGGTTATTTGTCTAAGGCAAATGATTTAATTATCATTTGTTAGTAATTGACTTTTTCATGAAGGGAAATGTAAAGGTTATCATGATATAACATATGATCATACTAGGTGAACGGATTTAACCCAATGAAATAAAAAAAAAATCATATGAGAGTAACATACTCATGAGAATGTCATTGAACAAGCACTTACTAAGTTGCTTTCATAATGGTATGTAATTAGGGAGAGTTCAATCATGGTACTTTAGTGGAATGAATCCATGATTAAATAATATTATAATTAACAGACAAAGAGTTAAAACTTAAATACAAATTATTTAAGCCCTAATTCTATATGTCCAATTGGTCCCTCCACTAGCTCGATATAACCCACGACAGATTTCATGTAGAACCGAAATCATAGAATGAATGAAAACGACAATTAAAAGAAAAAAGATTACATTTATCACTACTCGTAGTAAACACGTTTTCCCAAGTACAAAAAAAGAATTAGAGATTAAATTAATTTATTCGAATTATTATTTAATTTATATGAATTAAACAATAAAAGTTTAAAGTGTGAATTAAATTAATTAGTCATCATAGTTTTATTGAACGAGACGATTAAATATGTTTAATTGTAGATTCTAATATGATAAAATTGTCATGACTTTAACGAAATTAGAATTTGATTGAAAAATAATTTAATTGGGTAAATTAATTAATATTTTAGAAAATAAAAAAAATAGTTATTGAATTAGTTAAATTATATGAGTTGGTTAAAAGTCTAAATAACACATATAATTATATTTAGTATATAAGACAAACCCGAGAGCCCATCCCAATACATGAGGAGAGGCAAACCTTAGTCACACTAAGGATTGTCACGGCCACCTAAGGTTTCCTAACAATAAAACTATATTTTTAATTAAAATATTATTTAAATATTCATTGTTAAAGTAAAACTCTTGTAAATGACATACTAGTTGAGCATTGTTACTTTGTAAGAAAGTAATCGCAATTTATTTATAGAATAAATTCTATTTTCTTTAAAGCTAAAAAAAATCGATTTCCTATAGAGAGAAATCTCATTGAAAATTAATTGAAAATTTTCATTATGTGCAATCAGCTCGTGTAGTAAAATATTTAAAAAAAAACGGAAGTTCAAGGGTTAAAAGAGACGAAAAATTCAAAGGAGAGCTTTTTTTTTTGTGTAAAGTTGAATGGTCAAATAAGTCATTATATCTAAAAAAAACTTTTAAAAATTCCAAATAATCACTTAACATATTGATGGACTTTTTAACATGAAGACCAATTTACACTTTTTTTTTAATATACAAAAACTAATTTATCTATTTTTTAATAAACGAGGCAACATGCAATTTACTTCCTAATATATAGGCTTCTATGAAACTTTTACCCACATTTAACTTTTCTTTTATAAAACACATTTAACTTTAGTTACAAGTTCGCAATTAAATAAGTACTTCAACAATTAACTACACTAATATTCATGCATTTGTATAAGGCAAGACTCAAATTTATAATATTAAAATAATGTCTTAGTAGACCATCTGCCCTTAACATCTTTGGGTAAGACCACTTGTTTCCCTCGAAGAGAGTCATCCATTCGTTTTTTAGGTATGAACACTCTTAAAGTGTAAACACACTCTTGATATAATAAGGAGTCCATTTAGGCACAATAACATCGTACTAATAAGGTCTCATGATATACACTTATGAACATCTTTTACGCATTTAGCGTGGTTGAATGCTTATTTGATCACGTCATATCAGACGACAAGTAAACATTTTCTATAAATACTCTAAAGAACGATAAAAAATGGATAAATCTCCTAACACCCTAAAATTATTTTAATCAATTATCTCCCTAGTCTTTAGGTAAACCGACCTCATTTACACCACCATGATCTTCTCTTTATCCTTCACCCTAATTTTTCTAAACTTATCAAAAACACAAAAATACATAAACCCTCTAAATAATATTGATTTACTTAAAAAAATATTTTTAATGAAATTTTATTTAAACATTAATTCAATTAGGGTATATAATATAATATGAGTCAACAAAGTAATTATGATTGTTATATTCATTTCATATCTATCTAAATCACTTTCATTTTATATTTTTTAATTTTTATTATTCATATATAATATCATGTCCAAACATTAAATTTTGTTAACCAAAAAAAGAAAACAATGTTGAATTCCTCCATACAGAAGTTGACATGTCGACTTCTCATTGGTCAGCCAAAAGAGAATTCGGTGATAAAAAACGCAAACAATACAAAAAAATATAAGAAAAGCGGAGACATAAAATCATGTCGTGATCGGAGATACTCAAAGTATCGCGATAAAACCCCGATTCGAAAAAGGAAATAAGACTTTCATTCATCCGTGGCCATTATGAGTTATGATATGACTCATTAGGCTTTTTTACCCAATTAACCCCCCCAAAGTAAATATTTATGAAAACGACCCAATTTGAAAAATTATGATGTAAATGACCTAAAATCTACAGTGTCAGACGGTGTCGACACCCCTATGGCCGGCACCCAACTCAGTCACCATGTAATGGTTGTCTGCTGATTAGGTTGGGGTTTAAAAAATAATTTTTTGGTGCCAGCACTGCAATGGCCGGCACCCGTATATATTTTTTTATACTGTTTAAAAAATATGAGTAATTTTCGGTTCAAAAAGTATATTTTTTTTAGGTGTCGACATCTACATAGTTGACACTACCAAAATAAATTGCAATTTTTTTGGTATTTTTTGGTACCAACATTGTGGTGGTCAGCACCCATGTCAAGTAAACAATATTCTTTTTGGTGTTGACCTTCCCCATGCCGACATCAGTTATTTTTTGGGGCAAATAATTAAAATAAAATTTCGGTGTCGACCTTTTAGTTGTCGGCACTGATATTTTGTGAATAAATTTTTTTTTTTTGGTGTCGGCCTTCTATCTTTCAACACCCGTGTTCGAAAAAAATGATACTTTTTGGGTGTCGGTTATCTCGTTGCCGGCACAAATAGGCTATATATTGAACTTTTCTGTGTTTTGGTTGAGTTTTTTTTTTCTTTAACAGTTTAAGAGGAAAAAAAAAGAAATATCAGTGTTCTATTGAGGAGGAAACAAATTTTGTTGAAGATGAATAACTAGATGTTGTTAGTGTATGTTCATTTTGATATAGAAATGGTAAATAAAATTTAAGAAGGTTGTGCATTTCAAAGTCGCCAAAAAATAGGAATGAGATTCAATAAGCATATAATGCTGGCGGAATTGAAACGGAAGATCAGTACAAAAATAGCTACTCGTTGTGGGAAGCAGATGTCGATATTGTTCTACAAATTTCCATTTTCAATATATTCGTTGTAGTTTTCTAATATGGAACTTGTAGATGATGATGATGTGGCCACAATGATCGCAATTTATTGCTCACCTGAGATCGAGAACCCCCGACTGATTGATTTATTTGTAGAGTAAACCGATCCCGAACTCGTTCAAATTGTCCCTCTAGTAAGTCAATATCACGTATTTGACTTTGATATTAATATATGTTGGGAATATCAGTTGAGTTGTGGAGGGACATCACAAACACCCAAAAATCAAAACTACGATAGATGTTCGTATAACAACCCAATCCCGAGTCCTCTGTCTAGAGATATATCCAGAGGTGTTGGGCACCTTAGCAGATGGTGATAAAAGAGCCTGATAATGAAGATCAATCCCACCATGATATTGAAGAACTTAGTGACCTCGATTTGGATAAGGTCCTGAAAGATATAGATGATGAAGACTCGGTGGAGGGTTAAGATGTACACCCTATTCGATCGGGAACACAATATTTGGTATAGTTATATGAAATGATTCTTGGACCCACATGTTGACCGTAGATCCTGATGCGGCGCTTGCACGCGAGTTTCTCGAATACCCAGATATAGTACATGTTCACCTGATGGGGGCAAATTCAGAGGTTAAAGAGTTGTTTGTAAGCCAATGGTTCGATAATAAGAAAGACTACGTATATGCAATAAAGTAATACAACACGAGGTTGTCAGTGGACTACAAAGTATCGAAGTTTACATAGACTTTATGTGTTGGGGAAAGTTAGAGGGATGATAGTGGGTGCAACTGGCGGATTCGAGCTGCATTAATGTAGATGACTCAAATGTGGACAATCAGAAAATTAAAGGGTCTCATACATGCATAGCTGCACGTATGATGCAAGACCATTGAAAACTAAATGCGGAAACAATCTACAATTGTATCATGCCGTCAGTAAAAGACACGTCCACCATTCATATACCGGTCCTTATTACCAATATGCAAACTCGATTCAACTACAAGGTATGCTACAGACAAGCATGGTGAGCGAAACAGATGGCGATAGAGCAATTATATTTAGATGCGTCATACAAAGAACTTTAAGGGTGGATAGTCGCAATGCATAAGTATGTGCCAAATACCATGATTGATTTGCAAACACTGTCTTACAAAGGTCCGGACGACGAACTATAAGTGGGGAGACGAGTTTTCCGCCCATTATTTTGGACGTTCGATCCCTATGTTAAGACTTTTTCCCACTGCAAGCTATTAGTACAGGTTGATGGTACCTGACTTTATGGTAAATATACACAAATACTATTGATTGTGGTTGTAGAATATGGCAATCGAAACGTACCGTCGGTTGCTTTCGCCATTGTAGAGTCCGAGAACTTCGAATTATGGGAATTTTTCTTGAGAAACTTGCGGAGGGGTATCGATATGGTCATATGATGACCAACCTTGTATAAGTGGTTAACTCTATCTTGAAGCGTACACATTATTTGCCAACTTCAGTTGTTTTCTCAGCAACGTTCTACAAGCTGACCATATTGATGCCAAGAATGAGGTTGAGACAAGTAGAGCAAATGGATGCCATAAACATGTACAGTGTGGAGATTAATAAGGCAATGGAAATCAACGCTTGGAAGGCATGGTCGATGAATACAAAGCTGTATTCCCGGGATATGGAAACTTTCTAGGTGCAAGAGTACATCTACCGTTGCGTGAGGGTTCCGCCGAAGTCCTACGCAGTTGATCTTCGAAACACACGCTGCGAGTGTAGAAAGTTCCAGACCCTTCGATATCTGTGTATGCATGTGCACACGGCATGTGCGACTACCAATCTGAATGTTGAACAATTCATAGACAAAGTCTACACGATTCAACGCATATTGCGTATTTAGGGGAACGAGTTTTTCGTATGGTCGGATGTCTCAAATAGGGAAGTACCTCCGCCTATATTCGAGTTGTTGCTAGATTGGAGACTCCGTAGGCATCCTAAAGGTCGACTGTATGTGACGAGGATTCATGGTGACATGAAAGTCAGAGAGATGGGTGAACCTAAGCATTGCGGGGTGTGCAGAACAATTGGCCACAATCGGACCACTTGCCCGCATCGTACCTACCATGTTAGTCAATCATCTCTATCGAGGGGAAGAGAAGATGATATATAATATTCGTTGTGATTAATTTAGTATCTCTGAATTGTTTATTAATTTTTAGCTTTCCTAACATATTTTTTCGTGTAATATTTGCTTACAATATGAATCTCGTATTTTTTCTACTCGTATAATATTTGTTACGTCTTTAACAAAATTTTTACTTGATATTCATAAAATATTTGCGTAACATCTTACAAATTATTTTTTTTATCATCTGATAAAATATTGCTTCAATATTGGTATAATATTTGTATAATATTTGTTTACCACATTAAAGAATGTTTGTTTTATTTGTATAATATTTGTTTACCATGTTAAAAAAAAATTGTTTTATTCGTATGCTATTTGCTTACCATCTTACGAAATATTTAAATTGTCATCTGAAAAAGTATTTTTTAAATTTACAAGTTCAAAAAAAAGTTGCACAAAAATCAAAATTATTGGGACCCAGGCGTTATCCCCAACATATAATGTTGTGGCGGCCTCCGTCGACGAGGGTTGCATGTTTGTCGTGCAAATCATATGCACTTGGACTGGCACACTCTGTATCTAGTGTTCCTTAAGGTATACTAAAGAAACTGCTGAAATTGTATTTCCCATCATCGGGGGTGGTGGGGGTATTACGAAGCCAGAGGTGTCGAGCCAAAGAAATCCTCGAAAGAAGGTGGTTGTTATTCTTGATAACTAAAACTGCAATCGCTTATATCTAGATGATATGAGTACGTTTTTTAGGCCAAATGTTGGGGCTTAGGATAGGGCACCGAGACAAGTTGGGTTACACCAAACGTTTGAGCTTGACGACGAAGTGCTTAAATCGAGCTTCCTTGTCGAAACCCTTGTCGACGCATGTGTTAGAAGTTGTGTGACCCAAATTCCTGTTAAAAATAAAATACAAGTGGCAAATAGGGGATCTACGAGGGCAAAGTGAATTTTCTATTTGATTTTGATTAGAATAAGGTGTTTTAATCCGAATATAAGTTTACTTCCTCTATTTAATGTTGATTAGAATAATGTGTTTTAATCTTACTGCACTACTTCTATTTGACTTTGATTAGAATAAGGTTTTTAAGCCTATAAATAGACGTAATCGTCTATCCTCTTGTATCATTCGAATTCGACATAGTGAATTTTCATCTTCTCTACCCGTGGTTTTTTCCTGAAATGGTTTCCACGTAAAATTATGTTTGTTCTTTTTTTTTTCCTCTCTTTCTTTGCGATTCATTGTCATTATTGACGTTCAACTTTAACAGCATGTATGACAGTACTACCATAAACTGACCACCAAATATATATGGCTTCCTATTCTCCACGTACCAACGTTGGTACTCAATCGAAGGTATAAAGTTGAACATACAACACTGAATCTGAGGCCGCCTCTCAAGCCGGACGTTCCACAATGCGATATATCTTCGATGTTCGACTACCCAATTCATGTTGTTTTTACCCCTTTTGTTCATGCCGTGGACATTGTCAAACATTTGTGGATCTTCCGGGACATGTTGAATGCACCCAAATTGTCTCAGCACTCGAACATCATTATGCCACTCCACTGTTGAAAAATTAATCAATAGTGCGTTGGTTGTCCACACAAGTTGCTAGTGGATCCACGCTAGAATGATTGTCGCAACGTCTTCCTTCGAATACGACATTCACACAAGCTACACAGTATTGACAATTTATATAGTTAAATAAACCTATTTGAAATATTGTAATTAAATGAAAATGCACAATTTTAAATATTTTAATTTAAGAAAGTAAAATTCGGATTAATATTTTACGTTGTCCCCGAAGTGCACCTCAATCATTTGGCAGTATACGACCATTGTATTCGACCTCTCTATTCTCGTAGTCATCGCCTATTTGAAAAATAAATCGTATTTTTTTATCAAGTTTGCACACATAAAATAAAATTATTTAGCAAAAAACTTTTCAAAAAACATATTACCTATTAACAAGTGGCCACACGGGTGGTTGGTGACTCACTGATGCCAGAAATGACATCCTGTATAGAGCCCAAGACTACAACAGAATAAGGCAATCACTTATGTCTTACGTCTCATGCTTTGTCGCTTGAGAAAACTTGTGGTACAGCGTCGCTAAAATTGCTAAGCCTCAATTATGGGACCAGACATTATTAAGATCTTCCAATAAGGGCAAGTAATAATGTGGACTCTATTTTGACTTAAGCCCGACATTAGTACCCTATCTACCAACTGCAGAATATACACTCGAGCAGCACAAATGACCTCAGACTCAGTGGGATTGCTCGATAATGTTTCAAAATTTTCTTTTAGCCAAGAAAATTTCAAACTGGTTAATATTACTTCACTATTATCGGGGACACATCTGGGCAGTCGGTAGTAAAGGCACCAAGGATCGGCCACTTTACTTGGCCCCATGACTGCAAGTCCATCAACCGAGAGCCCCAATTGAACCGATATGTCATCCGACGTAATCGTGCACTCCCCACATGGAAGATGGAAAGTCTGGGTCTCTGTGCATTATCGTTCAATCAGGGTAGATATTAAGTCGAACATTTGAATGAATGTCGTTGTGCCAAATCCGGTGGCATCCAAGTATGATATAATCTTATGGTTGAGAATATATCCTGAAACATGGAGTTAAGGCCTCAAGACCCGGTACTCATCCTATACACATAATAAAACCGATATTTGTTAATTTTGACAACTTCAATTTTCACAACTAATGAATAATTTCTTTTACAAACTGACTCCAACAACATTTTAAAAAAACAAATTATATGGTTTATTTAAAAACTAACTCAAACAACATTTATCAGCTCGTTCATCATTAGCGCTGTGTGGTCTGAAGCTCGGATAAGAGAAGTCATTGTGATTTCTGCATAGTTAATAATTAAATTATCAATCACCACTCAAAATAACAACAAATAATTGAACAAATAATTCAATCTAACAATATACTAACTCACCTTAAAACTTCAAACTTAATACACACAAAAAAAAAAATTCAGGTGAGGGTGTCGACCGGCCGGTGTAGTGTGGTGGTGGATGGGGAGGGACCATTGACATATATAAAATGAAGGAAGAAAGAAAGAAAAAAAGAAGAAGGGAACAACTGCCGTGTGATCGTCGGGTCACATCGGCGCCCGGTATCGACCTGCCACCTGACGCCGATGTGACTCGACAATCACAAGGCAACTGTTCCTTTTTTTTTCTTCTAATTTTGTTCATAACACTAATTTCTTTAATTCACTTATTTGATTGATTTAGCATTGTTTAATACTGAATTCTTTTATTATAATATTAGATTTTAATTTAATCATTTTTAGATAAGTTTTTATTCCTAAATTGTTACAACTTTTTCTATTAATTATACTTTTCCATTACTTGAATATGTTTTTATGATTATGGCTCATACTTATAAAGAATAAAAAAAAAAATTGTGAATGATTAATTTTCTAACCGTCTTTTATTTTGTTTTAAAACATTACATGAAAGTTTCTTTTGTTATTCTTGATTTTATATCGGTTCAACTGTGGATAAAATTTTCAAACTTAAGAACAATAATTTTTTTCTAATTTTAAAAAAGTTTCTTTTCTTTTTTATCATACTAATATTTACATTAAAAATTGCTCAAAAAAATATTTACCTCTACTATTGTCGATTTCTTTTACAAAATTGACCTAACTAATTTCATAATTTATGAAAATTCTCCGGGTGCAATAATAGTAACCAATTTTTGGATCAATCAAACTACACGGTTGCTAATGTATTTTCAAAAGTATTTTCTTCAGCTAATTCGTCTTTTACTTGAATCAGGTCCATCGACAATCTCGTAAAAATCGACCTTGCTTAATTTTCTTTCATCATGAATCCGATGACCCAACGGTGCATTTAGTAAGATTAGGTTTGACCGCCCTCAATCAAATACACTAGTGTTGCTTTATTTTATTATTAATTGCGCAGAAATTGGAACGACTTCACTTATCCGATCTTACGACCAAACAATGCTAATCCGAGCTTCAATTGGCTTTATCACGAATCTCGTGCGCAAAGTTCGAGGTTTTCATGATACCAGGTTCAGTTCACGAAGACTACCATCTACTCGTGTAAACTGTAACCGACTCCTCCGCCCTTTAACGCAATGACTTCTCTTATTCGAGCTTCCGACCAAACAACATTGAGTCGAGCTTCAAATGGATCCATCGAGAATCTCGTGCCCCAAGTTTGGGGTTCTCGTGATGCAAGGTTTGGTCTGCGAAAACTACCATCTACTCATGTAAGTCGTAATCGACACCTCCGCCCTTTGATAGCATAACCTTTGCGGTTCTCGTGACAGTATATAATTCAACCCCGTTAACACATAACTACCAATACATAAATGAAATCTCTAGTTGATGGTACACTCCAAATAGATAAAACATTTTTTCAACCTCTCTCCCATTTTTCTTCTCTTCATCAGGACAATCTCAATAAAAAAATTTTCTCCCTTCCTGCTTTATCAAAACCAATGTTCAACCACGACGGGTATATACAGCCTATTGGTGCCGGCAAAGAAAAAGTCAGGACCAATTTTTTTTAAACACTAGTGCCGACATAGGGATGCCCAACACAAAAAAGAAATTCTGACAAATCCTCAGGTGCCGGCATGGGGAAGGCTAGCACCAATTTTTTATTTATTCAAGTCTTGGCCAAAGAAACACGAGACCAAAAAATAGTATTTTTATTTGACACAGGTGCTTGCCACCACAGTGCAGGCATGTAACACCCCCTACCCATATTCGTCGCCAGAATAGGGTATGAGGCATTACCTAAGTTTAACGAGTTAATATATATATTTTTTATTATGAATTCAATATAGTCCCTTTATAAATATCCAATCTTCCCTGAAATTTTAAAACCAACCAATCCAATCCAATTCAATCCAATTTGATACCAAATCATACTTCTATTATAATTATATTATTTAGTATATTCATCACTCTTTACTTTAATACATATTCATTA
The DNA here is from genome assembly GCA_025698515.1 of Gossypium sturtianum. Lineage (NCBI taxonomy): Eukaryota > Viridiplantae > Streptophyta > Magnoliopsida > Malvales > Malvaceae > Gossypium > Gossypium sturtianum. Next base: position 5,429,965 of record CM046950.1, read on the forward strand.
AACAAGTTTTAGTATTTATATAATCATCAAACCATATACATGCCATATAAATCAAAAAGGAAATTTACAAAAGCTACCGGAGATAATCTTGATAGTGTGATCCTCAGTGTTGATCCGATCCTCCGTATATTTTTACGTCAATCTACATGAGACATTAAATACACTCAAGTAAGTTTATAGAAACTTAGTAAGTTCATAGGCATAAAATATAAATCTTACCAAACATTTATATACATATGCATTATACACAATTACTAAGTTCACCTGTCAACCACAATTTGGTGAGTCCTCTTGTATAAACTCACTACCATTTATCCATTGACTTTAACTCTTTTGGGTCCTTTTTGTCACTTACCATTCTTAATCAAATTAGGGAACGTTTACGAAAAATTAAGTACTTCACTTCCACTTTGCCATAGTATAACTATGTTATTGCGTATGATCACTTATCACTTTCCGAAGCCATAGCCCCCGCTCACGGTCTTACACGGATCACATTTGTCACTTGTCACTTATCATCGATCGATAAGTGTAGCTAAAGCTGCCACTTATCACTTGTCACTTGTCACTGATCAGATAAGTGTAGCTAAAGCTACCACTTATCACTTGTCACTGATCAGAAGTACTCAAATCCGATGTTCCACTCAATTTGATCATTTATTCCGTTTTCGCATTGTTGTTTTATTCTCAATTCATCAACAAATGTATCTCATCATACATTATATAATTCATTAAATTAGCATTTAATCATTAAATTTTAGCCATGTGAACTTACCTGAGTCGATTTGCAAAATTTGAGAAAATTCAGGGACTAATCAGCTACTTTTTCTTTTCCTCGACTTGCTTCGGGTTCTCGATCTATCATTGTAAAATCATTCACTTATCAGTATTGATTTCACATTTACTCTATTTCACATCCTTAATGATTACAACCCACATATAAGTAACATTATCTATAATTTCACTATTTACTTATATAGATATTCAAGCTGTCTATCCGTGTCACAGTCACTAAATTATTTTTATATTTAGCTACAGAACTTCAATTTAAGATCCGATAATTTTTCCTGAAACTAGACTCACATATCTTCTTACCATAAAACTTTCAGAATTTTTTGTTTAGCCAATAAGTACAGTTTATTCTTTAAAGTCACCCCTGTTCTGCTGTCTGACAGTTTCGACCCTTCTTCACTAAAAAAATAATTATCTCCTTGTACAGGATTTGGATGATGTTACCGTTTGTTTATATTGAAAATAGACTCATTTAAGATTTTAAGAATATAAATTTAAGACCCTAATTATTTTTATACAATTTTTGATGATTTTTCAAAGTCAGAACAGGGGAACCCGAAATCATTCTGACCTTGTCTCATAAAACCTATTATATCTCATGATTTACAGTTCCATTGCTTAAACCGTTTCTTCTATAAGAAACTAGACTCAATAACCTTTCATTTCATATTTTATTCATCCTCTAATTCGATTTATACAATTTTTGGTGATTTTTCAAAGTTAGACTACTGCTGCTGTCCAAAACTGTTTTAGTGCAAAGTGTTGATTTCCATTTTGCCCCAAATTTCCCAGTTCATACAATTCAGTCCTTGATCAATTAACCCCTCAATTAAGCTAATTTTTCTAATTTAATACTTTACCTAGTCATTATAAGTTATTTAAAATCTATTGGAATTCAGAATTTCCACATAAAAACCCTAACTTCAAATTCTTTTAAAATTAGGTCCCAAACATTCACTTTCTATTCAACTCTTTCAATAAAATCAGCATATAAACAATTTAAAGTTCTAATTCCATGCTAAATCATCATATACTTCCAGCACATATACATAGCAACTTCCAACTTCATTCATAAAACCTAAAACTAATGAATTCAACAAGTGGACCTAGTTGTAAAGGTCACAAAAACACCAAAATTTCAAGAAATAATCAAGAATTGAACTTACTTGCAGTAAAAATATGAAAAACCAGCTTAGGGAAACCCTTCTATGGTGTTTTTGCTGATGATAATGCAGAAAAATAAAGAGAAATCTAGATAATTCCACTTTAGTCCTAGCTTTATTAAGTAAATTTTGCAATATTCCAATTTTACCCTTAATTCTCCTTAGGGTCTGTTTGTTTGGCAGTAAAATGTTTTCCGGAAAATGATTTCTGGAAAATGATTTACTTTTCTGGAAAATGATTTACCAGAAAATATTTTCTGGTGTTTGGATGAATCTGTGTAAAATATTTTCTCATTGTTTGGTGTGTTTCTCGAAAATGTTTTCCTGAAAAGTTGATTTTACATATATATTAATAAATTTATTTACATATTAATAATTTTTTATATTTTAAATTATTTTTACATATATTGCAATGATTTATTTATTATAAATAAATTAGATTAAATACATAATAATACTGAATTATTAAGTTACATTATTAACCGTCATATTGAAAACAACCAAAGTCAAATAAATTATTTGTAATTGTGTTAAAAAAAAAAAAAGGATTGAATAATTATAAATTAGTTTCCAAATCACAATTAAAATACTAGAAATATTATCCAAATGCATAATTAGTAGTACACCACATAATAACAACATTGTCACATTGTCCAAGTGCATAACTAAATATTACACTACATAAAAGTATCAATATCTTCAACCTTGAGTAAATTTTTGAAGCCAAATTTTTTCATGCTTCTTACTTTTAACTAGAAAAGCTTTGGCTTCGGATTCATGACTCACTAAATAATCAAACATAGAACACAGGAAGTCATCATCAAATCCTTCGTCCTCCATTGACATCACCTGTTCGTAAAGCTGTGGTGTCTTATCCGCAGTAAATTGTTCCAAAGCATTAGCAATTTTGCCAAGTTGTTCACCCACAAATTTAATTTGTTCATCGACAACACTTTCTTGAACATTTTTTCTTTTACGTTTGGATGTGCCAGATGAAGATACATTTGTTCTTACCTCTTCAGCCTCTTCATTGTCGTAGTCTACAGGCACTGAATCTTGATTACCATCATCCAAATCTATGTCAGCAAATGTTCATATGCTGTTATTCATATGCTTGTTATTCATATGCTACTTTATTAGAAAGTTATTCATATGCTTGTTGGGGTATCTTTGAAAATCTAAGGAGATTTTTTTGGGTCTTGATTTTTGTTTAGTTGAATTGCTTTCTTTGGTACCTATGTTGCTCTCACATGCCTCTTTTGATATCAATATATAGTACATGATTAAAATTGCAGGATCAATTTAATAGTGCATCACAAATTTGTCTTACAAGGTTGCAAATAGCATGCTCTCTTGCTATATAATGATGTTGCTCATAAATAAGAGAGAAAGTAATGAGAAAATATAAAACAAAATGTTTCAGTATCATGTTACTTTTCATTAGATATGCCTTATGGTATTGTCTAAGCTGCGATTAATGTGCTTATATCTAATAAAAATGGATTTTTGACCAGATTATTTTTATTTTGAATATAGTTTTGATGCAATTTTGTTTATTAAAAGTAAATACTGATTTTGCATTGGCTACTTAGGGTCACAAGAGTTATGTCCCAAATATGATCGGTGGGGCATCTCAAGTCGATATTGGTGTGCTTGTAAGTCACATCCTCTGTCTCTCCATTAAGCGCCTAATATAGTGTATATATTGTAGATTTGGATTTTATAAATGTCCACGATTTCTTAATTAGGTGATTTCGCTCAGTAAAGGGAATTTGAAACCGGATATGAGAGAGGGTGGGCGGACAGTGAACATGTCGCAAAGACTTTGGGTGTGTCAAAGCTACTTGTAGTAGTTAATAAGATGGATGATCACATCACAACTGGTCTAAAGAAAGGTACTTTGACTGGTTCTGTAAAAAGTCTTAAGCTTTTGTGCTACCCTTAGTGTGTAGTTTATGTTGTAGTTTGGTTTGTTTAATAGTATTGATGGAGTCCTTTCACGGGTATGATGATATTGAATCAAAGATGGTACCTTTTCTCAGGTCATCGCTACAATGTGAAGAAAGGTATTGGAAGCTGTTAAATAACCTTCAAGTTGCATTTTGTCTTGGTGATATTTTCAAGCTTGTTTATGTTCATGGTTGCTTATATGACCGGACTTGTTTTTCGCTTATGTGACCTTAAATTTTCTCAATTTTTAGTTGCGTTAGTCATCTATATGTAAAATGTGGTTATTCATACATTAAATCATATTTATATGTATCTATATAAGTAGAAGTAATTGTTGTATGCTTAGCATCGAATTTGAAGTAGTTGACTAATATGTCTGCTAGAATATACTTTTTAATAGTTGACAATGAAAGTTGTTTGATCTTTTAGTATTTAATAATAAGATATACTTATACATGAATTTGGGTTTCTTATGCTTATTGGAAGAAAAGAAAATGCTCAAATGCAGAATCACTTTGAGTTTCTTATGCTTATGTGAGTTCGGTGTCCTTACGATTTGTTGTATAATTATAAAAACAGAGGGGCGGACATCTTTTTTAAAGTTGGAGGACCTAAATTCCTCCAATTCCATTTTGTTATTATAACATAATTTTTGGTCTTCTTTTGTACTTTTCTTACCGAGTTTGTGCTTTTAACTAGTGTCACTAGCTCAATTAGGCACATTCTATATAGTATAAATAAATACTATTTATAACATTTTTATTTTCCTTTTCCGAGTATGTATTGATGTTTTGATTCTTGCTTCACCTATGCTTGTGCCTTAAATGAATAAAACATTGAGGATATTATCAATAGAATTTTACTTTTTCTTCTCTTTGTGGTTAAGACAAAGCGGATGACATGATGATGAAGATGGGCGATTCTTCTTTTTGTAAAGTTTGGTATGAAGATACCAGTAAGTATATGAAAGCTTTTGAAGGGTAAATTTCAACTTTGTTTGATTTGGTATGATTGTTATGCAGAATTCTGGAAGAGGATAAAGAGCAAAAAGTAACGGGAAGGAAATGGAGAAACCTAAAGAAGTGGTTCATGTCGAGCTAGAAGAGGTCAAGCTACCGATACCACAGTTTTAAAGACAAATTGAGACAGTGATAAAAGACGAAACCCTAAAAATTAAACCCTAACACATCCATATTCAAAAACTTGCAGAAACCCACCAAACTTGAGCGAGAATATAAACATGCAGAAACCCCTAGAGCTTGCAGTCAAGAATGTGAGTAGAAATTTACCCGATGAAGATGAATCAACAAAGAAGAGGAGGAGAGATGATGAACCAACAGAAGTCGAGAATGAGATGATGAACCAACAGAGTCCTTAGGGTGAAGAGAGTGATGAACCACCTTTGGAAAATGTCTTACCGTTTAGAAATTGGTAAGACGTTTTTCCGAATTATGAAATGAATTTACCGTGTTTTGGAAAATGTTTTCCTTGGGAATTCATTTTCCAGACAAACAAACACTGGAAAAGGGGGAAAATGTTTTCCGGAAAACATTTTCCCCCTATCAAACAGACCCTTATTTTCTTTCTGATTTCATGCCCTTGCCGTCCAGCCCAAATAGACCTTGGGTCTATTTTCCTTTTAAGCCCTCTTTCTTTTATCATTTAAGCTATTTAATCATTTCTCATAACTTTGCATTTGTTACAACTTAGTCCTTTTTGTTCAATTAACTATCGGAACTTTAAAATTTCTTGACGGAACTTTAATACTAACTTATTAACACTCCATAAATATTTATAGAATATTTATGGCTAGATTAAAAATCTCATTGGTCTCGATACCTCGTTTTCGATTCTAATTATTTTTTTCTAATACACTATTTACTATTTCAATTTTTTTTTCTAACTTCACATTTAACTTATACTCACTAAATTAATAATATTTTCTACTCACTTGTCGGATTTAGTGACCTCGAATCACCGTTCCGACACCACTGAAAATTCAGGCTATTACAAGGCACCAATAAATACCAAAAAAAAATTAATTTCTTTTGTGGTGCCAGCCGTAGAAGCCGACACCCAATAAAAAAAATTTGAACCTAAAATACCTATATTTTTCAAAAAGTATAACCTTTGATAGCATAACCTTTGCGATTCTCGTGACAGTATATAATTCAACCCCGTTAACACATAACTACCAATACATAAATGAAATCTCCAGTTGATGGTACACTCCAAATAGATAAAACATTTTTTCAACCTCTCTCCCATTTTTCTTCTCTTCATCAGGACAATCTCAATAAAATTTTTTTCTCCCTTCCTGCTTTATCAAAACCAATGTTCAACCACGACGGGTATATACAGCCTATTGGTGCCGGCAAAGAAAAAGTCAGGACCAATTTTTTTTTAAACACTAGTGCCGACATAGGGATGCCCAACACAAAAAAGAAATTCTGACAAATCCTCAGGTGCCGGCATGGGGAAGGCTAGCACCAATTTTTTATTTATTCAAGTCTTGGCCAAAGAAACACGAGACCAAAAAAGAGTATTTTTATTTGACACAGGTGCTAGCCACCACAGTGCAGGCACCAATAAATACCCAAAAAAATTTAATTTCTTTTGTGGTGCCAGCCACGTAGAAGCCGACACCCAATAAAAAAAATTTGAACCTAAAATACCTATATTTTTCAAAAAGTATACAAAAAAGAATACATACGGGTGCCAGCCATTGCAGTGCCGACACCAAAAATATATTTTTTAAGCCCCGACCCAATCAACATGCAATCATTACAAGGTGATTGAGTTGGGTAAAAAAGCCGACTCACTGTGCGACATGCACCACGCGTTACTTCATTAAACTCGACTCGTGCTATAAAGAGCGTCGTCACGCCACCTACCACGTGGCATGCTATGATGTGTTTCAGATAAACGATGCCCCATAATCCGATTTTTTTTGTGTTTGAACTTGTTTATTGCTAATTGAAAAAAAAAAGAAGAGAATAAACTACATAGATAGTCACCCAATTATAAAAAAAAATTATTTTAAGTACTCAAAATAAAATGTTTGCAATTTAAGCATCTGCATTACATGGTCGGTGATTTTGGTCACTCTCGTTAAAATCACAAACAACAAGCTGATGTGACAGTTAAAAAATGGGTATATAACAACTTTAACCCTCAACTTTTACCTATTATATCGATTTAGTCATAAATTTGAAAAATTAACTCTCAAAATTTACAAATATTCTCAATTTGGTCCTAATTCTTAAAAAAATCAAATAAATATATAAAAAATTTAAAATATATATTAATATTAAACAAAATAAAAATCTCCCCTACCGAACCTCCCCCCTATTGCGTCCCTCTCCTTTTATGTACTTTTTGTATATTGTCTTCAATGTTTTTACACGTAAAGTAAATAGAATCAAATATGGACTCATTGGTTATTTAATGTTTAACTAATACTAAGCAGTATTACGTGGTCGAATTATTATACGAAAAGATAGTTTGTATTAGTAGATGAACCTAAACATGTTTTTAGTTTAATCGAAAATAAGCAAACCGATTGAAAGACTAACATATCGTCTATTAAGTCTAATTGGAGAGATGCTTTGTCTTTGGTATCAAAGCGAATGACTCTCAGAAGATAAATCCTAGAGTCGTTTATGGATTTATTCACTTGTGATGTTCACAGTTTATCATCCTTTAATCTTGAGTGGATAATGGACTATGTATGTGTAACTCGTATGCTTTAATTTAAGTAAAAGCCTAAGTTCAAATAGATAATGAACCGAAAGCTGAAGCATTAGGTATACAACTTTTGCAGTATGTAGCATCATTCACAATAGTGGAATTTATAACCCAATTAACGGGTAAGTGATATCATCTCATCGGCATTACATGATAGATGAAAAGTATATGTGGTCACAGTTCACTTGTCTTTGTGATAATTAACTTTATACAAAGGAAGATGTAATGATTACCATGAGATAAAATATGATCATATTGGGAGAACGAATTTATCCCAAAGAGATTAATGTTATCCTACGAGGGTAACACACTGATGAAAAGGTCATTGGACGGGCATTGTTTAAGTAACTTTTTGTAGTGGTATATAATTAAGAAGAGCTCAGTCACGGTACTATAGTGATATAACTTCGTGACTAAATAATATTATAATTAATCGGCGAAAAGCTGTAACTTAATTATAAATTATTTAAGTCCTAGTTACAGATGTCCAAAGGTTAATGAAGCACATATAACGGAACCCAATACAAGAGAGACCCAAATCCTCTCATACAAGATAAAAGGGCAACAACCTTTATAGTTTTACAAGGGTGTGTCGCCCACCCCATTTTACTTAGAGTAGAATATTACTTTCTATTAAACAAATATTATTTGTATTTTACTAATTTAACCAGGATTATTCTATCTCTCCCTATAATTAGATGACACTGAAAGAGCTATTTACTTTACAGTCAAGTTTCAAATATTGTTATTCTGCCGGAAAGTAGTGAGAATTTATTTTATTAGAATAAATTTTATTTTATGGGAATTACAATTCTACTAGATTCTATTGAGAGATAATTATTTTCTTACTAAAAGTAATAAATCATTTCTGATTCTGCATTTGGTTTATGATTGTTCGAGTCCATATTCGAAGCAATTTGTGGTACAACAATAACGGAGAAGTGAGTCTAGTTGAAAGTTGGGAACATTTAGGTTTCGTCTCGCACAAAGCACAAATATTTTTTGAGAAAAAGTTTATTACTATAAATATTACAAATCGACTCGGTTTTTAAATTTTTAATTTTCCACTATCGCAGAAAATTATTTTCTAAACCAAAATTTTCCAACATGTTATTTGTCATCTCAGGTGTATATTGCAACATTCACTAGAAAACCAACAATAACAGTGCAGAGCCAGAGGGGATGGTAGGGGGAAAGGGAGGGACAATGGTGGGAATTTTTATTTTATTTAATATGAATATAATTTTATTTATTTAATATTAATATTAATATTAATAGAAAACTTAAATTTATTGTTATATTTTTTTGAAAATATTTATTTTTATATATTTTTAAATTTTATATATTATCTTTTGTAAACAATATTTTTAAATTTATTTTTATAATTTTTGAAAATATTTATGTAATTCTATTGGAAAAAAAAGTTGAGACACTATTTCAATTCGGCAAATAGACTTTAAAGATAGTCATATGTCCATTTTTTTAAATCTTTAATCATTTTTATTTTTTTATTGCACTTTAAACAAGACATAAGTTTAAAAACTTTACTAATGTATTACATAATTTTGTATTTTAATTGATTTATATTTACTGTATTAATGAAAAGAAAATAAATTTAATTAAAATTTTTTTTTGCCTAAAAATATAGAAAAAGGAACTTATTTCAACAAAATGTATTATTTAAATAATTTTCCCAAGGTCCCTAAACTATTTAATCCACATTAATTTCTGAATTTGGCAACATTTTTTAATTTGATCTCTAAACTTAGATTTATTAAAATATGATGTCGTGATACTTTAAAATTTTATTATATCATCAGCTAAAAGATTGAAATAAAATATATGAAATCTAAAAATATTGAAGAATATTAAAAAAATTATAAAGAAATTATAAAAATATCCAATTCAAGGATCAAGTTGTAAAAAGTTATAAAGGTTGAGACCAAATGATATTTTACTCCTTTAAATAATAACAAAATGAAAAGTTTAAGGTAGGGTGGGAGGTTGAGTGTCATTACCTCACATAGGAAAATCCAAAATAAGAATTGAATATTTAATTAATCAGAAATAACAAAAAATTGAGGCGCTTTGTAAACTGCGCGTGAGCCTTGCAAAAGATCGAGATCCGTATATATCGCATGAGAAAAGAACCAACCTCCAGTCAAAAGCAAAATATCGTGAGACATGCAAAAGGGTACCACGAGAAAAAACTCGCGTAATAACGAAAGTGACGGTACGAAAAGAGAAAAAGGAGTAAGGGGAGGGGAAGAGATGATTGGGGGGGGGGGGGACCCGACTGGACGTGTGTACCGAATATTCACTAGATTTGAATTAGTGGTTTCGAATCCGCCCTTTGCTTTCCTATCATCTCACGCAATGATAAGCTGATAACACCTTCGAAAAGTATAACTACTTATAGTGATAAGCAGAAGGACTTTTCACTGATAGGTCAGTATAAAAATGAAAGACCCTGTACAACGCATCGAAGATAGCGATACTCTTTCTCTCTCTCTCTTCTTTATCTTCTTCTCTTCTTCTTCGCAGCTTTGAAACCCTAGAAATCCTCGAATTTCGAGCTTATTTAAACCTTAGAGAGAGAAACTCAAGGGGAAATCCGTGTGTATCTCTGGAAATTTATACAGATTCGAAGTCAGAGCTGAGTTTAACTCGATCTCGAGTTGTTTCCTGGACTCGGCTGGTTTTGGGAGATCGAGTTTCTTTTGTTTCTTCGAGAGGAGAAAAATGTCTTCGTTGAGCAGAGAATTGGTGTTTCTCATACTTCAGTTTCTGGAGGAAGAGAAATTCAAGGAGTCAGTTCATAGGTAAAGTCTTTTATGTTTATGTTTATGTTTATTTTTATTTAATTAATTAAATTTTCTTTATAAGTCTACACCGTATATTCGTATCTTTGTCTTTGTATATGCATTTTTTTTTTGTGTTTGCAAGTGGAAGTAAATGTAGACAAATTTTGTAAATCATTTTTTCTTTTTGCTTTTTATTTGAGGTTATTATGGTAAAATTAGTCAGAGTATATTTAAGTAGTTAAGCTAATTTGAGTTTTAGTGGTGGTTAATGGCGAAAATCAGAGGATTTTGGGTGTAGAGGGGAAGTTTTTATGCCTTAAGTAATGAAAGATATGCAATGGAGTTCTAATATTTGGTTTCTGTATGTTTTGTTTTGAATCGGAGACATGCATTTAAACGGAATGAATATGGTTTTTTCTTGTTTAAAGTTGGTTAAACTTTTAGTTAGCAGAAGGAAAAAAAAAAAAAAAGAATAGAAAGAAGAAATCATAACTCACTTGTATTGCTTGTTCTTCTGTGAGTGAAGTGGTGAGAATTTTGCTAGTGTGCAAAATTATTCTCTGTTCTTTAACGCATAAATTTTGGACTTAGGTTATTTGATTCGCATTATCATTTTTGTTGCTCTGAGTTTATGTCTGAAACTATGTATTTTTTCATAGGCTTGAGAAAGAATCAGGGTTTTTCTTCAACATGAAATACTTTGAAGAGAAAGTTCAGGCAGGTGAATGGGAAGAAGTTGAGCGGTATTTATCAGGTTTTACAAAAGTTGATGATAATCGATATTCCATGAAGATATTCTTTGAGATAAGGAAGCAGAAGTATCTGGAAGCACTTGATCGGTATCGCTAATGCTTCAACTGTTAATTAATAAGATTCCATCAATTTCTATTAAATGAAGGATTTGCTATTGTTTCTCCTGCTGAAATAATTTGAACTTTTTATTGATATTTCAGGCAAGACAAGGCAAAGGCTGTTGAAATATTGGTCGGTGATTTGAAGGTGTTTTCTACATTTAATGAGGAACTCTACAAAGAAATCACTCAACTTTTGACCCTCAACAATTTCAGGTAATTCCATTGCACAAATAAACTACATTGTTTGTCCAGGTATAGCATTGATGAATGATTTCGATTTATTAATCAGTTTTTTTGTCTAGATACTTGATAGGGTAACAAGTGGACATATTATTTAGGTTTTAAATAAGTTAGAAATTTGATATAAGAGAACTTACATAACTTGTGTTCAGCTGTGCAACTAAATGCTTGACCTTTTTGAGAGAATTGTCATTGTAAACCAAACTCAAATGAATGCTTGAAATCTTCATGATTGAATGGATGTACTTTTCTCATCTGAATGCAGGGAAAATGAGCAGCTGTCCAAATATGGGGATACAAAAACTGCTCGCAGTATAATGTTGGCAGAATTAAAGAAACTCATAGAAGCAAATCCACTTTTCCGTGATAAGCTTGCTTTCCCTACTTTGAAGTCCTCAAGACTAAGGACTTTGATCAACCAAAGGTGTGATATGATACTTGCTATTACGGAAACAGGAAGCAAATATACTTTTTATACCAGTAATATATATGTTTTGATTTGTAAGTATGGTTCATACAGCTTGAACTGGCAGCATCAGCTATGCAAGAATCCAAGGCCAAACCCAGACATCAAGACTTTGTTCACAGATCACACTTGTACGCCTCCAAATGGCCCTCTTGCACCTACACCTGTCAATCTTCCAGTTGCTGCAGTTGCAAAACCTGCTGCTTATACATCTCTTGGAGCTCACAGTGTATGATACCAAACATCTATCGCAGTTTGATATTCCCTTGAATGGTTATTTGTTTTTCTACTTCTATAACAATATTTAGAATATCAACTAACATATGCTTTGTCCTACCTTTGGCGTGTAGCCCTTTCCACCAGCTGCAGCAGCAGCAGCAGCTGCTAATGCTGGTGCTTTAGCTGGCTGGATGGCCAATGCTTCTGCCTCTTCGTCTGTTCAAGCTGCTGTTGTCACTGCATCATCCATACCTGTTCCACAAAACCAAGGTCAGAACTTCATTTCTGAATCATTAGAAATAGCCTTGTAAAGTTTGGCATAATTTGGACAATTGCTCTATTAGTGCATATTGCTTGACATTAGTAAATATTTTTTTCTCAAATTTTTGGGTGTGGTTCCAATTGGCGGTCTAATGTTAGAATGTCGTTCCCATCGTTTATAATTTCTGGATGTGTTACTTTTTAAGGAAGAAATTTTCTTATTGTAAAATTTTCTATATATGGAGATACTATGAGACATGTATTAAAATATGTATTTATTAGGTGTAATGCATTTAATTTCACTTCAATTGCAACAGTTTCAGTCTTGAAGCGTCCAAGAACACCTCCATCAGCACCTGGCTTGGTTGATTATCAGAACCCTGATCATGAACTGCTAATGAAAAGATTGCGCCCTGCTCCATCGGTTGAGGAGGTAATTTCTCATTTGTTTTTGTTATTTATTTTTGGACTCTGATCTCTTGTTCAGTCACCTTGCAACTATACTAATCTTAGATTCATTTGGGTTGGTTCATTAACAATTTAATATGTTTCTTCGTTTCCATGTTTAGGTTACATATCCTACACCACGGCAGCAAGCTTGGTCATTGGATGACCTACCAAGAACAGTAGCTTTGACCTTGCATCAAGGATCCATGGTCACAAGCATGGATTTTCATCCTACAAACCATACATTGCTACTTGGTATGAAAGTTTATTTTATCATTCACACTAAGACACTAAGACTAGCTTGAAACTTCTCTCTTTTTATGACATAATGCAATTGGAGCAGTTGGTTCTGCCAATGGTGAAATTACACTCTGGGAACTTGGAATGCGGGAAAGGTTGGTTTCAAAGCCATTCAAGATATGGGAAATGTCGGCATGTTCGATGACGTTTCAGGTTTGTATGCCATAAGTTACTGAGATTTCTCTCTATGTTATACTTTTTGCCTTGTACTATTTTTTCCAATGTCTACTGTTGCTGCAATGTGACATATATGTTTTAGTGATTTCTATGTATTTCAACAGTGCAGTTGATTTTGTTATTAGTCTCACTTGCAGGCTATGATGGTCAATGATACACCTATATCTGTCAACCGCGTCACATGGAGTCCTGATGGAAATTTTCTTGGTGTGTGCTTTTTCAACCGATTACTAAACATTTTAGCTCGCATATATTTGTGCTTATTGCCTTTCTTGCTGCAGGAGTTGCATTTTCCAAACACTTGATTCATTTTTACGCTTATCCTGGATCAAATGATCTGATACAGCGCTTAGAGGTTAGTTGATATGTTCTACACCCTAGAGCTAAAGGTTACACAACTGAGAGCTGGCTTTTCTTATTTTTTTAATAGATTGATGCCCATGTTGGTGGTGTAAATGACTTAGCCTTTGCTCATCCAAACAAACAACTGTGCATCGTTACCTGTGGAGATGACAAGCTCATAAAGGTGAGAAATGGTAAATTTTCACTAAATAGGTTTGGTTAAAGTGGATATTTCTTCTTATCCTAATGAAAGAAAGTGGACAGGTGTGGGACTCGATAACAGGGAAAAAGCTGTTTAATTTTGAAGGTCATGATGCATCTGTTTATTCCATCTGTCCACATCATAAAGAGAACATTCAGGTAAAATACAAAAATCTCCTAGGTTGATGGATTATATATACTTTTTAGTGGTTAGAATGGGAAATAAGTGATGAAGCCTTAGCTGTAAAACTGCCACAACTGTTTCTTCTGTTTCTGTCCTGAATGCGACTATAACCAATCTCTGCCGCCTGAAGATGCTGTGACCATCAACTTGTTAAATGAACGAAATTTCATATAGCTATTTGCTCTCACAACCTGTAATTTATGATTCCTTATTCAGTTTAATATCCATCGAAGAACTGCCTATTTTATCTAAGCCATCTCTGTACACCCGATCATAACTCCTCCCAATGATCTTCTGTTTGGTGCTATAGTGGTCCAATATATTTGATTCACTCTCTAACATTTTAGGCCAGTGTCTGGTATAGATTTGCGGTTCAGTTAAATGCTTAGTTTTTATTTTTGGCTGAGAACTGAATTGCTTTACCTTTGATATTGGACGGGAATTTTTACTTTCATTTGCTGATTATCTCTACATCATTCCAGTTCATATTTTCAACTGCTGTCAATGGGAAAATTAAGGCCTGGTTGTATGATAATATGGGTTCCAGAGTTGATTATGATGCCCCAGGTCATTCGTGTACTACAATGCTTTACAGTGCTGATGGAAGCAGGTATGATCATGAACTTTACGACAGAAAGTTTAGTTACTAGATGTTAATAACTTCGAGTTGTACTCCTTCCCCATTCTTTTCTCTCACAACACCTTTGGTTAACCCTTTGTTCTCCAATTTTACATGTATCATGTCATTCTAGTTTTCAACTTCTGTTAATGTCTACTTTTGTTTCAGATTGTTCTCTTGTGGAACAAGTAAAGATGGAGAGTCTTTTCTGGTTGAGTGGAATGAAAGTGAAGGAGCAATAAAGAGGACTTATGTGGGGTTTAGAAAGAAATCAGCAGGTGTGGTATCATTTGACACAACACAAAATCACTTTTTGGCTGCGGGAGAAGATAGCCAGATAAAGTTTTGGGACATGGATAATGTCAATCTTCTCACTTTCTCAGAAGCCGAGGGTGGACTTCCTGTAAGTTAAATATTGAGATTTTATAGTTCTTTTGTGAAACATATATGCTATTTGGTTGGGTGTCTAATTAATCATGTTAAAATTTTCAGAGTCTTCCCCGTGTGAGATTCAATAAGGAAGGAAATCTCCTTTCTGTGACAACAGCAGATAATGGATTCAAAATACTTGCAAATGCTTTGGGTCTCAGATCTTTAAGAGCAGTTGAAACATCTTTTGATCCATTGAGAACGCCAATTGTTTCTTCCGCAATTAAGGTAATGATTGTTTTGGTTTAAATTTTATTTGAGAACATCCACGTCTTGAGACATGCAGGTTTTCACACGTATTTTTTCCTGCTGGTTAGGCTTCCGGCTCTTCTGCAGTTGCAAATGTTGGTCCTGTCAGTTGTAAAGTGGAGAGGAGCTCTCCTGTCAGGCCTTCTCCGATGCTTGTATGTTAGCTGGATGTTCCTTGCTTCACGTTTTGTAGTAGTAACAATATGGTTCATACTGCCACAAGCACATTAGGATATTATATATTTTAAGGGCCAACTTCTTTTGATCTTTTTGGTGACCCCGTTCATTTTTCTATTATGCCAATGGTGGAATTTTTTTTTTCTTATCTTTTAGTTGATTTAAGAGAACTGTTTTTCGCTTCTATCTTTTATGGGTATGATGTTCATCTTGCCTTTGGTTTCTTTTTTTGGATTGTTTTCTCTCAAGAATGGAGTTGATCCCTTGAGTAGAAGTGTCGAAAAGCCAAGAGTTCTGGATGATACAATGGACAAGGCTAAACCCTGGCAGTTAGCAGAAATTGTGGATCCTGGTCACTGTCGGTTGGTTACCTTACCTGACAGCACAGATACCTCCAGCAAGGTGCGTTGATTTCCTTCTATAATCTGGTTTATACAATTTTTTGATACCATTTATCCCTGAATTATTGCATCTCTTTGAAGGTTGTTCGCCTTTTGTACACAAATTCTGCTGTCGGTATTTTGGCACTTGGGTCAAATGGTGTTCAGAAGCTATGGAAGTGGCCCCGTAATGAGCAAAATCCATCTGGAAAGGTACAGCACCTTCTATTACATAAGATTGTGTCTTTGTTTCTTTCACTTTTGACTTTTTCTCTCTATATTCCCTTTTACTGGCAAGCAGAACTCTGAAGTCCTTTGAACTTTAAAGGCCACTGCCAATGTTGTTCCGCAGCATTGGCAACCAAACAGTGGTCTTCTTATGACTAATGATGTCACAGGTGTCAACCTGGAAGAAGCGGTACCATGCATAGCACTCTCAAAGAATGATTCATATGTTATGTCAGCAACTGGCGGAAAAGTTTCTTTGTTTAACATGATGACTTTCAAGGTATGCCTTCATATGCTGGTGTTTTGGATTTACTTGTTGCTTGTCATGCTAATAACTCGTGATTTGCAGGTAATGACAACATTCATGTCTCCTCCTCCAGCTTCAACCTTCCTAGCATTCCATCCTCAGGATAATAATATCATAGCAATCGGAATGGAGGATTCAACTATCCATATATACAATGTTCGAGTAGATGAGGTGACACTTCCCAACTCTTTTTGTTGTGTTCTTATTTATCTTCTCCCCTTGTATCATCTTGCTCTCGTGAGTGGTTCCAATGTTCTGTTTTTAACCTTTTTAGGTGAAATCAAAATTGAAAGGTCACCAAAAACGAATAACTGGTTTGGCTTTTTCAACCAGCCTCAATATCTTGGTTTCATCAGGTGCCGATGCTAATGTAAGTAGCAGGCTTGTCATATTTACTTCTTTTATTCATTATTTGTGTATAAATGATGCAATCAACTAATCATATTAGGGGAAAAAAAGAAAGATACAAGCATTCTATTAGCTGGTTTTTCAACCTAATTTCATTGTTGTTTTGTGTGTTCCATCATCTCTCTCTTTTTTGTTTAGTCTGTATGGTTATGTTCATTTTTATTTTTTCCTTTTCTATTTTAATGTCCATGCTTCCTTCAAACAGCGAAGGACTTCAAATATGTTATTATTTACTTATTAACATCTTGCTACTTTCTGCAGCTGTGTTTGTGGAGCATTGACACGTGGGAGAAAAGGAAATCAGTTGCAATCCAAATTCCAGCTGGAATGGCACCTACAGGTGACACAAGAGTACAATTTCACTCCGATCAAATTCGCATGTTGGTAGTTCATGAAACTCAGTTAGCAATATATGATGCCTCCAAGATGGAGCGCGTTCGACAGGTAGGGAAGTAAAAGAAGTGGTACAGAATTTGGTGATATAATATTTGCTTTTGATGGAGGCAACACTTACTAATGCCCATTCATCTACTGCAGTGGATTCCACAAGACGTATTGCATGCACCCATATCTTACGCAACATACTCCTGTAATAGTCAATCTGTTTATGCCACCTTTTGCGATGGTAACATTGGGGTATTTGATGCTGATAGCCTGAGACTTAGATGCCGTATCGCTCCATCAGTGTACTTGTCCTCAGTAATCTTAAAAGGGTAAGTTATCTGTCATTTACATCAATAAGACTGTTTAATTGTCCCTTAATTGCACGAACTGCAGCAACCATTAAATTCTCTGGTATTTGTTTCATAAAGAGGACGCTGGTTTTGCAGAAGTCAAACTGTATACCCGCTTGTTGTGGCTGCACACCCGATAGAAGCAAACCAATTTGCGATCGGGTTGAGCGATGGAACTGTGAAAGTACTGGAGCCCTCCGAATCTGAAGGGAAATGGGGAGTGAGTCCACCAGCAGATAACGGTGTCCAGCTTAATGGTAGGACGACATCATCATCTACCACAAGCAATCACACACCAGATCAATTACAAAGATAGATTTATGAAATGTAGATTATTAGGTTCTTACTTTTTAGTGTTCCATATGTCCCCAAAAGGTAAAACCCTGAATGATTAAGAATGCCCCAATTCTTGTATAATCCTCCTACTTGATTGATAGTTGTTCACTAGTTTTATTTACTTGTATTAACCTTTGGAGTGCTGTTCTTTTTCAAAACAGTGGCTGTATCGACTTCTATTGAATTTATTTCCTAATAAAACCCTGTTGTAAGTTTTATTTTTTCTTTTCTTTTTTGATATAGTTATCAATAATTCTTACCCATGGACCAAATTTCATTGTCAAGCAGACTTAATGCAGTGAATAAGAGATAATCATAAACATACTTTGGCTTTTACAGCTTCCATACTTTAGAAAAAAGTATATCAATATAAATAAAGAAATAAAACAATCGAGAGGAAAAAACTATCATCAGCCAGCCATCATCAAAGTAGGTAGTCAGGGGAGGGGATAAACTCTGGTAACAGAATGCCATTGTCATCATACTGAATTACACCAGATTAATTCTGAGGCTTGCACTTTTCTCCCATTAGTATCCTCTTCCTCCATACTTCTTCTTCCTTACTTTTTACTCCCACCACCTTTTCAGTTATCCTCTTCACCAACCATGCTATCTTCGGCTTCTGTCTTCTAGACTGCGACCAAGTCATGTCATTGCTTCCATTTCCTTCCTTCATTCCAAGAGTCCCCTTTCCTCCATTGTCGTCCACGCAAACAACACCTGAATCATCGTTGCCAACATTGCTGATCTTTTTCGAGTACGTCTGCAGCAATCTCAATCTCTCTTTCCTCTCATTTCCAGCCTCCACCACCATTGCCAGTTCCTCTTTCCCTTCATCTCCCTCTTCAGCCTCCACCGTTTCCTTTTCATCGACTAAAACCATTACCGCATCATTAAAAACATACTCATCTTCACCATTTTTCTCCGACTCCATGTCAAGGCTTTCAATCATTTTCTTTAACTTCATCATCGCTTCATCGGAGGCAGCCTCAGGGGAGTTGTTATTCTTACCAAACACACTGGAAGCCATTGATCCAACCTTCTTCCTAAAACTCTTTTTCTTGTGGATGGCATCATTTTCACGGCGGCCATGATTTCTTCTTTGCATAGCCTTCACCAACACCTTGGGAATCTTGATTCGTATCGTTGGTTGCGGAAGTGTAATGCTTAAAACATAAGAGAAATGTGAGTTTTGGGAAACCAAAACCCCATTTTTTTCATGAATTTTGGCAGCCATCTTCTTTGTGTGTGTAGAGAGAATATTATTTTGGTTTTTCTAGTTCAATTTTAAGAAGCATTTAGAGTTGTATGAGAAGTGGGGAAGTATGAAGATTTACATGATCCAGTTTAAAACAGTTTTTTCCTATAAACTGCATGCTTATATATATCACGTTACAACTTTTTGGATAGATAAATATATGAAAAAAGATATTACAACTTTCTGGATAGATAAATGAAGTGAAGATAATCGGTAAAATTACTAGGGAGGCCCGGGTACTTAGGGGTGGATTGTATTTTGACCCTCTACTGAAAAAATTAGAAATGTGCAAATTAGTCCATCATGGAATGTTAATTTAAATGGTTAATTACTAATTTGATCCCTGAACTATAGCTAAAATATCATTTTGATTTTTTTTAAAAAAATTATTCTTAACAACAATTCTAAAAAAAAAAAAATTAAGAAATCTTAACCATAAATATAAATCATTAAAAATATTAAAAAAATATGTTAACAAATTTTAAAAAAATAATTTGATAATTTCTCTGCAAAGTTCTTTATTATTAATAAAAGGAACAAGGTGACAGAGAACAAATTAAGGTGCAAGAGCATCAAAATTTCTGGTTCACTGCTAACAACAAGAAGATATTATGGTTGCTTCATCATCAAGCTTATCATGTCAAGACTAATGCAGAAGACGGTTGTCAGTTGATTAGTGACCGCTGAAAATTTTGAGGAGCAAGGGCGTCGTATGCCTCCTTCCCGGCTTCATACTTTTTTTTTTTTTAAATAATCTTATTATATGTTCTGATCATATTAGTTTTTTTTAAATAATGTTTAAAATCACGCATAGCCTCTCTCCGACTCATAAATAGGAGGATAATGCGCTTCAGCGCATTCAAATCCACGTCTTCTTATATTGACAATAATACTCATGTCAATCGAACTAAGACTCAGTCAGCAGTTTCACAGTACTTGTTAATTAGTTAGAATTAAAAACTTTTAGGGTTATTATATTTTAAAACTATATTAAAAATTATTAAAATATAGTGAAAGCTGAATTTATTAATTTTTTAACATAATTTTTATATTTATTTTTAAGTTTTTTTTTTCAATTTTTTGGAATTATTGTTAAGAAAAATTTAAAAATCAAACTGATATTTTAGCTATACTTTAGGTATCAAATTAGTAATTAATCATTTAACTTAACATTCCATGTTATCATTTAACAAAAAAAAAATTAAAGAATCAGCTAATTTGCATATTTTAAAATGTATAATGACTAATTTAACCATTTTTTCAAAAAATGCATCGAAATGCAATCCACCCCTAATTACAGGGACTTCCTGATACTTTTACCGAAGATAAACCAATCACTTTGGTACAAACAATAAATCAAACTAATATTAAACCAATCCCTTTAGTATTTTTAAATTAAAATAAAACTAATTAATAAAATATAATTTTCAAATAAAGGCTAAATATATAAATTGACTCTTGAATTTTGTAATTTTTCTTAAGTTGACCCCTAGATTTTTTTATCAAACTGGTTCTTAAAGTTGGTATCTGTTATGTAAAGTAATTCTTACCATAAAAACATTTGTTTTTGAACAATTGAGTGTGTGACCAAACTAGGAAGTGACACCTAGACAAATAGGGGAACAAACATGTCTTTCCTTCTTAATTATTCTAAAAAATTCAAAAAGAGCTTAAAATTTTAAAAGAAAAAACACTAATTTAAAAAATCTAAAAATATGTAAAAAAAATGAAAATTCAATATATATAAATATGAAAAAGATAAAAAAATTTAAAATTTTAGAATTTTACAAAATCAATTTGAATAAAAAAAAATTAGTTACAACTCTCTCTCTCTCTTTTCCTCTTGCTCTTTTCTCTTCTTATATGTGTTAATTGAATCGGTTCGATTAGGGGGACCAGTTCGAAAAGTAGTTTCGAACTAATTAGATTGAAAATTAGTATGAATCGGTTGAATTGAATTTTTTTAATTTTTTAATTTTTTTAAAATTTTAATAATTTTTTAATTGAATTGATTAAACCGATCGGATCAATCGAATCAGCGAACCAGTAACCTAACCGATTCAACCACTGGAATGCTTCCTATCTTTCCTTCTCTTTTTCTCCCAAAATAAAACCCTACTTGCTACCGCTTCCACCACCCTTCAGTCACCTTCTTTGGTTGTTCCACCACCTCCGACCAAATAGTAGGGGATAATCTCCAGTAACATAAACATCATCCTTCAATTTTTTAAATATTTAAAAAAAATGAAAATTTTTAAGATTACCTGAAAACGTATATTAATTATAGAAATATAAATAGTTTGATGACATAAATTAAGCATAAAAAAATAAGATAAATAAGAAATTTGTTGAGAAAAATAAAATATTTAAGAATAAATTTAGAAAAAAAATTAAATTAACCAGTATCACACTATCACGTATTTGAAAAAAAAAATTATTTATTTTTAATAAACCTATGAGAAAAAAAGGTGTGGAGATCTGACTTTTTATTATTATCCATCTCACCTTTTTTTTTTTTACTTCATTTTATATGAGCGTAGTATCACCATTTTTTGACATAATTTCTAGAACTACTCATAGCCCTTCTTCAAAATAATGCGCATCAACTCATTCGAACTCATATTCTTTTGCACTGACAAAAATATCGATGCTAACTAAACTAAGACTCTATCGGTACATCTCAATTTTTATCTCCACCTTTTGCATCCATCATCAATAACAAATATTAATCCAACATTGAAAAAAAGTTTAATGTTTTTCGCTATGAAAAGTCTTGGGATTTGCTGTAGACAAAGGGAACATGCCCAAATCATAAGTACCAACTTGAGATAATGTGTCACATTCAGAGGCCAAATATATATTTAAACAAAAAAAAAAATTGCTCAAAAATAAGAAGTACAAGGACTTGTTGTACACTTTAACTTAAAAATTTTCACATGAAATGATGATATTAACATGCCACATCAGCTTTCCGTCACACAGAAGTTAACGACTCACTGACCATAATGTAAAATTAATAATGTTTGTGACCATATAGTAAATTTTAAAAGTTTGGTGACTAAAACATAATTTTAGGCAAATGGAAGTGACTAAACTTGTAGTTTATCCTAAAGTTTATAGGGCCGAATTTATTTGGGCCGAATTTATTTGAAGATAGAATCCTATTGGGTTTAGGAATCAAAATGTTTATTTATTTTTTTATCTTTCTTTTCAAGCAGAAGCCTCAGACAAACCCTCTTTCTTTCTTCTTCTTCTTCTTCTACTTCAGTTATCATTCATCGCAGCCGCTCTTAACCCTCCTTTTCAGGTGAGTCTCCAATATTCAATCTCATATTTATTTTTTTGGGAAAATTTCATCGTTATTTTTACATCAGATCGGGCTATGAGACCGACTTAATTTTTTTTATTTGTATTTTAGATTTTGTGTGAATTTAGTGGATATATTTTAGGAATTTTAATACAATTTCGGATCGTAGTTTTATTTTATTTTTTTATTTTGATGGGTAACTTGTATTTGGCTTCCTTCCTAGATTGAAGATAAAAGTTTTTTTTAAGATTAATTGTTCTTTAAATTATTTGATTGATAGAAAACGGCGTTGTTTGTTTTAGGTGACCAAGGGCGGTTTTAAGAATTTGATTCAAAACATGGCAAATTTTGCGAAACCAGAGAATGCCTTGAAGAGAGCTGAAGGTTAGCTACAAATGTTTCCTTTATTAGTTTGTTCGTTGTTTATTCAAATTGCTTTTTTTTTGTTAACATATGCTACCCATTGTTTATTATCAGAACGATTATATGCTGTTAATGTGAATCTGGGTCTTGCAGTCATTGCCCTAGTTTTTTAAAAGTTTATGTTGGGTTGTGATATTTAATTATACTTTTATGGTATAATGTGTTTGTAATGTATTGACTTTGTGATGTGGTTGATGCAGAGTTGATTAATGTTGGGCAGAAGCAAGATGCTTTGCAGGCTCTTCACAATCTAATAACTTCAAAGAGATACAGAGCTTGGCAGAAGCCGCTTGAAAAGATCATGTTTAAATATGTAGAGCTGTGTGTTGACATGCGGAAGGGTCGTTTTGCCAAGGATGGTCTGATTCAATATCGTATCGTATGTCAACAAGTAAATGTTAGTTCTCTGGAGGAGGTGATCAAGCACTTCATGCATCTTTCTACTCAGAAAGCCGAGCAGGCTCGAAGCCAGGCAGAAGCCTTAGAAGAAGCTCTTGATGTTGATGACCTTGAAGCTGATAAAAGGCCTGAAGATCTAATGCTAAGCTATGTCAGTGGAGAGAAAGGAAAGGATAGGTCTGATCGTGAGCTTGTTACTCCTTGGTTCAAGTTTCTCTGGGAGACCTATAGAACAGTGCTTGAAATATTGCGGAACAATTCCAAGTTAGAGGCACTCTATGCGGTATTTCCTGTCTTAATGACTTTCCATAAATGTTCATCATTTGTTGCAACTATATCTGTAAATTTTCAATTTTTACTACTACATGAAAATTGACAAACCTGTTTTTAGCATTATCATAGAAGGGACTCTAGGTTCTTGCATACTATTTTTGTGTTCGTAGTCTTTCATTGAAAGATGAGTGGAACTGTTAATTGATTTGGTATTTAGAATTGAAGTATTCTTTGTATTACAATCTTTAAGCTTTAAAGGATAAGTTTTGAGTAACATAGGGACTTACAGTTGTTATTTGGTGAATTACAAAGAATTAACGAGGTTACTGAAAAAAAAAAAAGAACATGGGGAAAAAAAAGATTTTGGTCTTGGGAAAATGATAATTAATTTTGCATTTGGAATCAATGCTTTTTTTTTTTTTTTTTTAGGGGTGGTTAACTATCTTTTAGCTTGAAAGGTAAGTTTTCAGGAACCTAGGATTTAGTTTGTCCAAAAAAATTGTTTTTGGTCTGGTGTAGGTTATTTCACCTGCACATCCTTACAGTTGAAACATAACGGCGTTAATGTCTCTCGTTTTGTGTTTGTACTTGATAATGTCTTGTTTCCATGATTATATGTAAAAATTTGGAATAACAAAGCTTTCTGTTTTTAAAAACTATCCTGTAGATGACAGCGCATCGGGCATTCCAGTTCTGCAAGCAGTATAAACGGACAACAGAGTTCCGAAGGTTGTGTGAGATTATAAGGAATCATTTAGCAAATCTAAATAAATATAAAGACCAGAGGGACAGACCTGATCTTTCAGCACCTGAAAGTTTGCAACTGTATCTTGATACAAGATTTGAGCAGCTAAAGATTGCTACTGAACTTGGACTCTGGCAGGTATGCTTCTTGCCATATCCACCTTTTTGTGTTTAATGGATGAGTTTGCTATCATGTAATGGATAGATCTTACCTGCTTCCTATTGTTGCTTGTTATGTTGGTCCTTACAGGAAGCTTTTCGTTCTGTTGAAGATATTCATGGATTGATGTCCATTGTCAAGAAAACTCCCAAGGCTTCCTTGATGGTGGTTTATTATGCCAAGTTAACTGAAATATTCTGGATTTCAGGCAGCCATCTTTATCATGCTTATGCATGGTTCAAGCTATTTTCACTTCAAAAAAGCTTTAATAAAAACTTAAGTCAGAAGGACTTGCAGTTGATTGCGTCATCAGTTGTTTTGGCTGCACTGTCAGTTTCCCCTTACAATCAAACACGTGGTGCATCACACTTGGAGCTTGAAAATGAGAAAGAACGCAACCTTCGAATGGCAAATCTTATAGGATTTAATCTTGAATCTAAACTTGAGAACAGAGAAGTGGTATGTTGTATTTTCATTTGATGTACTTTTGTTTTTCTTGATGTTAATCAACTCTGATATTGTGTTTCTTACAGTTGTCAAGGTCAGCAGTTCTCACAGAGCTGGTATGCTTAAATTTTATGAGTTCTTTTTGCTTTGTTTCTTTTTTTCTCTGCATGTTACTTTTTTTTTTTGATGGCTTGTTTCTCATGAATTTTCAAAGTTTAAGTTGTTCAAATAGCCTTTAAAAAAGAAGCAAGATTATGGATGGTAATGTTGTCAATTACTGATTGTTGATGTCTAAGTACTCTTAACAATGACATTTCTCAAATCAATTTTAATATGGTGGAACTTAACCCAACTAGGGCCGCTAATCACAAACTATTTGGGTTTGGCTACATCACATAATTTCTCCATTGTTTAAGGCGAATAATCAATTGCTATATAGGCTTAACTCTTTATCTAGGTTATCATAGCCTTAAAAATCTGCTCTATTCCTGGATGTCTTTTTGGTCCTGAATCATTATATTCATGAAGTGATGGTTTCTCTTTGCTATGTTCTTTAAGATAAAGAAATAAGTCTTTGCATATTTGTAAGTTAGACTTGAGTTCTCTCTCTCTCAGTTGTATGGGATACCAAATAGTACTGGCTCTACATTTATGTGACTAGAATTTTTAATGTCTTTAGAGTCTTGACCAACTGCTTTTTGTTATTTCCTTTTTATTTAGGTATCCAAAGGTGTACTTAGTTGTGCAACTCAAGAAGTGAAAGATCTTTACCATCTTTTAGAAAATGATTTTCTCCCTCTTGATGTTGCATCTAAGATACATCCTTTGTTGATGAAAATATCAAAACTGGGTGGGAAGCTGACTTCAGCTTCATCTGTTGCCGAAGTTCAACTCTCTCAATATGTTCCTTCCCTTGAAAGGCTTGCTACCCTCAGATTGCTTAAGCAGGTCTGTTTCTGTTTTTTGTTAATTTTCTTTTCATTGTTCTTTTTAATTTTTTTACTTGTGTTAAGCTTAAGCATGTGTGTTCTTGTGTTTATGCTTGATTTACTTGCTTCTCCAGGTTTCCCAACTTTACCAGACAATGAAAATTGAGAGTCTGTCTCAGATGATCCCCTTTTTTGAATTTTCTATGGTTGAAAAGATTTCTGTTGATGCTGTGAAACATAATTTCATAGCCATGAAAGTTGACCACATGAAAGGTGCTGTGCTGTTTGGTAATATGGTAAGTTAGGATTTTTGGCTGTTTATGCTTATTTCTTTGTTGGATATTTCTAGGATTTATGCATTCTGTTAACATTTCTTAAAGGCCTCTATATGGCAGACGATAATATATTTCTTTTTCATTATGCTGTCCTTTTCAGGGTCTTGAATCTGACAAGCTTCAAGATCACTTGGCTGTTCTTGCTGAGTCTTTGAATAAAGCAAGAGCAATGATATACCCCACTCCGAAGAAAGCATCAAAGCTGGGTGAAGTTTTACCAGGGTTAGGGGAAATTGTAGACAAGGAACACAAGAGACTTCTTGCACGGAAATCAATCATTGAGAAAAGAAAGGAAGAACAAGAGCGTCAACTATTGGAAATGGTATCCCCATTTAAAACATGAGGTTTCATTATTTAGCAAAATAACATAAATTTCGTAAACTTGTGCCCATGCTTTTGTTTGTTTTGATATGTTAGGAACGTGAGGAGGAGTCAAAGAGGCAGAATTTGCTGAAGAAAACTGAAGAAGCAGAAAAGAAGAGGCTTGCTGCTATGTTTGAGCAACAACGAGCTGAAAGAATTCGTAAGGAAATAGAGGAGCGAGAGCTTGAAGAAGCACAGGCACTACTACAGGAAACTGAAAAGCATTTGAAAAGGGGGAAAAAGAAGCCAATTTTGGATGGCGTAAGTGGCCATTTTTTTCATCCAATCAAGTTCTTTTATTCATATTGAATTTGGTTTTTGACTATGAATGGGTGCATCCAGGAGAAATTAACAAAGCAAACCTTGATCGAGCGGGCTTTGAGTGAGCAGCTCAAGGAGAGGCAGGAACAGGAGAAGAGACTACAAAAGGTTGCCAAAACAATGGACCATCTAGAAAGGGCAAAGAGAGAGGAAGCAGCCCCCTTGATTGAAGCTGCTTTTCAACGGCGATTGGTAGAAGAGAAGGTGCTTCATGAACGTGAGCAACAGGTGAAAATTCCAGTTCTCGATTTTGTTATCCCACCTGTTTTTGCATTTAGAACATACCTTGTTTGCAATTCTATAAACATATAAAATATTTTGATGTGCTGAAGTTTGCTTCAACAGATGCCCTTCCTTCATTTGCGTATCTATCTCTAATGGATGGACTGTCAATCTATGTTGCACCATCTTTGTTTGAGAGGTTTTTGTTCCCATTGCCAACCTTTTGATGGTATCATCTTTAATTCTTTTTTCCTTCTGTCTTGTAGCTGGAAGTTGAGTTGAGCAGACAGCGCCATGATGGGGACTTGAAAGAGAAGAATAGGCTGGCACGTATGTTAGAAAACAAGGTCAGTACCTTTGGGATTTGTGGCTTTATGTTCTTGAGAGAGAGAGAGCTCTTGGCAGAGATAATCTTCTTTGCAGGTTCCTACATCTTTTCCAGTGTTAGTCATTTAACATACGCATTTTGTTTCTGCTTTTCCATAGATGATTTTCCAGGAAAGAGTAATAAGTCGTCGGCAAGCTGAGTTTGACCAACGGAGAGTAGAGAGAGAGGAGAGGATCAAACAAATAATTCAGGCTCGGAAGCAGGAAAGAGATATTAAGAGAAAGAAAATATTTTATGTGAGGTCTGAGGAGGAGCGAATAAAGAAGATGCGCGAAGAGGAGGAGGCTCGTAAACGTGAAGGTGTATATATTTTCAATGAGATTTTTTCTTTTGAAAAAAGCCAGTTTATTTGATTCATGAATTTCCCTTTCTCACATAATAGAATTGTCTCACCTCTTATTAACTTAAACAAATTTGAGTACTTTGTTCAGAGTCATATCAGTTATGTTTTTCTGTTATTTAAATTCTGTTTTCGTCATTATTTATTGGATCTTTGAAACTTGCAGAGGCTGAGAGACGAAGGAAAGAAGAAGCTGAGCACAAAGCAAAAATGGATGAGATTGCAGAAAAGCAGAGGCAAAGAGAGCGAGAATTGGAAGAGAAAGAGAGGCTGAGGCGAGAAGCTCTCTTGGGAAGGGCACCGGAGGGGATTTCTAGGCCTTCTGAACTTCCTGCTGGGTCCCGTACAACTGAGCCTGTCGTTGCGACTCCAGCTGCTGCTGCTGCTCCAACTACCGGGAAATATGTTCCTAAGTTCCGGCTAAGGCCTGAAAGCTCTGGTCCAGCTCCACCTTCTGAATCTGATCGATGGGGCAAGCCAGCACCGTTGGAGCCCGACCGACGGGCGGCTGGCAGCAGGGCTCCTCCCTCGCAATCTGATCGCTGGACTAGTGGCAGTAGGGCTCCACCTCAGGATTCTGATCGTTTGGCAGGTGGTGGTAGCAGAGCTACACCTCCAGATTCGAATCGTTTTGGTGGTGGCAGTGGGAGCAGCAAGGCAGAACCCTGGCGACCTTCAAGGGCCAGGAACCCACAACGCGGTTGAACTGACTGCTGATCGTCAAATGGTGGGTTGGAATGACTGCAGAAATTTTTGTACTTGGGAACTATTTATGGTTGTCAATGACAAATGACAAACAGCTGTGAGGCATATTGGTTTTTGGGGACGTTAAGACATGATAAAGTTGTATTATGTTTTTTATTTGTTTATTTATTTTTCCTTGGATGGATTACTGCATTTTGTATGTCGAACCTTTTAGACTGAGTTGTTAAGGTTGGATTTTGTTTCTTCAATGTTGTAGATAGGGTTTTTATTTTTATTTTCTAATGTATTGCATTAGTTTCTTTTAACTTTTGAATGTTATAGGCTTTTCTCTTTGCCTTTTTCTAAAAAAAATACATTTAAGGTCCTTTAAGAATTGCTGCTATTGGACCTGAAATTTGATTTGAGCTCCACGGAATGCTATTATAGAAGCTCGAATCCAGCTTTAGGTAAAGTTGAGTTATTTGAGCAAAGCTCGTTTACATGATTTTAATCGAAATTGTGCTTGAATTTATTTTGTATATAATTTTTTATATTTAAATAACAAAAATTATGGTCTGCGTTTTAAGTAGACATATTAATGGCTAGTTTGGCAATGCTTTTGAAAAGTGCTTTTGAAAAGTGCTGTATAAAAGTGCTTTTAAGAAGTGCTTTTGAAAAGTTTATTTTAAAATTTGAGTGTTTAGAATTGCTATCAAAAAATGTTTTTGAGAAATAAAATATCCATTTTAGACATGTTATTATCAAGTAACAAATATGTATTTAAATAAAATTTAAATTAGTTAATATTATTATATTTTAGTAAGAATATAAAAAAATTACTATAACTTGTTAATATTTTAATATATGAAATATAAATTTTAAATATTTTTAAGTAATAAATATTAATTACTTATAAAATTCAATTATATATAAACTACATTTTAAATATTTAAATATAACCATTAAATATTTGTAATTAGTATTTTAAAAAATATTTTTTTTATTTTTAATTAATGATTTTAACACATTTGTAATTAAGCACCAAGAAAAAAAAAAGGGAAAGTACTATGTTATTGGAGGGGTGAAAAAATAATTAAGCACTAAAAGTGCTTTTAGGAGAAGAAAAGCTAAAAATTTTAGCTTTTCCTTTTCAAAAGTGCTTTTCAAAAGCACTTCTGAAAAGTCAAAATTTCCAGCCAAAAACAGCTTGTTCTGTACAGCTTTTCTTCCAAAAGTACTTTTGGAGCCAAAAATGTTTTTTTTAAGCACAGAAGAACAGGCCCTAAGTGTTAAAAGATGTTGAATTCAGCTAAATTTATAGTTTGAGATGTTTCAAATAAATTGAGTTTTAGTTCGATTAGTATACGTATTGTTACGGAAAGTGTAAATTCGAATGTATTGAAGCATATTATCTTTCTATTTATTAGTTAGATGATCAGAACTTATAATGAAATTAATAAAAAAATATTTTTGTTATAAAATTGGAATGAAAATCCATTAATCATTTAATAGAAAAGAGGCTTTTCTTTGTGGGAGTACTAGTATTTACAACCCAGCAGGAGTAACAAGCACATTTAAGTTTAACGGAAAAAGCCCCACAAAAAGGCCCATCCTGCTTCACCAAAACTAAAACCCTCTTCCCTTTCCCACTTTCTCCTTTCAACTGTATTGCTTGGTTCATCATCCCTTCACTTCCCTTGGGTTTTCTGAGTTTGGATCAAATCAAAGAAAAACAGTATGAGTTCATTCGCTATCAGATCGGCAAAGCTCCTTAGACTTTCTGTTTCTACGACACGCAACTCTTCTCTAGGTCTCTCTCTTCTTTTACGTTTATGTTTATGAGGTTAAACATATTAATATGAGTAACTGTTTTCATATTTTCATCTACATGCTTTGTTTTGTTTTATTTTCTATGACCGGCATTACAAAAAATTAAAAAAAAACTAACTTCATCTTGTAATATGTGTATTATTTATGCTGATCAATGTGGGTTCTTTTAGCAATTTTAACAAACAGTTGATGCGCGTGAAAGAATTTTTTTTTATTAATAAAACTGGAATGCCATATTGGTAAAACTTTGTTCACGAAAATGTTGTAGTTGCAGCGGGTGTGCAACGTACCTCCAAGATGTGGTATTCAACAGGTTCGCTTGATGACTTCGAAAATGAGGAAGCGAAAAACGAAGAGATAGATGAGATTCTTGGCGACAAGCCTAACAGGCGTGAGCCACTGCTCCAAGGTGTCAGACCCGGAAAGGGTTGGAATTTCCGTGGTGTACACAAGGTATAACCTCTTGGTGATTGTGTGATATATAGCACATTTGTTACTGCAAATCTTAGATTGTAAATATGGTTCTTGCCTTTAATCACTAAAGGTGGTATAGGATAGGATCCTTAAGTGAATCGACATGGTACATGTAAAATAATTAAAATAGGCATAGAACTATTTTATATTACAAAAGAAAAACGTAAGGTTAAAAGTAAAATGTAAACTTGCATTAGATATTGTAATGGTTTAACCTGTTTTTTTCCCTTATTATGAACATAAAATGAAAACTATTTATACCATAATTAATATAAGTGAATTTATTTAATTGATTGAAAAGGTAAGAAAGATATTAATTAATAACATGAATGTGATTTAAACTAAAAATATTATCAAATTTATCATACTATATTACAAATTCCCAAAAAATTAAACCAAATAAAAGAAAAACTTCTGAGGGCCAAACAAAATTTATCATATTTTTAAATAATTGTTAAGAGGGCTAAAAGGCATTTTTCAAAGAATTTGGGGGGCTGCCTTCCCCCGTCCCCCTCTCTGCGAGCCCTGCTTAAATCCGCCCTTGCTTAGAAACTTAGGTTTTTACTCTTTTTAAGTCCGACACAGGTCTTGGATGCATATCCAGATATGGATTGAGGATATGATCCTTTTAAGGACTCATCTTGGCAAAAGTTGAACATAACCATGTTGGACATGTACTTGTGTCCGACACCCAGATTGGAGTAACACAGGTTCTAAGCAATCACCTAGCTTTTTATGTGTGTGTGCCTGTCTCCCTATTCATCTTTTCTATTACCTTTAAAAGGAGAGGTAAACAAAGTATTACGCAATTTTTACAGGCATTTATTTGTGGAAAAGTTGGGCAAGCCCCCATGCAGAAGATTTTGCGAAATGGGAGAACTGTAACTATATTTACAGTTGGAACAGGTGGTATGTTTGACCTGAGAGTCGTACGGGACCAGAACACACCAAAACCTGTCCAATGGCATCGAATTGCTGTGCATAATGATATACTTGGGGCATATGCAGTTCAACAAGTCACAAAAAAGTAATAAATTCATACTTTTGATACAATCTAAAGTCGGATTATCCTAGAAAATAGCACTGTGTTTATCTTTGTGTGTGTCTGAGGAATGGATTTTTTGATGCAGCTCTCAAGTCTTTGTTGAGGGTGACATTGAAACTAGAGTTTACAATGACAGCATAAATGGTGAAGTTAAACATGTACCAGAAATATGCATCCGTCGCGATGGTATGTGGCTTTTTATTGCCCTTATTTATCTCCCTTGTTATCCATTTTATTGTTTTAGGGCTCATTTATTTGTTATCTGTTTTTGATGACCTCATTATCGGGGTAGTGCTATATGAGTTTGATCTAAAACCGAGTTAAGTTCTTGAAGAAAGTAGACACCAGCAAACTGCATTCTGCATTGAACTATGCATTGATAATGTTTATGGGGTTTTTATCTTAAGGAGTTCATCACCTTTGTAGATGACGCATTATCAATTTGTGACATTTGTACCTTATAATATCTCCTTGCAGGAAGAATTCGTGTTATAAAGCCTGGTACAGGTGCTAACAATATATCTTTTGATGACCTGAGTAAGTTTTCTTTCTAATTTCTCTTTGCTTAAAGTGGCATGTTATACTAAGTTATTGAAACTACTAGCAAAGGGCATAAAACCTTCAGTTAGGTTGCACCTTCTATATCTTCAATCTTCTGATTAATGGACCTGACTGGTTGTGGCAGGTGAGGGATTGGTGTAGTTTGATCTCTAAGGGCACATTGTGGCAACATTTTCACCGAAAATGGGAGCAGCTGACGCTTCTTTGTATAAAAGGAAGAACCTTATTATGTTTCTGCTGATTGAGCCAAGATGGATTTAATGCTTAGTTCATTTAGTTTCTATGAACCACTTGGTCATCATCATCTTGTTTTAAACCAATTGACAAAAACTCGATATGGCATTTTTGCCTTTCTTTGCTATTCCTCCCCTCTTAGTTTCTCCCTATCATTTGAAGAACTGAGAATGTGAATTCATGATAATATTAAAGAGGTTGATATGAGGGGCCATTTACGTAAGCAAAATGATTGCATCAACATTTTGAATATTTCCATCCTTCCGGTCCTGATCCAATGTTGCATCGATAAACAAATTTAGATGATTTTATAAACCAACTTCAAACAAATTAAGAATTTGTTCATGAACATAAATGAATTAAACTAGTTTTATTTGTGTTAATTTTTTCGTTTCAAAATCTTATTCATATTTGTTTATTTAGCTTGATAAAGGAATATAAACGAACAAAAACCAAACTACTTATAAATCAAACTATTCATCAAATATTCCCTTGATGATAAATGAGTTTCAAGTTTCAAATAAAATATAAACGAGTTTATTCATGAATATAAATGAACTGAATAAGGTTTGTTCCTATTCAATTTGTTTAATAAACTAGCATCAAAATTTTATTCATAAACAAATAAAAATGAATAGAAACCGAACACTGTTCATTTAAAACTACTCTAATAGTATGTGATCAGACTTTTCCTGGCTCAATGACATGGTCTTAGGGAGGTGCCATGTTGATGCTTTGAGGGCAGAGTAATGTGCAACTGAAGATAGTGGCCCTTGTTGGAGTGAAAGAGTACGTTATGGTTTTAGAAAGGAGTTCTCCATTGAAACAAATAATGTCTTGCAAGTTGACCTAAAGTCTTCATTCTTACCCTAAAACCTGATTATGGAAGAGATCTGAACTTATTAGGCGTATGAAGCTCACTTTAGCAGGCTTTTTTAAGGCCTGCTCTTGATGGCCTAACAGGCTGTAGATAGGCATCATTGCTGCCATTGAGCTTAGTCAGGCTAGAAAGTTGAGAAGATGCCCTTGTTAATGAAGAAGGGCATCTGAAAATAGATATTGAGATATATATATATATATATATATATTACACTGCTCAATCTTTCACTTTTACTTACAACATTCATGCTGTTAGCAATCAAAACTTATCACAAATATCTATCACATAGCTTCTTTTTTCCGGAGTTGGTCGGTAAAACAGACAATGTAAACTCGCACGATTATCTATCAGATAGCATAAAATCTTTGTCCGGAGTTTGGTTGGTAAAACAGCCAACGTAAACTCACAAACAATAATTGGCAAAA
The DNA here is from genome assembly GCA_025698515.1 of Gossypium sturtianum. Lineage (NCBI taxonomy): Eukaryota > Viridiplantae > Streptophyta > Magnoliopsida > Malvales > Malvaceae > Gossypium > Gossypium sturtianum. The sequence continues at coordinate 5,464,021 of CM046950.1, forward strand.
CAACACCTAACTCTATTTCTACCTTGATTCTTAGCCACATCTATTGCAATCACCAGGTAATGCAAAACCATAGCAAGGGAAAAAAAATATCACACCATATTTACTTTTTGTTACCAAATTAGATGTTATGCGACCACCGTGGGCCTGCTTGGCCTTTTTCCTTCCATGGCATCTTTCTTTTTCCGACAGTTAGTGCAGAGAAACGGTCCTTCCCAGTGCTTCGAACCATGTGAGAAAAATGGCCCAGAGCTCAGAGTTAAACCCTCAGCTGGAGGTTGATCAACTTGACAGACTGCACATCGGAAGATTCCGGAGTTTGCATTCGTGGGGAAATCCTTACCCAACCTGCGACGGAATGGTTGCAACTAACATGTCAAATGTATTCCAATTCATTTAAGACCATTGATCCATATTCTTTCCCACATGCACTGACACCCAACATGAGTATTACAAAGCAACAAGCAAAACTGGAAACTGATTAGCATTTAGAAGAGCAGAGAAGAATTCAAATGATACGAACCTTTCGGCAAGCACGGCAGAACCCTCTTCAAAGAGCTCCTCAACAACTCCAATGGCAGAAAGTTTATTTGTAGTCTTGTTTGTGAAATTTAGAGATTTCTTCCTGAAAAGAATTGAACTGAGCATATTCTGCTTCTTCCTTGGAGTTGAAGGTAGGACCGGTTGGTCAGACGGGATAATATCAACAACCAGACAGGTTGTATCATCCTTTAGGCCCCTCGACCTCAAAGCTTCCTAAAGAGTAATAAACATGATTAGATATCAAAGCAAATTGAGTGGATAATACAAGGAGAAAACACCGGTCAGGTTATCACCTTAACAACCATCTTTGCTCCAAGGTCTGCTGGTAATCCCCGACAAGACTTGGCAGCCATGTCTGAAGATAAAGCATCCCAAATGCCATCTGAAGCAATAATAAGTCGACCTCCAGCATTTGACAACTAAATTAAAATAGAAAACAAGTTTCAGGTTTGACTGTTTGGAAGGAAAAAAAATGCATAAGCAATAAGGATGAAGATGTAACCTTCACTTGCTTAACGTGTGGTATCGGGACAATAAACTCTCCAACATCTGTGTCACCGATTGACCTAGAGAGGCATAACCCACCAGGCCAGCAACGAAGTGGACCAACCTACAAAGATTCAATCCATTAAGATAAGGAGTTACAAACGTTCGCAACCTTCACAAACAACCCATTCCACCACCTATATTTCCTCCTATTGAAAAGTAGATTACCTCATTGCCCCCGAAAACATTAAGCCTTCCTACTTCACCCCCGCTGGCAGTGACACGCTCCCTTTCTTCTGCATTCTCTTCTAGCCTATGATCTACAGTCAGGAGAGAAACTATGCCCCCTTGGGTGTCTAATATACACCGAGAATCACCCACGGATGCAACAGTGACAGTCCATCCATCAATCACAACAAATGTGACTGTTGTCCCGGAAGTTTCCCCTGTCAGACAGATAGGTAAGCACGCAGCAGAATTTGACTGAGTGAAAACAAGTGCCATGAAATAGAATCGAATAAGTACCTCTCTGCTGAAATTCAATGTCCGTTTTCACAAAGCCAGCAACCAGAGCCCGAGGAAGGGCTTGAAGCCACTCCTCCCTACTGATGCCTTGCGGTATTGCACTCAAGACGTTACTCAATAAGTTCTCCTTTGCAAAAATGGCAGCTGATATACCATTATGCCCATCAAAAATCTGTGAATAAAACCAATATTAGGAAGCTCTAATAGTATTGCCAAATTTAGATTTATCAACTTGATCAGCAAGGGGGAAAAGAAGAAGAATCCTAAGAAACTTTGGTTATCATTTTTATGTGGACAAATTAAACAATATCATGCATTGACCAAAACTCAACACGGAATCTCTTCCTTCCCACAATACAATTCAATTTCTCCCGTGTTCGATCTTAATTTCTTGAAAACCAAACAAGACTTCATGTTTTGAAAGAGAAAGGACGAGAATACCGCGAATACTGAAAATGACGTTGCTGGATTCCCGGGAATCCTCTGACAATCAGGTTTAACCAGAAAGTAATCTTCTCCTTTTTTGGCCAAAGCAGCTTGTCCGTACTTCACGAAAGGCTTCTCAACTTTCTCGTTTCTCAGCTCACGACCAATCAAGGTCGCAAGCGGAACAAGAGGTGGCTTCATCCTCAATACTTCAGCCTGGCTCATGTTTTAGGTCTTAACATCTCCAAATCTCCAAAACACCCAAGTCCTAGCAATCCAAATGAAAACTATTTAGCATCACCACATCCAAAGATAAGAAAAAGTTGCCAGGTCCATATATAAATGCTTAAAAACCCAGTTTAGTTTGATAAAAATCTAAAAGACTTGCAATAAGTTAAACAGTATCAATAGATTAAAATCAAATCCCAAATTATCAACAATTTCATATACTTTATAACTCATTATTAATCTTTAAAACACATTTTTACCACTAAAAAAACAGGATAAAAGTGAATCAAACAGATCAAAAGCTTCCCACAACTTTTTTTCATCTTTGATTATATAAAATGGAAGACAAATCCAGATGAATTGAACTGCAAAAAAACCCAATGCAGCAACAACAATTGAAAGAAACGGCCTTACACACTTCACTACTTCAATTCACAAAAATTAAAACAAAAACCCCAGAAAACTGATCTGAAAATTTCCACATATCAACTCATCTGTATTGAACTTTACACTAATCCCCAAAAAAGCAATGAGACAATGTACAAAACTTATCATAATTCTTTACTCATTAAAATAATCGAACTCAAAAAATGTTACTCTTAACCCATAAATCTACAAAAAAAGATTAAATAAAACCAGAAAATCAAAACCAAGCCATTTTCAACCGTTTGATGAGAAACCCAAAATTCGATTCAAGATCCAAAATTTAACAGTAAAAAAAATCTGAAAAAATGAACTGCCAAAAGCCCCCAAAAAAGTGAACTTTTAAGAAACCCAAAAGAACTCACAGTTGAAAGATGAACAAAGTTAAACTTCAGATCGAGCAGCTATGGAGATTCATTGGGTGTCTGTTCATTTTCTGTCTGCATGTATAAAAAGCATTCCTTTTGTTGTGTTTTTCTGGCTTCCGAAAATCAAAGCTGAAAAAAAAAAAACTAGAGAGAGAAAGAGATAGAGAGAGATTCACAGTGATTTGATTGAAAAAAAAAAGTAGAGAAAGCTAGAGAGAGAGAGAAACGCGGGGTTCAGGTGCTGATTTTTGGACAAAACTCTTCGATAATGACATTTATGTCCTAAATCTTAATCCTTTTTCCTTCTAATAAGGAATAAATTATGAAACAAAAATAATACCTCTAAAATAACAAAACAGCCCCTTTTTACATGAAATTTGAGTTAACTTGTAAGGTTATATATGAAAATTAATTTTGCGTGATTTTATACATTTAATTTTAATTTAATTATATTTTTATAAATTATTAATAGTATTATCAAATTAACACATATTATACACAAGTAATTATATTAATTCATTACGAAAATAAATATATATATATATGTATTTCTTTCTTTCTTTCTTTTTGGTGAAGATAAATTAAACTAAAGAAAAACTAGTTACACATAAAATCTCTAAACGAGACTATCTCTTGCTTTAACAACAAGAGTGATTGCTAAAACCTCCTTTAAAATCTCTTCAAACACTTTAAGTTTTGTCTCGTATTGAATGCCATTTCGGCCAAACAATCAGCAATATTATTAAGCTCCCTCCCTGGGCATGTATTGTATGCCCCAACTTCTAATGTTGCTTAAATGTTGGTGAATTCTTTTAATAAGAGCAGAGTTCGAAACTTATAAATTTAATATTTATCTCTTTAAGATATTATATATTATATATTTTTTGAATTTGAAGATTTTGTCTTTTTACATAAATCTCATCGTGATCCCAAATCCGGATACTATTTCACTATCTAAAGCACCATAATTTAAGTTGTTTAAAGAGAAAAAAAAAACTATTTAATTTTCAATTTCTTTATTTAGTTTTTTTTTTACTAAAGGAAATAAAAAAGTGTTTTTTTTATCAAATATTCTTGAAGAAAACTATGCTAACTGGCCTTTTGTAAAAATATTATTCTACAATAAAATTAATTTACTTCTATTATTTTTTATATATCTCTTATGTAATCTATTAATGCTCCGCATTATGTAAACCAATTAAAGGGATAGATGCTGTCATGCTGACCATAAATTTTAAAAGTACTTCATATCCAAGATGAGAATCGAATTCTCGACTCTTAATTAAAATAAAAAAGACTTTTATCATTTTTTAATACTCATCATGTAAAAATATTATTAAAAAAGTAAGATGTGCTTATATGTCATGTAACTATCAATTCATCCTTGAAATTGAATATAACCATGATGTAAAAATATTATTAAAAAGGGTAAGATATAAGGATGTGAAAAAAAAGAAAAAAAGTGAAAGTGGTTTTGACTTTTGCTTTATTTTCCCCTTATTTTTCATCTCCTATAAGTCTATATTAGGAAAGAAAATCTCTATCAAATTTCCTATTCTTAATGAAAATTGGGTTTGACTTATTTGCTCATTCATCGGCAGAGAATTCTTTTCTGTATTAAAAAGAAATTAAAAAAAGAAGATAATGGGAATTTGCTGTGTTTTGGCTGGCAAGAAAATAAGGTGGGGTTGAATTTTTCCCGAGAAAATAATGGTGGGGTTGAGAGAAAGCTACTTGTTGTTTAGGTGAGGATTAAGATTACCGAAGTCAGGGGTTGCTTGTTTAAGATAAATTAACAAATTTATATTCTTTAAAAAAAAACATTTAGTTATTATTTTCCTTGTATCAAATTATTCAAGAAACCTAATGGATAAATCTAAAAAATATACATAGTATATGCAATGTGATATATAAATTTGATTTTTTTAATTATATATAAAATTTTATTTTAATTTAATTTTCACAAATTACTAACTATTAATATAATATTATTTATGATTACGAATTACATATGTCAACAAATATTTTAAAATATGTATAATTAAATAAAAATTAAAATTTCATATATATATATAATTAAATTAAATTAAAATTTATATATCACATTATTTTCATCACATTATTGTTTCTTTTTCTTTATAATCATAGTCCACCTAGTGGAAATTGCAAGCTGCCTCTCACTAATTTCCATATATATTATATCTTTTTGACTTTGTATGTATGAATTAAAACTGGGATGATAATTTATCAAGAAAGATATGAAATAAAAATTTTAAGGAAAAAATAGAAATAAAAATATTGGGTTATATTATTATTAATTTGTATTATAATTATATTTAGAATATTTTGGATATATTAAATAATTTATATTTAAGGTTATGGTTTGTATTGAAGAGTAGCTAGCCTAAACTTTGTGGGAGTAGTTGTTTGCCTCTTTAGTGGAATAAATATCTCAAATTTTGTAGATAAAATAAAATAAAAAAGAGAAAAAAAAAATTCAAGGCATTTGCTGACTTGGCCATGTGCTTGTGAGGCCTACTTAGGGTTAGCCACTTATCTCAAACTCATGTGAAAGGCAAAGTGGACATGCAAATGCATCAACGTTTAAACAAGCAAGTGGATGGATTGTTATGATTCTTCAAATGTGGCTAAAATTTATTCATTCCTTCTTATAGCCTTTATAGATAGCATTACTTCATTGCTTTCTTTCTATTAATCAGTCTATGGGTTTTAAGGATTGTTCCAGTCTTGTGGACACTTCAATAACTTTGTTCATTTTTATGGGAATTTTGCATTGTTTTCATTTCATCACATGGTTTAGGCTGCGCTAAAGTATAGTTTTTAAGTACCTAATAAGACAGTGTTTGGTGTTTAAAGTTTCGATACTGAAATTATTTTTAATATGATCATAAGTCTTCTCATCAGTTTTACAACTTAAAATTAATTCTGTTTGGATCGAAATGGTATTTAAATAATTTCACTTTAATATAATAATGGTTTCAAGATTTAAATTCAATCCAAATACAATCAAAATGAGGATGCTTTACTCTTACAAAAATGCCACTCGCCTTTAATATGTTGAAATGATTATGCAAGAAAAGAAGAAGTTTAATATGTCCTATCTATTTAATTTTAAAAATTTACAAAAAAAAAAGTCATTAAATTATTTAAAATTTTTATTTAAGTCATTGAGGTATTAAGTTAATTTTTTTTTTTTTATAAAAGGTCTGGGCAACGAGCTCCAAACGATGATTCAACGATTGGTAGGTAAATTAGTACTCATCGACAAGTAGAATAACATACTTTAAATCCAAATCGATCTGAAAGTTAATGTCAAAGATTAGAGAAGAATGCTGTTTGAATTTTGATTCACAAATTTATGGCATTCAAAACTATTTTATGAGAAAAAATCAACTTGTAAAAGAGAAAGAGGAAGAAAACTTTATTTTGGTGTAAACAATGCGGAGAGAAAGCCGTACAACAATTACTTAAATGAGAAAATGAGGCGCTATACGGTCTAAAATCAGGGGCGAAGCCAGGGGGGCTGGCATGAGCCCCGACCCCCCTAAAAAGTAAAATTGCTATTTAGGCCCTTGAAATTTTTTTAAAATTTTAAATTAGTAAAGATAAAATTACACTTTGACCTCCCTAAAATTATAAAAATTCAATTTAATCCTTTACAAATTAGAAAGATATAAACTATAAAAAATTAAAATTTCATCCGCCCCTAACAAATTATCCTGGCTTCGCCCCTGTCTAAAATTTTCTCAAACCCAACACTACATCAAGCTCTATTTGAGTGCGTGTAAACTTTTATACTTTTGGATTGAACACGTTAGGCCTAGTAATTCCTTCCAATAATATTTATGTAATCTCCATCACTTAACTCTTAAATATGTTGTTGGACAAAATAAGAACTTCAAAATAAGTCCATCATCGAACATTAAAAATTACACTCATTGCTACACCTTATTTCAACATTTTGCTTAATACATACATCAAGATATTCACCACTAACAGCTTAACAAACCCTAGATTGAAAGTGGGATGAAGGCTCTTCCCTGAACTTAATGTCCATCTGGAACCGGTGTCCGAAATTGCAGCAGCTGCTTTATAAGATATCATCAACAATTGTAGACAACAGCAGCCCTTGAACGCATTCGCATCTCTTTGCCTTCTCTTCCTGGTCCTTAACAGAAAGGGGTGATGATTGGATAGTTCTGTCATCGAAACAAAATATCAGAAACATAAAAAGCCTAAAACCTCGATAGGAAAACACAATGTTGTTAAACATCTGCATGCCCTTTTCACTTAGAACCGAACTTTTTGAGATGTCATACCAAACAAGAAGGCTATGACAAGATCCATTAGTAAGACTGCCTCAACAACCATGGAGAAAAAGGGACAACCGGATTTTAAAACACAGTTAAAACTTACCTTTCGGACTTATTCACGTCAGAACTTTTGTTATTTCTGCTTGTTTCAGTAGGAAACGGAGGCTGATCACTAACAAAATCATCAACCATTGGTAAAATAAACAAAGACAACAATGGATCAGGTGCTGAATTGGATGAAGACACTATACAAGAAGAACCCCCCAAGAGAGTCTGTAGGTTTCCTTCCCTCAACTCTTTCTTCAGAAGGGAGAGTGTTGAATGAGATCCACCTTTACGTGATTTCCTCTTGCGCTGCATGTAACCACTCGTTAAGGAAACAAAAATATCTAAATCATGCCCTTACAGTGATGTAAGGGTGACCAACAAAACTAGCAATGCTACTACTACACCAAACAGGGAGAGAAGGACAGGAGACTCATCTTAAATGTCCTTCGATGATCCGAGCATCAAAGAACAGGAACAAAGAGGAAAAAAATAACAGGTAAAATTGAGAACCAACATCAAACTCTACATCTTTAGCAGACACCGATAATGATTTTAAGGTACATGGCAATATAAAAAGAAAGAACTCAAAGATACAAATTAGAGAGGAAACTTGGAAGACAATTCCTAATAAATAATAACTCAATAAACAAGGATATCTTGAATATATTTCCATGTTGTAGCGTTATATGCGCAACCATATCGACCCCCACCCTCAATGCACAGACCGGACATACCTGTGAACCAAAAAAAACATCACAAACAGAATTTAGATTCAATGAACACATTCAAATTGGTTAAACTCGAGCTCTTAGTCCAAAACTTAATAATCCAAATTATCAAACTCCATAAGTACTCAACCATCAAAAGACTCATTTAAGCTTTTGAGGCAAAGGCTTAAAATCTGAACTACCAGGGGCCATAACAAACAAACCCCTTAAAATTCAAAGCTTAACTCAGTTAAGTGAACTATGCTACTTTGAACAAAATCTTAAAAGGATGATGAAAAAAAATAAGAAATCAATATACCCATCTTGCTTGTAAAAATATATAAAAGGGCAGTGAGGAATAAATAAATAAATAAAAGAAAGAAAAAATACCCCATTTTTAGCCTCCACAGGATGCTCATCATCAATGTGACAGCACAAGCCAACGATATCGAAATACTCTGAACAAAAAGGGCATGGAAATTCCTCTCTTATATCATCTTCTTCATCTATTTCTTCAAACCCCATTAACATATCTGCATTTTAGACCCATTTCCAAACATCAAATCATTTTCAATCAAAAAAAAGAGGTAAAAAAAATCGTCCTAAAAATCTAATCTTCTTGTAATCAATTTAAGTCGAGTTACTTCCTTTCCCTTAATTGTCCACCATACACAGCTAAATAAAAATCAAATATATGTATTTAATCACAAAATGGAAGTGCAAAAGAAGATGGGGTTTTATTAAAGCTTACTAGATCGTGATTCAAGAGATGATTGATATCTCTTAGAAGCTGAAGAAAGACGAACACTCCATGTATCAGCATCCATTTCTAAATCACCCTCTTTTTTTTGATTATTTTGGACCCAAAGTGTAAACAATAATTTCTGGAGTTAAACCTCGAATAGTTTAGAGCTCTGATCTTAGATTTTTTTAAAAGTAAATCACTGAATAAATAAAAACCCAAGAAATTACAGAGTATGAAGGTAGTTAGGTCTTTGGTGTTGGATGTGAGTGTGAGGAAGAAGAAGAAGAAGCTGATTCCTTTGGTTCCCCTTTGGAGGTGAATTTCATCGACAAAAAGGTTTTTCCATTTATCAACTCTTGGCCTTTTATAGCACAGTTAGTTATTTATTTATTTATTTAAATGGGTAAACTGCATAAGTTGTCATTAAACAAAGGTTAATATTACAATTTGGTCACTTAATACTTATAAAGTTATATTTTGGTTTCTATATTATTGTATTGTTACATTTAGGTACTCTTTTGTTAACTTCGGTAACCCTCTTAATGAAAACATGATGTTACACGTTAGTTTAATATATGCTTTCGAAAAATGTCAGCGGAAAAGTATTTTTGATAAGCTTAGTTTAATATTTTATGTGTTTATCGTTATTGTTAAAAAGTACCGTGAAAAGTTAAAATGTTTATTTTAAACGTAATGTTATAAAGTAAAAAATAATTTAATTTAAATCATATTCAAATTTATGATAACCCATTATTAATATTATGATCTATGAAATATAAATTTTAAATACTTTTTAAATAATTAATATAATTTATTTGTAAAATTTAATTTGAATATATAGATCATATTTATAATTTATAGTTAATATAAATGCATAGCAAATGGTTAAATTTTCATTTTCTGGTTTGTTACCAGCCAATTGGTTTGGTTTCAAAAATTCAAAAAAGTCTAATATTTGAATTAGGAGTGTAATCAAGTCGAGCCAAGTTTGAATATTGTCAAGTTCAAGCTCGAGCTTGATCGAACATCTATTTTTAAGTTTAAACTCAGCTTGAGATATAATCAAGCAACTCGAGCTCGATTAAACTCGTTTACCAATTTTTATACTCAAGCTCAAACTCGATTTAATAATTAAGTTTAAGGTTAATAAAATATATTAAGGGCAATAACTTAATTTAATAATATAAAAATATAAAAACTTGATAAGACACGCAAGGTGTTCGAGTCAAGTATTACTAAGCTCGAATTCGGTTTGATCGATAGCTCGAGCTTAAGCTCAGCTCGATAATTACCGAATCAAGTTATAAATTTTTTTTTAATCGAATTCGAGTAGCTTGAGAGCACCAACAACTCATTTACGCCCCTATTCCCAATCTCTACATAATTGTACATTTACTATATAAGTGTATTAATAGATTTCCCCCTCAATCTAATCCATGCAACTGCTCTGTCTACTGTTTCGTTGTCTCCATATAAATTTTATAGGAGCGTTCTATGGTAGCTTCAGAATAAGAGTGATGAGAGATTTCCCCTTCAAACACGCAATAGCCCACTGAAACTCTTGATTCCATCTACTGGTCCTTCTGTTAATATTGCAAAGCTTAAGGACTTCTCCCCAAACTTTCTTCAAATATTCACAATCAAACAACAGATGATGTCTTATCTTTTCACCCAATTTGCAATAACTATGAATGTTAACCCCATGGATTGGAGCCTCACTTTTATAGGTAACCAAAGAATTCTATGCCATGGAACCTTACCATCTTTCTCTCCTTGTTTTTGTCCTGCTAACAAGTTTAAGCAATAACTAACTTTCTCTCCAACTCCTAGAATCACTCTCCAATTCCAGCTTTTATTACGAAAAGAAGAAACATGTCACAAAGACCAATCTTTCAAGCTTGCAGCTAAGCTATTTATAATGATCCCTGGATAGCTTCAATATGGTTAATTAATCATATAGCATGGTTTCATATTTCAAGATTTTTCAATCCAAGCCCCCCTTTTGATTTGGGCTTACAAATTTGTCCTCAATTGACTCTGCACCCTTGGGGCCTCGTCTTTTCTCTGATTAATAGATTGAAGTATTGCTTTTGGCAACAAAAAATTGTCTACATAAAAAATTCTGAACATGACCGGATAAATTGCATCCTTCCTGCATAGCTTAGATGTTTGGCCGAACAAGAATAAATACAAGTTGAAATCTTAAGGGAGAAGAGTCTCTTAGTCACAAAAGGAACACCTAAGTATCGTATAGGCAATTTCTCCATCTTAAACCCAGTGATATGATGTATTTCATGTTGGAAAAATACGAAAGTGGTGCAGGACCAAATTTTAAAAATTTTAATACAACTTAGAATCAATTCGATTAGTTAAGAACTATAAATCATTGATAATTTAGTACGTAGATTTATTTTGATCCGTTTCCACAAGTTGGAAAAGTTTATTTGTGGTCAATTTCAACCTGTCGGCAAGAAGCTACACTCCTTGATAGAAACGATCATATGTCGTGTTGTAGAACTTGAAATTAGGTGATTCAAAATTGTTGTGAAGACAACTTGATGATCTATGATTTGGGAACAAAAATAACACAAAAAGGAGGTCAAAATATTTTAGAAAGTCGAAGTTAATCTTGTGAACTACTAATCTTGAACATCCCATAGGGAAATGCATTGCTTTACAAAAATTACCATATTTCAAGTTCAAGTTATTCAAAAACCGTTTCGAAGATAACTCAAAGATATACGATTTGGGAACTAGAATCATTAAAAAAGCTGGCCAAATTTGACCTTATGGAATTTTACGAGATTAATTTCAGATTCTCACATAACTTCAATTTTTACTTTCAACCGGTTGGATCTTCTCCACTATTTTCTAACTCATTGATGGGTGTTAAATCGATCAAAAATAAATTACCATACCTAAAACCAAAATTAAATTTGAGGGTCAATCGCACAAAGATTGATCTATCCAGATTTGTATTTCGTTATAACTAAAATGGGTCGCAAGTGCCCACGACTCATGCTAACTTGTACAAAATAGAATGGAGGATTAAATATGAAAATAAATAAATAATAGAAATTAAATAAAGAAAAAAATAAAGTAGAAATAAGTAAAATGAAATTAAAACTTAATAAACCAATCAAATGAAAGCTCTAGCTTTAGGCTCGATTTTGATTCTAGCTTCAAATTGAGTCTGGAAAATAGATTTTCTCCTCCAATCGATAAGTCGTTTATAGAGATCGAAGAACAATCTAATTCTTCCGCAGTGGTAAATTAACTGTGAGAATAACCCGACAACTAACCCTTACCAAGTGAATAACCTTAAAAGCAACTTCCATAACTTAATTCCTCAGCCTTGCAAATTAGAAAAATCCAACTCAAATCAACGGTCTCAACTATATGGGTCGTTTAAGCTTGATCGTTAACTCCCTTTGTAACACCCCAAACCCGACCCAAACACCACGACCGGATCTGGTATGTCACTAAAAATTTTGGAAGAACATGTCGTATTTTCAGAAAAAATATTTTTCTAAAGTTTATCTTCTTATTCGAGAGAAATTTAATAGTTGATAGTTTAAATAAAATATGCCTTTATAAATTAAAAACCCAAATTTAAATAGATACATTAGTTCAATAAGAATTTAAATAACTAAAAGTAATTAAAGCTCAAAATAAAACAAAACATAAACTAGTGGCCCATAGCCTTATTACAACGAGATTTAAAATCCATTAATTAAAAATATAAAGTATTAACTTGAGACTTTTTTTGGATCCAGATGGTCTTTTGCATGGCCACCTTGCGTTCCTCACTCCCGGTCCAAGCACTAGGTATCACCCGAAAGGTTAATTAATAGGGTGAGTCGCGAGACTCAGTGTGCAACCCTCATGCACCACTAGATTTTGGCCTTAGGCCCATAAAACAGATTAATAATTCCATTTATAAAAAAAATAACAAATAATATGCAAGGCCCAACCCATTTGCCTAGGTTTCCATCCGCTACACGCCCCGCACTCAGACCATTCACACCATTGGGGATTTCTACAATCGACCCACACCGCTACACGCCAAGATGGCGGTCATGCCGCTCATCAACATATTATGGCCGAAGCCCTTATGAGATCACGGAATTAGCCGCTACAACATATAACGAGATCACGGTATAAACCGCTACACATAAAACGTATAACTTCCTCCTTTCATCAACCCAACCCATGCGGTCATAAAATCAATATGCTTTTATCATATAAAGTCAAACATTCATCGACTGGTGATTTGCTTCACCCTTTTCGGGTTTCCAACATTAAACCGAGATATCGGTATTTATCACAATATATAAACTTATGAGCATACATTAATAATCGATCTAGATGGTGGGAAGTATTACACACACGATATCGCGAAATCCAATATTCTTAGTCGATGTCCTTGCTATCCGGATCTATTATCCTCAATGTAAAGCCTTGCTCAAAAGCCGGAAAAACACACAAAGATTTAGCCCCTTCAACAATCGGCCAAGGTTAATAAATCTCAAATTACACGTTAAAACTAATAGATCCCTTACCTTGAAATCCCGAAAGTAACACGATTCTATAACTTAGAGATCTATGCGATTGACTCCACTAAAGTTCCCTTGATTTCGGCACAAGTAGGCACCACGTAGTAATTCGGCAATCACAGGAGATGAGATCTAGGATTTGGCTTTTAGGAAAATCCCGAAAAAGTATGAACAAGAGAAGGTGATGTGTCTTTGGCTTTTAAAATACTTGAGTGAAGAGTTTGGTTCTGACGACAGAAAAGAGAAGAAGAAAAGAAAACAAGGAAGAGACATGAAGATTTGGCTAGGAAGAAAAAGAATGGAAAGAGTTTCGGCTTTTGAATCAAAGTGAAGATGAGGGAATAGGCTTAGAGATTTCGACTTTTACTCAGAGAAGAAGAGAAAAGAATAAGAGAAAAACCCAAATGCTGAAATTGAAGAGATATTCCCCCTATTTATAGAAATTTCGGCACTTACCTAACCTTGCAGATAAATCCTATCTTTTCTCCTTTATCTTAATCTACTAGCTCATCTAAAAGAGACTTAATTATCTCTAACTCCTCCCTCCTTTATCAGCATATTATCCACATATTTTAATCATTAAAATCCCTAAATTTTAGCCTTTATCTGCTTATTATCCACATAAAATAAATTCCTAAATAATAGCCTTACTCCCTTGTGTGGCGTCACCTCCTAAGATTGGGCCACAAGCCCACTTTGGTATTTTAAACATAGATACTACCTTTTAAACCCTATAATGCCCAAACAGATAATTTTAATCAAGGCCTCTACCTAAGCCTGAGCCCAATTTGGACCCCTAACACTTAAATTAACACATTAAACATATCCACCCATTAAACGCAGAGGCCCAAAAATTCAGGATGTTACACCCTTGACGGATCCAACCACTCATTCAATTGGTCACGTATGTTTGTTATTCAGTAAACTGAAACGCCAATTACGAAATGTATCGGTTCACCAACTGTATGTTGTCCAACACTAAATCAAGGGGCACCCTTCTCGAATTGATGCTAAAATGACGTGTGAGGTGGTTGAGTTTATTTCCTGAATTAAAGAATTAACAAATACCAAATAGAGGTGTTCGTGGGCCGGGCCAGGCCAGGTTTGGGCCGGGCTCAACTAAAAAATTAGGCCCATTCATCGGGCTCGGGTCTGGTCGGGCCCAAAAAATGGGCCTAATTTTTTTCCAAGCCCGACCCATATAAAAATGATAAAACTCGGGCCCGGCCCAGCCCTCCCGTATTAAATTTTTATATTATTTTATATAATTTTTAAATATATATATAATACATCAAAAATACTAAAAAAATCAAAATAAATATTTCCCAACAAATTGAAAATAAATTTTAAAAAAATATGTAGACTTAAATAACACTAAGATAGATGTAACTTAACAAGCAAATACCTCTAAAATAATAATAAAATTAACAAATGCCTTTAAAATAATAACAAAATTAACAAATAAAATTAGTTTTATACAATATTCAATCAATAACAACAAAATAGTAGCAACATAATAGTAATATGGTAGCAAAATAGGGAGAAAACAACAAGAAAATAACATTCAAAAAAAAATAGCAGATTTTTTTTGTCATTTAGTGAATTCGGGCTGGGGCCGGGCCAAAAATACCTTACCCGAGGCCCGACCCATTTTTTAAACGGGCCTTATTTTTTGTCCAAGCCCATTTTTCGGACTTATATTTTTGCCCAAACCCTCACAAATTTCGTCGGGCCTTCGGGCCGGGCCGGGCCGCCCGACCCATGAACACCTCTAATACCAAAGTGGAAAGTATAAGTGAAATTTCGAATCTAACAATTCAAACACCATATTAATTACCGGTATTTGGCTAGATTAAATCTAGCTACTCATTATTGTCGAAACCATTTTTTTCGAAAAACGGGGATCAACTTTAAAAACGAAAGTGGAAATGGAGTCGCCACCGATCTTTTATTCAAGGTGTGATCGGATCACCTTAAGATAGGTTATTTTAATAAAACATTTTGATTTATTAAAATAATAATTTTGGTCTACGAAAATCGAGAAAATGAGTTCGGGAGTCGGTTACGCACGAGGAAGGGTTAGCACCCTCGTAGCGCCCAAAATTGGTACCTAATTGATTAATTAATGTCCTGACGTCGAAAATTTGAAAAGATTCTAGATTACGATCCATTTACTTAAGATATATTTGGACAGATTCATATTGGATGCCAAAACTTCTTATTTCGAAGAAAATAAAATGCCATACTCAGTAAGTTAGGGCACAACATCTTATGTTCTCGAAATTAGATTTATCCTTCGACATTCAATACTCGTACATTTAAAATTAAGAAGGATATTCAATTATTTGGGTCAAATGAAAAATCGAAGCCCAGTAAGTTAGGGCACTATTTCTCAAAATTACCGAATACGGAATATTGCCTTTGTTCTTTTGAAAATCTTATCTCGAGATGATAAAATATCACACCCAGTGAGTTAGGGCGCAACGTCTCAAATTCCCGAGAGTAAGTTTTTATTTGGAATATTGTGCATTTGGATTTAAGAGAAAAAAGGGTACTCGGTTGCTAGGTTTTAACGAGGAAAATCGGAACTCAGTAAGTTAGAGCACGATTTTCTCGAAACCTCTAAACACGAGCATTGCCTTATGATTTAAAGCTTTGCACAAAATGATTTTTAAAATCATGAACAGTGTTAAAATATGGCTTTCTAAACGAATAAAATGCGATCGAATAATAACATACAACGTGAAGTAATTATGTACAAATGAAATATAATGGTATTGAATCTCAACCAACCAATAAATATAAAACGAGAATTAAAACATACATAATATCAATAATTATCAAACACTAAATCAATGATAAAGAAAATTAATTAACATACATACATCAACAATATTACGAAATCAATGGAATAATTCTAATACTAATTTTACAATTCTTTAAAACAAGAAACATAAAAATATTTGAAGTTAAACATTTATGTAATAAATAAAAATATACAAATGATATATAAAAGTAATTGGAATAAATAAATACATAATTTTAAAATAAGATCTTTAAATGAGCAATTATATTTTTATAAAAATAAAATATATACATAGATAGATTTAAAAGAAAATACATGCATAAATAATATGAAATTAATAATAAATACAATTATAACAATAATAATATCACAAGTAGTAGTAGTAGTAGTAGTAGTAGTAGTAAAATAACGATAGTAGAATAATAATAGTAATACTTGATTAATAATAGTAATAATAATAATATCAATAATAATTAGAACTAAAAAATAATAATAATAAAATAACAAAATCACGGAAGGAATAGAAAAGGACGAAATTGGAATTAAAACAGAATCAAATGGTTATTTTGAAAATAAATAAATCACTAATAATAGAAATAGGGACTAAAATAGAATGTGCGAAAATGATCGGGGATTAAACTAGAAAATATTCCCAAAGCTCAAAACGCAGTGTTTAAACGGACTAAATTGAAAATGCGCTTAAATTACAGAGACCAATTAAAAAAAAACAAATAAAAAGCACCTAGGGTCTAATCAAGTAACGACGCATGACAAGGGGGACTAATCGCGCAAATATTCCTTTTAAGGAATATGCGCAGTAACCCTATGCATCAAACGGCGCCATTTTGTTTATTATTAAAACACACAAAAAAAAAAAATTAACCCTCATTCTTTCAATGCTTTCAGAAAAAAAAAAATCAAAGGCCTTCCCCCTTTCTCTATTTTTTGCCCGACGATCGGCATTCCTCCGGTTACTCGTCGCACTACCGCACCACCACCGCATCGGTGGCCAGCGATGCTCAAGGCCGGACCTTTAGCCTCTTTTAGAAGCCTCGAAACGCGAGAGAAGAACAAGGAGAGAAAACCCCCTCTGTCATTGGTTCGGCCACAACGACGGCAGGAGGTTCCGACGATGCGCCCCAAGATTCAGGTTCGTTTTTTCTTTTGATCTTCTCTTTTTGTTTTTGTTTGTGAAAGATTTTGAAATAAAATAAAGAGCGATGTGAAGAATGGAAAAATAAAACGAAATCAACCTTTTGATTTTTGCTTTCGATTTCGGATGATTCGTAAAAATCCTCTATATTCGTAAAACGTGTAGAATTACAATGGTGTGTTTCGGCCCTTTAAAGCCGAAAATTGGAAATAAAAAAAACTAAAACAAAAATCAAAATTACAACTTTTGTTTTCTCTCTGCCATCTGTTATTGCTGTTGTTGCTATTGTCCTTTTTGCAAGTACGACCATCATAGTACGGAGGCGTGCGGTGGAGGCTGCTGAAGGAGGGTTGCGGCGCATGGGAGTAACAGAAACCCTAGGGTTTCTGTTCAGCCGAATATTTTGGGCTACTTGGGCTAGGTGTTGGTTTGGGTTTTAACTTGGGCTGTTGATTTGTAAATTTGGGCTAGTTTAGTAAGTTTAGCCTTTGTGCCAATTGGGTTTGCTGTAATGGACTGTTTGTTATTAATTTTATTTTTAATTTTTGTTTGCTTTCTTGGTTTTGTTTGGTTAATGGGCTTCAAATGGGCCGGGCGAAAATTGGGTCTTACAGCTGCCCCTCTTTGCTCATTGTCATGTAACGAGAATGGAGCAAAGACTTTAAAAAGGGCCAATTTTGCCCGGTCTTGCCAAATCTTGACCTCTTTCAATGCTTTTCTTCTTCGAGTAGCTTCATTCCATCCCACTGTATCTTTAAGGGCATGAAAACTAGCGCTTCGATCCAATTCGATGTAATTTCTTGGAGAAGAGATTTGTAGCTTTAATCTGCTCCGTCAAAATTTCATGGTGATAAGAAATCAGAGAGAAGTGATTTGTAACTTCGGTCTTCTTACTGAGACTTCTCGAAAATAAAGGTTGATTCCTCAATAACCTCAAGGAGAAGGGATTTGTAGCTTCAACCCACTCCACTGGGACTTCGAGGTGATAGGAATTCAAAGAGAAGAGATTCGTAGTTTCAATCTTCTCTGCTGAAACTTCAAAGAAATACGGACTGATCCTCATTGTAAACTCAGGGAGGAGGGATTTGTAGCCTCAACCTACTCCACTGGAACTTTGATGAGATAGAAATTCAGAGAAAAGAGATTCGTAGTTTCAATCTTCTCTGCTGAAACTTCAAAGAAATACTGGGTGATCCTCATTATAAACTCGGGGAGGAGAGGATTTGTAGCCTCAACCTACTCCACTGGAACTTTGAGGAGATAGAAATTCAGAGAAAAGAGATTCATAGTTTCAATCTTCTCTGCTTTGAAACTTCAAAGAAATACTGAATCGATCCTCATTGTAAACTCGGGGAGGAGGGATTTGTAATTTCAACCTACTCCCTTTGGAACTTCGAGGAGATAGAAATTTAGAGAGAAGAGCTTCGTAGTTTCAATCTTTCTCTCTGAAACTTCAAAGAAATACTGGCATCGATCCTCATTGTAAACTCGGGGAGGAGGGATTTGTAATTTCAACCTACTCCACTAGAACTTCGAGGAGATAGAAATTTAGAGAGAAGAGATTCGTAGTTTCAATCTTTCTCTACGGAAATTTCAAAGAAATATGGGTGATCCTCATTGTAAACTCGGGGAGGAGGGATTTGTAATTTCAACCTACTCCACTGGAACTTCGAGGAGATAGAAATTTAGAGAGAAGAGATTCGTAGTTTCAATCTTTCTCTACTTGAAATTTCAAAGAAATACGGATCGATCCTCATTATAAACTCGGGGAGGAGGGATTTGTAATTTCAACCTACTCCATTGGAACTTCGAGGAGATAAGACTTGTATGGCTTCGATCCGCCTCCCGCAACTTCAGGACTACGGATCTGTTATCTTCAATCTGGCTTCACTCGGGAGAGTAAGATATTCGAATTCATCGATGTTGCGACGACGTCTTCTAGGTGACTGTCTTGTAAAATCGTTTTGTGTTTATGCTTATGCAAAATGGTTAGGATGCAATGATTAGAATGAATCTAATGCTCCTAACTAAATGTATTATGGACGACATTTTTATGAATGCGAATGTCATGAGAAAAGTCTTTTTACAAAGATTAAGATGCAATGATCGGAATGAATCAAATGCCCCTAAATAGATGTGTCTTATGGATGACATTTGTATGAATGAAGAATGTCATGAAAATGATTTCTTACAATGATTAGGATGCAATGATCGGAATGAATCAAATGCTCCTAAATGTGTCTTGCATGAATGCAGAATTTCATGAGAACGATCCTCGCTTAAGGTGTCATCGTTCATTGTTCATCGAGGTAATATGTCGCCCTCTTTGTTGGTGGCATTCTCGATGTAAAAACTCAAGAAAACAAATATCTTGCTCAACAGACTTGCCCCATTGTAACTTCAGGGTTCATCTCATTGTAACTTAGGGTATATGATCTTGAATCTCTTCCCATCTATCCCACTACGACTAGGGGTATAGGGCATGTAGCTTGTTCCATCAAACGATCACTCTCCCGGTGACCCAATCCAGATGTGTATGCATGATGCTCGCGTGAATGCAGAATATTTTTTCGAGAATAATCCCTATTTTACACTTGGGTTAACGATGCCCACTGACGCAATATCTTGTTGTTTGCTCAACCACCATTTTTAAAAAAAATTCGAAGAGATAACTTTAATTTAGACTTCTCCTTAAACTTGGTGAGTTTTAAACAATAGTCCTATTTTGAGTTCTTGTATTATTCAGAAGCTTTCAGAGTAATATGCGAAACTCCTTTTATGAAACTACTATTAGCCCACTAATTGTTATTTCAGTGCAGAATGCTTGAAAAAGATTATAACTATGGACAAAGCTCGAAACAAATAAGCTAGGCAAAGATAGCAATTGCAATTAAAAAGGAAATTTATTGTGAACATATTTTGAAAAGAATAATATAATCACAAATAACAAATTCAAAATGGGTAAAATGGAAACTAGGTGCCCCAAATATCGTGATCGAGCCTTCTCTGCTCCAACTTCTTGAGGACCATTTTAAGCTCGATATGTGTTTAGGGGATCTGGAGTACTTTGTCGATGCCCCAAGACGTAGCATACTTCTTCATTGTTAATTCAGGCATAGCAGGACTGCTATATGCCCCACTCTTGATCAAAATTTGAGCCGCCCTTTTCAGGTTTTCAACTCAAATCCCCTTTGGTCTCAAAGTGCCCTTTGCGGGTTTTCACCTTGGCCTCTCATTTTTCTTTTTCTTTTCCTCTTTTTTTTTGTTTGTTTTCTCTTTGGAAAACTTTCTATTGAGTCTGAATTCAGCAGATTAGGCAGGTCCTTGCTATCCATCTCGGTCAATATTCATGCTTCCCTAGAGCAGGCCTTCTTTACCGTATAAGGTCCTTCCCAGTTTGGCATCCGCTTTCTTTTGAAGTCCCTTTTGCATGGGAAAAGTCTTCTTCAAAGCCCTATCATGAAATTTTCTAGGGCGAATCATTTTTTGTTGTGAGCTCGCATCACCTGACCGTGACAGATAGTTTTTAACATCAACTGATCATATTGAGATTAGATCTATTCTGCCTCATCCAATTTCAGCGCTGATAGAATTTCGCCTCCAATGGGTAAAACTAATGAGAAACGTGTTGCCCCCGTGACAGTCTTGGCCAAAGTTTGATAAGCATAGAGGGTAAATAGTAACTTCTGTATGACAATCCTTCTAAGTCTCGGTCTTTTTATGATCTTTTGTTTTTCTCTTTTGCTGCACTTATATGTGGCACCTGATCTTTGAACAGACCGCAGACTTTTGACCTTGTGCGGTTAAATGTGATCTTTTTGACATTTTTTCTTCTTTTTTTTTTCAGTATTCTTTCTTTTTCTTTTCTTTGTTTCGATGACTATCGACTTTGTAATATTGGCATATGAAGCGACTTTTACCATCCTAGTGAAGAAATTGACAACCACGGAGATGAATTGGTGTCAGCCAGAAGCTTCTGATGAGACTGGCCTGATAACATCCATGCCCCACATATAGGAAATCTTGTTTCTGCATTGAGCCAGGCTTTGATCTTCATCTCCTTCCTTGGCTCGCGACGTAGGATCTGTTTTTCATTCAAAAAGGGAGTCAGTAACAGCGTCACTCATGTCGTTGATATTTGGGTACCTATTGTAGGTACGAAGGCAAATTCCAAAGAATAAATGATTCTAAGGATGATTATTTATATGGTATGGTCATGAATAAAGAATGAAAGAATATTCTAAAACACAAAAGAATATGCGATATAAATGTAAAGAAAAATATTTGCTTAAAAGGATGTATTTTATTGAAATAAAAATTCGGACACAAGCCTATTTCACAAAAAGATTCTTGTTGCTTCTAGGCTTAAAGCAACAAGCATGTTTTGAATATTGCTCTAGATTAGCTCTAAAATATACAATAATCTCTTTCACAGTTCCATTGTTCAAAACATCTTAAATAACGTAAAGCGAGAAGCTTAGAAAAGTCCGCTCCCGGTTCACCCTTCAAATACGTCATTAATGTTCAAATTCGCCGATGATCGGGTTTTGCACTAGAGCCACGGACTTGAGGTACTCGATCTCATGCCCCCATTCATCATGGTACTCACAATAGTTATCTCTTTTAAAGTATGGTTGAGTAACGGATTTTCTCGCACTGGGAGATCATTGAATCTTATAACTTCTATTTTGATGAATCTTTCAACCGACTTCTTGAAAGCAAGGCAATCTTCTATTGAATATCCTGTAATCCCGGCATGGTACTCACATTGAGCGTTCAAATCATACCATTTAGGGTATGGGGATTGCATTGGTTTTAGGTAATGAGGAGCTACAGCATGCATATCAAATAAGCTCTGGTATAACTCCCTATATGTCGTTGGAATAGGTGTAAACTGGAGTTGCTTTGCACTGGATTCTTGTCTTGATGAGCCCTGACAGCTAGTGGTTACCGTCTTTGGTCAAGCTTCTTATCAGAATCTCTGAATGGCCCTTGTTATACCTACTCGTATTATTCACACCCTTGTCATTTCTTTTAGAGGACTTTGAAGCCCACTCTCCCTTTTCCTTTGTTTTTTCCAGAACAACCGGTTTAAAACTTGAGCCCATCGGGAAATTCAACAGTGCCGAGGTATTAATCTGACATTGGGGTTTGATAATGACAGGTGCCCTTTGCGGAGGCACGTCTGGTTGGGCCGAGACACTTATTGGAGAATAAACGATCTCTTCATCATCATCCACACTGTCGACCACTGGGTCACTCCCTTTTCTAAGCCTTCCAGCTAGTAACTGGGTTAACTGGCGCATCATATTCATTTAATCTCGCATATCCTACTGGATTTCGGCCAATTGCTCCTGCATTTGTATTTGCCTTTGCTCTAATCTCTCCATATCTTTCGTCATAGTCCGGGTATTGTAGGGGTGTTTGGTTTTACCGGTGTCCAGGTTAATGCTGAAATAATTTTAACCAATCAGGGTCTTCTCATGAAATCTAATGCATATGATGCAATGTGATGAAAATAGCGTAATGCAAATGATACACATGCATGAAATGCAATGCAAATGCATGGAATGAATGCAATGCAATACAATCAAAAGAAAAGAAAACACGTTAGTGCAAGAGAAATAAACAACATAAAACGCCTGACCGGGTGACCACTAGGGTTTGGCGTGGCTCTATCTAGGGTAGGCGCCTAGGGCTGCTGTATGCGGCTTGGTTCTAAAGAATGGGTACCTGAACCAGCAGATTCCTCAATCCTCACCCATTATAGGCTCATACGGACCGAGTTCGGTTCAGGGGAATACATTTTCCTATGGCTGCACGAAGATGAAAATCTCACGAAGACATAGGTATGGATGTATCCCGGAAGCGATTCACTATCCTGCACGGAGGTGAAAACCTCACGAAGGAGTAGCTTCTCACCCCCACATAAAGGTGTGACCCAGCGGTCATGCAATATGATGCAAAGTACTCTACAAGACTCGAACCACAGCAATGAGATGACGCAAGCGAATACAATAAAAGGAACGTAATTTTTCAAATCAAATTTTTAATTTTCGACAAAAGGACAGAAATTAATCAATTTATGGCCTGACTCTCAACAAGTCCCCAGCGGAGTCGCCAAGCTGTCGAAACCATTTTTTTCGGAAAACGGGGATCGACTTTAAAAACGAAAGTGGAAATTGAGTCGCCACTGATATTTTATTCAAGGTGTGATCGGATCACCTTAAGATAGGTTATTTTAATAAAACATTTTGATTTATTAAAACAATAATTTTGGTCTACGAAAATCGAGAAAATGAGTTCGGGAGTCGGTTACGCACGAGGAAGGGTTAGCACCCTCGTAGCGCCCAAAATTAGTACCTAATTGATTAATTAATGTCCTGACGTCGAATATTTGAAAAGATTCTAGATTACGATCCATTTACTTAAGATATATTTGGACAGATTCATATTGGATGCCAAAACTTCTTATTTCGAAGAAAATAAAATGCCGTACTCAGTAAGTTAGGGCACAACATCTTATGTTCTCGAAATTAGATTTATCCTTCGACATTCAATACTCGTACATTTAAAATTAAGAAGGATATTCAATTATTTGGGTCAAATGAAAAATCGAAGCCCAGTAAGTTAGGGCACTATTTCTCAAAATTCCCGAATACGGAATATTGCCTTTGTTCTTTTGAAAATCTTATCTCGAGATGATAAAATATCACACCCAGTGAGTTAGGGCGCAACGTCTCAAATTCCCGAGAATAAGTTTTTATTTGGAATATTGTGCATTTGGATTTAAGAGAAAAAAGGGTACTCGGTTGCTAGGTTTTAACGAGGAAAATCGGAACTCAATAAGTTAGAGCACGATTTTCTCGAAACCTCTAAACACGAGCATTGCCTTATGATTTAAAGCTTTGCACAAAATGATTTTTAAAATCATGAACAGTGTTAAAATATGGCTTTCTAAACGAATAAAATGCGATCGAATAATAACATACAACGTGAAGTAATTATGTACAAATGAAATATAATGGTATTGAATCTCAAGCAACCAATAAATATAAAACGAGAATTAAAACATACATAATATCAATAATTATCAAACACTAAATCAATGATAAAGAAAATTAATTAACATACATACATCAACAATATTACGAAATCAATGGAATAATTCTAATACTAATTTTACAATTCTTTAAAACAAGAAACATAAAAATATTTGAAGTTAAACATTTATGTAATAAATAAAAATATACAAATGATATATAAAAGTAATTGGAATAAATAAATACATAATTTTAAAACAAGATCTTTAAATGAGCAATTATATTTTTATAAAAATAAAATATATACATAGATAGATTTAAAAGAAAATACATGCATAAATAATATGAAATTAATAATAAATACAATTATAACAACAATAATATCACAAGTAGTAGTAGTAGTAATAATAATAATAATAATAATAATAATAATAGTAGTAGTAGTAGTAGTAGTAGTAAAATAACGATAGTAGAATAATAATAGTAATACTTGATTAATAATAGTAATAATAATAATATCAATAATAATTAGAACTAAAAAATAATAATAATAAAATAACAAAATCACGGAAGGAATAGAAAAGGACGAAATTGGAATTAAAACAGAATCAAAGGGTTATTTTGAAAATAAATAAATCACTAATAATAGAAATAGGGACTAAAATAGAATGTGCGAAAATGATCGGGGATTAAACTAGAAAATATTCCCAAAGCTCAAAACGGCAGTGTTTAAACGGACTAAATTGAAAATGCGCTTAAATTACAGAGACCAATTAAAAAAAACAAATAAAAAGCACCTAGGGTCTAATCAAGTAACGACGCAGGACAAGGGGGACTAATCGCGCAAATATTCCTTTTAAGGAATATGCGCAGTAACCCTATGCATCAAACGGCGCCGTTTTGTTTATTATTAAAACACACAAAAAAAAATTTTAACCCTCATTCTTTCAATGCTTTCAGAAAAAAAAAAAATCAAAGGCCTCCCCCTTTCTCTATTTTTGCCCGACGATCGGCATTCCTCCTCCGGTTACTCGTCAGACCATCGCACCACCTTGCATCGACGGTGGGCGATGCTCAAGGCCGGACCTTTAGCCTCTTTTAGAAGCCTCGAAACGCGAGAGAAGAGAAAGGAGAGAAAACCCCCTCTGTCCTTGGTTCGGCCACAACGACAGCAGGAGGTTCCGACGATGCGCCCCAAGATTCAGGTTCGTTTTTTCTTTTGCTCTTCTCTTTTTGTTTTTGTTTGTGAAAGATTTTGAAATAAAATAAAAGAGTCGATGTGATAATGGAAAAATAAAACGAAATCAACCTTTTGATTTTTGCTTTTGATTTCGGATGATTCGTAAAAATCCTCTGTATTCGTAAAACGTGTAGAATTACAATGGTGTGTTTCGGCCCTTTAAAGCCGAAAATTGGAAATAAAAAAAAACTAAAACAAAAATCAAAATTACAACTTTTGTTTTCTCTCTGCCATCTGTTATTGCTGTTGTTGCTATTGTCCTTTTTGCAGGTACGACCATCGTAGTATGGAGCGTGCGGTGGAGGTCTTTGAAGGAGGGTCATGGCAAGATGAAGAAATGTGAAACCCTAGGGTTTCTGTTCACCAATATTTTGGGCTACTTGGGCTAGGTGCTGGTTTGGGTTTTAACTTGGGCCTGTTGATTTGTAAATTTGGGCTAGTTTAGTAAGTTTAGCCTTTGTGCCAATTGGGTTTGCTGTAATGGACTGTTTGTTATTAATTTTATTTTTAATTTCTGTTTGCTTTCTTGGTTTTGTTTGGTTAATGGGCTTCAAATGGGCCGGGCGAAAATTGGGTCTTACAATTATCAAAGAACAAAAAAAAAAGAAAATAATTATAAAGGAAATTCTATTGAAAAATAAAAGTAAAACAATGTTTCTGAACTGGGCACCCTTCATCCTAAACTATATATATACAACAACAATGATAACAATAATAATGGTAAATATGTCGACTGAGTCTTAATTTGATTAGTATAAATATTATTGTCAGTGTAGAAGGACATGGGTTTGAGTGCGCTGAAGTGCATTATCCTCCTATTTATACGTTGGGAGGGGCTATAGGTAGTTCTAGATATTCTATAAAAAAAAAGCAGATATTATCGAAACCTATAAAAGATTGTTCAAAATAATAAATAATTTTAAAAAAAGTTTTGTATGCCAACTTGAGCTCTCGTGCCAAATTTTTCATGCAATCCACATATCAACTTGTTTTTCGACACATTGAATAATAAAAAATATCAATTAATTGTCAAGTTTAGTAGAACTTATGTCCAAAATTAATTAAAAAAATAGTAAAAACATGTCAATTAAGCGCATTATCACTCATGAATCGCACATCTAGTGGACATTATTCCAAACCCTAAACACAGGCACTAACTCGGAACTTCATAAAAAATAATAATTCTGCATCTCTTTTAATCGAATGAGTGAAATGACAATTAAAATTTTCTTATTTTCATCAATTTGTTGATTTTTATCGTTTTTTCTCTTCAACCGATATTAAATATTTATAGATAGTTGATTAGAAGTTTAATTATTTGAAATTACCAATAAAATAAATAGTTTAATGTTTTCTAAATGCTTTGTTTGAGATATGATAGTTGGTTCCACATGACTTTATAAGGGACGCTTCCTTTAGAGTTGGTGATAGAAGATAACTAGGAACTGTTTTAAAGTAGATTTCATTATTTATATTTCGCCATTTGTGAAAGTGGTATCTAGCATTCTATCGGAAAGGTTTTAGGCGTAGAATGAATGCATAGAAGCTATATGACTTTAGCCTTGCATTTATCCTTAAT
This sequence comes from Gossypium sturtianum, assembly GCA_025698515.1. Taxonomy (NCBI): domain Eukaryota; kingdom Viridiplantae; phylum Streptophyta; class Magnoliopsida; order Malvales; family Malvaceae; genus Gossypium; species Gossypium sturtianum. The sequence continues at coordinate 5,491,228 of CM046950.1, forward strand.
GTGTTTGATAGATTAGGTTGTTATCAAGAAGGTATGTATAATAAATTCATTCTTTAGGTCAGTACTCATAAATATAGATCTGATAACCGAACTGCGTATACAATCTCATACTTCCTCCAACATTCTTTAGGTCAGTAATCATGTGCTTTCTTATGTTGGTAAGCTCAGAGAGTAAACATATATAAGCATGAAATGGATGTTAATTTCCAAATAAACATGATTCATATAGTGATTGAATCACAAATGCAGCTTAGCATTTTATTGGTAAGAATGGAGTTTAAGGAATACGACAAATAATTAAATACAGGATAAACCACCTCGAAACTAAGGCTCAACTCTTTTTCCTTTTATTGTTGACATATTCAAAGGCAGTGAAAGATCTTGTGACAAGGTTTGGGAGTGTGAGTTTCAAGTCAAATGTTAACATCTGTAGAATCATTGATAAGGTTCTTACATCAGACATGGCTCTGTGTGCTGAACCAACTAATGGGATCTTGTAGTGCTCTCGAAGTGCTTGTAAGGATGTTCCCGAAGGGAGGTTGGACCCTGTGGATAAAAAGGAATTCGATTTCAATGTCAAAGCTTTTAACTTGCAGCTAAAACATATCAACAAAAAATGGGAGGGAAAAGAGAGAGACCTCCGGACTTCATCAGTTCACGGGCGAGAGAAATGGTGTCCATAAACAACCAATTCGGAGGAATCTCATATGAGCAACGACTGAATTCATTGATTAAAAACGGTAAATCAAATGCAAAACTATTGTGAGCACCCCACAATACATAACCCCCGGGTTTCTGACGGCTTTTTATAAACTGCAGCAGGATTGGTATTAGTTGCTCCATCCTACAAAAGGTCCATACAGCACATCCTGTTATAAGCAAAACCTAATAATTTGGCTTTAGATGCAATTAGCAGTTCGCCAATGTCATTATCCAGCAATCAATGGGGGAAAAGTTTCAAATTTAACCACTAACATTGCCTAGTAAACAAATTTTCTCGTTTTGATTTCATAAGTTGTGGAAGAAACCCAAGAAATAGTGTACCTTGGAACATCAGGCCTACAAACCATGTTGCTTGTGATGCCATGAATATGAGAATTTGCAACAAAGCATCCGGGATTAACCAGCGTCTGGAATGTGCTGTTTTCACCTCCTGCCAGATCCTGAAGAGCTATCTCGATGATTCGGTCATCTTTTCTACTAAGGCCCGAAGTTTCAGTATCATAAATGATAAACGTTACAAGGTCGGCTAAGTCTTTGTTCTCTGCAATCATCTGTTTAATACCACAGTACTGAATCTGTTGATGTTTACTTGTTTCATCTGCTTTATTTAAATCCAATGCAGTGCTTGTTGACACCTTTTCATCTACAATTTTACGCACAAGGTTACTTGGTTTAGCAGCCTGGTTAGTCTTGTTTCTTCCACCTGTTTTTGTTGTAATAGGCCTTCTAATCCATCTCCTACTGTAACCTCCTTGAACCCCATAATTGGAAGCAAGTGGCTTGAGGCTCGAACTATTTACATGACTGCAACTTATATTGCGGAAGCTTTCCCAACAAAAGTTAGCTAAGCCATGGATCCTGCCTCTGGGGGCTTGCAACATTGAAAAGTAAATGGCAGCGGATCTCATCTGAATTTGATCTATAACAAGGCGAGGTTTTAATGGATAAATTATACCACATCAGACAAACAATGGACTCCAACCTGAAAATGAAGAACAGTTGAATTAGTAAAATAAGAATAACAGATAAAATATCAACCATATCAAGCCTCAAAAAGATTTAAGTTCATTGCATAGTCAAACTAAGACCCAAAATAAAAGATCCCTACATGATCAAATTAAGACCCAAAATATGAAAACCCAAGTATCACTATGATAATGAACCAAAACCCTTAAAACCTTGAATAAAGGAGCTGAGGGTAAACCTTCACAAAACAAGTTTAAATGGAGAAGTTTACAGATCAGACATTACTGAAAACAATTGAACAAGCCATCAAGGAGTGAACTTCAACCCTAATTTTGCACCAAAAAGTTAAAATGGTTTTTTTTTTTTTTTTTACACAAAAAACTGAACCCAATGATAAAAGTTTGTTTGTCTGACATCAATATCACAATTAATGGCGAACTGTTACTTTGACTCTTAACAAAACAAGACTAACTATTTAATCAAATAGCACACTCTAAATGAAGTTTAATGCAACCATATATGCTCTGAAGGGGGAAAATAAGAACAAAACTTCAATGTCATCACAAAATACAAATTCAGAGATTCGCCCCCCCCCCAAGAAAAAAAACCCCTAAAATTTGAACTCAAAATCTTAGTTTTTTTCTCTTCTGTTATCCATTGAGAAGCAACCTTTTTTTTTTCTTTTACCAAGCTCGATTGTGAGTTCTTCTACTTCCCTTCGCATTTCTCAAAACATAATAACATCAAAACCTTTCTCTTATATCCCTTCAATTTCCAAGCAACCAAACACATGAGAGGGAGAGGGAGAGAGAGAGGGAGAGAGACGTGCCTTGTGCAGGGAGTGATTCGAGACGTGAAGCAACGCGCATTACGTGTTCCAAAAAAAGTTCCAAACACACACTTCTGAAAGTGAGAGAAATAGATTTTCCTTTTTTCAGTTTTCTTACCTGGAGATAGAAAATGAGGTTGAGGGATGGTGGAGGAGTGGGCTTTCGGCTTTCAGTTGAAGTTGAGCCCCATCATCACCTATAAACTCGGATTCAGCACATTTGCATTGCCCGATCCGTACGTCTCGGGTCCTAATTTGGCTTCTTTTATCACCAATATATATTTATAGGATAAAAACTAATATCATATTAAAAGTGGGATTATCGATGTGAGATTCACTTTGACTGATTTTTATTTTTATGCTGCATAAATAGACCCTAATTTAAAGCTTCAATTGCTATACATCTTCCTCCAATCTTAGCTTTATTTTAAAAAAACAATTAAATTAAACCTAATTTAGACATCTTACAAAAAAATTTTGATATTTTCTCTTAAAATATCTGATTAGTTTGGGCCTAGATTGAGTTGGACTTAGTGATTTCAAGGCCCGCAATACATACGTTGGAGGGATCAATGCAATTAGGATTTAGGAGTGAGCGTTCGATCGAATCAAGTGAAAAATTTTCGAGTTAATCGAGTTCATGAGTCATATTTTATCATCCTAACTCAATTTGAAATTTTTTCGAGTCGAGTCGAATCAAGTAAAATTAAAAAATTTAAACATGTCAAATAAAAATATTATTAAAATATAACTAATTCTATGTTAGAGCACATAAATTTGAAACCATATATATTTGAAAAAAAAATTCAAAGAAAAAAAAAATACTTGAGTATGATAGATTTGAATCATTAATTAGGTCCCAAAATTATTATTTTAATTTTTTTTTAAAATTTAACCTTTTTATAAATATTTTTAATTTTAAAAATTATTTTGAATTTTTAAAAATCATTTTGAATTTTTTTTTTGTAATTTTGTTGAGAGAGGTCAATTTGTTTATTTTCAAAATTGATAAGGACCAAAGAGGTATTTACACCAATCTGTTATTCGAATTATATGTTGTCAGATTCAACTCGAATCGAGTTATTCGAGTTGACCCGAATAATTCGAATAACTCGAATAATTCAATTCAATTAACTTAAAATTCAATATTATTTTTGATATTTTCAAAATAAATCGAATTTTACTCACCCTAAATACAATTCCCTTCTCACCAAAACAATAAACCATTCACGATGTTTCAAAATAGAAAAAAATAAAAATAATTAAAACGTGATAACATAAAAATAAAAACAATTAAAACATGATAAAAATAAAAATACACCTCAAAAGTTAAATAACATATTTATACAAGTATGTAATAATATTTTCAAAGGATCAGAAAAACAATTATTTAAGACATACAATATAAGAAACGGCTACAATATCACTTTTCATTTAGACCCGTCATAAGGGTCAAGATCGGATCAGGTCAATGTAAAATTTTGAGTTTATTTTCTAGGCTTGAGCTCGATTGAAAAAATGGGTATAAGATTTTATTTAAATTTAACTTAGATAAAAATGTTAAACTTGAGCTCGGTTTGACCTATCGTATTATATTTTTTATATTATTTTTATAAAAATAAATTTAAAAAATATAATACATCAAATACACTAAAATATTAAAATAAATATATTTCACAAATTGAAAATACAATACTAAAATAACACTAAAATAATTACAACTTAACAAATAAACGTTTCTAAAATAGTTATAAAATTAATAATAAAATAAAAATGATATAATATTCAAATAATAACAGTAAAATAGTAGCAATATTACAACAAAAATTTTTACCGAAAGACTGGCTGTAAACGGGCCTTTTCATACTTGGTTGATTGATTTTGAAACTACTATTTACATTATGATTGAGCCATCAACGCCCGTACTCAGTAGTTTTTTTTTTTTTGGTCCCTTCTTTCGGGCAAAAACTGCCACAAAACAATGGCATCAAAAGAAAATGCAGCTTGGCGTTGCCAAGGTTGAAACCCAGATAATGATGATAAACTTGATTTTGTTGTTGAATTATGAATATGAAGATGATCTTTGCAACAATACTTTGATGGCCAGAACCCAAATAACCTCATCTTAATCCATCAAAATCGCCACTGGGCTTCTAACCACCATTTTTTCTTGCTGAATGCTGATGAGAGTGATGCCCAGAAACCAAATTGTGGTTTGTATTTTATTGGTAAAAAACCTTTTCAGTCCCTCTTCATTTCAAAATTCAGTAAATTAGTTCTTTTCAAAATATTAAAACAATTTAATCTCTATTAAATTTCAAAAGCAAGTAACAGTTCATGTATCTCGGTGTAATAACAAATTTAACCATCAATGTTCATATATTTTGTCATTTTAACCTTAATTCTAAAACATTCAACAAATTCAATCTCACCATTTTATCGGATAATTTTTTTAAATTAAGAGCAAATTTACAAAATGTATAAACTTTGACTAAATTTATTATTATATCAATCAAAATCATGTATAATTAATGAAAAACATTAACATTGTTATTAATTATCTTTATTACTCGCTTTCGAAATTGATAGGATTAAATTGTTCTAAATTTTGAGAGGGATCACTTTGGTAAATTTCAAAATTGAGAGGGATTGCAGGGGTCTTTTTACCTATTTTATTCTTTCGTTCAAAATGTGTCAAATATATGCCACCCGGAAATTGTTTTACTGGCACAAAAACCTGTTTTAATTCCTAATTGCATAAAGCAAATTGGTGCTTGAAAAGCAAACCACCTGCAGTGTTGAGTGCCGTTTCCATTACAAGCAGCAAAAAGTAAAAGAGCTAAAAACAGAACACACCATTGATGCCAATGCCAATCATCACACCAATTTCTCTAAAATCATTTTAAAAAGGTTAAGAAATTCCCAAGTTCCACAAGGTCCTAAATGGCTAAAACTAAACAAACCCTCTATTTCTCTAATGAAGGAAATTAGGCCTTACAAGCTCATTGGATTAACTAAGACAAAGGGAGGTTGAATGCTAATGGCTACCTCGCGTTTACCTTTGTTCTTAAGTCTTAGATGCCGTGAAATGCGCCTTCTTCGTCTCCGTGGGATCAGTGTTGACGTTGAAGCTCATACCATCTCCGCTGCCGACCATATCGGCGAACATCTTTTGCAGATCCTCGAAACTATCCCCCTATATATCCCACCAATTTATCAATTAAACTGTCGATGATATCATAAATTACATATACAACATTTAAAAGGAAAATCAAGGGATCACCTCGTCTTTCACATTGTTCATCATCGAGATCATCTCTTGCATAAAGTCACAGAAGTCCTGCTTGCAAAATTTACAAAGTTCAGGGAGGCAAAAGATTTGATCTTAGCAAAATTAAATAAATATTAAAATATGCTCAAGTCATTGTATATTTAGAATTTAGTCCCTTTACTTTTCAGAACTTAAATTTAATAGATGAATTTTAATAGTACTAAGAAATGGAGTTGCATTTTTAAATCCAAAAGATTGAGGACCAAATTATTGCAAGTAAAAGTAAGAGGACTAAACTCCAAATGTAAGAAGAGTTCAAAGACCTGGAGCATGTTTTAACCTTTAAATAAATATACATGTACATTTATACGCACTTGGTCATCATCTGCCAAGGGATCGTAAAGACTGGCGTCATACATTGATCTCTTGGACCCGTTTGAGAGAACTGTGAAAAAGCGAACGGCCAATTTGATGAACAAATAAGGCGATAAAATTCGACGGCGATAGCATTAGAGGGAGGGATTCGACAATGTTACCGGAATAAGCTTCTTGGATTTGCTGAAACCTGAGTTTCGCTTCGCCGGCGACCGCCGGATTTCTGACGTACCTGTCCGGGTGCCATTTCTTCCAAAAAAAGAAAAAATAAAACGTCAAAAAGAATACATTAAACGCACCGTTTTTTATTATTATCTAAAACGTTGGAAATTAATGAAAACCAGAGAAGCTTTTTGATTACCAGAGCAAGCTTACGGTAAGCAGTACGGATATCGGAGAAGGAGGCGTCCTTGCGAATCCCGAGAATAGTGTAGTAACAAGATCCGCCGTGGGATCCTCCTTCCCGGTCCATCTTAGCCGTCCAAAATCTTTTAGCTCTTAGAAAAAGACAAACTATACAAAAACCATAACTTTAATGAGATCTTAGAAACAGGCACAACAGGTTAGGGAAAAAAAAAAAAACCAATGTTATTTTTGAGAAAAACCGAAGCACTAGTTTATGTATGTTGTCGCTGTTAGGATTTTTTTTCAGATTTTTTGTTTTTTGTTTTTTAGTTTAGAGAGCGAGAAAAATATCTAAGGAGAAGAAGGATAGGAAACTTCGAGAGAATTAAGCTAGATATTTTCTTGGCGGGGGTTATTGAAATGCCGCCGGGTTTGGGTTTAAATTACGAGATTTGCCATTGGGCTTCGGAATCTTCTGGGTGCTTACCACAGTACCGTTTTTCTCTTCATCCTACCCGTCACTCTTCCCTTCCGTCACGTAAACAACTTTGGATCCCGTTTAAGACTTCTTTAATGTTGTCTTAAACTCGAAATTTAAGAGGGTTTATATAAAAAATATTATATCTGTTTAAAGGTCTGAAATATAGGAAGGTTGTACACCTAAAATATAAATTTTATTAAAAAAATTAAATTATTCAAAATATTAATTAAGTTCTAGCTTCAATATTCAAGTCTAAATTCATATATAAATTTTATTTTATAAACATGGATGAATTTAAATAAAATTTGAAATCCATATATTCGGTTAGACCAAATTTGAATAAGTATAAAATATACTAATATTATACATAAATTCGATTCAAACTTTTCAACAAAATCTCTAATATAATTTTCTAATTTTATACAATTAAATAAATGTTTGTATTTAACTAAATGTGTATAAATAATTGTATTCAATAATTTAATAAATAATTTTAAAAATTATTAAAAATATAATTAATTATATTTTTTTCATTAAATATCTTTACTTTTTATAAAGCATTTGGTTGAACTTAGCAGCGGTAATTTACCAACATATATCAAAATAAAAAAAATTACGGAAATGGACCGAAATTTGCATTATTTACGGAAAAGGGCTATTTCCCCCCAAAACGCGTCCACATCAGCGCGTTTTAGGAGGATGCAGCAGGAAAGCGCGCCCTTGAGGAAGCGCTTTGTGCCACATCAGCACAAAACGCGCGACGAGAGGGCGCGCTTTGTCGATGTGGCACAAAGCGCTCTAAAAAGGGCGCTTTCCCTCCTTCCCCGATCGCCTTTCAATTTGTTTTTAGTGTTAGGGTATGAGATTTTAGGGTTTTAGGGCTAGGGTTTAGGATTTTTAGGGTCGTTAGGTTTAGGGTTTTTAGGGGAAAATTGATGGACTAGATTATAGGGTTAATTAGGGTTTAGTAAAAATATGTTTAGGGTTTTGGGGAAAATATATTAGTAAAATAAAAATTATTTGAATTTTTTTGACAGTTGTATCTGGCAAAATAATTTTGAGAAGATGTTTCTGAACAAATAGTGCCGAAAACGCTTCAAGCAGGATGCCTTTGTCGTGAAAGTCTTGAAAAGAGCTCCCACGTGGACACTCTTTTGCTCTGAGTAGTCTCTGGCAATCCTTAGACTATAAATCAGCCAAATTTCATTCTCAGGTTGCATAACAGAAAATGAGGCAAAAGAAAAATAGAAACTGAAAATGAGTGAACGTATTAATGCTGTTATTTACTACGACGGTGAGGTTTGTGACACCAAAAATGGTGTTGTTTTTTTATCGGAGAACACAGCGCGACTGGATTTTAATCGGAACATAGATTTGATAGAACTTCGCAAAAGAATTAGGCATAAAATCTTCGAAACAACGCTAATGAAAGTTCAGTCTATTAAGTATAGATTTTGCGCTTCGGTTGATCTGGTGAGATATGACTCATTCGACATCAAAGGTCCTCGGAGCTTTGAGGCAATGGTGGAGACTCATTTAGCCAGTGGATCACCCTATCTTGAGGTATATGCACAATTTTCATCGCCAAGTGATCTTCCTTCGACCTCAACATCTACTACTGTGCGAGAAGAATACACGACCCCAAGCCGACACTCGTTTAGTGGGAGGCAGACTACGGAAGTGCCCGTGTTTGGTGGTAGTATGAAAAACATAACCCCTGCACGATACTCGGTTGGTGGATGGGACATGCATATCCTTCCTTCGACGTCCGATGATAGAAATACGTATTGGGGAACGTCATCAACTTCTAGTGGTTGGCAATCCACATATGATTGGGAACGTTACAAAATATGTTTAAGGATGGATAATGTACTCCCCACGACATCCACCAGCGAGGGGCCCTCGTTCGTTGCAGATTATGGTGGGTCGGATGATGAGTCCGATGTGGATCCACCTTGAGAGCCCGGGCCCGATGGTGCAGAAGTTGCATTATTTTCTGAACCGGAGCCTGTTCCAACCGTACCTAAAGATGTTGAGGGCGGTTCAGATGAAGAAGAAGAAGATCCGCTATTCAGGGCGTACTCGCCTCCAGCCCACATGCATAATGTCGATCTATCTCAAGACGATGCATTGAAGTTTCCTGAACTACCACACAAAAACGCGTGACCGTACAAGTTCGTCGTTGGATTCGGGTGAATTAGAAGTTGGTAAAGAGTTTTCCAACAAGGATGCTTTTCTTGGTGCATTGAAACAATACATCATCAAGAACGGGGTTAACTACAACGTGGTTAAATCCAAGCTCGATAAGTACGAGGTGAAGTGTGCAGTGCAAGACGATACATGTTCATGGAAAATCATGGCCTCGTTGAGGAAAAGGACAGGCTTGTTTGAGATCAAAAAGTACAAAGGTCCACATACATGTCTTGCCGGTACAGTATCACTATGTGTTCAATATTTTTGAATAATACTAATATTACATAATGTTGCATTATTTAACGTACTTCGTTGACAGGTGTTTCACAAGATCATCCAAAGATGGATTCAGAGATGTTGGCTGAATTAATAATACCGACGGTGAAGGCCGATCCCAAGACTACAGTGTCGGCCTTAATTGGCAATATTCGTAGCCAATTGAGGTACACGCCCTCTTACCGAAAGACTTGGATAGCCAAGCAGAAGGCGTTGGAAAAGTTGCATGGTCGGTGGGACGCTTCATATAATGAAGTGTGGCAGTGGTGTCAGTCTTTGGAGAGATATATCGCAAAGCATAACGGACTTGAAAGCGGAACGGCGTACTACAACGATCGATTGCTCCGTGGATGCGCAGTGTTCAAGCGTCTTTTCTGGACATTTAAGCAATGCCGAGACACATTTATATACTGCAAGCCATTGGTACAAATTGACGGTACCTTTATGTATGGTAGATATACGCATCGGCTATTGCTAACTGTGGCACAGGACGGCAGTGGGAGAATCTTTTCGATTGCGTTCGCAATAACACCGGGGGAGTCAGCTGATGACTGGGATTTTTTCCTATCTAGGTTAAGGAGGCATGTCTGCCCCCAACCTGATATATGCGTTATATCGGATCGGTGCCCTGAAATACTAGCCGCAATAGAGCGACAAGAAAGCTTGTGGCATCGCACACACCATCGATATTGCCTAAGGCATGTGGCGTCCAACTACCACGGGCATCATCGATCTACAAGTCAATGACGGCTAGTGACTAATATGGGTATGTAGTATCTAATAATATAAATTCGTTTGTAATATTCAATTTATTCTTAATTGAAGAGTGGTATGTAATATTCACTATCAACTTATATTGGCAGGGTACGAGATCAATAAGGACCAGTTTCACGAGATGTTGGCGAGTTTGCACTCAGTTAACGAAGAAGGCGCAAACTACCTATGCAATATTCCTTTCGAACAGTGGACACAAGCATACGACGGCGGCCTACGATATGGTCATATGACCTCAAACCTGGCCGAATGCATAAATTCTGTTCTAAAAGGAACGCGTCATTTGCCGATAACATCGGTTGTGCGAGAGACATATTTTCGTTTAGCGGTACTATTTTTGAAGCGAGCAGGGAGTTATAAAGGCCAAGTGCAGGGAGGACATGTATGGTGCGCGAAGGTATTGCGAGAAATTAACAAGGCGAAGACACGAGCCAACACCATGCACACAGTGTGTCACGACCGCGACAACCTATGGTTTCGTGTGACGGAGTTTGACAGACCAAACCAAGGTATTGTTGGCGGGCAATATCGTGTACACTTGAGAAATATGACCTGCGACTGTGGGATATTTGATGCACTTCGTTACCCATGCGCTCATGTACTTGCGACTTGTCAGAATCTCCGTTTTGATCCCATGAGCTATGTCGACGAAGTGTATAAAATAGAAAACATGTACAACTTGTGGAGACACGTATTTCCACCAATCCCAAATGAACGTAAGTAGTCGTCTGTATCGCTTGCACTGTATAAGCTGTTGTCGGATAGACAACAGAGGCGCAAACCAAAAGGTCGACCTTGCTCGACTAGAATACGCAACAATATGGATATCCAAAAAACGGCCAACCAACGTAGGTTATGCGGATGGTGTAGGAACCCGTGCCATACATCTCGCTTCGTGTCCAAATCGGAATAGTTGTGGTCTTCTTAGCTTTTTGTCTCTTGGTGGCTATGTAAATTCTATTTATTTCTTGATGAAAACGGTGAACTTTTGTAGAAGGACTAATTTGCAAAAAAATAAAAATTAAATTACAATAAAAAAACAAATCTTGGACTTTTATTTTTATTAAAGATATTAAAATTAAATTACAATAAAAAAACAAATTTTATTTAATTAAAGATATTAAAATTAAATTACAAAAAAAAAACAACTTTTATTTTGTTAAAGATATTAAAACTAAATTAAAAAAATAAAAATAAAAACAACTTTTATTTTATTAAAGATATTAAAACTAAATTACAAAAAAAAATAAAAACAACTTTTATTTTTATTAAAGATATTAAAATTAAATTACAATAAAAAAATAAACAACTTCTATTTTATTAAAGATATTAAAATTAAATTACAAACAAAAATAAAAAACAACTTTTATTTTATTAAAGATATTAAAATTAAATTACAATAAAAAAATAAACAAAGGCGGTCGGAATTAATGTTGGTGCCGGTCGGAATCAGTGCCACATGGGGGGTGGTGTGATTCTGTACTGGATTCCTCCTTCTTCTAGCTTCCGGCGGGGTCGTGGAACCTCGGCGGGGATTCAGTTCCTCCTCGGATGGGTCTAGTTGTGGGTGTTGGGATGATGACCCACCTTGATAAAATAACGACTGCGGAGGTGTTTGCATAAACCATGGCGGGGGTGTCTGAATCCCATAAAGCGAATGAGACTGGTAAAAAGAAGAGCTCCCCGACGGCGCCTTGTGTGATCCCTCATGCGACGGCGGCCTCAAGATCGGCTGGCCAATCGGAGTAGTCGGGAACGGACTCGAACCGGGCCATGCATTCCAACCTGCATTGGGACTGGGAAAAGGAAACATATATGGGTTAGGATACATATAAGGGCTAGGGTACGCACCTGGTATAAAGGCCAAAGGCTGTGATGTCGGTGTCGTCGATTGAAGTGTTGGGCCCGGTGACTGTGTGGGTGCTGCTGATGGGCCCGGTGACTGTGTCGGCCCTGTTGATGGTCCCGTCTCATCACCCATTCTCATTGGATTTAAAGGGCCCCATCGTTCCCTTTGTTCACGAAGTTGCCGTCGCCTCTCCTCTTCCGACAATAAATACGGCTTGTCATGGATCCTAAACCATGGCATGTATTCCGACACGCACACTAACTCAGGAACGACGATCGGTTCCCGAATAGGTATATAATCATACCGGTTCTCCCACATTTCGATATATGCTGACCAAAATCTTGGCCAATCCGTGTGCAACTGTCGTAAGTCGACTTTGTGCTTATCATCGAGCACCTCAGGTGGCACGGGAATCGGTTGTCGGAATCCAAATTGTCGCAGAACCCGATCTGACTGGTGCATCTCCACGGTGGCATAGTTGATCAATGGGACCTTCACATGCCAAATGTTCGGATTTAGCAAGAACTCCTCCGGAATTACTGCCCGAATTGCCGAATCCTCGTACGGTGTCCATTGAAACTCTATTAACATTACCAAAATATTAGTTATATACATAATACTAAATACTAAATATGAAATACTAAATTATAAATACGAAATTCGAAACGACAACTTTATTACGAAAATATATTTTATTTAATACTTACTTGTGATTCCGACCGTTGCTCTAATAGAAGCCGTATATCTTCAAGCTTGGTAGGTATTCCAACATAACTCGTCGAATGGTTCCACCTAATTAAATAAATTTTTAGCATACAATTATACTTTAAATCTACGTAATAATTATAAAATATAATATTAAATTTACCTCGATATGAGTGGGAATATATATGGATGGTCGACTCGATGACGTAAAAATGGAAATCGAAACCGTGCCCATGACTGCAGTAGTGATAGGCAACCTCCGATTTTCATTTTACTCGCCCGCACATCTCCCGATACAATTTTGATAGCACGACAGACCCCCAACTCAATTCACCGGCTGCTCTAAAATCAACGAGTTTCAAAGCAGACCATCTCGTGTGTACTGAGGTTTCGTGGATGTGTCCCAAGCATCGAGATAGCCTCCAATCATCTCAAGAATGTATGCCCGAGCATACCGTATTCTTTCTATTTCAGTCGAACCATTATTCGACTCCGAAAATGTGTCTCGTAACCAGCCCATCTCGATCCGACCACCGTAAATGTTATCCGGAATAGCACCCAAAAGCTCGTAGCATACGGCGACCTAATCGCCAGAAGTTGCGGACCCGGTGACTACGTACCCATCCACCGGCAATCTTAATTGCAAATGCACGTCTTCCAAAGTGATAGTACACTCTCCGCATGGAAGATGAAAAGTATGCGTCTCGGGTCTCCACCTCTCTATCAACGCACTGATTAACTTCGGCTCCAACTTGCACCCTCGGCCTATCGTGGCCACGTGCCAAAAACACGCCCCGCAGTAATTTTCGATCAACGGCGATGGCGGACGGGCATATTGCGAATATAGCATTGCAAAGACTCGATCTACTGATTGTTTAAAAATTATAAAATAAATTTTAATTAAAATTGCATAAACCTAAAAAATATTAAATAGTATTGAAAAATTAAAATTAAAACTTACCATTTGCATTTGATCGACGGAGATGTGTTTATCGTCGAGACGAATTAATTCCCCGGTCATTGGTAATACGATCGAATATTTTAAAATTTATCAAAAAAATATATTTTAAAAAATTTAAAAAAGAGATTTTTTGTAAATATTAAAGGACTATTGTGAAATTTGAGAGGAAGTTTCAAGGAATTTAAGAGAAATTTGGGAAGAATTTGAGAGAAAGTTGAGAGAAAAATGAATAAGGACTTTGTTGTGAAAAAAATAAAAGGGTGGGGGTTTTTATAAGTTTTTTTTTCTGACCGTTGGAGGCCCAACGGTCAAAAAAAAAATTTGACCTTTGGAGGCCCAACGGTCAAAAAAAAATTTGACCGCTGCAGCAGGAAAGCGTGCCCTTGAGGAAGCGCTTTGTGCCAAATCAGCAAAGCGCGTCCTCGTCAGCGCATTTTGTGCTGATGTGGCACATAGCACTTCCTCAAGGGCGCGCTTTCCTGCTGAATCCCCCCAAAACGCGCTGACGTGGACGCGTTTTGGGGGGAAATGACCCTGTTCCGTAAATAATGTAAATTTCGGCCCATTTCCGTAATTTTTTTATTTTGGTATATTTTGGTAAATTACCCAACTTAGCAGTGTAATTACTAAAAGTATCTTAACTTTACAAAATAACAAATACTAATAATATTTTTATGTTTTTATATATTTTTAATAACTTTTTTTAATAAATATATGTTAGATGTGTCATAATTTAGTAATTAATAATGCTGTTTTGAATTAAAATTATTTAATATTTTTATATAAATATATGGAATAAATGAGAATTTAAATAAATTAACCCATATCATATTTAGAAAGTATGAAATCAGAGTGACGTGGTTTTAGCCTTTCCCTTTTGCAGCATCCACTAATTTGAAACTTACTTTGAAAGTCATATTTTGACCTGGACATTTTCGAGATGCCCTTAATAACCAACGAATGGCAAGTGTTTTTTCTTGTGTGGATCCTATTTCAATAGGAACTTGATGAGTTGATTCGCCTACATGTCTTGCTTTTATTGCTATAACGGGAATTACTCCACGTATTGCTTGACATAAAACAGATAGTGGATTTGTTTCTATCTTTTGCTGAATCTTTTTCAAGGCTCGATAGATAATTTGATAAGCCAATGATTTTTTTTTCCGTGTTTTAGAATACGGTTAACCAACATGTTAACTAATCGATTACGATAAATTAGAACGAATTTTATAGTTTTTTCTTCTGCAGTACCTCGGCGTGACATGAGCATGAAAGGGGTTCAAGAATCCATTTTCTTTTTATAATGACTAAAATCATTTATTTTGGCTTTTTGACCCAGTTCATGGAAAGGAGTGTACAGGGACGTACCGTCATCTGTATCTCTTTTTCAATAGTTTAATGGCACATCAGTATTTTTATTCTGAAAAAGATAAAATCCAAATGAAAATCCTAAAATTTAAGATGAAATTATTGATGTGATATTAAACTATTGGAAAGAGATAATATCTCTAATTCATAATCTAACATATCAACATTAGAATTTATTATTTTTTAACTTTCAAGCGCCCTTGTTTTGATTGCAATTGTTAATTACAAGTTACAAAGGTGAAATCTACAACCACATAAATGAATCTAAGAGAAAATACTACTACTTGCCCTCTCCTACAATACATTACAATAAATTTCCATAGGAAGAAAAAACACTACATAAGATTTAGAAACCTATGCTAAAACATCTAGGAGACTGATTATCGTCTCCTGATTGCATTAAACATGTTGGAGATGCTTAATTGCTGTGCAATTGATCTTATATATTATTCATGTACATATACCTTGTAGCAGCCAGTGCTGCCGCCGCCTTTTTGCAGCGCCGCGGCTGATTGATTTCCATTGGATAACAGCTCGTACCTTCAACCACCTGCTTTTGGAACACACATCTCTTGTCTCTCCGATGCTTAGGTCATGTACATTGAAGCTCGGGCAAGAAGACAAGAAGCTTATAGATGATGTTTCATAGTCTGGTGTGAAAATAAATCCACTGCCTTGTGCACATGCTGGAGTAGCTGATGTTAAGCTTAGCATTTGAGCCTGACTGTTGTCCTGATTTGTACTGAAACCGTTGTCCGCGAAAAGTGAAAAACTGTTGTCTGCATTGTAAGGGAAGATCCCTTCCATTCTAAAACTACTGTTTCTTAGCATTGGATTAAGTGGTTCAGTTCCCTGTAAGGGATTGGGATTTTCCACTTCATAGGAAAATGATGTTGAGGATTGGTTGAATCCTAGTTGCATGTCTGGTCTTGTACCTGAGAAATCAGGTTGCTGCAGAAGTAAATTAGAGGTGCCTACTGGTTCAGGCAGCAGATCGGTAAAGGGCATCGAAGGGCCCGTAATTGCTTGCCGATCAACTGGGATCAGGTTCCAAACATTCTTGTAAGCTTGTCTCTTTGCATCTTCCACTAAAAGCTGCAAAATGAATCAGACAAATCATTCAATCTTATGTCTTAACATAAACAAATCTCATGGATATCATATATATGACATATTAAGTACAAACCTTCTGAGATAAGGTTAAATTTTCCACAGGCAGGTAATTCTGGCCATCAAATGTTACTTCAACAACCTTGTAAATAGAGTTTAATAGGAGTCCAACTCTTTGTGCAGTTCCATGGTAGGTATACCATTCATCACCATCAGGAACACATGATAAAGCATGTTCTATGATTGTATCCCATACCCTGTTTGAGATCCCACCACCTAGTATCTGCAGTTATGTCACAATTCAGACAGGGTCAGCAGATGAAACAACAACAACAAAAAAAAGATCAAATGTTGTGATTGACATGAAATTGTTTTCATTTATTACATTGCGTAGTGCGATTGGATCGGTAACATGCAACCGTAAGAAGTCCTTCACGGTATGAATGTTTTTATATGCCAAACGTTTGTGGAAGGCGCCGTCTTTTGCTATTCTTTCGAGACGCCATACTTCGTCATGAAGGAGCGGTGGGTAGTGCTTCTTGTACACTGCATACAAATAAAGTTTATGTGTTAATCGAATAGAATTATACAGAGAATATATAGGATTGAAGTTGAAAACAGAGTATTCAAACTTTACATTCTCCCCGATGATCCTTCACCATGAATGCATCACTTGTAGCTTCCCTGATTGTCACTTCACCAGCACTCCTTTGCAAAGTTCTAGCTCCCAACCGGAACTTTCGACATCTTATCCAGCTCGAATTGTCGGTTAAAATCACATTGTCAACAGTACCTACACCATCTACCAACGTAATGTTGAGATCTCCAGTTACCAACGGCCTTCTACCTTCTCGTTCACGAAGAACACTGGCATTGAATTCGTTTTCGGTCCAATCTTGTCGTTCATCAGTGCCAAACTCACCGTTAAGGACGACAATCTCGACCTTAATAGAAGACAGCGAGCCAGACGAGACCATTGCCTGGCTAGTTGCATCAACTAGGATAATCCTAATGGGATTACCATTCTCAGCCTCAACCTTGCTGCCTGTAAATATAGTCGAAGGCGGTTTATCGACGAAACGTAACTGCAGCCTTCGTCCTCTTGATGCCTCGATCCGATTAAGCGAAGGCCTAAAAAAGAATCAAACAAAAAACCAACTTAGACTTTTGTAATCTATAACATAAAAAATTGCAAAAGAAGCAAAATAGCTAACCTTGAAGATGGATGAATGGAGGACCTAATTGCAGCTTCCACTGCCTCGTGAACCTACGTTCAACAATGATCAAAGGTACAAAGCATAAATATACATATTTCCAGCTTAATAAATTCAATTCATTGACACATAAGATCATGTATGTGATCTTACCCATATTCTAAGCATTGGTTCAAGGTTGAGCACAATTTTATTAAAGGAAAGCCCTCCAACAGCCATTATGTTTCTAATACTGCAAAAAAACAACAAATTAAAGAAAACCCAATTCGAAAACATGTAAATTATTAACTTATAAAAAGAAAAAAAAGGGCCAACTCACTTCTTAAGGTTAGTTCTTCTTTTTGGTTCAGGGACCATAACTTCATTCCTTTCATCATCACCATGATCAGGAGCAGGCCTCTTAGTAGGCAACATCATGAAAACGGAAACAAAATATAAAAAGAAAAAGAAGCAGAAAACACTGTGAGCAAACAAGCCCTTAAACCCAGTTGTATCCAGCTGGTTCTAATAAATAAGCAGAGAGCAAATGTTGCTTTCGTTGACTTGAAAACTCAAGTCACTCACTGAAGGTACCTGGAAACTCTTCAAAGCCACTTGTATAAAAACACGTAAATGTCATTACAGTCAAGGAAATATTGTATTTAAAAGATAAGAAAGGAGAAAAGGTGAAAAACCCTAAAACAAGAAAACAACATTATTTTATGCTAATTTTGGTGAGTATATACTTTAAAAAGGATCAACCTCAGACTTAAATTGTACACATCACTGAACCAGACTTTAACTGTATTAAAAAAAAAAAACTGCTAATAAAATCATTGGGACCATTAACGATTAACGATTAACGAAAGTGGAACAACAAACAACGCGCTATCATCATTGAAATTTGAAAAGTACATCAAGAAAAACGATAAAATGTACTATGAAAACGAGTCATTCTTTGAATATTATTCGATTTTAAATGTAATATTAGAAGATTATGAAAAAGAAAATGTTGGATTGTAGTTGTTTTTATGACAAGAGAAATATGAAAAAAAACACGGTTGGATTGCATTAAATTAAAACGCGTGGATGAAAAGAACTCAAAAAGCATATGCATTGTGTTGGTTTTTTTCCACAAATACCGCGTTGGGTCTAGCTTTGACTGTTGAGAATCGCGCGACATGTATTGAAAATGGCATTCCGTTTTTAGCCTAACGTAATTTTGTAGAAAAATAAAATGCTTATGCTTATGTTAGTTTATTATTTTATATATTACACCTTAAAATTTTAATTAATGTATCACTTATTGTTATTTGTGTCAAAATTAAAAATTAAAAATTCAAAAAATATAAAGACTTAAAATGATCCAGTCGGAGAATATGGATTGAATCTACGATTGTGCGCATGGTACATGACTAGTAATTATTGAATCTAACTAAATGGATTTAACTGTTATTGTTTGGGTCGGGATTAAATTTTTAAAATTTCAAAAGTACAGGGACAATAATTGACTAATTCAAAAATATAGAACTAAAAATGACCAAATTATATAATGACTAATAGCATAATTTAACCGATACATATGAGTTGATATATATTGATACAATTTTTTTAAAGTGGAAGACATTAATGCATCTCCTCTAAATTACAATAACAGTAACAATACCAATCGAGTTAAAATTTAATCGACTATACGAATTTATAATTGATTTGGTGAAAGTATGTATATACACAAACAATCATTAAAAGGTTTTATTAAACTATATATTAATGGGTGAGTATTTGATATACTGACAGTGCATTTTTTAACTCCACATATAGAATTATAAATTTGTAATGTGTCTTATTTTTTAAAATTTTAATTTACTTTATATACGTTTCCCATCAATTCAATCTTACTTTAACAACATAACAAATAACATACCCGTTCTTGATATTTTTGGGACCCTAGGCGAAACAATAAATTGGGACCCCTTTTAACAAAATTATAAAATGTAATATAATAAAATAAAACATATACTAGTAATTTCATTAAAACAATATGTTTTATTACATTAAGCGAATAAGATATTTTCTAACAAAATTTAAAAAAAAAACCTATTTCATTCAACCTACTCTTATGTTATCAACTACTAAAACACAAAAAGTCATAAAAAAAAAAGAGTTTTATGAGCATTCCGAAATGCAAAATCATTAATGATAACATCAATGTTTTCTAAAAAATCCTTCTCGATTGATACATTTTTCAAACCATTCAACCATTCTCGATTGATAAAAAATGGGCTCTTTTTTTTTTCTGCTTGCAATAAAGCGTTGATCAGAAGACGTAAAAGGTTGAAGATTTTTTTTCTATGTTAAAAGCGGACGAAAATTTGTTTTTTAGCTCCTTCCAACCCTGAATCCTAGACGATCACACTCCTAAACTACTCCAGGGTCAGACCTGATAAATAATAACTCTTAAAAGATGTTTCGATATTGATGTTAGGATATATTTCCTTTGCTTTTCAATTTTAATTAAATCAATGACTCTCAAGACTTGGAATTCTTGTTCTTGCGTTTTTTATTTTTTAACATGATTTGCCTTCATCGACCTTGGACTAGAATTTATTTTTAAAACAAAAGGCTGATTTATGATAAATATTGCGTGCGAATATTCTTCTTGGATTTTTTTGGGAACCTACTTGATTTACAAGATAAAATTATAATAAGAAAGAGGATGGTTAAATGTAAATTTTAATTTGTTAAATTTGATCCAATAGCATTCCATACATATAAAAAACTATTTTGTATAGCCTAAACCGCAAATGTTTAACCATCAATAATTACTACAGGACATTAATTTTTTAAATATATACGATTGAGTAGGAGTGGATTTTGTCGAGAGAAGTCTGCAAAGTACAATCTTTCAAGAGTTGATAGATTTCTCAATGGGTTAATATTTATCTTCATTAGAAGACATTGTTTTCCAACTCTGCGAACAACTTGAGTGTTTAAAAAGATGATGGGTTCATAGAGTAAAAGCGTTTCATTGGGTGCTTGAGAAGGCAAATCATGCGTATTGCACCAACTCTGCGAACAACTTGAGTGTTTAAAGAGGTGATGAGTTCATAGAGTAGAAGCGTTTCATTGGGTGCTTGAGAAGGCAAATCATGCGTATTG
Source organism: Gossypium sturtianum (assembly GCA_025698515.1). Taxonomy (NCBI): domain Eukaryota; kingdom Viridiplantae; phylum Streptophyta; class Magnoliopsida; order Malvales; family Malvaceae; genus Gossypium; species Gossypium sturtianum. Next base: position 5,511,806 of record CM046950.1, read on the forward strand.
CACAAGGGTGAATTAACGAGGCAAGTGGTGACCTTAGCCTTTAAAAATGATAAAAATACTTAAAATTACAACAATATTATAAATTAGTACAATAACAAAGTTGCACTTTGTCCCCTCCCTCAAATTTATGATTCAAAATTGGCCCTCTAAAATGATTTTTTAGCTTTTCCCTTAGCGTTGCGTATGGTTGAACTCGAACTCTACCCTATATCATTTTCACCCATAAGATCCCTATTCTTGAGTCCAATCATGTGTAATATGCATGGTTTGCCTTCTCAGGCACCCAACAAGGAGCTTCTACTAAATCAATTTGTTGCCTCTTCAAGCACTCCGACTCCCAATAAAGTTGAGGGACAAAACTTCTCACTGGGAACAATATTGACTTGTTGAGGAGTTTATTGGCTCGCGATAGATAACACTTCATAAACTTCTTTTGACAGAGTTTGTCTCCCTTAAAGGTGTTCATGAGCCAAATTTGAGTTTAACTTTTTTAACCCTAAACAAAATTGAGTTAGATTAACCTGTTATATAAAATATATTCTAATTAACTTTAAATAAAAATAATATTATTTTGAACTTTAAAACAGATCATTTAAATAGATTAAACTTAAACTTGAATTTTTTTAAAATCAAACCTGATTCGACTGAATTCATGAACCCTTCTAATCTAATCTGTTTGCTCAACAAATACTAATTAATATTAAAATTTTATTAAACATAGAATAACAAAATAGATGAACATTATAATTATAAAACCTACAAAACCTTGGTCGTGATTCCCCAAGTAAAAGTACGTTATCAACCAAATCTACAAAATAGCTATGAAATGGTAATTCCAAGGGTTATATATATATATATGATATGTGTGGGTTATTATGTTTTTCCGAGAAAATCATAAAAACAAAATAAGATAAATAAAATCGATCCTTCATTCCCAAGTCTCAAAACTATTTGAGTCTAAAATAATTAAATACTCCCCACTTGTTTCACCATGTCACCTTCACTGTCGGCCGAAATGTCTTTTTTATTCTAAAAAAAATAACAAGAAAAATGGTGGCTGCTGATGTTTTTGAATTATTGATATTTTCAACTACTCTTTTATTGGGAACGAAATTAGGAGCTGAAAATTAAATTACAATTTTTATGACAATAAAAATATTATTTTATTATTTTAATAATTTATATTTTAGTAATTTTTTAAAAATTAAATTAAATTTTTATAATTTTTAACAGGATTAAAGTATAATTTTAATTTTTACTAATTTAAAATTTTAAAAATTTTAAAAAAACTTAAATAATTTTTTTTATTTTAAAGAGTCGAGTCCTGTCAACCCCTAACTACGCTCTTATTTGTTATAATTTTATTTTTCCTATACAGAATAATAATTCAAGATTTAAATTGCAACGTAAATTTTTTTTCTTTTTATCACGATACTACGAGTTTTGGCAACATCCTGGCATTTACGGTCTCATCTTCCTCCTCCCTACCAACAACTTTCAAAGAAATCACTGGCACTGAAAATTCCAGGAACATATGTCTGATCAATTTAATTTACACACATATATATATACTAGTTTAAGGTTTTTTATATAAATAATACGAAAAATTAATTATAAAAATGGAGTTAGTTGCAGATTTTTTACAAGAATAATATGTTTTAAATAATAAAATTCAATTACTTATACTGTCAGGCGACACCAACCTCAACAGTACACCCATTATAAGCAAATCATTTTAGCTGAATTTTTTTTCATGTAGTGTCGCCAATTAGGGTGGCGACATCAAAAGTTTTAACCGTATTAATTGTATAAACATAAAATATTGAAGAAATACTGAACAAATACGAAAATTGAAAATACTAGTGTCGCCTAACACATTTTGTATAGGCTCAACGTTTGCTAATTCAACGAATAACTCAATTAGTTCAACGTTACCGGGTGAGCAATACAGTGCGGTTATAGTCTCCATATCATATCCTCTGCAAGTTGCATCTCCCTATATTTGCACGGATTTAATGGGATTGGAAATTTGTAGAATAGTCTGGACATCATCCTCTCACAACGTCGAGCGATTTTCACACCAATCTTTTGTTTGATTTCATCAAGCTTTACACTATTGTTAAACATCATTCCTATTTGATGGCAAGATTCAAGTATACAACCAACTTCCATATGACAAATTACCCTATCAAAATGGACGTATACGAAGAATTGATTATTCACCTTCTATACTAAATATGTAAAATATATTTAAAAAAAAACATATTAGTTGGTATTAAAACAATTCATACCACATCAAAGAAATAAAAAAAAACTTTGTATCAAACAATATAATTTTCATGTCATACTAAAAAATATAAACCCTATATAGTCATATAATTATACATATGAAATAATATAAAAATAATAATTGTAAACTAACGTTATCAACTCAAACTTGATTTTTGAAATGAAAAACAAATATTATTAATATTTAATCTTGATTTTTAATAGTTATAGGGACCGAGTTTGAGACTTTTTCCATTGTTTAAAACTTAAAGTTTCTCATGTTTAACTTTAAAAACTCTCTTCTTCTTTTTTTCTCTTCTTGGTTTGTCTCGGAATTGAAAATCAACCAAAGATTTATTTTTTGGTTGGAAGTGGGGTTTAAAAGGCTAGTTCGGTGTCGTCTTCCTAGTTAGCAACATCATTCAATTTTTTCTACTTGTTACCGAGGCAAGCGTTGGCAAAAAGTGGTGTTGCCACCCTATACTGCAACACCGATAATTTATACGGTAAATATATAATCAGAAAAAAGAGAAAATGACAGGGTATTAAAAACTTTAGTGTCACCACCCTAATTGGCGACACCACTTCAAAAATAAATTTTCTTTTCAGCTAGAATGATTTGCTCATGATGGGTGTAGTATTGGGGTCGGTGTTGCCTGACAATAAGGCATGGTTGAATTTTACTAGTCAAAACATACCATTCTCGTAAATCATTTGTAATATATCCCATTTTCGTAATTATTATTTTTGTATTATTTATTTCAAAACCCTAGTTTTAATGACATAAAAACAAATCATAACATAGCAAATTGTTGGATAAAAATAATATGAAAAATTACTTTAATATTTTTCATAGAAATATGATTAACATCTTCTTGTTATATTTATTTAAAATTGAAATTTTATATTATTATTTAAATTTAAAAATAAATATATAATATTTCTATTTTTTTTATTATTATTTTCATTTGCATGTGAATTGTTTTAAAAAAAAATAGTATATTATGCCTCCTTTGTGTGTCTCTAACGAGTGAACTACATACTATACATATGTCCTCACTGAGCGCATTTTAGGCATCGATCAACACCACGGTAAACTTTACTATATCATTTTCATTGGATACGCGTAACGTCTCAAATTCATTGTTTACCCAATTATTTTAAGATGTCATATCCTTAACTTAAGATGTCACATCACCGTCACTGTAAGGAGACAATGAATAACTCTGTTACCAGCAAGCTCAAAACACGTGGACTTCTTTGTCCCCTACATATATATATATATACCCGATCACAATACTTGATGGAGAGTGGACCAAAACACTTAGAACCTAGACCTTTTGCCAACTTGAACTAGTGATCCTCTCAAATCTTTCCTCATTCACCAGGGACAGTGGCTCTCCACCTCAATTTAGGGTGAATCGTCTCCACCACAACCTTCTTCTCCTCCTTGTTGATTTTACTTGCCAACAATTTGGTGAGGTGAATATGGACAATAATGGCCAATCCAGGTTCCAATGTTTCCCCAGCTAACGAGCGTAACCCTCGTGATGATCAGCAAAAACCCCAGAGAGATGTAGTTGGACAAACCCAAACAAATACAACACAAGAATGTCTGTATGCACAACCTAATCCCCACCAACAAACACAATATAACCCTTAAAAGAAAACACATCATAACCCTAATCAACAATCCTACCAATACCCCCACCATGGTATTGCAATTATTACCCCCCGGGCATTCTAATGCCCCTCCAACCGATCAAAACTCCCAGAACCCCTAGTTAGGATCCCAACAGTTTACTGAGATGTAGGAGAAAATAAAAGCTCTAGAAGAACAACTGTCCACTCAATAGAAGAGATTCGAAGAATAACAAAAATTTATCTAGGAATAGTCAGAGAGGCAAAGACAGATCGATATAAGGAATGAGAAGAATGAAAAGATAATTGAAAAGTTAAGAACAACTAGGGAAGCCCAGAGGCAGAACCCCTAGGAGCGAGAAGATGAAAAAGCTTCTTCCACTCACAAGCAACAACTCAGTAATAGGAGTATGACCGATCCTGAAGATGGTAGTAACAGTCGAAGTTGGAGAATGAATGGGAATATATTTGAGGAAAAGTCCAATAGTTAAAGAAGGGAATGCAAGATTACGGGAAATTAGTGTCATCGGGGTTACCCATAAGACATACTAATGAGCCCTTGGTTGTTGAGAAATTACACCATCATGTTTCCCCCAACATTCAAGTTTCCCAAGATGCTTTATGATGGACGTGGGGATCCCAAGACCATTTGGCGCACATATTAATCATATGAATGTTTTGGGCGCTACAAACAAAGTAAAATGCAGAGCATTTTCCCTGACTTTAAAGGATTTTTTACTTGGCACTTTGGCATCATTCTATCTCCAATCATATGAGTAGATTTTTAACAAATAAAACTCTCTAGCAGTCACCAGCATATTTAATATCCATTAGATAGCTAGAAGATGAATCTTTGAGAGACTTCATGAAAAGGTTTAATGCTACAAATCAAGCTTGAAGTAAGTAATGTTCTCCTTTTTTTTTTTTTACTTTTGTCATATGTAAAAAAAAAAAAATCAAAATGATTTATGATCTTTGGCATGATAAGTAAAATAAAGGGTAATGTGTAAAGATTATTGTCTCTAACTCTTTCTTTTATAGAGTTAAAGATTGATATGCTATCTTATGCATTATTTCTTCACCATATTTTAGTACGTGAGTTAGCAATTAATTAATTTCAATTACTAATTTTTAACAACTCACATGACTTGTTTTATAATAAAAGGAGAAAATTTTTCGTTTATTTTGGAGATGTCTTATTTTTTTACAAGATTTTGTACTCAACTTTTTAATTTTAAGTTTAAATTATATTGACTATTCCTTTTTTTATGTTTAACTATTGTAATACATATGTAATAAAAAAGGGTTTTTTCCCTATTTTATTACATTAGTAATCAAATGAGTCACTAGTACTTTTCCCATAGATCATGCGATGATTGATTCTTTTTTATTAACATTGAAGAGAAAATACCCTATTTTAAGGTGAGGATGTAAAGCAAGATCCTATAGTCACTATTCCTTTTTTATATAATATTATTTTTGTACTGATATACTTGAAAATAATAGAAATTTAGATTTATCAACTATTGTTTAGTGCAGTGGTAAAACACGTTGTACTTTCAAGGTGAGACACAAGTTTGAACCTTGAAAGCAACATTATTGGGAGGGGTAGTTACAAATCCCAAACTCCGAAACAGACATTGAGAATACCAAAAAAATAATAATAATAATAGAGATTCAGATTTTTTTTTTTTAGAAAAAAAGTCTTCATAGAAAAATCTAGGTTAACTTTTGCTAGTAGTCCTGCTATTATATATAAGTTGTGGATTTAGTCTATATATTTTAATTTGATTATTTTCAACCTTTGTACTTTTTGAACTTTGAAGTTCTAGTATTGACCAAATGGTAGTCATTAAATTCATTAAGTTTTGTTATTTTCAAATTTTGATGTGGCAAACATATTTTCTCGTGTGTAATGTCATGTCAACTTGTTATTTCCACATATTAACCACGAAAAACCAGTTAGTAGATTTAATGACGGTCGTTTGCATCAAAATTAAAATTTTAAAATTTTAAAAATATAATGACTAAGAATGATCCAATTGGAGAACATAGATTAAATCTAAAACGTTATGCATAGTACATGACTAATAATAGAATTTAACCAAATAGATTTAGTTGCTACATTTTTGTCAAGACTAAAATTTCAAATTTCGAAAATTATAGAGACTAAAATTGATCAATTCAAAAAATGTAATTATTAAAATTGATCAAATTAAAGTATAGGGATTAAATCTACAATGTACACAGAGTAGAGGGACTAATAGCAGAATTTTACCAAAAATGCACGACCCAAGAATTGAAGAAAAAAAGAAGCCCTTTTCTGAAGGAAAAAAACAAACCATGAATTTTGTATGCAAAATTTTGGATGAAGGAATGTTTAAACTCAAAGAAAGCTCATACAAAGAAGCTAAGATAAAAGAGCAATTTTCATTTCATAATTATTTTAGCCCATTACTTTTCCCGTTTTGTTTTCCAAGAAGGCTTTCAGTACTAAAAATTTTATAATAAAAGAAATAGAAAAAGTTAAAATAATTAGGCATAATCATTAATTTAGCCCTTAATACTTATCTATTTTATCATTTTGGCTTTAACTTTTATTTTGGATCACATTGACCCTAAAATTTCAAATTTTAATCAAATTACATTTCTTTGAGACGAACAAGCTTACTAAATTGTTAAAATTTTAATGATGCTGATGTGATAGCTTGTGTAGTCTATGCGTACTTCATTGTAGGGGTGGACATTTTTTTTTAAACTTTTCTATTCAATAACTTTTGAAGGTTAAGATGAAAGTAATCGAAAAAAGGTTAAAGTGAAAAAAGAGAGTTAAATATATCATTATACCGAATACTTATAAAATGAACTCTTAAATTTTATTTTCCCAAAAGTATTAATAATTTTTACTATAAAATCCTAATTTCCCATTTGTATCAAATAATTCTTTAAAAAGTGAAATAATTCATGACTTCATTATTATTTTTTAAATATTGAACTTTTTTGCCTTTAAGATTTTTTTTATGAATCCTTTTCCATTTAAAAATTTAAAGAAGTTTGAAGGAAATACAAAATATGCTAAAATGAAGCCGTTTTCAATTTTTTTTCTCTTCAGCCAAACATCGAAGCTAAAATAAGAAAATAGGAGAGGTCAATCCCAAGACCAGTTTAAAGACTTGAAGGCATTTGTTTCGAGACATGGACCCTAAGGTCTTGAGCCATGTCCACATCGAAATAAAAATTCTAAAAATTTTAAAAAGAGGTTGGTCTCGAGATATGAAGTTCTTTGTCTCGAGACACAATGTTGAATTTCTACATATAGAGTTAGATTCGAATCCTAACTATGCCATAAACTTCGTACAACCTCTAAATGTATGGCTTGTGATTAATGTGCATTAATTGAATTGATTATGTGTGTATCTTATGAATGTATGAAATTAAATTACTTGAATGGCAAATTACATGTTATTCATGATTTATTTGGTCTGAGCTGCTCTGAAAACGTAATGTGATGTCGCACATTCAGATCCAAAGATCGGGCTGGGTGTGGGTCATAATAGACAAGGGGTTCTTATCTCAAGACCTGGAATAGGACAAAACTATTATAACTTCGATGTGCCCTTGTCTCGAGACAAAGGCCACCCTGTCTCGAGATTAAAGCTAAATTGTCTCGAGTCTTATATGGCTAGTCTCGAGACTAAGCTAAATCAATGCTCTAAATGGAAAATTTTGCTCTTGAGGTCTCGAGACATGTTCTTATTATTCCGAGACTCTATAGTAAAATAACCTAAAATGCACCTTTCAATGCTTTCAAACACCATTCAATCATAACATCCAATGTATCCATATCCAACAAAATAAACTGCACAATTAAACATATATAATCATGCATGGTTATCAACTAATCAAGAGTTGAAATTCATCTCCCAAAATATTATAGGTCAAGCTACCAAAACATGTCAAAAACATCAAAATAGACATTAAGTCACAAGACCAACCTTGGTACTTGCCATTTAACCAAAATAAGCACAACTTGACTTCTGAGCTAAGTTGCTGAGTTGGATGCTTACGAACTTACAATTTACTTTAACACTCGTTTGAAACCTATGCATGGAAACAAATAAAATCGTATGCTAAGTAATGCATACTCAGTGGTGCTAACATAATTCAAATTCAATTAAAATGTAATAATAATCTAATAAACGAGCCAAGTACATGATTATTCATATAATTAAGAACTATTTCATTAATATTATCCATATACATATATTTCAATAAATCAATAAACCTTCAAGGTATTCCATGATCATATATCACATAAAAACATCCGTATCAATGTAATGCTTGCTTTTACATATTGAAATTATGATGCAGCCCCAGGATATTTACATATTTTAAATCATACCAATATCATTTCTCATATTATCATTGTAATCATATTTCAATAATACTTAATCTTAGGATGAAATTTCACATTTTAATCACCAATACACACATAACATATTATTTCATATTTTAATCCTTATTAACATAATTAAACTCAAGGACAAATACTCAAATTAATCCACATCACACCAATATACACATCGAAGTGCTAATCGGACATAAATACATCGATCCCACCAACCACACCAAAATACACTCGTACCCTCAAGGAATTTGAACTGGCAATACGTTCTCGACCCTCGAGGAATTAGAGAAGTATTGCAATATATATATACGCATATACTATGGCATGTCAACTATACCCGTGACTATATCTGACAACGTTAATAGGACGTTTTTCCATTATTAATTATCATAGTACATAATCCCAATATAATCATAATCAAATGGATATATAGCAAGCTTTATTATATTTAGTTAACATATCAAATAGTGACATATTTACAAACTCGTTTATCATACCTTAATCATACCACATAATAAAGTATATATGTATCTCTCGATCGCGTACAACATTACCATCCTTTTTATTTCTAATCGGTTATTGAATTGTGCATGTATATATATAATCAAATTATGAAAGCACAAACTGGAATCGATCACTCATCGACGACTTTAGGTTTTACTTTAGTCTGCGACTTCTCGTCGTCGTCTTTAGCTATGTACAATAAATTTAATTATAAAGACGGTATTAATTTCATACAAACACATGAAAATATATCAATTAAAAATTTTATTTTATTCATTTTAGTTTTTATAAAGCCAAATGTTAGAAATGCTCATATCTTTCGGTATTCATTATCAAATTAAAAATTGATTTCATATTTCTTCACTAGGGACCTCTAGCTTTCAATCCACGACATAATATTTAAAAAAAAATTCAATTTATTCAATTTGATCCTTAATAATCAACAATAATTTTGAAGCTTTTAAGCTTAAATTAAGCTTATTCCTGCAATACCAATTACCTTACCCACATTTTAACACATTTTCAACTAAAATTCTCATGCTCTCTTACCAATCTATCATAAAATCAACCATGAAAATTTAGTAAACATCAATAATTCAACCATCAAGTAATTGAGCTATAATGATCTATCATCAATTGTTAAGAATTCACTAAATCCTTCCTTACCTCAAAAAATAGGCTTTGCAATAGAAGAAGATGAAAGGAAGTTTTCCTTCGCTTTTCTTCAAGTTTTTGGTGGTGATAGAGATGATGAAATGAAATCTTTTCATTAGGTTCATCTTTCTCCCACTATCTCTTATTTATCAATTTAATTAATCTTAATTAATTAATATTAAATTAATGATCAAAATCTCATAAAAAAACTACTTAGTGGAATTGAATGGTTGCGATCAGCACTAATTATAAATTAATTATGGTTAAATTACTCTCAAGTCCTTGGTATATTACACACCAAGGCTTGCTCAGTTTCCACTTTTAATTCTTTTTAATCTATTTTCCTTTTAATTAAGTCCATGTACTATAATTACTAATCGGCCTAATTTTTAAAATTTACCTAATAATTCAATTCCCACAATCTCGTATTTGACACGTAATTATTTGATTCTAATTCTAGTTGATTCAATTAAATAAGTTTCGGTTTTAAAATTGAATTTTCAATACCACTGAAAATCGGGTTGTTACATGGCTTGTCTCGAGATATGGAGATCCGTGTCTCAAGACATAATGTTAAAACTTGAAAACTGAATTTGGATTCGAGTCCTAACTTTCAAATTGGCTTAGCATAATCCCACAACTTGATGAATTAAATTATTAGACACTATGAAAGTAGGTATGTGATTATAATGGATGATTAAATTGATATGAATGATTATCATACACTAAATGATGTGTGTTTAAGTATTTAAGTTAGTCTAAGTTGCTTCGGCAACATAATGTGACATCACACATTCGGATCTGGCAACTGGATTGGACGTGGGGTGTTACAAATACAACATAATAATGAACAAGGTAAACATGAACTCTTGGCATCTAATAATGCAACATTCCAATCCAATTCAATCCAATCCAATATCCATGATTTAATGGATTAGATAGGGGTGATCCAATCTGATCTGATTCGATCCAATCCAATCCTTAAAGTGATATAATCTTTATTGATGGGCTAGATCCACATCATCATCATAGCCCGTAAGTACGGTTCATTAAATTGCCAACAACATAAATATGGAAATTGCCTCAACCTACTACAGTGGTCCAAGCAATGGGCACTCCCTCGTGCACTCAATTACCCTTTCCATTATTTTTCAACATATTTTTTAAAATAAAATCATTTATATTTATATTTAAACCCTTCAATATTTTTAATAAAGCTATGATTATCAAGTTCGTGTATATGTTTAATGCACAATCAATCAAATAATAAGATGACACATCATCACTAGTGTATTATGGTACACATCACTAGTATATTATGTTATATAATAAAATATTTGTTAAAAGTTACATAAATTATGTATTCATTAATGGAGATACTTATGTATCAAGTTAGATATAGTATGATATTAATATTATGCATAAATATTAATAATTTCTGGGTTAAGGTGAAAGCAGCCTTACACTTCGTAAATGTGACAATATCAGTTAAAACATTGAGAAACACACTTGTTAGAAAGACTTTACATTAAATGCTTCCGATCAAATGGTAATTATCCTCAAATCTAATTTGAGTTAAACATACCCTATTTTTAAAAATAAAAAATAAAACACATATGCATAACTCTGACTTGAATCAATAATTTAAATTTAATAAAAAAAATAAATATGAACATTACACACTATATTTGCTTTTTGTCATTTATTCATCTATACAAATGAAAAACATGTTAAAATATAAAACGTTCGGTCAAACTTTCGGACCTCTCAAGTAGTAAAAAGTACTACAACCCTAAAAAAATATAATGCACATTAAAGGAAGAGTGCAAAATGAAAATTAAAAAAAAAAGAAACCTTATATTTTATCTGTAATTTTTTTTTTTTGCCCTTACTTTTCGTTTGCATGTGATCATTATTGTGTCTTCCATTAAAAACCATGCACAAGCTTACGATATTTCTTCTTGATCCATTTTTTCCCTTTCTTCAATGAATCCTTGATCTTCCCTTCAAGGACATACATCTTATACTTGGTAAGTCTCATCTTTCTTTTCATCTTCGGTTCATTGAACCACGACGTGATTGACGACGATGACGACCGCGTCTTTTTCTTTTTGTCGATCGGGTTTTGATTGAACAGAGAAGGACCATAGGATGGGTGAGTTCGACCGACGTAAACTTTGTTTACATATTTGAACATGTTGGCATCAATGATTTCGAAGTTCCGGCCGCCACTTCCACCGTTTGTCGTATGGTGGGAAGAGTGCCGGAAATCTTCCATATCTTCTGATGCCTTAATTCCCTTCCTTCGGACCTCCTCTCTTTTCTTCTTCTTTTTTTCTTTTGAGGCTTTTAGCTTAGGGAAAGGGAAAGGGGAAGAGAAAATGAATGGAAGACCTTTGATTACGGTAAGAACAGATAAATGAAAGGTTATATTTTTACTATTTAGGGTTTGGTTTTATTTGACGGTCCAAATTAATTTTGATATCCAAAATGATACTTATAATTGGTGAATACATAACTGGCTCAAATTTCAAAACCTAATGAAAACAGTTTAGAGTTGACTGTTGAGATGTTTATGATTTTTTTCCCTCTCATACATTCCATAATTATTATATTGGATTTCGATTAAATTTAAAGTTAAATAAAATTACGGGTAATATGTTAGAACTGTAAAAAAATGATATAATTCTTTATCTATTAGTATTTGTCATTTCAAATTATAAAAAAAAAATTAGAAGCAAAAGCGTTTTTGAATTTATTGATATGTTGAAATTTTTGAGTCTTGGTGATTTTAATCTTCCAAATACACATACAACTTTTTAGAAAATGTGACTCTCTTATGTTAGAAAAGTTACGTGTAATTTGGCACCATAGCCTTAATACATAACTTTTACACATTAACTTTAATTTCTAATTAGCTCATCATTAATAAAAAATAGTTACTTGAGTATCAACATGTATTTAGTTCATACTTTATTTAATAATTGAAGCTTGATTAAACTTAAAAGTACTCAGGGGCGACGTTAGAATCTTGTTTAGGGGGTCAAAATTGAATAATAATTTATTGAGAGATCAAGGTATAATTTTACCATTATGTTTATTTGTAATTTTATAATTTTAAAAGGGTTAAGAGACAAATTTACCATGTTGGGGAGCTAAGGTAATTGTCTACCCTTTATGTCACTTTTAATTTGGACTAATTTTTTATTGTAGAAATGCAATTATTATTATTTAATTATGAGACGTCTATATGATCTACCATAACAAATTTCTTTCAGTACAGTTTTCTTAAACCATGAGACTCAAACTTGAGATCACCTTATTTAAAAGATACCGAACCTTTTAAATACACCAATGAAGTTTAAAGATGTAGTCAAAAATTTGATATTAAAAAATTAAAATAAAATTTTAAAAGAGCTTAAACTAAACCCTTAATAATATGAAAGACTAAAATAATTAATCCATTTAATTACACCCCCTTAACTATCCCTGGCGTGGTGTTTATTAATTAGATGTATATCATTTCAGTCAATATGTTCAAATTTATAGTTTGATATCCAACTCAAGCATTTAAAGTTATCATCCAAAACAAGAGGCATTGCATCTTAAATATGGAGTTATAGGCAGCTTGCAATTGCATGACTACTTTAGCTTTGGCTCACCAAATTGGTTGTCAATTTGTCATACATGTGTGTAATACCAATAATGAACATCATTCATTATTTTCAACTTTCTTTTTTCTCTTCAAAGCTCAAACCTTGAAATTCTAATATACAAATCGATATTTATTTTATCTTTTTAATTTTTCATAAAATAATGTTGTTTGAATCGAAATGAATTGATTGGCTGGATCAATCGGATCATAAATTGGTTAGGGTATCGGTATAGAGAGAGACTTTGAACTGATTGACTCGAAAATTGGTACAAATCAGTTGAATTAGAAAAAAAAATTAGTTAAACTAATTGAAGTGGATTTTTTAATTTTTAAAATTTTAATATTTTTTAATCGGATTGGTTGAATCGGTCGGACCCATGATACGATGGCATGTCTGGTTTGACTACCAGTCCGATTTAAAAAACCATTGCCATAAACCATCAAATTAAAATTTTGAAAGGTTAAATATGATGTTAGCCCCTATACTTTGATAAAATTTGAGATTTAATCTTTGTACTTAAAAAGTTAACAATAAGTCCTTCAACTGTTTTGATTTAAAAATCTCAGTTCAATCATTAAAATAGTAAGTATTTTTTTGTCAAAATTTGTCAATTTGGCACGTTGAATAAGTTACCCTCATGTGACATGTCATATGATTAATGGAAAATAAACATGTTAAGTTGACAAATTTTAACAGAAACTACCAATGACGATAATGATTGGACTAGATTTTTAAATTGAAAAAGTAAGAGGATTGAATTTTTAACTTTTAAAGTACACAAAATTCTATACAAGTACAAGGACTAACAGCATATTTTTAAAAAATATGGTATAGATTTATAAATTACCAACTAAATATAAAATTATCCATGAAATAACATCTTTTAATTAGTAACTTAATATTATAAATGAGAATGTTAGTAATCCTTCAAAACCCTTAATTTAATCATACCCCTAATATTAAGTCAACACTTTATTCTAATAATAATAAAATTATGAATTATTAGGACTTCAGCCTTGGAGCAGCTACCCCACAATTAGGATCCAAGGAGGAGTTGCTATAGTTTTGCTTTTGGTTTAATTTTGTTGAAGGTCCCTATATTATCGCCATTTACAACTTTACCTATTTGTTTCAAAATTAATTATACAAACTAAATTATTTAATTTTATAATAAAAGGACGAATTTGCTCCTAACTTTATAGTATAGTGACCTGCCAAATAGTTTAACCTTTTTGTTTTTGAATGTTTCACCTATATGCCTTACCAATATTATCCCTCGAGACAAAGAAAGTTGGTTAAATTCTAAAAAAGGGGGGCTTAAAGTTATTTTATTTTGTTCAGATAAATTTTATTTTACTCTAAATAAGTTGTTTTATATTTATTTTCATTCTTCAAAAAAAAAGTTAAATTTTTTTATTATTATGTTAACTAAATTGCACCATCGGTAGGAATTGTATAAAAAAAGGTTTTATTTTTATTTTCGTCAAATTTCTTTTTATAGATTTTAATTTAGAAATGTACTAATTTAGGTATTTTTTATATTTGTAAACTTTTAATATTTTTGGTGGCTAAATAGGTAATATATGCCGATTTTTTTAATTGATCAAGGTCTTTTTTTCAAGATTTAGGGAAATAAGACAAATTTGGAAAGAGGGTGTGAAAACGCGTCCAGCTGAACGAGCTTTCTGCTGACATGTCAAGGAAAGTGCACCCAATTGGACGCGTTTTCATTGGAATTTCCAGTTGAACACGCTTTCCCTGACATGTCAGTAGAAAGCTTATCTAGCTAGACACACTTTCATACACCCAGTCCAAATTTTGAAAAAAAAATGGCCTATTTGGCCAATTAAAAAAAATCGGCATATTTAACCTATTTAGGGCTCCTTTGGGTGGGTGTTTACTTCCAGTGCAGTGCGCTTAGCTTTCTTTTTGTCTCATGCTACACTATCACTATAATATTTAATCTCACCGTCACTATTATTTTCACACTAACCATAAATAAATGTACTACCCATTTAAACAACCCTTAACTTTTTTATCACCATTAGCTTGTTTCTCACAACCCCCACTTGGACCCCCTACACTTCTCTCAATGCTTAACCCTTTTTAAATTCTTTTAATGAGCTTTCTTTTTGTCTCATGCTACACTATCACTATAATATTTAATCTCACCGTCACTATTATTTTCACACTAACCATAAATAAATGTACTACCCATTTAAACAACCCTTAACTTTTTTATCACCATTAGCTTGTTTCTCACAACCCCCACTTGGACCCCCTACACTTCTCTCAATGCTTAACCCTTTTTAAATTCTTTTAATGAACACTAGAAGTTTTCTAGGCCACAAGTTGAGACATTTGCTCCCACTCACCCTTATAGGCAGGGTATTTATTTAACTAATCAAGTTGGGATCCATTGGCATTGACTTTTGAGTTTGAATTTAAATTTATTTTTTAAAGGGAGTATAGGGATTAAATCTCACTCCACATATACTTCCTTGTTAAATGCTAGATTCATGGTTGTGCATTACCAAATTTGAGCTTTAATACTTCTTGTTAGAGTATGCTAAACTATTCTTCTTGTTATGTTATTGTCTACATTGACATTTGTTTATTGTAAATTTTCATAAAGAAACTAAAAAATATTTCAATAATCAATCCTAGTATGGTTCTAGTTTGAATTACTCATATTAATATTATGTTGTCTCGAAATATTTCATTCCATTTTTTTCTGTTTTTCATAAAAAATTCTTAGAAAAATCCTGAAACTCGCTTAGCTAGCAAAAAAACCCTTAATTTTTAGCCTATATAAATGGTTGCATACCATTATTAGATTTTTTTTTACAATTATATTCTATTATTATAAACTTATTTTTAGATTTTATTAAATTAAATATTAATTTTTTTTATATTTTGAATAGCAAAGAGATAGAATTTTTTTGTGCTCCACATAATCTTAAATTCTCCGAATTGGATGGACATATCTAAGACTACTTAAGAAGGGTTGGTTTATTAACAACATCTAAAACAACTAAGATTAAAAAGGTGTTAGAGTTGTTTGCCATATTATTGAAAAGATGGAGGTAGGAAACACATATATTTCACTTTCATGGGGGACTGCAATGCTAAAAGATGTAAGAATTGGCAGACAAGTTGTAATTGGAGATAGAAGCATTGAGCTAGTGTTGTTATGTTTTCAACTATTGGGCGCTTGGCCAAAATAGGAGCAAAAGGAATGTGATGGGAGCAAGGAGATATTTACTTTGTTGAAGACACTTATGAAATCAACCTCTCCAGCTAATGAAACTGTCGAGCAGATAGAGCAATATGCTAAAACTTGGATACTTGGAATGATAGAAAGGACGTTATATTCAAACAAGTATAGCAACATGGTTCATGCCATGCATATGGGATCTATTATCAAAGTTTGATTTAGTTGGTGCATTCAATTGGAGGTAATGACTCCTAATATATTTGTTTCTACAAACATGGGTGTACGTAGATACAATTGTCATGGTTAGTGCCAACTAGAGGTATTCATGGGTCAGGTCTAAGTTCAGTTTTAAAAAAATTTCTAGGCATAAGCCTGGGCCAACTAACCCTAATAACTCTTTTCACAGCTTAAAAAAACAATTTAAAATTATTTATTTAAATTCAATTTATAAATATTAATATAAACTATTTTTTATATAGTTTTCTTTGTTAATAGTAAAATGTGTTAGGTCAGGCCAAACCAATTCGAGATTGAGAATACTAATCCAAACTTGATCTATGAACATCTCAAACGTCAATCCATTCCAAGCTATGGAAGTTTCCTCATGGCTTTTGAGATTTAAGGTTTAGAGGAATAACTTAGGGATTTTTTATGAGATTTTAGTGGGTTAATTCAATTGTGAAGATCGGTAAATATCATCATGTAATTAAATCTAAGGGATAAGGGAAATGGCTTTCGAGACCTTGGTGCTTTGAGATAGCAATAATGTTCAAAGAAAAATAAATTCGATCTTTTGAAAGTTTACTCAGGCCACGTTTGGTTCGCTGTAATGGAATAGAGCTGTAATTGAATAGAGGTGTAATGGAATAGAGGTGTAATGGAATAGAGCTGTAATAAGTAATTCAACTGTTTGGTTGAATGGAATGGAATAGAGCTGTAATAGAATTCTTGTGTTTGGTTGAATGGAATGATATTGTAATAGCATAAAGAAAAGAACTAAAATGACCAGAATACCCTTAGCAGAATTTTTTTTAGGTAGATGATTATTGTTATTATTATTAAATTTTAATAAGATTATTATTGAAAATAATTTAATAAAAATAATAAATAATTTAATCATATTTTAACATAATTATTATTAAATATAATTTAATAAAAATAATTTAATAACATTCTTAATATATTTATTATATGAATTAAAAATCAAAATATATAATACTATAAAAATATATATAATCTATTTTATTATTTTTAAACTGTAATGCATATTTAATGTGCTAAAATATCATTATTGAAACAAATAATTTAATTATTCTACAAAAAAAATAGTAGAAGTAATAAATAACTTGAGAATTTATATTTTGCATAAACATAATATTCATATATTAACAAAAGGTTACATGAAACATATATAAGTAAGTTAATTTTAACTTATGCCATGCATCTTTAAAGGCTAATTTTAATCAAAATAGATGAACTCCTAATCCTTGCTATGTATTAGTTAATTAATTTATGTGATTAAAGTACATGTCTTGCATGCTTTATATTATAGTATAGTATACATTTCTATTGCAATCCCTATAGTTTTTATATCTTGCTTTGTGCACCTTATCTAAGGATTGAAACATATGATTGACATGTTGATTTTTAGAAATAATTAGAAGAAATAGATTAATATAATACCAAGCTAAAACATACCGTCCCAAATATTACAAACACAAAAAGTTACCAAAATATCATCAATACAACTATGATTTTTAATGGTCAGCAATAAATCTTCTGACCCATTCCAATCGTACAGAAGAAGGTAAACTAAAGAAAATGAGCATTTGCGTTGGATGATCTGGAATTTTTGTCAATGCTCAAAAACGTTCATCCACAGTTAAACCTTCTATTTCACATAATGTTGGATATAAATTTATAGCTTTTTCTTGGATGGTCTGAAATTCGTCTGACTTTTGTTGAATTACCGCATCGGAGGCAATACTCCTACTGATTTGTTCGCCAATAGCCCGCATGTTTTCCGCCAATAAAGTGGCAGCATCATGAAATGAAGAAGAAACATGATCACTCGAATCAGAATTCCTTTTTTTCTTCTTTGAAGATGTAGAACCCCCTTGGTTTCTAGCTGGTTGCGATTCTGTAGCTGAAACATCCATGTCATCCAAAGAGATATTAGCTTCACAATCATAGAATTCGTTTCTTTCTTCATGAATATTTGTAGCAGCTACATCCTCAACATTTATTTCTTCAATGATATCAGCGGCTGTTTGAGCATCTTTCCCAGTGGCTCGATCTTTTGCGTAAATGGCAGTAAGTTGGTCGTAATAAGGGAAACTACGATGTTTAAATTGACCAGCTTCTTTATGACTCTATAAAAAAGAGGAATTCATATTAGTTATAAGTTTGGTGGAAATAAGATAATAAAGTGAAAATAAGATAATAAAGACTTAAAATAATTCTTACATTTATATATGAGTTCCACACCGCATCTTCAGCAACAACGAGCTGCCTATGCTCATCCCAACCAAAACCGCTATTGTTTTTTCCATTAAGCATGTCATAAACGATTGACCAATCCCTTTTCAGTAGTCTAATCCTCGATTCAATATTAGGTTTAGCCTTCAACATTGAATTGGGTAAAACTTTTCTAACATTCTTTCCAACTCATTTAAATAACCCAACTTTAAATCTCTCAGACGCATTAAAGGTTCCAACATTGTGCAAGTCGAGCATACAAGAAACCAACGCAGCATCTTCTTCTGGAACCCATTTCCTTTTGGTTCCTCGAGAACTTTGGGAAGAAATATTTGATTCTGAAAAACCTGACATAATTATCTTAAGAAAAAAAACAAATTAACATTTGACAACATTAAGACATAATAGGTAGCTAGATACCAGAATGTGCGCATAAGTGTGTGTTGCTGAATACAAATCCCTAGGGTTATCTATACTAGGGTCAGTAGCATATTATTGAACTTAGCCCAAGCTTTCAAGGCTCAAATAAACATCAATAAAATTTTCAAATTCCAACAAACAAATAACCCCCAAAAAATATTGATTAAAAACCGTTGATGAGATTCTGCACTAATTTGATAGAACTCAGGAAATCTCAACAAAATTGTCTAGAAACATTGATGTACTAAATTAAGCTATTATAGCCATTTAACATTAGATTGAGGAACATACTAGCCCCCATGATATAAATAGAAGTAACACAAGATTTATTACAAAAAAGATAAAGCTTGACAATAACCTTCAATTTTCTAGCAAATTGCATACTGAATATCTCATATGGTTCCTAGAATAGGAAAAAGCAAACTAAGGTAAGTGGATGACATAGCATGTCTTGGAGTACTTAAAACCCCATGTAACAACTCATCTAAATTTCCAAAGAACAAATGATTCAATTTGCAAAGATTTAAAACAATTCAATTTTATAAAGATCTTACACTTCAATTCACAGATGTAAATACTTCAACTTGCAAAAGACTAAAATAATTCAATTTACAGCTCATATTTTTTTTTCTACCCTAATATTCAAAGAAAGCTCATATCAATCCAGTTTCATATACATGTACGAAATAGTTCTTGAAAAGCAGCAGGATACAGTATCACAAAATTCATCAGCAGATAAGCGTGGATACCAAATATTTGCAATTTTTATATACCAAATCCATTATTGATCATGCAACACGCCTTAGAACTAGCAAAACATAAACTAAAATTTCAAGTTAACTAGCAAGACATAAACTTATGGGATTGTCCAAGTTTGGGTGTCCTAATTTTGCAAAAGCTCGCAAATGTTGTATCTCAGATCGAATTATGCATATCCGTGCTTCCCGGAAATAAACTAAAAGTGCAGTAATTCTTCTATCTCGTATTCACAAATAAACTCGCAATTCTACATGCGTTTCAAAAGTAAAGGAACATAAAAATCGGGATAAATTCCGAGTAAATTCCAGAGAAAATACAACTTAATAAAATATCAAAGAATTGTAATGAACATTAACTAAATCCATGTTAACAATCAGACAAAAAAAAAACATTTTGTTATGTCAAAAAGAAAACCAGAGTCCAAAGCCTAAAAATTTTAGGTGTTTCTAAAACAACCAAATACAGTGAAACAAAATAGACTAAACAGAGAACATAGTATTAGATCAAACATAGTTCATTGGAAACAGTGACAACATACTGCAATTTCAAGAAGGATAAAAAAAAGGTCAATAATAATAAGCATATACCAGAACAAAAGGAAAACGATGAAACCAACATCCAAGGCTGATTTGCAATCTTTAGCAAAAAAAAAAAAAACAAATTTGATTTTCAAAGTCGATGATCAGGTGCAAAATGGATAAAATTACCAAAGCATCAACCTTTCGAATTTCCAAAATGACAACAGTTTTAATTTATCCAAAACAAAAATCAATCAAAAGTTGCCATATATTCAAGCTCCAAATTAAACAATATAAGTAATATAAAACATTCACTTTCTGCAACAAAACTAGCAGGCAAAATCCTTTGATATAAGAACCAAAGCTCACTTTCCAGAACACACAGCACACACATATATATTGGATATACATTCGCTCCATTACAGCAAGGAAACACAATCCATTTGCAAGCCTAAAAACCAACTCAAAATTTTGCATAAAAAGACGGTCAAGAAATAAGCGAGATAGGTTTTAGCTCTTACACGACAAGGGCACAAGAATAAAAGCATGAAATTTGCAAAAGGGGAATGTTATAATCAACCAAATGTTAACCAATATTATGAACAAGAATAAAAGCATGAAATTTGCAAAGGCGGGAATTGAACTTTATTTCAAGTTTTGCAAAGAATAAAATGGCTAATTTCCCATTTCCACTATAACTTCATCCTCGAATGTATTAAATATCATGCACGATGAAACAATAAGAACAAAAAAATTGGTTCATAAAACCCGAAGTAAAACAAAGACATCATGATCATAATATACATAAGCTTTTCTAATAATTACCACATCAAGAAAGTCAAATTCCATAAATCCAAAATAAATAAATAAGTAAGACTAGTGGCTTTAATCCTCATAAAAACAAAAACCGAGAAAAAATAAAGCAAAAAAAACCAAGCGTTCACTATATATAAGATACAAAACCTTGATCAAATCCCCAGATTATTGAAGCAATCAAACAAGGTACAAACCCAATTCAAAAGTCATCACTTTTATATGTCTAAAATCAAACTAAACCGACCTCAAATTTTTCTAGAAATGACTATCCAAAGATCATGAAAAGTCGTCACCTTTACATGTCTCTTACAAAGAAACTAAATCAACCTTGAAATAACACGATGAATGTCAAGGCTAAATGTAAACAGAGAGTGAGATGGGGAAATAAGAAGGAAAAAAGGGAAATAAGAAGGAAAAAAGGAAACGCAGATATAAGATTTAAAGCTAAGTACCTGGACTTCAATTCCGCATTTAATCAATCAAAAATCAAATACCCAAAACAAATTAACAACAAAAGAGTTAAGAAAAGAGAAATCGATCACGGAAGCACTTGCTCAAACGAAGAAATCGGGAGAGGTGGTGGAGCAGGTGGAGCCTTGTGGGGTGGCTTTGCTGGTAGCTTCTGTTTGCTCTTGCTTTTAGAGCTCTGGGTTGGGAGGGTAAAAATTGGAAAGGAATAGCTAAACGGTGGTTTGAGAAGGGAATAGAAATCCCCTGTAAATCAATGAATTTTTGCATACACACGTAATGGAATAAGCCCGTAATAGGCATTCCATTGAACCAAACGGGGGATTAAGGTGGGCCCATGGAATAGGGGTGTAATGGCATAGCCATTACACCCAACCAAACATACCGTTAATGTATGAACTCGAGAATCTAAAGTTTAGGTAATGAGTTAAAGTATTTAGTGGGGTTTTTTCATCTTGGAGGATAAAAAAAAGTCACCAAGGAATTAAATGTTGGGAATTGAGAAATTGGATTGAGATTTATCCACAATATAGGCAAAATTTTCCATGATTGTGTTTGGTGTTAAAAGTTTAACAAAAGCTACCAGGATACGGTACGCCAACATACTAGTGGCATGATTCTTGACAACAAATATATTGGTGGCATAGATGACTTACGTACAACAAAAATGATCTCGGTAATTATATTTGGTGCCTCTTTTTAAATCCAAATGTTATGTTATTTTGTAATTAGTTATTTTTAAAATGCAATGTATTTAAAAAATATATATGTAGTAGCGAATCCGGAGTTGGCGGGGCCTTATTCTCTTAAAATGAATTTTTTATTTATTTATGTCTCTTTATAATTTATAAAATTTTAAATTAGTAATGGTAAAATGGCATTTTAACCTCTCAAAAATGATAAAAATATGATTTAATCTTTTAAAATTATAAAGATATGGACTATTAAAATGATAAATTTGTATTTTACTATCGTAAAGATATATAGTTACTTTCGACCCCCAAAAAGTTTTCAAGCTTCACTCCTCAAAACATGTAATGTGTTTAAATTATACTATTTTAAATAAATTTTATGATTTTTTATCTATATAGGTTTAACTAAAATGTAAATGAAACTTTGTTACTCTTTTTTTTTTGTGTGTGTGTGTAACAAAATAGAAGCAAAAGAAAGAAATTAAACTAGACCCTCAAACGGGGATCTTTCAAAAGATGTAATCCTGTTCTCTTGTCGCGAATTTGCTTAACCAATCTATCTGTCAACTAGTTCTCATCCCGGGGGATATGCTGAATACTCCAATGAAGGACTTTTGATAAAAGCTGATGGATTCTCCTAATCAGAGCTGATTTGGAACTTCCTACAAATATTTTTTGAATGGTGTTAACAGCTTCACGACTGTTCGTTTGAATTAAAATACATTTGAACCCTTGATCTAGTGCCAGATTCAACCCATCCAACACACTACAGTAATCCAAATATCTGCAAAAACCGAAAATTCATTTACCATTGCCATCCCATATCAAGCCTCCAGCTGCTGCAAAATCATCGTGAAATTTGACCGACCCATCTTTGTTCAAAAAGCTTATTAAACCTAAATAAATTAATTAAAGTGAACTAAAAAAAATTAATATAATGAATTTTGACCGTAGTTCATCAATATTTCTCTCAATAATCAAGCACGAATTTCGTAAAAAAAAAAATACGAACCTCGGCTACTATACATGTCAAAGTAGCCCAGAGGGAAAAAAAAATATTATAAAAAGAATTTTCTCATCTACATATTTAAAAAAATAAAAATTATTTATAAAAAAATGGTGGTAGTGATAGAGATTAGAGATAAAATCTAGATAATATCAAATAAAAAAAGAAAGACAATGACAATAATTATTTTTCTGGCAACATTATCAATCAAATTGACAGGCATCATTCATTAGTGAGTAATTAGATGAGATGAGATCTAGACTTATAATTTAATTAATCATTGAAAAAAAAGGATGTAACTTGGGAAATTATTAATTTTCCAATTTGGTACGGACAAATAGGAAGTGAACATTGACATTTTTGGGTAGTTAGCACTTATTATAAAACACCACATGGATGAACAAATCTCATAACACAACACATCCATTTTTCTTTCTCATTTCTATCTTATTGTTTGGTCACCCAACCAAAAAAAGCAATGATGTTTCTAACCCCAAACACCCATGAATCAAGCCAACATGGCCAAGCCTTAGACCCCCATGAGCCCCAAGGTTACCCTGAAGACTATGATAGCACCTGTTCCACACCCTATGTTAGTGCTCCTTCAAGCCCTGGCCGGTCACCTGGACCAGGATCCATCAATGGCGGGTTCTTTTATAGTGCACCAGCTAGCCCTATGCACTTCGCAATGACCTCAGTAGCTTCAATTGTGTCATCAACCCGACCATCCTCCCCTGATAACTCAGTGCCTCTAGGTTTTGAGTTTGAGTTCTCTGGGAGATTTGGGTCTTCAGGGTTGGGTCAAACAGGGTCCATGAGCTCAGCTGATGAACTTTTCTTGAATGGACAAATCAAACCTATGAAGCTATCCACTCATTTGGAAAGACCTCAGGTTTTGGCTCCTTTGTTGGATCTTGAACATGAAGAAGATGAGGAAAATGAAGATGTTGATAACAAAGCAAGAGGCAGAGATCTAAGGCTAAGGGATAAGTCTTTAAGGAGAAGAACAAGATCCATGTCCCCTTTAAGAAATGTCCAAAACATGTGCTTGGATAAAGGTTTAAGCAAGCAAAAAGCTGACAGCAAGAACCATGATGATGAAGAGATGTATAATGAAACAAGTGCTTCAATGTCTGCTTCTTCTTCAAGGTCTTCTTCAGCTGGGAGAAGCTCAAAGAGATGGGTTTTCTTGAAAGATTTCCTAAGGAGCAAAAGTGAAGGGAGAAGCAACAATAAGTTCTGGTCCACCATTTCATTCTCTCCAACTAAAGAAAAGAAACCTGGGACCAAGACCAGTGCTTGTGTGATTCAGCAATCTAAAGAGAAGCCAAGCAATGTGTCAAATGGGGTATCAGAGAATCAAAGGAGCATTAAGAGTAAGCCTGTGAATGGGATAGGGAAAGGGAAGAGGAGGGTTCCACCATCACCACATGAGTTGCATTACACAGCAAATAGAGCACAGGCTGAAGAAATGAGGAAGAAGACCTTTTTGCCTTATAAACAAGGCTTATTTGGGTGCTTGAGTTTTACTTCAAAAGGTTATGGTGCCATGAATGGCTTAGCTAGAGCTTTGAATCCAGTTTCCTCCAGCTAAACCCCAGTTAATTAGAGGGTATCAAAGAAAGTGTATAGAAATATATATTTTATACTTAAAGATTTTAACTTTATGATCATATAAATGTATTTTACAGTTTGATACATTTTCTCTTTTGTTTCAAAAGAGAAGCTGTTCCTCTAGAAAATTTTAGACCAATATTTCCTATGCATATTTTGCCGTGTAACACATTCTAATATCTATTTCTCATTTATCTTTTGTGCTTTTTCTCATAAAGTTTTATCAATAACAACATTCATACATTCTTCATTATGATAAATAAAGTTTCTATATTATAAGAGCAACAGTAAAAAAAGATTAGTGAATGATACTTTGATTTGTAAAATAAAAAAATTTCATCCAATTGCTTACCTAAATCCAAGCCTCCTTCTTGTGTTGATCATATGTTCAATAAGAAGATTTGCAACTCCTTTATTTTTTTCACTTTCACAACAACGGTTATAATCTACTAATGCTGAGATATTTACAATTACAACATTATATGATATTACTGAGTAAAACTATCATAGAGGTTCTTAATTTAGGAGTCAAACTGTATTTTACCATTCTTTACTCAAAAAATGGGTAAATTAATCTATGTATGTTAGATCAAAGAGTAAATATATGTCAACCTAAAATATACGTGGCACACCACGTGCCTTTGTTTGTTTATTATGTTAGTTATACCAGGAATCTCCATAATATTTTTGCCGACATTATTGATGCATTTATAAGATTTTGAAGTGAGTTTATATAAAAGTTGATGAGGCTTCTCATTGAGAAACATAACACTCTTTTTCCTTTTAGATTGTGGAAGCAACAATATCAAACAACACATAGTTGAGTTTCTAGGATCTCAAATCTCTAACTTCTCCTGCTGGCTGTTGCAATTTGGTGGCATATGCCCAATGGTTTAACCCACATTAGCACAAGCACATGAGGATGCCCTTGCCCCTCCCCTTCCCGGCCCCCACATGAACTGAGCCCACAAATGCACATCATGTCTTTATATTTTGCATTATATCATATGGGTTTGTTGGCCTCAATATTAGAGATGGAGATGCTTGTCATGTTCTATAAAAATCTACCAATGATACATGGAAAACACCCATGTTTATAGCTTAAAACTACGAGGGAAAGAAAATAATAGTGGATAGAAATTTTTCTGAAAACGGGGGCCTGTTGTATAGATGTTGACGTAAAAGGTAATCATGAGGAATGGACATAAAGGAGTTAGAGATTATATGACATTGACTTGATCTTGATAGTGTTTTCGAATTCCAAACATTTGATTGATCTCTTTTTGGATTCTTCTATATGGGTTTTTTTTATTCTAAATTGTGATCATTAATGAATCATCATGGTACTCCATTTCTTTTTTATAACAAGCCCAACATTGTGTCCCTTATAATTGGTTTATAGATAAGCTTTGGTGTGATAAACGGTAATTGGATACCACAAAGCCAAATTATCATTGAAACATATTGAAAGAGAAATGGAAATTATTAGGTGAGGAAATATCAGATGAAAGGATATATGAGGTCCCAATTCCAGCATTGCTAAAAATCACATCAAACATGGGGCCATAGCTTTGTGCATTATTATATTGGAGGGGCTGTTTTATACAGTTTTCAGCGTTATCCCCAAAGCATCATTTTGATGGTTAAAAGAGTTATGGAGATTTCAGGTTTAACTTTGCTTCTTTTTTCTTTTTGCATCTCTACCCTGAATGCTATGGCCCCATTTCTAACCCTATAAGTTATCTTTTACCAATTGCATATTGTAGCATATTTGAATGGTTTTGCCACCTCTAAGTAAGTGTCAACTCATGTGTTCTAACCTGTCGTGGAAGTTTGCAGTGAACTTGGAACAAGTTAAACGCAAAACAAGTTCCCTTCACGTGGATAACTTTCGTACCGCCAAACACGAGAATTGAGGGAGGTTTTTAAAATAGGATAAATTGTTGAATAGATTAGACTATTAATTTTTGGTTAAATTCATCGGTTTGATTTTAATTAAATAAATTATTAAAAATTTATAAAAGTTAAAAATAAAAATATTGAAAAATAGAAAGAATCGGTTTAATCAACTTTTAGTTCGGCTCAACTAATTCTAAGCGGTTCGCTTAAGACCCAGTCCAAAGTCGGTTCAACACTTTGTTCGGACATGTGTACCAACCAATTCTCGGTCCAATTGATTTGACTAGCCGGTCTGATCTAGTTTCAACAATCATGATTGAGATAGAAATTATGGTTAATTTCATCACACGTCATTAAACCATGGCACAGATTCTAAATTAGTTTCTGAACTTTAAAACGTTGTAATTGAATCCTCAATGTATTAGTATCGTATCAATCAAGTTCTTTCATGAGCTTATCATTTATCTTCATTTATTTTAGACGTTTAATGCTAACTCATTTCGACATGGAACATATTTAAAATGTGTATTAAATAATAAACACGTGTTTATCTATTACGTAAATAATTTAGATCTAACATATTAAAAAAATAATAAAATTTAATATATTCTATATCATATCTAAACTGATATTAAAACCTAAATTCACAGATGAGAGTTTAAAAACTAATTTAGAATATATAAAAAAAAATTTGAGGACATTTGGTGAATTATAACCCATATAAGTTGTATATAAACAGAACAAATGCCCTCAAACTTTCGGCAAAAAGGGAAGTTTAGGCCCTGCAAACATGGACAAATGGATCAAAACGATTCATGCATTATAATCTACAATGATCTTTTGTTAAAGTTAAACGTGAAAATGACAAGCAAATAGGGAGAGAGGGAAAATGGCACAGCCTATCCCAAAACCAAGGGCTATGTATATGGAGAGGCACCCATTTGTCTGTTTGGAACAAGAGAATAATAAATATACTACATGACATGAATAAAAACAACTATGAGTCGAGTGGGTGGGCCAAAATATGTGACAGTCTTTGCCCCTTCCAAACGACTGTTTCACCCACGTAACCCCATTATCTTCTCTGCAACTCCATTACTGCTTTTATTTTCTGACAACCTTCATTCAACTTCACCAGAATTTCCCGGATGACTCGGTCTTCTGTCGCTCCTTCTAACATTCATTAACACCCAAGTTATCGGTTCTTAATCCGTAATAACAAGGCCTTAAACTATTATCAACAGGAAATCCAGCAGCTGGTGCCTCAGTTTCGGAGCCTTTGTTACATATGTCAATGTTAATGACAAGCTAGAAATTTTACATTGGCTCAAAATTGGATTTTAGTTGTTTTAAATAAAAATTTTAATTTTATCGGCTGAAAAATATCATAAAAGTCTTTATACTATCTCCGGTTCTTTTACTAAAACAATTGGGTAAAATGGTCTCTTAGATGGAGAAAAATCATCCCCGATAAAATTAAGCCATTAAATGTTTATTTTGGTGTATCATATATGTGACATAATAATAAATTTAACTCTGAATTTTTACATATTTATTTAATTTGGCCTTGCTATTTTATTTGGAGCAAATTGTCTCTCAACCTTCTATTGACGAGGTAGTCTTATTTTATTTTATATGTCACATCAATAAATAATTTAAAAAATAAAAAAAAGTTTAAAAAATTTAAAAATCATAAAATAAAAATTATAATTTTTAATATTTTAATAATTTGGTTGTAAAATTATTATTTTTATCCTTTTTATTGTTTTAATATTTTTTATACTTAAAAGAATACACTTTAGAAATCTTTCAATCATTTAATTTTCTTTTAAATAAAATAAATTTTAAAATTTCTTGCCATAGTTTCTTCTTCTCCATTGTTGCTTTCTATTGTCGAAACCATTTTTATTTTGGAAAACGGGGTCGACTTTTAAAATGAAAATAGAGTCGCCACCAATCTTTTTTGGGGTATGATCGGATCACCTCAAGATTGATCGTTAAAACCTTTTGATTTATTAAAACAATAGTTTTGGTCTACGAAATTTAGAAAAATGGGTTCGGGAGTCGGTTACGCACGAGGAAGGATTAACACCCTCGTGACGCCCAAAATTGGTACCTAATTGATTATTTAATGTCTTTATGTCGAGAATTTGAAAAGATTTTAAAATACAATTCCTTTTAAAGAGTGTTTGTATAACCCGTTTTGGAATATTAAGACTCTTTTGTTCCAAATGGATAAAATATCACATCCAGTACGTTAGGGTGCGACATTTTAACCTCTGAAACTAAGATCATCCCTCAACTTCCAAAAACCCGAAATTAAAAGGATATTTAGTTATTTGTACGAACGAAAAACTGAAACCCAGCATGTTAGGGCACAATTTCTCGAACTTCCAAACACGAAACATTGCATTGTTATCAAAAGCCTTATCTCGAGATAACATAATGTCACATCCAGTGCGTTAGGACACAACATTTTGAATTTCCGAGAATAAATTTTTATTTAACCCCTTCTTATTTAAAAAAATATATTTATAATACAATATTTTAATAGATATATAAAAACTACATATTTTAAAAAAAACAATATAAACAATATGCAATATATGTAATTTTATACTATTTTAAGGATAAAATAATTTAAAAAGTTATATATAATATAATATAATATATATACTTTAAAATAAAAAATATAATATAATAACTAGTGTGTAAAATTTAAAATAAGATATAATATATGAATAATATTGAACTGAATAAAATAATCTAATATAAACAATAAATAATAATAATTTAATAAATACTAAAATAATTAAAAATGAGTATAAAAGTGAAAATAAAAATAATAAAAAATAATTGCTAGTAGTAACAAATTATATAAAGTAACACGAAAAAAAAAGATAAAAAAAATTGAATTTAACAATAGGGATCAAATTGGGATTAAAAACAAAATCGTGGAGTTAAATTATAAATAAAAAGAAATAAACGGACTCAATTATAATGCGCTAAAAAATATGAGGGAGCAAAAAGGGAAATATTACTGGAGCGCTATACGCTGCGTTTTATTTAGGGTCTAAAATAGACTATCAAGTAAACCATCAGGGCAAATTTAAAATTAAAAAACTTAATTTAAAATAAATGAAAATGCGGAAGGGCTAAAGCAGCAAATAACCCATTTATAAAAAATGCGCGGATCCTCCCCGGGTTTTTGGGTCAATGCGCGGATCCCCAGCCCTGAACGACGTCGTTTTGTGCTTATCAGCTTAAGCAAAAACGGCGCCGTTTCTTCTTGCAATATAAGCAAAAATCAGCCCCTAAAAATTCATTTAAACACTCTTTTTTTTTTAAAAAAAAATGTCTGGGGCTCCCAAAAATTCTCTCTGGCCTTTGGCCTGAGGTCGGAATCCGGCCTAGGTTCCGGCGATGGACCGCCACACGCGCCGCCACACACGCCGCCTCAGACGGCGGTCGAAAAGCCGGAAATCTCCATTTTTAACGCCGATCAAAACAGTAAGCTCCTTTCCTTTATTTTTAGTAATATATATATATATATATAATATCGCACTAATCGAAAGAAAATAAAATAAAAGAAAAAAATAATAATCGAACTAGTGTAATCGAAGAAAATCACATCTGCTTTTGGTTGATTTTTTATTGTTTATTTCAGTATATTTGCATGTATTCTCCCCCCCATTACAAGTTATTTTAGGGGTTTTTATAACCCAAAACAAATCAGGATTTAAAAGTAAGATTCCTATTTTTGCTGCTTGCTGTCGATATTCTTTCCATGTTTGCAGGTGAGAGGCGGAGATCTCGGCGGTAACTGGGCGCGACTTGCGCTAACTGCGGCCCGATCGGTGGCTTCGGCGCGAGGAAGGGGCTGCTGTCGGGACACTTGCGGCGCAGTGGAAACCTAGGGTTTCTGCGTCGCAAATTGCTTGGGCCATTTGTGCCGATTTCACATTCATCGGGCCAAATTGGGTTTTTAGACGGGTTAGGTTAGGTCTGTTTTGGGTGTAAGTGGGTTTTGGGCTAGTGGATTGGGCTATTTAATTTGGTTTTGTAAATGGACTGTACAAATAAACATTGGTTTTATTTATTTTTTATTATTTATTTTTTTGGAATGGGCCCGGGCAAAATGGGACGATTACAGTTGCCTCTCTTTGCTCATTGTCGTGAAACGAGAATGGAGCAAAAACTATAAAAGGACCAATTTTGCCCGGTCTTGGCCGAGCCTCGACTTCTTGGTCCTCGTCTTCTTCAAATGGCTTCCAACTCCACTGCAACTTCAATGGTATTGGAACTTCATCTTGATTTCAATAAGTCTGATGGCCTCAATCTGCTTCACTACAACTTCAGGAAGACAAGATTTGTCGTTTTCAGTCTGCTCCGCTGCAACTTCAGGGAGATGAGACTTTCTATGGTAAATTCAATCCAACCTACTGCAACTTCAGAGGTATAGGATTCATCATTTTAATCCGCTCCACTGCAACTTCAGGGAGATGGGATTAACTGTCTTCGATCTGCCCCACTCCTGCTCAGTGGAGATAAGATCTATTATCTTCAGTCTACTCCATTGCCAATACATGGAGATAAGACTTGCTCAAATTCGATCTGCTCCACTCCTGCTCAGTGGAGATAAGATCTGATTTCTTCAATTTGCTCCATTTCGATCTGCTCCACTCTTGCTCAGTGGTGATAAGATCTGATTTCTTCAGTCTGCTCCATTGCCAATACATGGAGATAAGACTTGCTCAAATTCGATCTACTCCACTCCTACTCAGTGGAGATAAGATCTGATTTCTTCAATCTGCTCCATTTCGATCTGCTCCACTCCTGCTCAGTGGAGATAAGATCTGATTTCTTCAGTCTGCTCCATTGCCAATACATGGAGATAAGACTTGCTCAAATTCAATCTGTTCCACTCCTACTCAGTAGAGATAAGATCTGATTTCTTCAGTCTTCTCCATTGCTGATACATGGAGATAAGACTTACTCCAATTCGATCTGCTCCACTCCTACTCAGTAGAGATAAGATCTGATTTCATCAGTCTCCTCCATTGCCAATACATGGAGATAAGACTTGCTCAAATTCGATCTGCTCCACTCCTGCTTAGTGGAGATAAGATCTACAATCTTCAGTCTACTTCCTTGCTACCTCAGGAAGATAAGACCACAAACTTCAGCCTACTCTCTTGCTACCTCAGGGAGATAAGGCTAATGGCTAAAATCTGCTCCCCTGCTACCTTGGGAAGATAAGATTCACCGTCTTCGACCTACTCCACTACTGCTTAGGGAGATAAGATCTATGAATTCACCGACGTTGCTACACCGTCCTCTGGGGGACATGTCATGTAGACTCGAATGTATTATGGACGACATTTGCATGAATGCAGAATGCCATAAGAATAATCCCTTTGTAAAATGATTAGGATGCAATGATCAGAATGAATCTAATGCTCCTAACTAAATGATATTAGGGATGACATTTGCATAAATGCAGAATGTCATGAGAACGATCTCCTTCTTTTTCACTCTTTTTTTTTTATGTACAAAGATTAGGATACAATGATCGGAATGAATCAAATGCTCCTAATTGGAAGTGTGAGAATGATCCATTTTTAATGTTTGGGTTGTCATTGCTCATAGTTCATCAAGGTTCTATCACTGATGCGTTACCATGCTTTCTCATTCAGCTGGTATCTTTGACAGAAAACCTAAAAAAATAATCATATTCTACTCAGCAAGCTTGCCCCACTGTAATTTCAGAGTCCCTTCTACTGTATCTTCTGGGACACAAAGTTTGTCCCTCCCACTGCAATTTTAAGAGAATAACATTTGGTTTTTTCCATCCATCTTGCTACCATTCAGAGGTATAGAATTCGTATCATCCTCAATCAATTTGATCTGTTACACCATTCCTTGGGTGTAATGACCAGATGTATGTGCCTGAAATTTGCTGGGTATCATTTTTCTTTTCCGAGAACGATCCCCTTTTACACTTGGGTTGACATTGCTCGTCTTTTGTCAAAATGGTATTACCGACGGAATGTCTTATATAATAAAAATCCGAAGAGATAATATTTCTAACCCTTAAGTTTGGTGAGTTCTAAACAATAGTCCTGTTTCAGATTCTCATATTATTTAGAAGCTTCCAAAGTAATATGCAAAACTCCTTTTATGAAAGTATTATTAGTCCATTAATCGCTATTTCAATATAAAATGCTTGAAAAAGAACACAACAATGGACGAGAAAGAAATTAATCAGGAGCATAGCTCGAAACAAATAAGTTAATCAAAGATAACTAAGGCAATAAAAGCAAACTGATTGTGGTGTATCTTTGAAAAGAATAAAGTAATCAAAGATAGCCAATTCAAAATGGGTAAGATAGAAGTTAAGTGCCCCAGATATCGCAGCCTGAACTTCTCTGTACAAACTTCTTGAAGACCATTTTGAGCTCAATACGTGTTTAGAGGATCCGGAGTACTTTGTCAATGCCCCAAGACGTAGCGTATTTCCTTATTGTTAATTCAGGCATAGCAAGACTACCACATGCCCTATCTTTGATCAGAATTTGAGCCGCCCTTTTTCGGGTTTTCGGCTCAAAACCCCTTTGGTCTCAAAGCGCCCTTTGCGGGTTTTCGCCTTGGCCTCTCCCTTTTTTTTTTTTTTAATTTGATCTCAAGGCGTCTTTTGCGGGTTTTCACCTTGGCCTTTCAGGTAAAATACTTCTTTTCTGAACCTGAATTTGCCGAATTGGGCAAGTCTTCGCCATCCGTCTCGGTCAACATCAATGCTCCTCTAGAACATGCCCTACATAAGGTCCTTCCCAGTTTGGCATCTGCTTTCCTCTGAAATCATTTTGTGTAAGAAGGATCTTCCTCAATACCAGGTTCCCCTCGTGGAAATCCTTAAGATGAACCTCTTTTTCGTAATCTTGCATCATCTGACCATGATGGATAACTTTTAACCTTTTCTACGATTAGGTTCAATTGGCAAAAAATGTTTCCATTCCATAAACCAATAGGTAAGATGTTACCCCGGTAAAGGTTCTGGCCAACGTTCGATAATCATAGAGGATAAATAGTAACTTCTTTATGCCAACCCTTACGAGTCTCGGTCATCTTCCTACAATCCTTATTTTGTTTTTTCTTTTTGTATTTTTTTCTTTTGGCAACCTTTGCTGCATTGTGATATATTGCCTGATCTTTGAACAAACTGTAAACTTTGACACTGTACAGTTATGCATTACTAAACATGATCCTTTATTTCTTTTTTTTTTTTAAATTTGATGACTATCGACCTTGTGACATTGGCATATGAAGCTACTTCCACCCTCTTAGTGAAGTAAACGATGACCACGAAGATGAATCGATATCGACTAGAAGCTTTTAGCGAGATCAGCCTCATAACATCCGTGCCCCACATATAGAAAATTCTATGAATAAAATGGAAGAGTCACATAAATCTTGTCTTCTTCAATTCAGAATTTGTGGTATAACTGATGCGATCCCCTTCCATGGTAGACCAACAGTACCTGATCCTCATGTTTAGCCCATGTCTTAGTAGCCCAGGCATGTCTTGATATGATCATGCAAAAACATCTTTGAATTCTTGAAAACAACTCAATGATATCTCGCCTTATTTCTGTGGTAAGCTAGGCTTCAATCTTCACCCCTTTCCTAAGCTCGCAATGTCCTTTAACCCTATGTAAGGTAGGATCAGTTTTTCATCATGTTCTAACATCCTTAACAAATCAGAAGATAGGTTACCATCTCTGTTATCTTCAAAGTCCTGAGATCCCTCTAAACACATATCTTACTCGAAAGGAGACTCTGAGTCAGTAGCAGCGTTGCTCACATCGTTGATATTTAGAGACTTATTGTAGGTTCGAAGGAAGATTCCAAAGAATAAATGATTCAAAGAATGATTATTTGTATGATCATGAATGAAAAATGAAAGAATACTTGAAAGAAAGTCGAAAAATAAAAGAATTTATTTATGGAAAGAATAAAAGAATATTTGTTCAAAAAGATGTATTTTATTGAAATAAAAATTTCAGACACGAGCCTATTTCACAAAAGAATTCTTATTGTTCCTAGGCTTAAAAAACAACAAGCGCGTTCTGAATATTACTCTGTATAATCTCTAAAAACTACAGGAAGTTCCTCTGCAGTCCAATTGTTCAAAACGCTTCCAGGTTCATAAGGGCGAATGCCCCACAGGTTTCTTTGTTTAATTCTCTCCTCGTGTATGGCATTGACGTGGGGACTTTCCAATAACCCTCTCTCAGGGTGAATTATCCCTCCGGATACAAAACTCTGGGATATGTGGGGGAATGTCATTGATTCCCACTTGACTTCTTCCCCATTCAACCGCGCTCTCATTCTTTCCTGCTTTTTCTCTATTTCTTTTCTCCTCTGTCTGGCATCTGGCCTGAAACCCAAGCCAAAACGATCTCTTTTCTCCTTCAGCATCGGCACTTGAATCTCTCCTTGAAGATGTCTGCCCAGTCCTTTTCTCGGTAAGGCTCCTTTCTCGATCATCATTTGTAGGCCCATCCTCGTGGTCTTGGATATCTTAGGCACTGGTACCTCATTCCCCTCCAAAATAAATGTTGCATTCACGAATTCTAAAGACCGGAAAGAGCATTCAGTTGCTTCTTCACTCGCCTCTAAATATGGCGCGTCGTTGGTAACAGTGGCTATGATGTCCTCCTCCGCGTTTATGGTAACTAGCCGACCTTCTGTCACCACCTTCAATTTTTGGTGCAGCGATGAGGGCACTGCTCCTGCCGAATGAATCCATGGCCTTCCCAGCAAGCAATTGTATGAGGGCTTGATATCCATAACCAGAAAATCCACTTCATACGTGTTTGGCCCAATCAGCAACGGTATTTCAATTCTTCCCATCACTCTTCTCTCGGTGCCATCAAATGCTCTCACTATGTTCTGGCATGTCTTCATGTGAGAAGCGTCTATCTAAGCAACCTCTTCAAAGATCGAAAATGGTAAGACATTCAAGGCTGATCCATTTGTCGATTAACACACTTGGCAGAGTGTATCCCTTGCAACGAGTGGTGATGTGCAAAGCCTTTGTTGATCCCATACCTCCCGGTGGAATTTCATCATCACTAAAGTAAATGAAATTATCGGCACTTATGTTGCTAACCAAACAGTCTAGTTTATTGACAGATATATCTTTAGTAACATAAGTTTCGTTCAGCACTTTCATCAATGCCTCGCGATGTACTTCCGAACTTAAAAGTAAGGCTAGCATCGATATGCGAGCCGGTTGCTTGTCTGTTTGCTTCTACCACCTCAGTATTCATCGTGGCTTCAAGAATTTTAAAAATTCTTTAGCCTCTTCTTCTTTCACTGGTTCATTAATAAGGGCATCAGGTCCCTTCTCTCGTTCAACTGCCACAGTCTTTGATTTCACTGATTCTGCTCCTGAATCGTAGCGCCTTCCACTACGTGTGTAGGACCCTTCATTTTGGACTTCCTCGAAAGTGCTAACTGAGTTTTCTCCTCCTGGTATCGTCACATTACAGTCGTAATTTCAAGGCACCATTTTGTTATCCTTATAAGGAAAGGAAACAGGTTTCTGGATTACGACTTTAGGCGCGATTTGTACTCCGCCTTCCGTGTTTATTGGTCGAGAGATAATGATCCTAGGATAATTGACTTTTTGTTTCGTCAATTCTCCTTCGGTTGCATGTATGTTTCCTCCCTCTAAGCCTTCTTCATAAAACTCCAATTCTTTATTGTCCATAAGGCTTTGTACCAAGACCCTGAACTTAATTGTCCTTCTGCTTTGTAGAACTCACAGTAGTCCTTTATTTCTTCACATCTTTTCTCAGAATCGGATAATATCAGTCCTCTTCTTACCATTTCCCTCCAAACCATTCTCAACGGGGTTTTTATCTCCGCAATATCCTCATTGATCTTTCTCATGGCATTCTCACCGATCGCATTTATCCTCTTATCACCATGGCTAGGTAATGGGTTGTCTGCACTAGGTATATCGTCGAACTTCACAATCCCCATCTTGATGAATCTCTCGACTAACTTTTTGAAGGCAGTGCAGTGTTCTATTGAATGCCCCGTTATTCCCGCATGGTAGTCGCATTGAACGTTTGAATCATACCATTTGAGATATGGGGGCTGTAACGGCTTCAGATAAAATGGGGACACTACGTGTGCATCGAATAAACTTTGATATAGCTCATTGTACGTCATTGGGATTTGCGTAAATTGGAGCTTTTTTGAATTTTGCCTTGGGCCTGATTCTTGTCTTGTCGACCCTTGTTGCCCAGCCGTAACTACCTTTGGCTGGCTAAAAATGATTGCCTTTGAGTACCCTTTGTTATATGTACTCGTATTGTTCACCTCATTGTCCTTTTTCCCAGGAGCAGATCTTCTAGTGGTTTCTCCCGCTTCAATCTTACCACCCCTTATGGCATTTTCTATCATTTCTCCTGCCATCACTATATCCGTAAAGCTCTTGGTGGTGCTTCCTATCATATGAGTGATAAATGGTGCCTTCAAAGTGTTAATAAGCAACATGGCGGTTTCCTTCTCTAGGAGAGGTGGTTGAACTTGCATGGCAACTTCCCTCCATCTTTGCGCGTATTGCCTAAAGCTTTCATTCGATTTCTTTTCCATGTTTTGCAACATGATTCTATCAGTCGTCATGTCTGTGACATGATTGTATTGCTTCATGAAGGCTTGAGCTAAGTCTTTCCAGGAGCTAATATTAGCACGGCTAAGTTAATTGTACCACCTGGACGCTGCCCCCACCAAATTGTCTTGGAAATAATGAATCAAGAGTTGATCATTGTTAACATAGCCAGTCATCCGTCTACAAAACATAGTGATGTGTGCTTCAGGGCAGCTAGTCCTATTGTACTTCTCAAATTCTGGCATCTTGAATTTATGAGGAAGCACCAAATCTGGAACCAAACTCAAGTCTTTTGCATCGATACCTTGGTGATGCTCGGAATTTTCCAAAGCCTTGAACTTTTCCTGCAACCATCTACAGCGATCCTCTAACTGTCTCGATGATTCAGTCCTTGTCCCTTCCCTTTCTACTATATCCAAATCAGGGATAACATGATTGGCTGGGTTATCTCCTGGGTTGGATCCTGAGCCAACGTGGAAGTTCACGGGCGGTCTAGTATCAGCTTGCCCTTGTTGAGGCCTAATCGTGACAGATGGGCTTTGGTGATATTCTTCAGGCTGTGCATGTGGTGGGGTAAAATCCGGGGGAATGCCTTTGCTATCCTATCCAGTAATAGCCATGGGACCTTTTCCTTTGTTTATCGCTCCGTTCAGCATTTGGGTCATTTGAGCCATCATGTTCCTTTGGGCTTCCAACATTTGGTCTCTCATTTCTTGTTGGAGCTTTACCAATTGTTCTTGTATCTGGTCTTGTATGTCTCTCTGGAATTGTTCAAGTCTTTGATCTATACTCTTTGTTTTGGCGCGTGTACCGTAACGGTGTTCGGTTTCCAGATTTTATTTTTATCTTTCTCTTTCTCTCTCTCTCTCTCTCTGTTAATTTCAACTAATTAGAATCTCTCTATGAACTTAAATTCATATGATATGATGTAATACAAATGCATAAATGCAAAGAGGCATCGATTCTGATTCAACTTCGTTTTAAAATTTTTATTAGAAAACAAAATCCTTTACATAAAATGGATTACAAATATGCTTTCGCCCTAAGGCCCAAAGTTCTGATTTTCCTAAACAACGAAGCTAACTCTTGGCCACGATCTGACTGTAGCTCATGCTTCGTGCTCAATGTATCAGCCTGTACTGCCAAAGTCTATAAATGATCAGCTACTTCTCGAATCTGAACTATTGCTTCACCCATGAGGTAATCCCGACTTCTAACTTGGTCGTGGGAATGGTGAAGCTCTTCCTTCCAACGCCATTCTCTTGTTTTAAGAAGCTCAATCCGAAGTTCACAACTGTGCAATGCTGATTCTAACTCTTCAATCTTACCCTTCATTTCTTCGGTCTTGTTCAGACTCAACTTCAGCTCGTTTGTAGAATCACGGCTTTGATGGTAAAGAGACCGTCCCAATTCAACCACTCTAGCTTTTAATCCACTCTTTTCCTTTTGGCTTTCTGCTAACCTCTTTTCTAGGGCCTCGTTTTGCATTTGCATCTCTAGGAACTTTCTCTCCCAATGGTCAGCTTTGGCCTTTTCCTCTTGAACCTCCTGTTGCCACTGTTCCGAAGTCTTTCCCAATCCAGCGTTCTTCATCGTTAGACGTATCTTCTTATATTCTATTTTCAAACTATCTCGATCTTCCTCTATTTTCCTCTTATCTTTTCTTAATTTCTCAGCCTCCGATTTTTGGACATCCACATCTAGCCTCAAGTACATATTTTCTTCTTCCAACTTCTCTATCCTCCTTCCGAACTCTAAAATTTGTCTCTCAAAGTCTTGCTTTATAATCTCTAACTCCGATGGGACCACTTGTAAATACTCCTTCATCGATTGGGCACCCTCCAAGCTTGGCCCAGGGATGTTATCATTGATCCTTTTACTCGACCATTCTTTGTATTCCAGGGTTGTCATCGGTCCTCCAGTCAATATCTTCATACAGTGAGCTCGCTTCCAAGCCTCAGAAATCTCTCGAATCCTCTTCTTATAATTATCCCCCTTATATGAGAATTCACTTTGAGCTAACCCATATGTCACCGGTATGAACTGTCTTGCTTTGTATTGCCTTAGTACAAGCAATGGTGCATATCCAACAGCTCCCCAGATTCCAGCAGAGGTACCCAATCAAAATTTCCACACCGATAAAGGACTTCGTCGGGAACCAACCAAGGGGCTTTCCACTCAACATCTTCCTCTCGGAGGTTTTGAAGAATTTTCATCCACCTTTCTTCTGATAGATCGTCCCTCCTTGTCGTAGCTGTGGCCTCCTTTAAAGGGGAATAACTTTCAGAGAACACTCGATAAGGAACCCTGTCAACCCTCCAAAAATGACTGTGAAACCAAACCAATAATAACTGTGTGCATCCAATGAATCTACCTTCACCAGCTCTCCGACATGCATTCAAAGATCTGAACGTCTCGGCTAAGATCGCAGGTACAGGTGTGACCCCTTTATTAAGACGGTCGAATAAATCAGTAACTGCTTCATCTATATGTTTTAGAGCTTTAGGAAAAATTACCAAACCATAAATACATAAGGCAAATCGATCTTCTTATTTACGTCTGGATGTGCTAGGATCAAGTCCCTCAAACTCACCCAAGGTATGCACTTACCCTCACATTTCTCTTGGATTCTAGCTGCAACCCACTGTTCACTCATCCCCGTGATACTCATTAACTTTTTCACAAAAGTTAGGACATTGGCAGCCCTAAAATAAGCTTTGTCGACTT
Organism: Gossypium sturtianum; assembly: GCA_025698515.1. NCBI lineage: Eukaryota > Viridiplantae > Streptophyta > Magnoliopsida > Malvales > Malvaceae > Gossypium > Gossypium sturtianum. The sequence goes on from CM046950.1 coordinate 5,552,235, forward strand.
GGACCCTCGAACAGCGAAGCAAGGTTGTATATTCCTCCACCGTGGGCACCAAATCTACTTTCCCGAAAGTGAAACAGCTATAGGTAGAGTTCTAAAACTGAGTCATGGCCCGGAAAAGATGCTTATCTACCTTGATGTCGAGTAAATAGGGTAAATCTCCATAATTGCGATAAAACAGTTGCTTAGCCTCATCATCCCACTGAGTCCATATCTCTTTCAACTCTTGGAACTCATTTTGAGTAATACTAATACGAGTAAAATCCCATAGTTCAGATACGTACCCGTCAGCTAAGCTGTTCCCTTTCTCCAATTGCGTTTGCTTTGACCATGTGCGAACATCTGTATTATCTCCCACTTTATCAAGGAACTCGTTCTCCATAACCAGTTTTCTAACTTAGAAATTGACCGTGAATCGACACCTCTCTAAAATATGAAATGACATGCATCAGAAAAATAAAGCACAACAAGCTAGTACCACAAAATAAAATATAAAGCAAGTAAAACGAACACTTATCTGGGTAACTACATAGCTCTACCTAAGGTGGGTTCTTAGGGTTTACTATATGCGGTTTAGTTCTAAAGTTGAAGTACCTAAACCAGCATATTCCTCGATCCTCACCCATTATAGGCTCATACAGACTGAGTTCGGTTCAGGGGAATACATTTTCCTATGGCCATGCGGAAATAAAAACTTCACGAAGACATAGGTACAGATGTATCCCGAAAGCAGTCCACTAGCCCATGCGGAGGTGAAAACCTCACGAAGGCATAGCTTCTCGCTCTCACTTAAAGGCGCGACCACAACGGTCATGTAGTGCAATGCAGAGATTAAAAATTAAAACCACATGTAATAAAAGGATCATAGTTTTTTAAAAAATCAAAATTTTAAATTCGGACAGAAGGACATGAAATTATCGATTTTATGACTTGACACTCTTTGATTTCCCAGTGGAGTCGCCAAGCTGTCGAAACCATTTTTATTTTGGAAAATGGGGTCGACTTTTAAAACGAAAATGGAGTCGCCACCAATCTTTTTTGGGGTGTGATCGGATCACCTCAAGATTGATCGTTAAAACCTTTTGATTTATTAAAACGATAGTTTTGGTATACGAAATTTAGAAAAACGGGTTCGGGAGTCGGTTACGCTTGAGGAAGGATTAGCACCCTCGTGACGCCCAAAATTGGTACCTAATTAATTATTTAATATCTTTATGTCGAGAATTTGAAAAGATTTTAAAATACAATTCCTTTTAAAGAGTGTTTGTATAACCCGTTTTGGAATATTAAGACTCTTTTGTTCCAAAAGGATAAAATATCACATCCAGTACGTTAGGGTGCGACATTTTAAAATATCACATCCAGTACGTTAGGGTGCGACATTTTAACCCCTGGAACTAAGATCATCCCTCAACTTTCAAAAACCTGAAATTAAAAGGATATTTAGTTTATTTGTACGAACGAAAAATCGAAACCCAGCACGTTAGGGCACAATTTCTCGAACTTCCAAACACGAAACATTGCATTGTTTTCAAAAGCCTTATCTCGGGATAACATAATGTCACATCCAATGCGTTAGGACACAACATTTTGAATTCCTGAGAATAAGTTTTTATTTAACCCCTTCTTGTTTTAAAAAAAAATATTTATAATACAATATTTTAATAGATATATAGAAACTACATATTTAAAAAAAAAACAATATAAACAATACGCAATATATGTAATTTTATACTATTTTAAGGATAAAATAATTTAAAAAGTTATATATTATATAATATAATATAATATAATAAAATATAATATATACTTTAAAATAAAAAAATATAATATAATAACTAGTGTGTAAAATTTAAAATAAGATATAATATATGAATAATATTGAACTGAATAAAATAATCTAATATAAACAATAAATAATAATTTAATAAATACTAAAATAATTAAAAATGAGTATAAAAGTGAAAATAAAAATAATAAAAAATAATTGCTAGTAGAAACAAATTATATAAAGTAACACGAAAAAAAAAAGATAAAAAAATTGAATTTAACAATGGGGATCAAATTGGGATTAAAAACAAAATCGTGGAGTTAAATTATAAATAAAAAGAAATAAATGGACTCAATTATAACGCGCTAAAAAATATGAGGGAGTAAAAAGGGAAATATCCCCGGAGCGCTATACGCTGCGTTTTATTTAGGGACTAAAATAGACTATCAAGTAAACCATCAAGGCAAATTTAAAATTAAAAAACTTAATTTAAAATAAATGAAAATGCGGAAGGGCTAAAGCATCAAATAACCCATTTATAAAAAATGCGCGGATCCTCCCCGGGTTTTGGGTCAACGTACGTTCCCCGATACGAACGACGTCGCTTTGTGCTTATCAGCTTAAGCAAAAACGGCGCCGTTTCTTCTTGCTATATAAGCAAAAATTAGCCCCCAAAAATTCATTTAAACACTCTTTTTTTTTAAAAAAAAAGGTCTAGGGCTCCCAAAAATTCTCTCTGGCCTTTGGCCTGAGGTCGGAATCCGGCCTAGGTTCCGGCGACGGACCGCCACACGCGCCGCCTCAGACGGCGGTCGAAAAGCTGGAAACCTCCATTTTTAATGCCGATCAAAATAGTAAGCTCATTTCCTTTATTTTTAGTAATATATATATATATATATATATATATAATATCGCACTAATCGAAAGAAAATAAAATAAAAGAAAATAAAAATAATCGAACTAGTGTAATCGAAGAAAATCACCTCTGCTTTTGGTTGATTTTTTATTGTTTATTTCAGTATATTTGCATGTATTCTCCCCAAATTACAAGTTATTTTAGGGGTTTTTATAACCCAAAACAAATCAGGATTTAAAAGTAAGATTCTTATTTTTGCTGCTTGCTGTCGATATTCTTTCCATGTTTGCAGGTGAGAGGTGGAGATCTCTACAGAATCGGGCGCGACTCGCGCTAACTGCGGCGCGATTGGTGGCTTCGGCGCGAGGAAGAAGGGTCATTGTCGGGACACTTGCGGCGCAGTGGAAACCTAGGGTTTCCTGCGTCCGCAAATTGCTTGGGCCATTTGGGCCGATTCTGTTATTGGGCCAAATTGGGTTTTTAGATGAGTTAGGTTAGGTTTGTTTTGGGGTGTAAGTGGGTTTTGGGCTAGTAGATTGGGCTATTTAATTTGGTTTTGTAAATGAACTGTACAAATAAACATTGATTTTATTTATTTTTTATTATTTATTTTTTGGAATTGGCCCAGGCAAAATGGGCCGATTACATCCATCATTCACCATCATCTTTCGTCACTGCCAAACTCCGTTCGAGTCGCCTTGCTCTGAGATACTCATCTCTTTCCCTTTTTTCAAGTTTTCTAATTTGTTTTCTCAAAAAATTCTTTGAAAGAGCCTCGACCTTCCTTGTCTCCGATCTTTTTCTCCATTTGTCAGATGGCCTCTATTTTGAGTATGCATTTTCTTTTGCTGAGCTCTTCTCTTGTTTTGGCCGCTAGTTTTAATGTCTTGTTTTATTTGGTTTATTGTATTGTAGGGTTTTTGTTGGTTCAACAATGGGAAACTAGGTTCTATTAGGGATAAGGATGATGCACCACATTGCAGAGAAAACAGAAATAGTTTGAAGGGAAAAAAAAAATAGAGAAAACGAATAAGAAGAGAAAAAAGGAAAGAAATTCATTAACCAATTTCATAGCTGCTTCCTTTCTTACTTTGCTATTAAAAAAAAAAAGGAAGGAATTTGGTTGTTACCCAAGTTAGTTAGGAATGCGGTTACATGACAGATGTAGCCTTTCCCACTAAACTCACTGTTCCATTAAACCTATACACATTGTTTTCATTAACATGAATTACCCCAAAACGCAACATTCTGCTGATTATATTTTTGTTTCTTATTTTCAGTTTTCCCCCATAACAAATACTCATTCCCTCAAAAGATTATTGTCCTCAAGGATCAAAAGTAGGGAATTTGCTTTGCAGCTATTGTAGTGGCTCATAAGTGGCATCTTCTAGAGGTCCATTCCACTAACACTTCGATGGTTTCCTGATTTCCCCTCTTGGCCATACGTCTTTCTAAAACACGAACATGTTCCATGAGCATAGCTCCACCAGCACCTACCACTGGTAAAGTGGATTGAATTGGAGTTGTTCCTACATGCCTTATAAGTTGGGAAACATGGAAAGTAGGGTGAATTCGAGACCCCAGAGGCAATTGTAACCAATAGGCCACTTGTCCTACCTTGGCCTCTATGGTAAAAGGGCCAAAATACTTAGGTGATAAATTTTGGTTCAGCACCTTTCGGACCGTGTGTTGTCGACAGGGTTGCAACTTTGAGATAAACAAACTCCCCTACTTGGAACTCCCTATCACTCTTGTGTCGATTTGCCAATTGCTTCATTTTGTCTTGAGCTCGTTTCAAGTGAAAATGAAGAATTTTTTTAGCAGCTTCACGGTGCTATAAACTCTTATCCACACTACCAACGGAGGATGCTCCAGCAAGATATCGTAGGTGTTGAGGAGGAGGCTAGCCATAGAGGGCCTCATAAGTGTAGTATGAATTGTTGAATGGAAGGTAGAGTTGTACCACCATTCAGCAAGAGGAAGCCATAACAGCCAATCCCTTGGTTTTTCACTAGTCATACATCGTAGATAGCCTTCCAAACATCGGTTGAGGACCTTGGTTTGACCATTTACTTTAGGATGATAGACAGTCGAAAGATGCAACTGAGTTCCCAGCCTTTTGAACAGTTCCTGCCAAAAATGACTAATGAATATATTTTGTCAAGATCTCAAACAATGGAGTCAGACAGTCCATGAAACTTGTATATATATCTGATTTAAATACTCATGTGCTACTGTCAATGTAGTAAAAGGAGAAGACAAGGCTACAAAATGCTCATATTTGGTAAATCGATCCACCACTACCAAAATTGTATCTTTCCCCTTCGAAGTAAGGAGCCCCTTGATGAAGTCCATGCTGATAGCAGACCATAAGAGGAGAGAAACCATTGTATTCCCAAAACCATGTCACAACCTTTCAAGGGTAATATCATAAAACCAGTTACAAAGCTACTGTCGTGGGCTTCCCACCTAAGTCCTCGACAAGTACCACTAGTAAAAAAGGAAACCCCTATCTACAACGGTTACTTTCACCTAGTCTTGCTGCCATGTTGGAAGGGACAACTTGCCAACCATTTTAGCATCTATAAAATTGTGGGTACTGCTAGAATCCACCAAAATGATAACCCAAGTAGTCCCAAGCCTAGCTGTAATTCTCATGGTATTATGATCCTGAGAGCCTTAAAATGCGTGCAAAAATAAAATTGGGGATTAGGGTGGACTTTTTTCCAGTAGAGGGTCTTTTAACTGCTCCTGACACTCTTGAAACTCCTCCCCTTCTCCATCAGAATGCAACTCTAATAAAAATTTATATAATTGGAACTTTACACACCGATGACCAATAGTATATTTTGCTCCACACCAGCATAAACCCTTCCATTTTCTTTCAGAAATCTCAACTAGTGACAATTCCTTGTTTGACACCTTGGCATTTTTGTAGTAGGTTGAGAACTAGAGGCAACATGGATTGGGCTGGCAGTAGGAACTGATTTAACTAGTGAAGGTGATGTAGGTGGGACAATAAGGGGTCGAGATGGATTACCAAAACTAGTAAAAAGACTCCTCTTATAGGAATTGAGAAGAATTCTCTCTACTTGTCTAGCAATTAGAAAGCCTTCTACCAATGACTTAGGCTTAAACAATTGTAGATATTGACCAATTTCTAACTTTAGATTATTGGTAAAAATAATCAAATCATATGATTCAAGAAACTGAAGTTGGTTCAATAAACTTACAAATGCATCATGAAATTGCTCAACTGATCCATGTTGCTTTAAGGAAACGAGGTTAGCCATGAGATCTCGGAACGTACTAGAACCAAAGCGTTCCTTCAAGCTATGTGCATAACATGTCCAATTCAATAGATGTAGCCCTCCCTATTTTTAGGTGTAGAAATGATGTCAATTGAGTGCTCTCCTTTCAAGGTGAAGCATCACAGTCTGAACTTAGCAGTGTCGGCTACACCTTTTGCCTCAAAATTATTGTTCTAACTTGGACCATCAAACTTGGGGCATTCAAGCTTGTGAGATCAAGAATTCCAGTCCAAAAGACTTGAATGCGAAGGAGTTCCTCAAGTCCTTAGTTCCACTAAAGGATGAGAATCCAAAGAATCCTTGAAAGGGAAACCTGTTGGAGCATCTAGTGGATCCTTGGAAGGGAAACCAGGTGGAACACCTCCCAAAATACATTTTCCTTTAACCTAAACAGCTACATTACTCACAGTAGTAGTTAGATTGCCCAAGTATTACTCAAATAAATTTTGAAGCTTAGATCTCAGCTCCCTTCTAAAATTGTCCTTGAGTTCCTTTAGTCGAGAGTCCAACTTAGCGTCCCATTGTGACAGCTCACCCTAGAGCTTGGCAACCTCTTGTTAAAGATAACCAACATTTTGCAAGCGAGTAGTGACCCCATCACCAACCATGGAGGGTCAATAGGCTCTAATACCTTTGATGCACCATGTTGTAGAGAAAATAGAAAAGTTTGAAGGAAGAAAAAAGAGAAAAAGGAAGAAATTCATTAACTAATTTCATAGTTGCTTCCTTTCTTGCTTTGCTGTTAAAAAAGGAAAGAATTTGGCCGTTACCTAAGTTAGTTGCGAATATTACATGACAGCTATAGCTTTTCCCACTAAACTCACAGTTTCATTAGACTTATACGCACCATTTTCATTAACATGAATTACCCCAAAACGCAACATTCTACTGACTATTTTTATGTTTCTTATTTTCAGTTTCCCCCAAATAAAAAAGGAGTGATGGGTATGGTGGTTTTATTAGAGGCGATGTGTTTAGTGGGTATGGTTCCCTAGGGTTTTGATTTTCATGCACCTAATTTGCTAAGATACAACTAGAGTTTAAAAATAGCGAGTAATGTTAGCACATTTGAACAAGCCAAATTTTTTTTTTTTGAATAAGCTCAAAGATGTTGGTTTGTTACTCAACAATGATAAAAATGAACTCAAGCTTCAGTTGAAAATGGTGTGTGAATGACACTAAGTCAGGGCTTGACTAGCAAAGTAGGATGGCGACGATGGAGAATAGTGGTGATGCTGGGAGAAGAAAAATCGATGGATCAAAAATTAAAAGAAAGAAAGAAAATTGAAAAAAAGTTAATTAATTAATTAAAGGTTTTTTTATTTTTAATCAATAAAATTAAAAGAAATTGAAAAAGAATTAAAATTAAATGATTTTACACGTGACATAATATGATTGATTGTTTAATACATTTGGCATAATTTGATTAGTTGAGATGAAAAACTAACGGTGTTAGTTAGGTACCTAAAAAAGGTACCAAGTTGGCTTATTATTTCCAAATTTATGTATCAATTAGGTCTAAACTATATATATATATATATACCAAGTAAGTACAATTTGTCAAGTTCAAGTACTGCTATATATTTTAACCTCAATTTGTCAAGTTCAAATACTTCTATATATTTTAACCTTGAAAAAAAAAAAAACTAAAAATGCAAGAGCTTTTTAAATTTAAATCTTTTTCCAAAATTATATAAAAATATTTAAAATGTTTTAAAATTTTGAAAAGAAAACTACAAATGCAAAAGATTTTAATTTTTTTAAATATAAATATTTTCCAAAAGTTATATAAACCATAATTTTTTACTCGAAATTATAATTTCAAATGCATTTAAAAACTAATTTGTATGTTATGCATTAATGGTGTATAATTTTATACCATGTTAATAAATTATATTAGTGGCCAAAAAAAAAAAAATCAGATAATGATACATCTAATTTATTGACAATGTATAGAATTATATATCCATACACTAAATATTAATTCTCAAAAAAATTAATACTATTAATTCTTAGCTCAATCCGCACCATTACGGTTACAACAATCAAGATGACGTGTTTTCAAGCACTCTTAAGTGCATATTATCCCCTTCGATTTAAGGGTTTGAGTGTTACGAATAGTTTAGGAATAGTGCAAAAAAAAAATATAACAAGAACTTTAATATTTTGAAGGTTTAAAATATGAACTAGGTCCTTGTATTTTTGTACATTTAGAATTTAGTTCATCTACTTTTATTTCAAGAAATGTAGTCCTTATATTTTATAGATTTTAAAATGCAAGTCCAATTATTAACAGAGTTAAAGTTCTTCCATTGAATTCAAGTTTATTATAATGTTATTTTTTTTAATTACATGACTACTAAGTGAGTATTTCTTTCATTTTAAAATGTCACACCAATTAATTAAAAAAATATTTTAATAGTGTTAACAATTGAATCAAAATTTTGAAATCTAAAAGTAGAAAAACTAAATTTTTGAAAATAAAAATAGAAGAATTAAATTCTAAATATACGAAGACTACAATGGTTTGGAGCATATTTTAACCTAGGGGTGATCAAAACTCAATTCAATTCAAAAAAATAAAAAAAAAATCGAATTTCGAGTTAATAGAATCGAGTTATTTGAATTATTCGAGTCAACTCGAATAACTCGATTCGAGTTTCGAGTTTGAGTCAAGTTGAATTTCACAATTCGAATAACTCAAATAATTTAAATAACAGATTGGTGTAAATACTCTTTTGGTCCCTGTCAACTTTGAAAATAAGCAAATTGGTCTCTCTCAACAAAAATTACAAAAAAAATAAAAATAATTTTCAAAAATTTAAAATAATTTTTAAAATTCAAAATATTTATAAAAATTTCAAAATTTATTTTTTTTAAAAATTAAAAAAATTCTAAAAAATATATAGAAATTTTAAATTTTAATTTTTTTTAAAATAATAATTTTGAGACCTAATTAATGATTCAAAATTATCATATTCAAGTATATTATTATTATTATTTTCTTCAAAAAGATTTTCAAATGTATATGGTCCCAAATTTATGTGCTCTAACATGAAATTAGTTATACTATAACAATATTTTTATTTGGCATGTTTAATTTTTTTTAATTTAACTCAAACAATTTTACTCAATTCGATTCGACTCGACTCGAATTTAATTTCACTTGATTCGATTCGAAAAATATTTCAAATTGAGTTAAGATGATAAAATAGAACTTATAAACTCAATTAACTTGAATTTTTTCACTCAATTCAATGTACACCCATATTTTAACCTATTTTGAAAACATTATTGGACTCATCCAAGTCTTCATATATATATATATATGGGTCGAATTGGGCTTTGAGTAAAGATTTGAAAACTCTCACTGAGTTAGACTCAGCCCATTTAACCAAATGAAAGCTGAAAACGGCCGCAAGTTGTTGCCGTTTTAACGATATTGATCGGAATCGAATTTCTCCCTTCAACCCCTTTCTGGACTCAACTTTGGAAACAATTAAATTTAGCTCGACTTTTTAGGGTTTTCAAATTTTTATTCCTTTCCCCCTCTATAATTCTGAATTAATCTAAGCCAATTAACTCTTCCCGTCTTCCGTTTGGGGATCAATATCGATGGCTGCCAACAATAATGTAAGAACAATTTTTTTTTTCTTTTTCTTCTACTTCAACTTTTACATCTTTAGCTATGGTATTTATTTTTTTTATTATATTTTGTACAGACTCTTGGTGTTGATAATACCTTCAGAAAGAAATTCGATCGAGAAGAATATTTGGAACGCGCTCGAGAGCGTGAGAAACAGGTTTATTATCAAAACCTCTCTTCTTCTTGATAATACCTTTTGCTGATTTTCTTTTTGAAAATTTGATCTTGATTCAGGAAGCAGAAGGCCGAAATAAATCCAAAGGTGATTGATTTTAATTCTTTTAAAAAAACCTGATTAGCTTCTTACCTGTTAGCATTTATGTTTGAATTTAAGAAATGGAATCTGCACAGTGAAAATCAAATATTTATATGTCTATCTATGCAGCAAAAGGCCCTCCAGTGCAAAGGAAACCCCTGAAGCATAGGGATTATGAAGTCGATCTTGAGTCTCGTTTGGGTAAAACTCAGGTTAGTGTAATTGCTTGGATTGAACTTAGTATGTATTCATAATTTACGTTTATATTGCACCATTTTATTTGATTTTCTACTTTCTGCAGGTTGTTACTCCAGTAGCACCTTTAAGTCAGCAGGTAATTATTATCATTTTCTTCCTCATTTGAACTTACGTTACTATCTAATTTCTGGGTGTTTGATGTTCATTGTTGATTGCAAATTGCATTTCTCTAACTGGTTCATGTTCATTGCTTCATTTAGCCCAGAGGGTAACTCAACTTTTCATCTGAAGCATTGCGGTTTTCTTTAATCAGAAATTTATCAGCTCTGTCAAGACTTTGAATAATGCATGTGTTCATTAAATTGGTTTTTTGACAGGCTGGATACTATTGCTCAGTTTGCGAGTGTGTAGTGAAAGATTCTGCAAACTACTTGGATCACATCAATGGGAAGAAACGTATGTGATGTTCTAGAGATTCTTGTTTTATCATCTCATGGATGTGTTTTGACTTGTATAGACATGCACATTAGTTTTCCACTAATCTGATTGCCTCTGGTGCTTTTTTAGATCAAAGAGCTTTAGGCATGTCCATGCGAGTAGAACGGGCATCCCTTAAACAGGTATTTAGTTGGAAATTTTTATGTGCTTTTTTTAAAACAATTAATTGGTCCAAGTTGTTGAGTTTAGAATCTTGTTATCCAACGAATGCTGTGCATTCTTAATATTAGAAATAAATTAGTAAAGTATAGAGAATGCAATCCATTAGATATGTGCATCCTTGGGAGTGATCATAGTAAGAGTTTCATAATATTAGTAGAAAAATGCTGGGTGGATTGGAGCTCCAAGCTTCCATCTAAAACTAGAGGAAAAGGCTATATGTCCTTTTCTTAAAGGCTTATTATGTATTAGATTATGTGATACCCATGTTGCGGGTCAAGGAAAAAAATCATATAAAATTAACATCAACACCGAGGATTGCACCCAAAGGATTTTAAATCTTCTAACTTAACCACTCATCCATTTTGAGATTTCTTTTAAGCTTGTAAGCTATTTAATTTAAAAAATATATAAAATTATTAAAAGAAATAAATATCCTTCTAATAAAATGATTGTTTTAAAGGTTTGGTTTTTTAGTCTTTTTCGAACTAAGTTGGTGTCCGGTTAACTCGTGACATCAACTCAATTAAGAGCTTTATAAGTAGTATAGATGCATGGAGATTGTCAAAAATAAAATCTGTGGCATATAATGATATAATTTGTAGGGCAAAAAGAAACTATGTTAAGTTGCACTTTGTCAATTTCTGTGCTTGCTGCATGCAGGTTCAAGAGCGATTTGAGCAATTAAAAAAGCGAAAACCTCCTGGAAGCTTCACAGAGCAAGGTGACTTTTGTCTCAGTTCCTAACTAGTTGGAAGTTGACTTTGATTATAGCTTAGTTTAAGATGATTGATGTCTCTACTCCATTCCACCTTCCTATTTTTATGTAGATCTTGATGAACGGATCATCAAACAGCAGGAAGAAGAGGAAGAGCGAAAGCGCCAACGACGAGAAAGAAAGAAAGAGAAAAAGGTCAGTAGTTAGATTTGATAAATTCCTGGTTGTTGTTTTGCCTTTAGGTTATTGCTTTTCATATTGAAATGTTTGTAAGCAAGCTTGCTTTTTCAGTTCTAAGCCGTTCCCTAGAGCCTATATCTAATTTCCTTATTATTGTTTACTTAATAGTAAGAATTTTTACTCCTCAAAATAATGATTGATTGTAATTTTGTCTGGCTTTCAGAAAGAGAAGGCCGCAGAAGAGGAACCTGAAATTGATCCTGATGTGGCAGCTATGATGGGGTTTGGTGGGTTCGGATCATCTAAAAAATGATCGCATTTGTTTATGTATCATTACATATTGTTTTATGTGACTCTAGTTATTCAGGCTTTTGGAGGTTGACTGACTTGTAAGGTTTCCCGGTTCAGAAAGGATAGAAAAGTAAAAATTGCTCAACATGCTTCATTCGTCTTCCAGATTCCGAGTTCAGTCATGGAAAAATTACTAAAGTTGAGCATCTATGGATGCATGGTTGATCTCCTTGCGCGTGACAATGGTTTATGACTTAATTATTTAAAAACCATGCGTGTTTATGTTATGCCATGCAGTATGCTACTTTTATGGGGTTCTATGCTCAGTGCTTGCCCTATAGAACCATGGAATTCAGGTAAACTGTACACTGTTATTAATTTTTTATGTGGAAGAATGGAGATGAGTTGAAGTAGAGAAATAAAGAGTATGGACCAGGGAAGAGTGTCAATGGAACCAACTTGGTGATTTTTCTTTTTCGTACATGGTTTTTGGAGATAATTTCTTTCTTTTTCTCTACCAATAAATTGGGTGGTTTATGCCATGTCTAGAAACAAAGGTATTTTCTATTTTAATGTACTATAGAGACACTTGTTTTAATAGTTAGATTGTAAATTAGTTTTTATTTGATAACAATTTCATCTATTTTTAAGGTTATCTCATTTTGATGTATAAGAATTATTTTTTAATGATAGAAATTGATGAAATTTTAATAAAAAGATTAATTTATTTTTTGATTGTACAAAAATTAATTAATTTATTTTATGAGTAGAGAAAGATAAAATGTAATCTAAACTTTTATAATGCTTTTAAATTGGGTGGTTTATTCTAAGTCCAGAAACAAAGATAATTATTTTTCTAAGCATTTTCGGCTTGCTTCTAATAAAATTTTACGAATTTATTTTATTTAAATAAGTCATCATATTTTTTATACATTCAAAATAAGTTCTTAAACTTTAATTGACACCTAAATTATTAAAAGACAAAGGGCTTATTTTAAAAAAAGATTTATTTGAATAAAACAACATAATTAGGAGATCTTTATTTGAATATTTCAACTTTTTTTTTCTTGAAATATAATTGTAGGCTTTTTTACTTGAGAAAACCTAGTAAAAATTTTAGCTTCTAAAGCCACTTCTAGCCTCATAATGCTATATATGCCTCAATAGAAGAAACTGTTGAAGTTTTTGAGAAAAAATTGATGTGGAAAGAAAAACAAAGACGAGGAAAGTAGAAGTCATCTTTATTAAAAGTGTATTTTATTGAACTGAAAACTAGTGTTTATATAGAAAAAAAAATTAAACAACCATTGACTAAAAATAAACTACTAAAAGAAAAATTGCTAAAATTAACTAAATTATTTTGTTATAGTAGCTGAAGCAAATTTTATCTGAGAGACTCAAACTTGTTACTGGGCAAAGCTTTGGTAAATATATTAGCTAGTTGAAATTCAAATATGCAATACTTTAAACCAACTCAACCTTCCTTCTCTAATTCTATCTGCAAGTCCGCCAATGCGACTTGACTTTTCTCAATTTTAGATTGTGATGAGATGAGTTTCTCAAATCTGACAATAATTTTTGTGTATTTTCTAACGAAACTGACTTTTGAGATTTTTCTTCTTCAAGTTTGTGAACCTGGTCTGACCACAACCTCAGCTGGTCCTCGATTTTTGCAACTTTCATCTCATAGAAGTTGAGGGATGCACTGGATTGTTGAATCTTCTTTTCCATGGTATGTTTCTCCAAGAGGAGAGTGTCTTGCAGCTGTTTTCCCTTCGCGCATTCCAAAACATGCTTGATGTTATAGTCATCTCTCTCCGTAATTTGCAGCAGTAGCTGCTGGTTTTGCGTCTGCAATCTGCATGTCATCATATGCTTGTCTAATTGACTCTAATTCAGATAAGTAAGCTTCATTTTCCTCATTTTTGGATTTCAAAGTATCAGAAAGCCTAGCCTTATTCCTCTTGGAAGCCTCCAATGTCTGTCGCAAGTCGGTAATTTCAGCTTCTGCAGCAGCCAACCTTTGCTGGGATATCGCTTCAGCTTCTTTAGCTTTCTTAACACACAACTTCAAATATTGCTCATCGAGGCGGATTTCAAACTTTGAACACGGGCCCATTCCTTGTAGTCTGAATCTCTTGTTTCCAGAACATCTCTCGAATCAGTAAATTCACGTCTATGCATCTCCAATATCAATTTCAACTCTGCGTCATTTTTTTTCAAATCTTGCACCATGGCTTGCAACTTTTCAATAGCTTGAGACTTGAGTGGAAGTCTCGATTGCTTTCCTTGTTGGCAAGCTCTACAATCTAGAATTTTAGATTCAAGACAAGGGAGACCTTGAACCAATTACTTTCCTTATAAATTCACAACAGCTGCATGATTGAAATGTCCAAGCTTCTTGAGCCAAACTTCAACATGGACATTTGTTGTAGAGAATACTGACTTACTCCTCCTCTAATGGATCAAATGCAAAACTATTATCTTTCATTTTTATTTTGAATACATCGTTGTCATTTGCATATTTGATTAAACACTGATTTGTTTCAAAGATAACTTTGAAACCCTTTTGAATTAACTGGCCATCACTCAACAAATTTTAATTGTAACTGTGCCTTTTCCCTTAACTAGAATGTACTCTCCATTGCCAATCTTTACTTGGGAAACTACTGAATTCTTTGAAAAGATGACGAACAAAAGTCATAGCCATTTCACTTAAATGACAGATTGCAAGCAAGTGACCACAAAGAGTTGCTCCTCCTCTTCTTCATTAGCAACTTGAGCAACATTCTTTTGCTACAAATTCACTTGTGTGACATTCTTTGGCTGAGTATTGCTTTTGCAAATATTTTGATGATGTTCCATCTTTTGGCACTTTTCACATTGCTGGTCTAGCTTTCTCCAGCATTTGAAAGGTGGATGACTCATTCTTCCATAGTGTTTACAAGGAGGGAAATCATATTTTGTTCCTATACTGTAATGGAAGAATCAGAACTTGAATTTCCCTTCTGGTTATTTTCAGGTTTCTTTCCCTTTCCTCCTTGACTGTATTGAGCTTTCACAGCTAATGCATCCTCAACAAATCCTTCACGAGCCTTCTCTGCTCTTGTGCATGTAAAGCATTCATCAATTCTGCTAAACTAACCTTTGAAAAATCTTTAGTATTTTCCAAACAGAAAATGGTAGCTTCAAATATTTCAAAAACAGTTATAAGAATTTTTTTTGAACTAATCTGGAATCAATAAATTCAAATCCAAGTAATCTTATTTTGTTTGCGATTCCAAACAATTTGTCAAAGTACTTCTGGAGTTTAAACTCTCTAATCAATTTTAGCATTTTCATGCCTTTAATTCTTTCATCTCCTTTATACTCTCCCTTCAAGAAATTTCAAACTTCAAAGGTTGATTTCATTCTCATGATTTTGAGAAAGATTTCAGATGAGACTACAGCAAATAACGTAACTCTTGCATTTGATTTTCTTGATTTTCTCTCCTTATGATTCTTGATTTGCGCCATAGTCGGATTGATAGATAATGAATGAACTTCGTAGTCCTCCTCCACAGCATCCCAAAGATTATTTGCCTTTAGATGAGTCTCCACAGCTTCCCAAAGATCATTTGCCTTTAGATGAGCCTTCATCCTTATTACCCAGACATGGTAACCTTTACCGGGTGGTGCAGGTGCAGTGAAAGGGATTTTTGAATCCATAGAAAGAGAGGGAAGACAAAATATTTTCCTTTAGTAACAGGTCCCTAAACTTACAGCGAAAAGAAAACAACAAAGGCAAGAGGAAAAGAAATGTAATTTTTATTGAAAGTGTATTTTATTGAACTGAAAACTAGTGTTTATATTGGAAAAAAAATCAACAACTAAAAATAGACTACTAAAATATTCATAATTTCTAAAAAAAATTCTAAAAATTAGAAACAAAGCAAAAATTACTAAAATTAGCTAAATTATTTTGTTATACTAGCTGAAGCAAATCTTCAAGAGAAACACTTATCAAAGACCGTTCGACAATATAGGAACAAAAAGCAAAGCATGGATTAATAGCTTACCAGAGGATATTTTGTCTCACATTTTGTCCTTTGTGGAACTAAGAGAAGCTGTCAAAACCTTAGTTTTGTCGAAAAGATGGAAAAAAGTATGGACTTGGATTCATAACCATATCTAAGATTTTCAAACGAGATTTGTTGTCTATGAAAGAAGAGAACAAGCGAAGAACTAGCTTCATTAATTTCGTTAATGAGATTTTATCTGGGAATAACGTACGATAGGATATTGTCCCTTACAAGCATTTCTCTTTGGTATTATTTTGGTTCTAGAGAAGATACCGTATATGAAGAAATCGCATCTCTTGTTCAATGGATTGCTGCTGCTGCTGTTACATCCATTCTCAAGAATTTTGATTTTGGTATTGGAGTTGGTCCTATCCTTTTTCCAATGCCAAAACCTGGTAACCCTTAAATTAATTTCTTTTTATTCCAACCTGATTTGTGTTGATGTCCCTCAAACTGTCGGTCTTTCAAACCCCATCTTCATAATGTATGCTTCAAGGATGAAAACTCATTGAAAATTGAGAGAATTTTGGTGATTCTTTTTTTTTGAAGAAACACTTGGCAAATGGGAGAGGAATAACCCTTTCCTTTTAACAAAATTTCAACATTGGCAATTTGCTTAGAGGAGCTTGGGTAAATTCCAAGATAGGATCTCTTTTCTCTTAAATGTTATTTTCTAATTTTCTCACATTGACCCTACTAATTTTATTAATCTTACAATTTAATCCATAGGCCTTAATTACTAAACACTCACACTAATCAATTACTAATTCTAATAGATAACTACATCCTAAGAGCTAATTTATTATCGTATTTATTCCCAAATTTTAATGATTTTTGTTTTCGTCATTCGAATTTTTTTTGTTAATTTAATTATTTATGTTAGTTCAATTTTATTTTGTAGTCACTCCACCGTTAAAATGCTTTGATCACTAGTCGAAAATATTGATGTACCATTCTTTTTATTGATATAATAATAATTTTAGCCTTTAACATTTTATAGAATTTGTCAATTTGATCCTAATTCTAAAAATTTTAACAAATTTATCCCTAAAATGTTTTACATATTATCTCAATTAGAACCTAGTCTTAAAAATTCAAAAAATTATAATTATAAAAAATTTAAAATAAAAAATACGTAAAAAGTTCAAAAAGATATAAAAATATTCAAAAATAATATAAAACAAATATATTTATAAAAATATTTAAAGTTTTTAAAAAAATAAAATAAATGTGTTGAATATGAAAATGAAAGAGAATAGTCCAAGTCACGTTGAAGATTGTGGGGTGAGTTGACCCATAAAAATTAAATGAAAATATTACTTATAATTTTTTAAAACTTTTATATAATTGATGTATTAAATTAAAAAAAACTAAAATAACTCCACAAGAATTCGAAAAAGGCCCACAAATTTTTGAAAACAAATTAATTTATATAAAAATAAATGAATCTCTCCCCAATCAAAAACGTAAAAATCCCTAATTCTTTTATTTTCTTTCAACATTGAGTCACTTTTTTTTCTCAAATTTCTTTTATTCTCTTTCTAGAATTTTTACAAGAAAGGCATTTAATATTTCAATACTTTTATGTTGATCTTCCAACTTGGTAACAACTCTTCTTTTTCTTTTTATACTTTATTGATTAATCTATAAAAAATTAAGATTACGATTTTTCTTATGATAGATTAGGATTTCCATGCAAATTTTATTTATTTTAGTTATTGAATAATTTTGGGACTATTGATTTTGCTTGAGATTCCTAACATCATAATTGGGTAATAATTTTAGAGATTGATTAATAAAAATTGTTGCTGCTAGTGCGATTATTGTGAATCTTGTGTTTGAAAATTTAATATATTGCATTCTCATGACACAAAAGCACTTAAGTGAAAGAAAATTATACTAGTGGTATGTTGGCTTAAAAAATCCAGAGCTATTTAACTTCTATCAATTTCGAAAATGATTATTTAAGAACAATTAATCACGACATTAATAATTTGTATAACTTTAATTGATAATAAAACAAATTTAACTCTCAAAATTTACAGATTTTATCCGTTTATATATATATATATATATATGAAACTACAAATATTTTTATATATTCATTTTGAATTTTTTTCATTTTTTTTAAAAATTTTATACATTTTTTCAAATAAGCTTTTTTAAAATCAAAATCAAATTAAATCAAAATCAAATTTATAAACATGTAAATATTAAAAGATTAATTTGTTATTATATCAATCAGAATTATACACCATTGATAGAAAATATTAATTTTCATGGTTATTTGTCCTTATTTATTCACTTTTGAAATTAATGAGATTAAATTGCTTCACTTTTTAGAGAGTCAAATTTGTTCAATATTGAAATTGAGAATAACCATAGTGGGTTCTTACCAAAAATATATAATTTGGAACTATAGAGGGACTATAAAAGTCACCCCTAGCCTCATGATACTATATATGCCTCAATAGAAGAAACACTTATCAATGGCCGTCTGACAGTATAGAAACAAAGAAGCAAGCAAAGAAAGAAGACAGGATCAATGGCTTACCAGACAATATTTTGTCTCACATTCCGTCCTTTGTGTAAGAGAAGCCGTTAAAATATTAGTTTTGTCGAAAAGATGGGAAATCCATTCATCGCATATGCTTAAATAACTAATCATGTTTACCATTGATTCATTTGTTGCAGATATCATTGTTTTGCACCAGATTGCTATAATTCTTGCAGTTGCTCAAGAAGAAGCTTGCTAATTTACCTTAGTTTCACAATTTGATCCATTTGAAAATAGGGCGTTGTAATGATATCATACCTTGCATTTGAAACATAGGTGAGTAGAGGTATGATAATTTCATGATGTGTGTGTGTGTGTATATATATATTGTGCTTCCTCAGCATTTCTTCACCTCAGAAGCAATCATATGGTGCTCACCAGAATCGGTCCTTTGAGATGATAGAAATTCACTTACTAGTTCGGAAGAAAGAAGGCATTGAAATGGTTGAATACTTTTAGAATAATGGAGAAGTGCTGAAAAAGATGGCTATAACTTCATATGCAAAAAGAGATAACATAGAATGGAAGAAAAAGTGAAAGGGGCACCCTCTAAATTAACCCAAATCATCAATTACTTATATGTCTCATTGTTTAGTAGAGGGGAGGTATGTTTACCAATTCAAACAAAAATGGAAGAAAAAGTGAAAGGGATAACCCAACTAAATCCAGTATAAAAATAACATTAAGAAAGAAAGCATAGCATGTCTGATTTCTCTTTAGCTACCTACTTAATGTACTGAGAAACCCACTTGAAACCATCTCCATAACCCATTTTTCGGACAATGCTACACATGAATACCTCGAGGGGGCGAACATTGGAGTCTCCCAAATTGACCTTACCCTTGCCTGTGGTGAAATTGGTCAGGCCAAGGTGATAACGCAACTCATCTTCCGAGGCAGCATATGGTATATCAATCTTGTTACCCAATATCAAGAATGGAACATTAGCCAAAGATTCATCAGAGAGGAGAGCATCCAACTCCTTTTTCGACTCAGCAAACCTCTCCTTGTCGTAAGCATCTACCAGGTAAACAACTGCATCCACCTACAAACAAATTCAAACAAATTACGGTAACTATGCTCCCCTTCCTAACATGACATCCGTAAAAACAAACCTCAAAAAACTTGAATGAATCTATTGTGAAAGAGTTCGAACAAAATGAAGAACCAAAGTGCGTATAGGGAATCCCATTTTGTTCCTTTTACAATATTCCTACACTGAAATCTTCATATTGTTACTGCACTAACATAGAATGCAATCGTATTGTGTGAAGAGGTACTATTAAAACAACTTCTTGTTAAAATTAAAGCTGTTATCAGCAAACTCCCCATCCTCATTCTTTGCCCCTCGTGAATCAGATAATCACAAGAACCATTATCTGGGATTATGGAGGCACACTTGGAAAAGCCTACTACGACAAACACTATTGCAATCACACAGATCCTCAAGTGAAATAACAAAGAAGAAAAGCAACCAACCAGACCCGATTACCCATATTTTTAAAATCCCTATTTATGCAATCCAACAAACATTACCATATTTTACCATACATGAATAACAATTCGCTTATGCACTTTAGAATTTATTACCTAATGCTCAATTAAACAATGAATAACATTTCCAAACGATGAAGTCTATGCTGCACATCATGAATGAACACCTAACACACACACACACACACACACACACACACACACACACACACATCAAATTGCAACTAATCAGATGGATTTGAAGGTAAAAGAAATGTACCTTGGCGTAGTAATCTTTCCAAACTCTTCGAGCAATCTGATGGCCTCCCAAATCAAAAGCTTTAAACTTGATTTTCCCAATGCTCAATTCCTCTGATGTGGGATGCTGTGTTGGCTGATGCTGAACTAATCTCTGCCAAATCCCATTAAAACCCAACTTCGAATTAACTTATTAGAGAAAAAAAAAATAGAGCAAGCACCCCTTTTTTTATTTTCTTCGTTTGATAAAATAATTTTTTTTCCAGCTAACAGCTAATCTCTACAAAAATCCCATCAATAGTACAAGAGTAGAACATGTTAAATAGCCTTAATTTTGATTAAACTTTTAATGGCATTCAAAACATTGTTAGATCGAAATATTAGAAGAACTCTATCAGAAAAAAAAACCAACAAAATTGAACACAAATCTAATTCCCCAAACTAATAAAGGGTGGAATTATGAAAATACCTCATCTTTGAGCATGTGAAGCAGCGTGGTTTTGCCAGCATTATCAAGCCCTAAAAACAAGATCTTGGCCTCTTTATGCCATAGACCGAGGGAAGCAAGAATCCCATAGAACCAATCGAACAAAAACATGATCTAGATTTATTTTTTCCTTCACTAAAACTAATTAACCCTAAAAGAAAAAAAGAAATGAATCTTCAGTCAAAGTAAAACAGAGGGAGGGAGTTGGTGAGTATATAAATAAGGGCGAGTTGGCGAGTTTTGACTGGGTGGGTGAGTTGTTTGGACCAATCAGGTGCTTCAAATCACAAGGGTAGTTGGGGATGGGGCGACGACAATGGATCCTCTTATTTTGGATCTGATCTTTTAGTCGGAGACAAAAGTTTTCTTGTTGGTCTCTCTTTCCATTGGGCTTCGTATTATACAGCCCTAATCCCTGCTTTTGTTTTATTTCAACCTTTTTCTTAACCCTATTACCCTAATCATGTCTTTTTAAAGATAAATTTTGGCATGGAGATTGACAAGGAGAGTGGCTGTCCCTAAGGAGAAGTTCGTTTTGAGCACTTAAAGAAGATTAGGACTCAATGCCTTTTGGAATAGAACTATGATTTTGTGGAAACCTATGCAACCTGTTCAGTTAGTTGATCTTGGGAACAATTATTTTATGGAAAAATTTCATCTTTCGGAAGTGTCTTTATAGACAGTGCTTAACGATTCAATCGTGTTCTCCCTTATTTACCACATCTTAGTTACATTCGATGATTTTTGTTGTTTGAATTAGCCTATCAGAATTATCATGTGCATTTTATAAGCAATACATACTTTAGGATTGGGAAAATCATCCAAATTGATTTTAAAACTAAGAGTGGATTCAAGGATTAATTTTCTCATATGGCGATGTGTCTAGATTTAAAAAAAACCTTTTATCTAAAAAATTTGGGTTGATGGTTCCTTTCAACGTGTGGAGTACGAGGCTAGCCTAAGTCATTATTAATATTTGCGGCTAAGATTTGTCCATGATTACTCCCTAAAACAAATAAATCTAATATTAATTTTGATCATCTTAAATGTGAAAAAGAAAATTATTTTCAAAACAGTATATATTATTATTATTTATCCCTTATAAACAAATTCCTTAAAAGATAATATTAAATTGTTTTGAGATTTGAAGTTGGAATCTAACCATTTCCAATTTTTTTAAAGTTCCTCAAAACAAAATCATTTTTATTCAATCATAAACTTACCATGTTGATATAAGAACTAACTTAAAAGCAAGGCCCGACTTTCCTTTACATATCTTATTCTTAATACAAAAGTTCCCCATATCCTCTAACTTACAACTCTACTGTTGATATATATATATATATATATATATGCATGCATGTATGTATGTATTGTTAAAAGGAGCTTGAAATTTAGATGAATTTGAAAAGAAAGCCTCCATGAGCGGCGAAGAAAGGAGCAAAGACCAAAGATTCAACAGCCATGAGCTTGATGAGGATGTTGAGTGATGGACCTGAAGTGTCTTTCAGTGGATCCCCTATTGTGTCTCCTATCACTGCTGCCTTGTGACATTCTGAACCTTTTGGTCCCAATGACTTTGCATGTTCGCTAACACCCGCCTTTTAACACATAAATCCATTAATCGCAAGATAAACCCAATGCTTACAACATCATAAAACAATTTGTAGGCTTACCTCAATGTATTTCTTGGCATTATCCCATGCTCCTCCTGTGTTTGAAGCTGAGATGGCAACCTATGGCAACACAAATTTTGATCATGGCGTTTGTTTATATGAACATAGGCTGGTAAAAGTGATGGAAATGTTTCGTACCTGGACACCGGAAACTAGTGCACCAGCTAGGACACCGGCCAGAGTTTCGACTCCGAAAAGGGTTCCTACTATAAGTGGAGTAAGCAAAACGAGTGCGCCGGGTGGGATCATTTCGCGGAGTGAGGCATCGGTTGATATCTTGACGCAGTTTGCGTAGTCTGGTTTTACCCTGCCTTCCATTAGTCCTGGAATTGTATTGAATTGCCGACGAACCTCTTCGACCATTTTGAGAGCTGCGCTTCCGACACTTTTCATTGTCATGGCGGAAAACCAGTAAGGGAGCATGGCTCCAACTATGAGACCAATGAAAGCCTTTGGTGTCAATACATCTACGGTCTTGATGCCTGCTCTGCTAACATAGGCACCAAATAAAGCAAGTGAAACAAGGGCTGCCGATCCGATTGCGAAACCCTGAGATGAAAAAGCAGAATACATGGCATTTTTTTAGTGGAAGGGGCAATGATGAATTTGAAGAAAAAGATCATGGAAGTAACTTATAAATCTTACCTTCCCAATAGCTGCAGTGGTGTTTCCTGCAGCGTCTAAAGCATCGGTTCTTTCGCGAATCTTGTGACTCATTCCGGCCATTTCTGCAATACCGCCAGCATTGTCACTTATGGGACCATATGCATCGATTGCAAGACCGGTGGCTATGGTGCTGAGCATCCCCAAAGCGGCCACCGCGATTCCATACATTGCAGCCAGGCTAAAGCTCACGTAAATAGCGATGGCAATGGCAAATATGGGGATAATGACCGATTTGTATCCCAGAGCCAACCCGAAAATCACATTTGTTGCAGCTCCTGTCCTGCAAGCATCTGCTACATCCTGCACCGGACTGGAAAAATATTCAAAGGGGACGGTAAGCATAAGCTTTATATCAATTCTAATCTAACAATTACAACACCGTCCACCGATGAAGACTCGCAAACATCCTCACCTGTAAGCATTGCTAGTATAATATTCTGTAGTATAACCGATAATGAGTCCAGCCCACAATCCGATAGCAACACAGAAGAATAAGTGCCTGCATTATACATAATCATTAAACAAAGCAAAGGGGAGTGAACTCAAATGAAGAGGAAAACAGTTTACAGGTTGCATACCAATTCTTCACTTCCTTTTCAGTTCCAAAATTGAAGAGAGTGAATTCTGATGGCAATGCAAAGAAGCTAACGACAGCAATCCCGGCAGTCATGAGAACGGTGGATATAAGCAGTTGTCGTTTTAACGACGGTTCGATGTCACTTACTTTCTTGATCTCAAACAGATCAGTTGCAAAAAGTGTAGTTATCAAACATACCACAATTCCCATTGAGCTAATGAGCAAGGGATAAGACATTGCTGTAAACTCATGGCTGATACCAAAGGATGATATGGATGCAACAAAAAGAGCAGCACATGATGATTCAGCATAAGATCCAAATAGATCAGATCCCATTCCAGCAATGTCTCCTACATTATCACCCACATTATCGGCAATAACCTGTTTAAAAGCTGTGTTAGAACTCAAGAACAATCTACCAGACTTCGACTGTTCTTATGAAAAAAAGACTTAAAATGCTAAAATAGATGAGGAGGAACTGTGGGAACTTACAGCTGGATTTCGTGGATCATCTTCGGGGATATTCCGCTCGACTTTACCGACAAGATCGGCACCAACATCGGCTGCTTTCGTATATATTCCTCCCCCAACTCTTCCAAACAGGGCCATAGAAGAACCACCTAGACCATAACCAGTAATAGATTCATAGAGTCCTTCCCAGTCATCACCATAGTAGAGTTTAAACAAATTGATGGATACATAGAGCACCAAAAGGCCATTGGCTGCAAGCAGGAAACCCATGACAGCTCCAGAGCGGAAAGCTGTTATAAATGCCTTGCCAACACCTTTCCTTGCTTCTAATGTTGTTCTGGCATTGGCATAAGTTGCAATCTTCATCCCTAGATAACCTGAGAGGACTGAAGTAAGAGCCCCTAGCAAGAAAGCAATTGTGCTAAAGATGGCATTTGCCAGGGCTGGTTTGCAAGTGTTTCCCTGGCTGTATGTGCATGGTTCGCTTTTGGTGCTGAAGCCCTTAACTGAACCAAGGAAGAGGAATATGATAGCACCAAATACACACATGAAGATACCAAGATACTTGTATTCAGTAAAGAGGAAAGAGGTTGCACCTGTGAACATAATACTAACACTGTTAGTGGAAAGTAACAGACATTATAAATCAAAATTTACAGAAATAAAAGCTTACCAAGAGAAATGGCATGTTGAATCTCAGTACACTTGATGGAAATCTCAAGATTGTTAATACCCTCTTCTTCTTCATCAGATTCAATCAGTTTTTGTTTATATCCATTGCTTGAATCCTGTGATGAAAGCTTCACCCTAGAGACCAAAAACCATTGAAGCAAAGCAAAACCAATGCCCACCAAGGAAGCTAAAGGTATCAGAATTTGGGTAAGACCCTCACTCAAGGAACTCATCTCCACAAACTCTCAGCAATATTTCACTTTGTTTCTCGGCTTGTCTTAGCAAAATGCAGTAAAAGAAAACTAGTGTTTGGAAATTTGAACTCAATGGAAAAAATTGGTCTTACAGGCACTGCATGGCTATTGAAATAGACTAACTGGTTGTTTTGAACGACAGATGGGACAAAAATGATTAGATTCTTCTAAACCTTGGATTGTGTTTACCAGTTGTTTTGATTAGCAGTTTTGAGTTTTTGTCATTGTCCTTATCCAATGTGCTCCTTTCACAATCCACATTTAAGATCATGCTGTAATAGGTTTTGTTAAGTTGGATCAACAACAGCATTTACCATGTGGGGAGATAAGATCAAAATGCATCAATTATTAATTCAATATTCATTAATTAACTGCAGACTAATTAATCATTTACTTTTACTTTTTCCATATCCATGAAGCTTCTAATTGCTTGAACTTATTCAACTTTTAGCTGTCATTTATTTTGAATTTACAACTGCTATATTCTCCATCTGTTCAAAAATGAGAAAAGTAACTTATTTTATAATATAACTTTAATTCTTGATAGTCACCATTTACTGTAAGCATTATTTTATATGTATATGAATATAAACTTCACTAGATCAACCTGCCACGGCGTTGCTTCCATTTGTAAGATAGGGGTTTTTAGCTTTGATGTTCAACAGGCTAACCTATGATTTTGACAATTACACAGTTCATTAAAATTTTCTCTTCAAGCAAATTACATACAAAGAAGTATTCATATTAAAGATCAAGGGGGGGTCAAAACATTGAAATAGACAAGTCGTTAAACCTAAACATATAGTCATCTTGCAGGTTATTGAAATTTCTAGTAGAAATGTGTAGATATTTTTCGATTCCCAACTTTTCAAAATTACCAACAAATGTCTTCTTTGTTAACATAGCAAGGTCAGGCAAGTGGTTTAGGTCCTTTCCTTTTCACTGATGTAAGCAAGTGGTCTATGTACCATTATAAAAAATAAAATAAGCTCAAATTGTATTAAAATTAACATTTGTTGTTAAAAAATAACATGAATTTTTTTTCATGTATAGTTCAAATTCAAACAAAAAATTTCATTTGCAAAATTATAAGGAAAAATCTTTAAAATAATAACTTTTTAAAACAATAAATATTAATTCTATTGACATTTGATCTTTGTTTGATTCTTTTTAATAATACAATGATTAAATTAATATATTTAATAGTAACGAGACTAATTTAATCCGATCGAAAAACCCATCAGAAATTTTTTGCTCTTTTTAACAAGTAGAAAAACTAATTTGATACAGGAACTATCACCCTTACGAGACAATACAATGGGTAGGGTTTTATTTTTTATGTTAACCTATGACGTTTCAGTTATTTTTAAGGGTTAAAAACAATGATTGGTGCATGCAAATACCATTTCCTGCACGCTTTCCAGGTCATAAAAACTAGCTACTGTAACTTTACTGGCTTCATTTTCATCTTTAGGAAAAGTACCTGGATTGAATATCAAAACACCTTACCAAAAGCCCTTGGTTTGTCACAAATTTGATTTTTATATCTATAGTAATATAATATGTTTAAAACTGTAATAAATTTTATTTTGAAAGTATTATATCTTTTCTATATTTAATAAATTTAAAATAATATATACATACAATAAAAAATATGAGATTTGAACTTAAAGCATCATAATATTTATTATCTCAACTTTTATTATATTAACTTTTTTATAAATATATTTATTATATAGTTTTTTTCACTCAAAGAATATCTCATAATCTAATATTTAAAATGAGGTTATGGTCTAAAGGCTGCAAAAGTTCAAACTTTAAAACCCTTAAATGTACATTTTTTTTTTTTTGTAAATACTAAATATTGGATTAAAAGTTCCCTTTGAGACATGACTGAGATCATGCATGACACCTTAAATAAAGAAATAATTTTTTTAGATTCTTAAACCACGGAATTGTCTAATACGATTGTCTAGCCCGTTGTTTGGTGATTAGTGCCAATAATAATAATGATGAGGAGGAGGAATATTTGAGAGGAATAAACCATAAACCAGAAGAAGTTTTTTACCATAAACTTGCACCCCATTTGTTTGAATGTCTTGTTATTCTGATTTCCGTTTTCCTTTTCAATTGTCTTACCCCCTTTTTATTTCTTTATTCAGTTAACCAACCATAAATTCACTATTCACGTATTTAAGAATTAAGATAACAAATTTTACATAACCTGCAACTTTTGTGTTGGCTATAGCAGTAATGTATACGTAAATGTTTCCTAAAGAAAAGAAACAAGAAGAAGCAATTACACAGACTAACAATATTGCCATTCAGTAAAACACTTACTTAAATTCAGCCATTTGCAACATTCTGGGGGTTAAGAGTTGCCACTATATACATAAATTCAGGCTATTATTTGCCTCCAAAAATCATCAACAGGATAGGGATATTTACAATAAAATGATGTCAAGTGGTTCCTGAAATATATTTCTCAAAAGAAAATAGAAACCGTTGTTGATAATGATACTTACCAACTTGATAACATTTAAGTGAGGAAAAGGCTGCAAAAACAACTGACGAATCATGCTAAAATTGAGGCCTTACAATCGCGTATCCAGTTTGCAAATATGTTGGAATGCAGAATCCTACAAATACCACGAAGAAGGAATACAAAAGAAGTGTTAAGTGCACATAAGAATGAATGCAGAGAATGCCCTTTAATCTGTTAAGAGCTGCAGTGCTTGGGTAGCCCACAAAGGAAGAGGTGCTTGAATCAGGAGAGGGAAACCAGTAATTGGATGCTGAAAAGTTAAGCTCTCAGCATGAAGCTCGTGGGTGTCATATGTTCTCCCTTTCCACTCATAGACACCCTCATATTTCACATCCCCTCTAATAGGAAACCCAAGATATTGGCAATGCAATCGAATTTGATGCGTCCTTCCACTTCGAGGAAATGCTCTAACCAAAATCTCGTCTTTGTTTGCATCAACATCTGTAACAGCTTTTTCTTCTACTACAATACTATGTTCTTCATCTTTCATACATTCAGATTGCTCCTTGTAATTCCGTTGTCCGTTGATTGATAATACCTCAAATGTAGTTTCCATGTCCCTAACTATGGAACCTCCTGGTAGTTTTCGACCTACATCTCCTGCAGCATATACACGCCATGCTCCGAATTTTGATCGACCATGACCTGATTTGATGGTGATTCTTTCTGATTTTGGAGCTGAACCAATGCAGAAAGCAACATATGTTTTCTGAACCTTGTGATTAGTAAATGCTTTGACAAGCACAGAAGCTACTTTGTGTGACTTGGTTATAACCATGACACCACTTGTGTCACGATCAAGTCGATTGGCCAGATGGAGTTCTAATGTGCTGACTTGGTTCCCTGGAATTTATAGATACCAAAGTATGTAAACAGCTGATAAAGAAAGAAATTCAAGCAGATCAAAAGATAGCTTCTTTTACTGATTTTGGATGTTACACTTCCTGAAGAGGTATTAAAGAATTATTAAGGGTCAGAAATAGACAGTGATACAATGCTTTTCAACTCCACAAGCTAACTGAAAATCCATATATAATCCGATAAAGTGAGGCCCATGTAATTTTAGATAATCCAAGGTCACTTTCTGGACTCTGATCCAGTGTTAAGGAGCTGTACAAAACTAAAAATACTCTAAATTTATAATGTTTCATTTACTAAGGCAACTATTTGCTGCTTCTAAATCATATAAAAAATAATATAGAACTTTTAAGATAAAAAGCCTGACATCAATAAATTGAAACAAATATATTCCTTTTCACACACCTCTCCATGATTTAAAGTTCGAGTTTTATCTGCTCTTTGGAGCCCTAACTAGAGGATTGGAACAAGGCACAAGACCTTTGGTCAGTTTTTACCACACTGTCATCTCGGCTCCTGCCCGTTTCAGGCTTTCTAAAGATGACTGCTCAGCTTGGTAGGGCTATTTAGGGACTGAGGCTCTCGATCTGGGATGTATTTCAAGCTTAGTGATTGAATTGGCTGGAATTGATCTTGATACGCACACTGCAGAGGCACACATTGGTGTAAACCCCTGCCTGTCTCTCACTCCGAATGCATTGGCTGGAATTCATATCTTTTATTAACAATTGTGCTTAGGTATGACTAAAGCCACTTTTAGTGAAAAATAGGTGACTGATTATTGGGAGATAAATTACTTTACAATGGAGAAGACTAACTTCTACCATAGACAAGGGTCAAGATCTTCAAAAGCTGGAATTATCGTGGGCTTGGATACCCACGGCAAGTTTGAGCTTTGTGAAAGCTCAAATAATAGAAAGACCCCCATTGTGCTATTCCTTTGTGAAACTAAATCAAACAAGGATGGCATAGAGAGGATCAGGATAACGATACGGATGAAGGCTGTCTTATAGTTGAAAGCGAAGGCCAAAGTGGAGGGCTTGCCTTAATGTGGAAAGAGGACATTGCTCTTGATTTGAAATGTTATTTGCAGAATCATATTGACATGGAGTACCTAGAGGCGAGACAAGCAACGTTCCGACTTATAGACTTTTATGGTGAACAAGTAGCAAGTCAATCAAGTAAGTCATGGGCACTCCTCGCTATCCTAAATAGCCAATCGATCTTACCATTAGAAGTTTTCGTGACTTCACCGAGATTATGACCAAGAAAGAAAAAGTGGGAGGCAATCTAAGAGTTGAAATGCAAATGGAAGTTTTCAAAGATCTTGATGAATGTCAGCTTTATGACTCGGGTTTCAAAGGTTCTTGGTACACATGGACTTCTAAAAGACATGCGGATAACAAAATATGTGAGGGACTTGACCAAGCCTTGGTGAATCAGAACTAGATCAATATGTTTCCAAATGCGTATGTTGAGCACCTCCCCTGTGCGACATCCGATCATTTCCCTCTTAGAATTGATTTGCTTGGCCAATAAATTAGGGGGAGCACTAAGGGAAGGAGATGAATCAAACTTTGAAGCTTTATGAACAAAAGAACCTAAGTGCAAACAGGTGATTATTAACACACAGAGGGATTTCCATCACAATAGTCTTGTTGAAAATATTCAAAATATTGAGAGAAAACTTCGCGAGTGGCATAAGGTTAACATGTGTAGTGGGAAACTGAATCAAAGACTTGCATCAGAAAATCAAAGATATCCAAGAACAGCCAGTTAACCAACAAACCATTGACAGGCCTAAGGAAACCAAGAAAGCACCACAAGCCTTACTTGAAAAAGAGATCTAATGGTCCCAATGCTCTCGGATCCTATAGCTCCAAAAGGGAGACAAAAGCACCTCATATGTCCACGCTCAAGCTTCAACCATAAGAAGGAAAAACCATATTCTCTAGTTGGAAGGCAACAATGGATGCTGGGTTGAGAACAAGGGCATTCAAGATGTGGTTTTAAGGTCCTTTAGGAAACCCTTTGATTCCTCGTACCTGGAAGTCCATGAACATATCCTCAATAGTGTCAGGCAAGATGAACCACTCTCTTCTCTAGGAATTCAAGGAAGAGGAAATATTGACAGCCCTTAATCAGATGCACCCAACCAAAACTCTTAGTTTTGATGGTACATCTGCCTCGTTTTTTTTCCAAAAGTATGGGCTTGTTGTTGGTAAAGATGTTGTCTCAATTTGCTTAAAGGCCCTCAATAGACTAATCGATCTGCATGAACTCAATCATACATATATTGCTCTCATCCTTAAGAGGAGCAATCCTTTAAACATGAAACACTTTAGGCCGATTAGCTTATATATCGTCATTTATAAAATTATTGTCGAGGTGATAGTTAAGAGGTTGAAACAAATTCTGCTAAGCTAAATAAGTGAGAACCAAAGTGCCTTTGTGTCAAGGAGATTGATTATGGACAATGTTATTGTTACATACGAGCTCATCCATGCCTTGAAAATGAAGAAAAACAAGGAGAAAAGGCAATTTGCTTTGAAGCTCAACATGAGTAAAAGCTACAATAGAATAGAATGGCATTATCTTAAGGCAATCATGGAGAAAATGGGTTTTGTAAAAGAATGGGTTGGGCTTATCATGCAAGGTGTTACTATGGCTTCTTATTCAGTTATTGTGACTGGACGAGTTATCGAGACTTTCATACTGAGTTGAGGGTTGACGTAAGGCAACCATTTATTACCTTTTTGCTGTGACATGCATGGGAGGGTTATCAGCACTATTTCTAAGGGCGCAAAGCCAAGGATAAATGGTGGGTGTACAAGCTAACAGAGAGGTTGAGGGTTAACCACCTCTTAGTTGCATATGACAACTTACTTTTAACGCTAATTGAGAAAAGGGTGGGAGAGAACATAAAAGACATGCTTTTATTGGCCAAGCAAATCAATTCTAAGCCAAAAAATTAACTACAAGAAGTCTCTGCTATTCTTTAGTCCGAACACTCACCTTCACCAAAGAATGGAACTCCAATGAATGTTTAGCATCCTTGAGACCTCAAATCTAGAAAAGTACCCGATGCTACCAAATATCATTGGAAAAGGCAAGAAAAAGGCCTTCCAAGAACTAACTAATAGGGTGCACACAAGAACCCATAGCTGGAAAGGTAGACTTTTATCTCATGGAGGCAAGGAACTGTTCATTAAAGCTGTCCTTTGATCACTCCCTACCTATGCCATGAATGTCTTCTTATTTCTAGTCACCCTTTGTAAGGAATTGACAGCAGTTATCCGGAAATATGGATAGAGCAACAAACTCAATGGTAGTGGGATTTGTTGGCTAAAATGGGATAATGTTTGCGAACCCAAAAGTATGGGAGGGGTGGGATTCCAAGACCTTCTCCTCTTTAATAAATCTAGGCGACTTCTCCAAAACATAGACTCCTTTTTCTTTAGAGTCCTCCGATCTAGATGTTTCCTGAATGGCTCCCTCTTGAATGTGCCCCTCAATTCCAAGCCCTTCTATAGTTTGGGAAGCCTTAGGCAACCAAAAGATGTGCTGGGGAGCAACACCCAAAGGAGAATTGGAGATGGTTCTTCTATTAAGATTTGGGAAGATAGATGGATCTCTAATAATGATAACTTCTAAATCCACACACCACAAGCTCACTTCCAAGAGATGCAACTGTTTCTGCTCTCATCAATTTGGAGCAGCTCAAATAGAAGGAAGGACTAGTTAGGAAAATTTTCAATTGCCTGAATAAACCAGGCACACAAGACAAACTTATGACACAATGTGAAGAATGGCTGGTATAGTGTTAGTAGCAAGTATTTAGTCAACTCTCCTTCAAAATGGGACACAGACCTAGACGAGAAATCTGAAGGAGCTTTTGGTCATTGAACATACCTTGTAAAGTTAGGTTATTCTATTGACTATGCTGCCAGGAGGTTTTACCAATTAAAGAAATTAGGCCAAAAGGTTGCTGGACATTGAAACAAAATGTGAGCGATGTCAAGGGGAAGAAGAGAATGGTATACTCATGCTAAGGAGCTGCCCACTATCCAAGGAGATGCTCAAACATAGCAGCTTCTCCCATAGAATCACGCTGTCAAGTATTGCTTGAGTGGTCGATTGGTTAGAAGAGGGGGCAAGATACCTAGCAAGGATGACATTGATAGCAGTTATGATGCTCTGGGCTGTTTGGGATGCTCGAAATATTGTTATGTGAGCTTTAGCCTACAAGGAAGTTCAAAAGGATGCACATCATAACCCCACCTATGTGCAATCGGCATTACACGCTGGAAAGCCCCAAGTGCTAATAAACTGAAAGTGATCCTTGATAGCTCCTTTATTGAAGATGACCTAAAGGGCAGTGTTGGTGTGATGGTCAAGGACCACTAAGGCTTCGTTATGGGGGCTGTGGCTTCCAGAATCAACAAAGCTACGAATGCCTTTATAGTTGAAGCTTTGGCTGCATTTAAAGCCCTTGAATTTGCTGCCGAAATGGGGTTCCAAGACATCAATTTGGAAGGCGATGCTTTGCAGTGATAAAGGCTCTAAATGGAACGGATGAGGATTTATCCCCCATTTGCCCTATCGTTTATGTGTAGAGGCTTAATGAGGAATTTCAGTGCTTGCCAAGCCAATCATGGCAAGGAGTTGAATACTATTCACTTATGAATGATGCTATTCAATTATGAATGAATGAATTCCTTTTACATTAAAAAGAAGTCCAATTTCAGGGAAGTACATCTAAGATCAGCTTATTTCAGCTAGAAACAAACTTTACCATGGCAAGAGTTGAATACTTTGCTATTGAGAATATGCAAGTCAACCCAGAAATTAGCCACAAAGTATAATATATATATATATATATATATTTGGCCAGAAGCCATAAACTATATTAAAAAGAAAAGGTAGAAAGGTAGAAAGACCTTCACAGAGCCGATCTGACGGGGCCGAGTCAGATAGAAAGCGAGGAACTGAGGCCAGAATGGTATCACAATAAATCCCCTGAGGCTTGTTGACAGCAATGAGCCACTCGTCTTCATATAAAATATCATTTCTTGAGAGTCCAAAAAGGCTTGATTTTGAAGAAGCTGTCATGGCTCTGGCAAGCTCTATGTCTTTCGAGATTGATGGCAACGGAGGGGATAGTGGTGTTGGGTAATTTTGGAGGGAATTGGAATTTGAAGACATTTTTGAGCAGAGGAAGAACAGGGTTCTGGCTCTGGGAAAATTAGACAAGGGTTTTGGACTGTAAAGGAAGAAGAATTGTTGGGCTTGGTGAAGGGAAAAGAAGGGCATTTGTGTCACGTTATGGCAGTTGGTAAATTGGATCTTTCAATTTATCCAGCATTCTCCAATACCGAAAACTGCGTCGTTTCAGGGTCCCGCCTTTCCAATGTCCATAAACCCTTGAGAACTAGAAAATTGATATATAGTTCCTCTTAAACCCCCAAAAAACCAATCTTTTGGGGTAAAAGAAGACTCTTTTTCCCTTCTAAATATGTCTTATTTTATTTTCAAGAGATCGAGTAATGGATCCTTTTGCATATCTCAATACATTAGAACCAAAACCAGAGCTTTTTCTTCCTTACAGCCTCTTGACAATTTTCTAGATTCCAATCAAAACTCCAAGGTTTTTGATCCTGGGTGTTCTTCGATTTTGCATAACTCACTGAAAAAGCCGTTTGGGTCCTTTTCTTTCCTTCCAAGTTCAAGCCTTTTGGGTTCACAAAATCAACATTCCTTGCGTTTAAATCGAAAAGGCTGGATCTGGGCAAGAGAATTTGGTTCCCAGGCTGCTATTGAACCATGTACGTCTGATGGACTCACAGTAGATGGGATTGCTAGCAGTAAGTGGACAATTCTTGAGGAGAGTGAAAGTGATTGGAAGAGCCATGCTGCTGCAATTGCTCAGTCCATTCAAGTTATCAAGAGACGCCTTCAGGTATTAGTTTTATTGGCATTTAGTCAATCCTTATATCCAGTGTGAGATGAAAGTTCATGCTTTCCAGGGTTATATTTTATCTTAATAATGGTATTAAATTAATATTTGAGGTTGGAGTTCTGCAGCTATTTTGTTCTTTCCTTTTGTAAACTCTCGTGGTTCTTTAGTGGGAATTTATACATGTGAAGACAAATGATTGATGAAATTGTGATTTCAGTTTCTGCTTTTATATATTTGAATTTACTTTCAACTAAAATCTTTCTCTCAGTGGACTTTCCATAAGAACATGTTTGTTAAACTCTTCATTGTCTTTTTGGATGCAGTGGAAGAAATTGATGGTCAGATTGGATTTGTTATCTGCAGAGCTGAATAAGCCTGACCTTTGGAATGATCCTGTCCATGCTGGTAAGATAAGCCGTGAACACGGCTCACTAATGGGTAAAATGAAAGAAGTGAAGGCGTTTGAGCAAGAATTGCTTGAACATATAGATATGATAAAACTTGCAAGGGAAGAGGATGACACTGAGTTGGAATCGGTGGGCTCTTATTTCTTATCTAGGCATGTCTTCATTCTTATGTTTTATGATTAAGGGCTTGTTTCTCATAGGCTTGTAGATGATAATGCAATTACTTCTTTTAGTTTCTTTCGATTAATTATACATATCATTAATGCATATTTTTGGTGATCGAAAGATGTTATTTACTTTCGTGATCAAAAGGTGATTTAGCAAGATTTGATGAAATGACACTGATGTGGTGGTTTAACTTGTCTCTTGTAGGGACATTATGGCCGTTAATATCTTCCTTTGAATCTATGAGAAACCTCACTTGTATTTTACTAAGCATCTTCCTCTAGTGGCCAATTCTTACTTAGTAAGTTTTTCCTCTGCAGGAATCAATGAAAGCATTGCTGAGGATGAGAAGAGATTCAAAGGACAAGGAGCTTGAAGCTTTGTTAGCTGGAGAGCACGATTCTTCCTCTTGTTATATAGAGGTTTCACTTATATACTTCTTTGACTGTGTTCAATGCATTTGAAAGAAAAATGTAATGCCTTGGAGTTAAGGGTTTCCTTTCTTATATTCCATTGTCCCAATGGATAATGAAACCTTCTGCTTTTTTTGCTGCCGGTCACAATCTCAACCTCGATCTTTTGGTTTATGGTGTAGGTACAAGCTGGAGCTGGAGGAACTGAGAGCATGGATTGGGCAGCAATGGTTATGCAAATGTATAAAACCTGGGCCCAACGGCGTGGGTATGGAGTAACAGTAGTGGATGAAATGCCAGGTGAAATTGCAGGCATCAAGGTTCATATATTATCCCTGTTCATCCTTCATTTAAGCTGCATTAATATTGATTTTTATTACCTAATTTGGTATAGAGGGAAACTAAGCATGCATAGAATAACACACATTCAACAATATCTGGGAACTTTAATGCCAGTTGAGTGCTAAGCATGAAATCCATTAAACTGTCTACTTTTAGGTTTTAATTAAGATTCTTTTCGCTCTGTTTCGATTAATTCCTTGGAAGGAGGCTATAAGTTTTTGACCTTATGTTGTTTATTCTTTCAGCGGGCAACTATAAAAGTTGACGGTGAATACGCATTTGGATATGCCAAAGCAGAAGTAGGAGTTCATAGGTTAGTTCGTATCTCACCTTTTGATAGTGGAAAACGCCGGCATACTTCATTTGCTGCTGTTGCTGTAATTCCAATCCTAGGTGATGGATCTTCTCGAGTACAAATTAATGAATCTGACCTTCGTATTGAACGGTTTCGTGCTGGGGGAGCCGGTGGTCAGCATGTTAACACGACCGAGAGTGCTGTGAGAATTGTCCACATTCCCACAGGAGTAACTGCTACTTGTCAAAATGAAAGGTGTGAATAGTGTGCTGATTGTCAAAACCACTGCAGTTTTCCTGTTTTGTTTTTGCTAATAATGGAGCCCGATTACTCTTGTTTTGCTCTTTAATCCAAGCTCATAATTTAGTTGTAAACACACAGATCACAACATCAGAATAAGGCCTCAGCAATGGCTGTGCTTCAGTCTCGATTAGACCAGCTTGAGATGGCTCGTCAAGCACAGATGAATTCCCAGCACACACAATCTCTTACCGAGATAAGTTGGGGCAACCAGATACGTACTTACGTCCTTCATGTAAATGCTCTGCTGCCATGAAACTTGCACTGTAAGTTCCCTTCTGACAAGAAACAAATTCGTTCACACTAAACTTTGGTTTACTATCTGTTGATGCAGCCTTATCGCTTGGTGAAGGATCTGAGGACCAATTATGAGGTCTCCGATCCCGATTCTGTGCTAGAGGGAGATCTAGACAGCTTCATCTTGAGCTATTTATCTGCTTCATTGGACAAAGGTGAAGGTGAACAATAAGATTAGCTGCAATGCAAAAGATCTTGTCGGAATATTACATCTACGCATGGCTTGCAAGCTACTAGGCAGCTGTGGCAACACAGTCATGCACGAGCTTCGCATTTTCACATCTAAGATATGATGTAGTAGCTGATTCTACAGAGCCATTGGACCTTTGTGTATTGTATATTCATTACAAGGACTAAAGGAGAATACTAACTCTTTTTTTTTTTTTTTTTTGAAATAAGGAGAATACTAACATGTGATGGAGCCATATAATTTGTAGTTCAATATATTTATTGTGGATGCTTTTGTGGTCGAACTAGGAAAGGTTACTAGTTTCGGTTCTTTAATTAAGGCATATGGTTTTAAATTATAATTTTATTTAAGCTGATTTGTTTTCCAGGTTTATTAATTGCGATTTTACAAGCAACAATACAACCTGGGTAGACTAAATGCCTTTGCCAGGTGAGTTGAAAAAGTTGCCTTGAGGTACACGAAATTAAAATTTGCTAATTTTGATGGGTTGAATGATCCATTGATTTGGTTGCATCAGTGGGAACAATTCTTCCAGAAATCAACACACTAACGAGGCAGATAAGTTTGTTTCACAGCCATTCACATTATCAAATTAAGTTGGAGTGATGCAATTATTGCTTCCCTCCCCCTTGTGATTTGGATCAAATACACCTTATCCATGAGCCTTACTGTAGTCTTTGAACAGAAGCAGTATATGCTACGTGTCTGAAATAATCATAGGACTTTGACAAGGTACAGAGGCCAATTTCAATTCCCTAACGAATATGGCAGTCTCGATATCTCAACTTTTTGAGGGTGACAATAAGTTAGGAAAACTATTGACACAAATTCGTTAAATAATTCGTTAAAAAATTGATTTAGACCATAACTAGATCGAGAATCGATCAAAAATAAAAAAATTAGATTAGTTGACTCGCAAATGGATATGAACGTGATGAATAAGATTTTAAAAATTAGTTAATTAATTTTCTTTACTTTTAAAATTTTATGATTTTAATAATTTATTTAAATAAATCAGACAAATCAATTCGAACATCGACCAGGTTCTAAAAATCTTGATGATAACATGTTTTTAAATGTGTATTTGTGACAAAATGTTTGAAATTAATTAGACAAAAAAACGCAGTCATTAAAAAATCGGCTAATTGACATGTCACTAATATAACAGTGGAAGTGGAGTTAATTTTTATTGCAGGTGACTGAGTTTTAGTGACAGAATTTAATGCTTTGTAGGCCATTTTCACTGTCACTAACAAAATGCATTTTCTTGTAGTGTGACTTATTATGTTATAATTGCGATGAACTGTATACAGTCAGACATCAATGCAAGAAGTTCTTTTAACTGGAATTAGCTTATCTAATGACGCAGAATTGGGATATTTTTATAGTGGAACGATAATGTTGTGGATGCTTTTGTGACGAAAACTATATTAGGAAACGCCATTAGATTTGGTTCTCTAATTAAGGATTAGGATTTTTTTCTATTGCAATTTTATTTCAATTAATTTCTTGTCTCGGATTTGGTTCTCTAATTGAATGAAAGTATAATTATTAAAGTGATAATTACATTCTTTTGTAATTACAAAAAATTATAATTCGTTAGACATGTTTAGCTGACGAAGTGTAGTTATATCATAATTCTCTATGTCATGTTTGATAGTACAAATTGTAATTACACAATTATATAATTTATAACTTTTAAAAATATTAATTACTATAAAAAATTATTAGTATAATAAAAATAATCTCTTTAACAAAAATAAAAATCAAATCATTATATGTATTATTTTAGTCTAAAAAAGTAATTGATAATACGATTAGAAATGGAAATAACAAGAAAAATAAACATCATATGTAATTTTATGTAATTGTTCTAGTACATATTTGTTCGGTTATTCCCTCTTTAATATTTAATATATACTTCTTATCATCATTATTTGTTGATCATTGATCGAGTTCATCATCATTTGAATTATAATTTGCATCTTAAGATTATCAAGATTTCATTCTTCCATATACTCTTCAAAGTATGGATCATATTAATTCCACCTATAATTGCAGTTATGAAATATGCAACATGCTAGTACAATCTAACCTCTTTTTTTATGCTATACTAAGGTAATGTTAATATGGGAAATATATTTTTAGAGTAGCAAATGTCTTCTTAATCATATTTCGAAGCCTTAAATGTCTCAAATTAAAAACTTTGTGAATTATCTATGGTACTTGTGTCTAACACCATTTTCTTAAATGATATCATACCCCACGATATAGTACAAGAGAATATTTTTTATTTGCATAATTAGCATCGACTTATAATATTTGGGTTCATAGTCCAAATAGTAGTAACTTTAATTATAAAAACTTATATAAACTTAATTTGGAGAAAAAATTATGCTAGGTTATATATCTTTTTATAATACATAAATTAAGTAAAAATGGTATAAAATTTATAATATATAACCTTTATAAATAAGATTTTATAAATTGTCCGATAACTTTTATAACACTTCTTATAAATAATATATTTTATATCATAATTTAAAATAGTTATCTTTTATAAATTAGTTATGATAAAAAAAGCTATAACATTCTTTTATGAATAAGTATATTATTTTTATAATATATAGAATGGACACATAAATAAGTTATACTCATACTTCTTAACCACAAATTTTTATAAATAAATATATTATAACACTTTTATAACATGTAAATTATTTTTTTATAATAAACTTTTTTTTATCATAACTTTAAATTTTTTTTTTAGGATTTAAATGATATAATTTTTTATAACTTTACAAAATACACAAATTATTTTTATAATATAATTTTTTAGTATTTATAATATAAGAAATTTTTTGTCATAACTATCTCAAACACATATACATGTCCATGCTTATAATATGATCTTTATAACTTGTATAAAAATAATTTTTTAAAATTGGATTTGAGTTTAATTACTCAAATTCTCACCCTTCTCCTACGAATTAGAAAGTATAATTGGATGTTCCAATTACACTCAATTCGGTGAGACCCACCAATTACAATGGTTACTCAAACATGTCATTTTGTGTAATTACACACAATTACACCTAAATTTAATTACTAAGTGACTTTCCAAATACTACTTAAAGTTTTTTTAATGGTTTGATGAAAAAAAAATTTTTATTTCTCTCTCTTATGTTGAAATATTTCCAAAATTAATTTAATTAAATAAAAATAACAAAAAAATGATGAAAATAAATTAAAAAAAACTTAATAATTTGTTTGAAAATCTTACTCTATTTTTCTTCTTCTTCATTATCACCTCTAATTGTAACGCCCCTAACCCGAATCCGTCACCGGAATAGAGTTACGGAGCATTACCGAAGTTACAAATTTATTTATCAGACATTTTATTTCATCTAGCATTCATATTTGGAACCAATAAAAATCAAACATATTGTCCCTTAAACATATTTAATTTCCTTATATCACATAATTAGGTTACACGAACTTACCTGGCTAAATTGCAGAAATACCAA
This sequence comes from Gossypium sturtianum, assembly GCA_025698515.1. Classification (NCBI taxonomy): domain Eukaryota; kingdom Viridiplantae; phylum Streptophyta; class Magnoliopsida; order Malvales; family Malvaceae; genus Gossypium; species Gossypium sturtianum. Next base: position 5,592,566 of record CM046950.1, read on the forward strand.
GATTCAGGGGCATTTTGGTAATTTTCTATTTTCCTCAATTTTTCAAACGATCTTGATCTAAATTAATAATTTCATTCAATTTATTAATTTAGACAATAAAATAATCCATTTCACTCAATTTGGTCATTTTTGATATTTTTACAAAATTGCCCCTAAAATTTTACTTTTATTAAATTTAATCCCTGAGTCTAAAACATGCAAATTATCCATTTAATATAAATCCATGCTAGCTGATTATTCATATATATATTTTTCTTCCTCCTCTCCATACCACATCCTTAATGTATATAATTCCACTATTTACTTATGTGTTCATATTAAGCTGTCCACTTGAGTTATAGTCACTAAATTATTTATATCTTGAGCTAAAAAATTCAAAATTAAAAAAAGCTTGATGTTTATGAAACTAGACTCAAATATATTTCTACCATAAAAATTTTAGAATTTATAATTTAGCCAATAAGTACAGTAAATTCTTCAAATTTATCCATGTTCTGCTGTTTGACAGCTTTGACCTTTCCTTACTAAAAATTAATTACCTCTTAGTACGGGCTTTGAATGATGCCTCCGTTTATTTCTCTTGAAAATAGACTCATTAAGGATTTATAAATATAAATTTAAGCCCCTAATTATTATTTTTTTACAATTTTTGATGATTTTCCAAAGTCAGAACAGGAGAACCCGAAATCATTCTGACCTTGTCTCACAAAATTTATTATAACTCATAATTTACAATTCCATTGCTTACACCGCTTCTTCTATGAAAAACTAGACTCAATAAGATTTAATTTCATATTTTATTCATCCTCTAATTCGATTTCCATAATTTTTGGTGCTTTTTCAAAGTTAGCCTACTGCTGCTGTCCAAAACTATTTTAGTGCAAAATATTGATTACCAAGTTTATAATACCCTTATTTCCTTTCTCTACAATATTTCCCATCATTTTCTCTTATTTCACTTCACTAATATATCAAGAACATAGAACCTTATATAAGAAAACTCTACTTTAATATCATTTTCATGCTTTTAATATTACCTTATATAATAAAACTCTACTTGAAATGTATTGAAATCTTAAAATTCTTACCTTGTCCTATTGATTTCAATCTTTAACTTGATTTTCTCCCTCTTCCAGCTTCTAATTCTTCAATCTAACTTGATATTCTAGCTCCCCATAGTCTCCTTGTTATTTTTCTCTCTTGGTAGTTATGGAAATTCTCTTGATTACTAGGTGAAAAAGGTGAATTTTTGGTGGAAGGACCTAATTATAAAGAAAGCAAAACTTTCTTTCTTTCTCTCTTCACAAACGTTGGATGCATGGGAAAGGTGGTGGATGGTGTGTTGTGTTTTTTTTTTCTTTCCACACACACACATATATATACTAAATAAAATAATAAAATAATAATAAATATCTTATTAAAATATTAATAAAGTAATATTTATTTAATTAATTAATTTAAAATATCATCAACATAATCATTACATTCTAGAGTTCTCTCTCTTACTAATTAACCATTTTGCCCTTCATGATCCTTTAATATTTCATCATTGAGTCATCACTTAATTTGGAAAAATTGCAATTTAGTCCCTCATAATTCTTCACCTATTCGATTTGGTCCTAATTCATCCATTTTCCTTAGTTTCTAGATTATTCCACCCCTAAAATATTTGCACTATTGGTCCTTCAACTTTTTCATATTTACACCTTAACCCCTCAAATTTTGAGTATTTACTTTTGGGCAACAAAATTTTTCTCATTTTACAATTTAGTCCTTTCTTGAATTAATAATGTAATATATCATAATATACTTCCCAATGTTGACATAATCTAAAATTTCCCTTTTTGTCACTTTATTTCCTTACTTAACTATATCAAGGATAATATCTTACTTTCTTACTGTAGTAATGAAACACCCCACACCCGGCCCACGAGCTTGAACCGGATCTGGTATGTTCCTTAAATAAATCGGTTTTCAATGTTCTAAATGACTTAGAGAAAATTTGTGTAATTTTTAAAAAAAATTGTTTTGGGTTGGGCTTAATTTGAAACCTATTTAATAAATTTCGAAATCCAACTTAAATAAGGTGACAAAATAATTTTTGGGTTTATTATTTTAAAAGAAATAAATTTACTTATCTTTAATCAAACATAATTTGTATCATATTTAAATAAAAATAAACAGGAATAAAGAAAATCCAACTGGGCCTTATGGCCTTATTACATCATTCAAACCCAAAATAAAGTACTAAAATTTCATAAAGTCCAAATTCCAAATAATTTCTTCAAGCGATGCATGGCCACCTTTAGCTCCTGCCGACCCGGTCCATTACCGCTCATCACCTGAAAAATAATTCCCCAACGGGTGAGTCTCTGAACTCAATGTGTACATAGTACTAATTTCCAACAAATCGAGCATACAAGTCATATCAATATCATGTTCATACAAAATAAAGGATGATGCAACCCAAATCCAAACCTATTTGTCCATCCGCTACACACCACCCGTACCAACCTGTACACCGCGGGGACTACTAAGTCGACCCTCCATCCGCTACACACCATCGAAGGCAGTCGCTGCAGTCGACGTGCTCATCGCCCACTTATGTTGTGTCATTAGACATCGTATTCACCGGATGTAACCGAAGTTACCACTTTTCACTTTATGTGACCGTAGTCACCACTTTACGTTGGTGAGACCGTAGTCATCACCTTCACTTTCTTCCTCCACAAATATCCCGAATGCCCCAATTATTTCATAACATATTTCACATACTTAATTTTCATTCATGTTACTAATCACATGTTCAAAATATATCACATTCACAATCCTATCAAAAGTAGGAAACGTGCACAGGTACTCCTTACCACATTTGTGGTGCTTAGCCACATTCACATACTGTTACATATTTACATATCTAATGATTGCCATGCAATTTATTGAAAGTTAGTAAGAGTACACACCTTTTTCGCTTAATAGTTTTAGTGAATTCCGTGAGAGCGATCTACCGATCTAGATCTTTCACTCCTATATTCGGCCATTAATTAAAACATATAAATAAACCTATTTGGTCTTAAAACCAAATCCTACTAGAAGTAGAATTACTTACCTAGTTGCCGAATTGTTTTAATCAAGTCCCAACAGTTGCTAGAATTCCTCTTCCTTGAAATCGGCTAATACTAGGTATGTAACCATGTCATTTTCGGGTTTTGAAATAATGGAAAACACTTAAACAAATTATGCCTTGGCCGAATATCCCTTACCTTATGATGGGATTCCAAATCTGAAGAGGATTCCTTTATAAGCCTGTTGAAATCCTATAACTCCGTGTTAGATTAGATCTAACTTTGAAAACGTGAATCATAATCTTTAACCACATATTTATATTTATAATCCTTACCTTAGATCCTTAGATTTCCCGAAAGATCCCCTTTTGATGTTGTGGATGATTGCCCTCTTTCTTAGAATCCACAAAGATTCAAATTTTAAACAAAAGAGAACGGAGAAGAAAATAGAAGAAAAAAAGAGAGGATTTTTGCTTAATGAAAATTCGGCAGAGAGGGGTTTTGCCTAGGAGAATTTGTGAGAGAGGAAGAGGAGCAAATGTTGATGAGTAGCCCTCCTGTCCTCCTTTTATAGCCAAAGTTATCAGCCTAGGAGTCCTTTACTTGGCCACCACTCCTCTTTTGATAATATTATCTCTTTTATTTAAAAGATAAAAGCCTTTAATCCATCAATTATCTCTCAATTATCTCATTAGAAAATAATCCTTTATTTATCTCTTATTATTCACATATCTATGTGAATAAAACTCCTTTATTTATCTCTTATTATTCACATATTTATGTGAATAAAACTCCTTTATTTCTCTCTTTTTATTCACATATTTATGTGAATAAAACTCCTTTATTTCTCTCATATATCCAAGTTTCCCGAAATGTTCAAGTTTCCATTTTTGGATCATTTCCAAAAATGTTTAGGTTTCCAAAATGTCTAAGTTTCCAAAATGTCCATTTCCATTTCCATTTTCATTTCCATCTCCATTTTCATTTCCATTTTCATTTTCATTTCCATTTTCATTCATTTCTAGGTTTCCAAAAGTATCAAAAATTTATTCATAATACTTAAGACTTGTCATTTCATACAATTGATCTGAAAAATGCATAGGCCCTTCCTAGGATGTTACAGTTCTACCCCCCTTAAATAAAATTTCGTCCTCAAAATTTCCTAACTAAACAGATTGAGGGTATTCTTTGTCGCATTGTCTCTTGGCTCCCACGAAGCTTCTTCCGATCCATGATTGCGCCATAACACCTTGACTAAAGGCACCGACTTCTTTTTCGTAGTGCTTTCACGTCACGTTCCAAGATCCGAATCGGCTCCTCCTCGTAGGATAGATCGGCCTTAACTCCACTTCTTCAACGGGTACCACATGAGACGGATCCGATCGATAGCGACGTAGCATGGACACATGAAATACGTCGTGCATTTGATGCAACTCGGTGGCAACTCCAATTGGTATGCCATCGCCCAACTCGCTTTAGTACTTGATAGGGCCCTATAAACCTTGGGCTTAGCTTCCCTTTGCGGCCGAACCGCATAACCTTCTTCCAAGGTGAGACCTTTAGAAACACTTAGTCTCCTACTTCAAACTCAATTTCTTTCCTCTTAAGGTCTGCGCGCGACGACTTACATCTCATCGGAAGCTTCTTTCAACCGTGCGAATTAATTCCACCTTCTCCTCGTTTCCGCCACTAACTCTGGACCCAAACGCGCGGCGTTCTCCTAACTCGGTCCAACAAGTTGGTGTTCTACATTTCCTTCCATACAATGCTTCGTATGGTGCCATCCGAATGCTTGCACGATAGTTTGTTGTTGTAGGCGAACTCGGCCAGAGGCAAGTAATCTTCCCAACTTCCTCGGAAATCCATCACATGACCTCTTAGCATATCTTCCAACACTTGTATAACCCGTTCGATCGCCCGCGTCGATTGTGGATGAAAAGCCGTAGTGAAGTCTAGCTTAGTGCCTAATGCTTGATGAAGTGCTTTCCAAAATCGAGACGTAAACCTTGGGTCTCTATCGAGATGACCGACATCGGTACCCGTGTAGCCTCACGATCTCCGCCACATATAACTTGGCTAACTTTTGAAGGGAATAGTCGATCCTCACGGGGATAAAATGTGCGGACTTGGTCAAACGGTCCACTATCACCCATACCGAGTCCTTCTTAGTGGGCGTAAGGGGAAGCCCACTAACTAAGTCCATGGTAATTCTTTCCCACTTCCATTGGGGAATCTCAATTGGTTGAAGCAATCTGATGGGACTTGGTGTTCAGCCTTTACTTGGCGACATGTCAAACATTTCCCCACAAATTCAGTCACCTCTCGTTTGTGTCGACCACCAAAATTGTTCCCTTAGATCTCTATACTGACTTGATGCCTCCGGGATGCATAGCATAAGGACTACCATGCGCTTCCCGAAGAATCCTTTGTCTCAACTCCTTATCCCTCGGCATACAAACCTTTTCCTTGTAGCACAAGACTCCTTCATCATTGACGCCATAATCCTTTAATCCTCCTTGCCGCACTTGTCTGTAACTTAGTACTTAAGTCCTTATCCGCCAACTGTCCCTCTTTCACCTCCTTCACCAAGGTTGGCTTGACTTGTAACTCGCCAACAAAGCTTCCGTCATCATACAAACTTAAGTGAGCGAACAAAGCCCTTAAATCCGACACAACCTTCCTACTTAGGCGTCGGCTACCACATTCGCCTTGCCGGATGGTATTCTATCGAGCAGTCATAATCTTTTAATAACTCCACCCACCTTCGTTGCCTCAAGTTCAACTCCTTACGAGTCAACAAATACTTAAGGCTTTTGTGGTCCGTGTAAATTCGACCTTTCTCCATAAAGGTAGTGCCTCCAAACTTTGAGGCGAAAACCACCGCCATGAGTTCCAAGTCATGAGTTGGGTAGTTCACCTCATGCGGCCTTAATCGCCGAGATGCATAGCGACTACCTTTCCTTTTTCTTGCATTAGCACACGGCCTAACCCCGTGTATGCGAAGCATCACAATATACTACGAAGTCCTTACTCGCCTCCATTGAATTAACACCGAGCTTTCACAAGACCTTTTAAGCTTTTCAAAGCTCTCCTGTTGCTTATCCGTCCACACAAAGCGGTACTTCCTTCCTTAGTAACTTTGTCAAAGGTGCGGCTATTGACGAGAATCCTTCCACACGAACCTTCCGTAATAGCTCTGTCAAGCCTAAGAAACTTCGATTTCAAACACCGACCTAGGTGATTTCCAATCCAACATCGCTTCGATCTTCCTAGGATCCACCCTTATTCCTTCATGCGGATACCACATGTCCTAGAACGCCACTTTCTTGAGCCAAAATTCGCACTTGCTGAATTTGGCATAAAGCTTCTTTTCCTTAACACTTCTAACACAACTCGGAGATGCTCATCGTGCTCCTCCTCCGTCTTGGAATACACCAAAATGTCGTCGATGAACACCACGACGAATCTATCCAAGTAGGGTTGGAAAACCCTATTCATCATATCCATGAACGCGCCGGCATGCGTTCGTCAACCCAAACGGCATCACCACAAATTCAAAATGACCGCACCTTGTCCTAAAAGCGGTCTTATGAATATCAGCCTCCTTCACTTTCGATTGATGATACCCGACCTTAAGTCGATCTTTGAGAACACACTGTTGCCCCTTTTTGGTTGGTCGAACAAGTCATCTATCCTTGGCAAAGGATACTTGTTCTTGATGGTCGGTTTGTTCAATCGACGATAATCTATGCACATCCGCATAGTTCCATCCTTCTTCTTCACAAAGAGAACCGGTGCTCCCACGGAGACACACCCTTGGGTCGAATGAACCCACGATCCAACAACTCTTGGATTTGAGCCTTGAGCTCCACTAACTCCTTTGGTGCCATTCGGTAGGGAGCGATTGACACAGGAGTCGCTCTCGGTAGCAAATCTATTCCAAATTCCACTTCTCTATCCACGGGTATTAGGGCAACTCCTCAGGAAATACATCCTCAAAATCCCTTACTCGTTCTAACTCCCTTAACACCTTCCTCTTCTCCTCTTAACGCACTCACGAAGGCTAAGAATGCCTTACATCCTTTCTTAACCATTTTCTCGGCCTTCAAAGGTTGCGAAACTACGTTAGACAAGTAGTTCCTCCTTTCTCCGATCATCACTACTACCTCATCTTAGGGGTTCTTAGTTCCATACGTTTAGCCGCACAATCCAACACGGCTCGATGCTCTACTAGCCAATCCATTCCAAGTATAAACTCAAACTCTCCGAAGGGTAATTCCATTAAGTCACCGAAAGTTCGCTCACTGAATCTCTAGGGGTACATTCCGAAAGATCCTATCTATCCTCACCGTTTGGCCTAAAGGGCTTACTACGATTATCCGCCTATCGAAAGTTCGAGTCTAGGCCTAGTGTTTCAACCACACTACATGCAACATAGGAATGAGTTGAGCCCACATCAATAAGAGCAAAATAGGGTTTGTCATGAATAAAGAACATACCGGTTATAACATCCGCTGCGTCTCCCTCTTTCCTCCGCGAACCGCGTAAAACTAAACCCGGTTGCCTTGCTTTGGCGTTATTTGCACCTCGACCGAGCCCACCTCCCGCCACTACCTCTCGTTGGCCGACCCACGACCTCTTTGAGGTCGCTGTCCCGCCTCTACCACCTGGTTAGCATTCTCGAGTGCTGGTTGGCTCTCATCTAATAGCTTGGGGCAATCCTTAATCATATGGTCCTTGGACCCACACTTGAGACATCGTCCCGCCTTTTTCCAACACTCTCCCCGTGCTTCCTTCCACAATGTTCACAAGGGCGAAATTGCCACCCGCACCGGCACTGTTGACTTTGTGGCTCTGTCAACTCTAGGGCTCTTGTGGCCTTTTCCTGATGGCCCAAAACCTCTTTTGGGCTTATTTAATCCCACACCGCTTGGTGGCGTCCTTAATTCCTCACCACTTTAGCCTTTTCCACCAAGGCAGAGAATTCCCGCTCCCGATGCGGTGCTATCAAAAGTCTCAAATCGTCCCTAAGTCCGTCCTCAAACGAACACGCTGCGTTCATGCTCATCGCCACTACTACTCCGGGCATATCGGCTCAACCTCAAGAATTTCGCTTTTATTCGGTGATGAGACTTACTTCCTTGTACCAACCCCTAAAAGCCTTCCTTTGCTCATCTATATATACGGTTCCCACATACTTCTTCCGAAATGCTTCCTTAGCATATTCCTGTGTCGATCTTCCGCCGTGGCACCGTCGAACGGTTAACCACCATTGATACGCTTCATCGCGAATAAAGTGCCGTCATCCCTTTCAACTTCTCCTCGGGGTCAAGTCGAGCTCATCCATGATGCGCTCATTGTTTCCAACCAAGATCACCGGTATCTTGGTGCCACTCCCGATACTCCTCTAAACATTTCACTCCATTAGCACGGAGCCGCTCAGCCACATGACTTACGATTTCTGAATTGTTTTCTGCACCACCACCAATTCCAAAACTCGCAAAGACACGACTGCGACACGGCATCTTCCCGCATCCGAGCCTCGCCGCTCAACATTGATTGGGGGTGATGGTGGTGGTGGTATCTCATTGTCGAACCTTGTCCCGATCTAACAGTCATCCTTCCTCTACCTCTTCCACGACGACCACGTCCTCTTGAGCTCATTATCGATTTAGATCCGATTAAGGAATTTTATGTATTAGTATTCTTGTTTCACTTATTACATGATGATATCTTATGAAGAAGAGTTTAAGAGTGGTTCTTTCGTATTCATACATGCATACAGATCTTGCATTCCTTCATTCATCCATCAACAAATATGAACTTTCGTTCATTCAAAGAAACGTTGTAATTCTTGTTGTTGTTTTCGTTATTTTGCTTTTCCACTACCTAGGGGCATTTTCGTAATTTTATCCTACAGGGGTATTTTCGTAAATTTTCAAAAATAAAAAGTTCCCTGGTGATTTTGACGAAAGTATTTTGGTACTTCTAAAGTTCCGGGGAAATTTTGGAAGAATTTTTGAAATCCAGGGGTATTTCGGTAATTTTTGATCTCGGGGTATTTTGATAATTTTTCCAAAAATCGTGGTAAATCAGTAAAATTTATTAAGTTAGGGATATTTTCCAAGATTGTAAAACATTGAGGGTTCCTTTGAGAGTTACACTTTTCAAAGCAATGATATTGCAAAAAGTTTGGAAATCAAGGTCGTTTTGGTAATTTTGTAAGTTAGGGGTAATTTTGTAATTTTCCAAAATCAAGATAGTTTGATATTTTACAAATTAGGGTTTTTGAACATTTGATAAAGTAATGAAATTTTGTTAAAACTATGGGTGGTTTGGTCATTTTATAAACCAAGGGTATTTTTTTTTTTTTTTTAGAAGAAAATGTTGTAGAATAGTTCTCATAAGTTTCTAAGAGTTTTAAAACTAAATTTTGGTTATACATTTTTTTATTTTTTTATAAAGAAAAACGGCTAAGTCTCTTTCGGTTTTATTCTTTGTGTTTAGCCTATGACCGAGCCCTCTTGGTCGTGGTGAACCAAAGCTACGCACTGTGCAGGATTCGAATGAAGAGGAGGTGAGTCACGCGATCGCTTAAATACCAAGCTCTCACCGACCTTTCTAGACATGCGCATGCAGGTTGCCACACCACCGAGCCTTACGAGTTAGGGCGAACCGGCTACGCACTGCAGGATACTGCGCGAAGAGGAGGTGAGTCACTAGGACCGCTTAAATACTGTGCTCTTAGGATCCAATCCTAGACATGCGCATGTGGGTTGCCACACCCTAGCTTAATAACTTAGTCATAGGTTTGTTAAGTTCATTAAGTCTTATGAGTTTCAAGTGTTTGAGTAGTCTAATCCTAGGGTTCAAGTTCCTATCACACTATTCTACGTTCCATGCTTTTGCTACCCTTTTACAATTCATAATTCACATAATCACACGGATGGTTAAAGGTACTTACAGGTGGATCATGGGTCGGAGACTTAGGTGCCATGCCATAAAACCGCTTATTTCAAAGAAATTCATTTGGGCTCGAATTGAAAACGTTTTGGGGCCTGAGCCCACAAAGCCGAGAGTTTTAAAGCTGGCTCGATACCAATCAAACACTCCCACACCCTACCCACGAGCTTGAACCCAGGATCTCGTATGTTCCTTAAATAAATCGGTTTTCAATGTTCTAAATGACTTAGAGAAAATTTGTGTAATTTTTAAAAAAATTGTTTTGGGTTGGGCTTAATTTGAAACCTATTTAATAAATTCTGAAATCCAACTTAAATAAGGTGACAAAATAATTTTTGGGTTTATTATTTTAAAAGAAATAAATTTACTTATCTTTAATCAAACATAATTTGTATCATATTTAAATAAAAATAAACAGAATAAAGAAAATCCAACTGGGCCTTATGGCCTTATTACATCATTCAAACCCAAAATAAAGTACTAAAATTTCATAAAGTCCAAATTCCAAATAATTTCTTCAAGCGATGCATGGCCACCTTTAGCTCCCGCCGACCCGGTCCATTACCGCTCATCACCGAAAAAATAATTCCCCAACAGGGTGAGTCTACTGCACTCAATGTGTACATAGTACTAATTTCCAACAAATCAGGCATACAAGTCATATCAATATCATGTTCATACAAAATAAAGGATGATGCAACCCAAATCCAAACCTATTTGTCCATCCGCTACACACCACCCGTATACCAACTTTGTGCATAATCGCGCGGGACTACTAAGTCGACCCTCCATCCGCTACACACCATCGGCTGCGTCATTTGCAATCGACGTGCTCATCGCCCACTTATGTTGTGTCATTAGACATTGTATTCACCGGATGTAACCGAAGTTACCACTTTTCACTTTATGTGACCGTAGTCACCACTTTACGTTGGTGAGACCGTAGTCATCACCTTCACTTTCTTCCTCCACAAATATCCCGAATGCCCCAATTATTTCATAACATATTTCACATACTTAATTTTCATTCATGTTACTAATCACATGTTCAAAATATATCACATTCACAATCCTATCAAAAGTAGGAAACGTGCACTGGTACTCCTTACCACATTTGTGGTGCTTAGCCACATTCACATATTGTTACATATTTACATATCTAATGATTGCCATGCAATTTATTGAAAGTTAGTAAGAGTACACACCTTTTTCGCTTAATAGTTTCCGTGAATTCCCGTAGAGCGATCTACCGATCTAGATCTTTCACTCCTATATTCGGCCATTAATTAAAACATATAAATAAACCTATTTGGTCTTAAAACCAAATCCTACTAGAAGTAGAATTACTTACCTAGTTGCCGAATTGTTTTAATCAAGTCCCAACAGATTGCTAGAATTCCTCTTCCTTGAAATCGGCTAATACTAGGTATGTAACCATGTCGGGTTTTCGGTTTTTGAAATAATGGAAAACACTTAAACAAATTATGCCTTGGCCGAATATCCCTTACCTTATGATGGGATTCCAAATCAAGAGGATTCCTTTATAAGCCTGTTGAAATCCTATAACTCCGTGTTAGATTAGATCTAACTTTGAAAACGTGAATCATAATCTTTAACCACATATTTATATTTATAATCCTTACCTTAGATCCTTAGATTTCCCGAAAGATCCCCTTTGATGTTGTGGATGATTGCCTCTTTCTTAGAATCCACAAAGATTCAAATTTTAACAAAGAGAACGGAGAAGAAAATAGAAGAAAAAGAGAGGGATTTTTGCTTAATGAAAATTCGCAGAGAGGGGGTTTTTGCCTAGGAGAATTTCTCGCAGAGAGGAAGAGGGAGCAAATGTTGATGAGTAGCCCTCCTGTCCTCCTTTTATAGCCAAAGTTATCAGCCTAGGAGTCCTTTACTTGGCCACCACTCCTCTTTTGATAATATTATCTCTTTTATTTAAAAGATAAAAGCCTTTAATCCATCAATTATCTCTCAATTATCTCATTAGAAAATAATCCTTTATTTATCTCTTATTATTCACATATTTATGTGAATAAAACTCCTTTATTTATCTCTTATTATTCACATATTTATGTGAATAAAACTCCTTTATTTCTCTCTTATTATTCACATATTTATGTGAATAAAACTCCTTTATTTATCTCTTATTATTCACATATTTATGTGAATAAAACTCCTTTATTTCTCTCTTATTATTCACATATTTATGTGAATAAAACTCCTTTATTTCTCTCATATATCCAAGTTTCCCGAAATGTTCAAGTTTCCATTTTTGGATCATTTCCAAAAATGTTTAGGTTTCCAAAAATGTCTAAGTTTCCAAAAATGTCCATTTCCATTTCCATTTTCATTTCCATCTCCATCTCCATTTTCATTTCCATTTTCATTTTCATTTCCATTTTCATTCATTTCTAGGTTTCCAAAAGTATCAAAAATTTATTCATAATACTTAAGACTTGTCATTTCATACAATTGATCTGAAAAATGCATAGGCCCTTCCTAGGATGTTACAAGTAATTTTCGGGGTATTACACTAATAGTGATGTATGTATGTTGAAATATTTTCAAAACATTATAAATGTTACTTAGACTCTTGAAGCTTTTTTTTGGTGTTGTATTTTGGAATAGTTTGAAAATATTTATACTATTTCAATAATTATAATTGGAAAATTGTAAATAATCAATGCTTATAATATTTGGTTCTCAGTAAAAAATTTGTCACTATTTATAATGATGAGTTATATCAATTAAATATCAAAATTTATCACTTGATTTTAATAAAGAATTATAATTATTTAAGTAATATTTGTTGAATAGTTATTTTTATTTAGGAGATGTGCCTCAAAATAGATATCTATTAAATAATTATGTCTTTATGAAGAGGTATGAAAACTCCTACAAATAGGATTTAAATTTCATTTGCAAGGCACGATGAGAAAAGCATAGAAACAAAGTTTCCTTTTGTTCTCCCACGTCATTTATATTCAAAGATTATTTTATAATAAGTTGTTGCAAAAATTGTCTATAGAAATTGTTATTTATCTTGTTATGCAATGTTCAATGGAATATTTTTGTCAGTGTAAAATGTAAACAATCATTAGGCTTGTTTGTAACTCTTTTGCACACCAAAATATATAGTGGTGATGAATAAAACCGTAAAAAAGTGATATGGTTACACACCTTGAAGCTTTTGATTAATTCCTTATAAGTTTATTTGTATCTCCCACATACCAACACAAACGTGTTTGTGTTTAGTTCAAGTCCATGGCATTTTTGTAGTCTCTTTGGTTGTAATTGCACCAGCATGTTCTGTTAAAGGGGAAGAAGAAGAAGAAGAAGAAGAAGAAGAAGAAGAAGAAGAAGAAAAGACAAACACATGAACGACTTTAAATAATTTATTAAATGATTTTATTTGTGTTTATATAGATGTGTCACGGGATAGCTTCTGATTGGCTGGAGGTGGCAACTAATTTTTTAACGTCGTTAATTCTTTAGATAAACCGTGTAATGGAAGAAAACTCTATGTACCAAACCATTATGAAAAATATTTGAAGTACAAAACCAAGAAAAATGAAATATTTAAAAGGCCAATTGTATATTAAGCTCTATCTTTTCTAGAATAGGTTTTCTATTTAAAGAGAGATATGGAATAATAAAATTTAAGCACAGTCCTAAAAGAGATATTTGAGTCTCCCTCTCTAACAAGTTTTAAGATTTCAAACTTTTGTCAATCGTTTGGTGCCACAATTGTGTTAGCATGTTCATAATAATAAATGAAGACATTAATAGCAGTCTTGTCAAAATTAGATTGAATAAATTGATTGAATCAGTTGTAATAAGAACCGACAAGCCTAATAAATCAACCACCTCCATTGAATCAGAAATTTCTTGTACCATAGAAAATTAATTAAATCAAGCTAAAAGATTGGTTAAATAGTATTACCCAAGTACAATAAATTTGATTTTTTAATTAGATTATTTTTTTTTATATTTATATTTTTCATTTTTACTTTGAGCCCTAGCTTGTGTATTCAACTACTTTTTGAATTTTTTTATTTGATGGGTTTCGAAATAAAGAAAATGTGATTTTTTTTTCTCTTTTAACATGACCAAATTCTTTTTCCATATCAAAGAAAAGAAAAATAAATAAAAGATAAGCTTGAAGACATTGGAAAATATTTTAAAGAAGCAAAAGAAAAACCATATTAAATAAAAGCATAACATTTTATTTAGAGTTAGGGTTTTCCGTTTGAAAACTCCACCAAAATTGTTTTATGGGTTCACTCATTATAAGGCAAAGCCAAATTTAATAATGTTTGTGATTTTACTTCAGTGTTTTAGACTTTATCTTTGTTTTGGGGGTAGTAAGAGCAATGTATCATAAGCAAGAGGTTGTTCAAAAACATGTAGCCTTGGAGATAGTCCTCTTGCAACCTTAGCCATGGCATCTGCTGCAGAGTTGACACCACCCACTACATGTTGTACCTCCACTTACCATTGTCAAGACATTAATTGTCAAATATTATCAACCAAGTTAATCGTTCATTTTTTTATCTGAGACTTAAGGATCTCGATAGCCTCCCAACTATCATTCACCCCCACCAACCTTCGAACTCCTATCTCCTAAGCAACCTCCAAACCATCATGCACAACCCACAACTCAGCCAACAAAATTGAGCAATTTCCAATGTTTCGTCCAAACCCAACAATCCACCGTCCCTCCGAATCCCGTAGCAATCCACCTCCAACCACAACGCCCGTGGTCAGATTAACACCTCCATCTGTATTCAGTTTGTGCCACCCTTCCGATGGCCGAAACCATCTCACATTCAAATTAATCCACTTTTCAACTAATACCTGACAGATAACCTTTGCTCATGCCAAGCTTTTCGCCACAACATCTAATGCACTATGGCTTGCTTAACTAAAAATAAACTCGTTACTAATCAACCAAATCCACCAAACCAAGACACCAAGCAACACCTCCCATAGAACCCCTTCAACTAGCTTATTTGTACAGTACTTACGAAGGTTGTTCACAATCCAAGAATTAATAGAAGTCAACCAGAATCCATTCCCCATTTTCTGTGGGAGAATCGACTTCCACACTAAGCGTGTTGCTAGGCAATCCCTCAAAACATGTACAATCGTTTCTTGCAAGTAACCACAAATAGTACACGAGCAGTCATCCGTCATGCCACGCTTACAATGTTCAGAATTTTTAAGTAAAACGGTCATGAAAAACAAACCATAAAAATTAATTTTCGAATGCGCTGAGGCACCCCAAGCTTCCATATCAATTTCCATTCAGGATTCAAAGGATCCCAAGCTGATGCAATTACTGATAGTTGTTAGCCACAATAAAACAACCAGTTTTCATCGCATTGGTCCATCCCAGCATCCAAATGAGGAGGCCATATTCTAGCTAAAACATGCAAGACATCCTGCGGTAAATCACTAGCAAACATAACCCAATTCCATTTCCCATCCAAGGTTATCATAGCATACACAGTAGCATTCCTACATATTGACCGGATCGAACCGGCTGTCACCCCAGTTAGGCACGCGAATGCTTGGCCAATGGTGCCCCGACCATGGCAGCAAGTTGTTTGAACAACCTGTTGGGGGTTTCGGCCAACCCCATCGGCAACATCAGTGTAGGCGTGCGAACGCCTGGCCGAGGGATGCTACACCCCGTGCGGCTGGTCGTGCGAACAACCGGCCTGGGCAAGCACCTACCGATCAGAGAAGAGGGGTAGGTTGGGCGTAAGGCCAGCCGTTCGAACAGTCAGCCTCGCCCTAGCCACAAAATCGGCAGCCTCACAAAGAGGTGCCGAGCTGGGCAGGCCCATTCGGGCAAATCGACGATGGTTCGGGGTGCCAAGGGAGTTACACCGACGATGGCACTATCGAGCACGACGACTACGGCAACTACAATCCGGCGGATGATCGGCGGTAGTGGTTTTTTGTTAACAGTGAAAAAATTAGACTCCTAGTAGGACTTTACGAGTAACTTGATTTCAAATTAACTTTTTCAAAGATAATGTTGTTTTAATGAATTTAATATTAAATTAAATTTAATATTTATCTAGATGTGATATTGATGATAGCGGAGAAGACTATACGGTCAAAGCGTTCATCCGAGACAGAATCATAAATGTACAATTTTGATTAAGTGTTTATTATTTAGATAACACAACTAAATTTTTATTTTTTGAAAAAAAAATTAAATCATTGATTTTTCCTTAAACCTATTTTCCGCTGTATTTTTCAAATCTAATTTTCTAACAAAATCATCGTCCTCAAAATCATCCCTCTCTTTAGTCCTCGAACTTCCACAAAGGAATTTGTCTTTGAAAGACACTAGGGTTTCCAAATCCTTCTCCATCCCTATAGTTCCCCCATCCGAAGATTCATCCTCCCGTCATTGCACTTTCTTTGTAGCCCTACTCACGACAGCAGCCGCACTTCCCCAACCAAAATCCATAAAGATTATTATTATTTGAATATAAATAGACTTTATCCTTTTTATTGCCCTTAACTTTGTGAATGAAAACCTACTTTCACATTGTTTTTATAATCACCAAAATATGTGTAATAACTACGCTTCATTTGTTTTATAAAAAAAAAAAACCTACGCTGCATTTGCTTTGATGTGCGTCCAAAATACATGAACATACGGAAGAATATATGATCATATGGAATATTAACCTGAAAAACCATCCTTGATTGGGAAACACGTTTCTAATGATAATTGGTTATATTATATATATATAAAAAAAAAACCTACTAAATAATGTTCCATTACTTGCTCTGTTAATGCAAAGCAGCCATATGAAATAGGGTTTTGACTTGTGATTCACTCGCTTTCTTGTTTATATATTTAATTAACAAGCCGTCGTGTCATCATAATCATCATTTTTAAGAGTTATCTTTGACCTTTGCCTTACGTTGTGGACTCATTTTTTAAATTCATGACGGCAAGACGACTCACCTTACTTACAACTTCATTTTTGTCCCTTCACACCACCTTACCTATATTTCCTGCTTAACTTAATCATTATAGGATAGATTATTTATTTGTATTAAATTATAAATTAAAATTTTAAATATTAAATATATTTTAAGCAGAATTTTCAAAATTAAGCCGATAATAAAATTGATTAGGCCACTAATTCATACGATTTGATTAAATGAATCACCAAAAAATATAAATAAAATATTAAAAAATCAGTTCAATTAATTTTTTAGCTTGGTTCAACCTACTCATACGGGTTCTCGGGTCAACCGATCTGATTCCTCTCTCTAGATTGATACCTGATCGGTTCGATCCGGTTCAAACAACTATTACTCTAACTTTCTACACTTTGTATATTTGAAATTTAGTCCTCAACTTTTATTTTTAAGAATTTAACCTATTTACTTTAATGGATTTAAAAATTCGCTTTCAAATTATTTATAACCACGTAATATTTTAATTGAAGATTTAAAATATTAGCTATTTGAACTAGTTAATAAAATTATAAAAATATAGAGACCAAATTATGTTAGAAATTACAATATAATGATTAAATATCAAATTTAAGTATATTAGAAGAATTAAAATTGAAAATAAACCATTTTTATAAAATGAAAAAAAAAAAGAGAGAGTTAGTCTGTGTGTGCCACGTATCTAGAGAAGTAGGTATATTGATAATGAAAATTTAGAACTCAACTGAAGAAACAAACTAAAAACAGAAACCAAAAAAAAAAAAAAAAACAATCTTCCTATATCATCTCATGATTTACAGCATGCATGATAGTGATACTTTCCTATCTTCAAAACACAGCAGGTCCAATCTCAGTCATTGACTATTGGAAAAGTAACGCATGGTTGGCTCAGAATTTGCAGACAAATACAAGTTATTGCCATTTACCATGTTCATATTCTCATCAAGAATTTGAAACTGTAACAGCCAATTATTAGCTTGCGGATAACTGAAGCTACCACCACCAGTGCAGCTTGAGCAATCGCTGCTCATAGCTACAACATTATTATCAATCACATTCTGCTCATTTTTGTAAACCATCTCAATCCCATCATCGAAATCGACCAACGACATGTTTTGATGATCATTTAGTGTTTGAAGTCCTGCAAGTTGATCATTCATAGCTTCTTGACCCCAGAGTGGCATTTGTATTTGATTGCAGATTTGATCAGTACTGCTCATCCATTGATCCCAGACTGGCACAACTAGTATTATACATGGAAATGTGTTAGTTTGCAAGTTTATATATATGGATTGAAATTAAGTATATAAAATACCTGGTAGAGGTGAATGTGAATCATTCATATTGGATATGAATGAAAATGGTTGCTGCTGTTGTTGTTGATGTTCAAAATTGATATATCCTTTTCCACCAAAGTCTAAAGAGTATTTAAAGTATGGTGACTTTGTTGGAAAACCTTGTTGAATCAATTGAAGCAATCGACTGTCACTATTCAAAAGCTTCTCAAGGGGCTTGTTAAGTAATCCTGGAGGACATCTAAGGTGGTGTCTCCTAATAAAACACACATATGTTGGAAATTAACGAAGAGAATTAAATGAACCAATAATATTTTACATTACATGAGCATAATATTAACCTGTAAGTAAGAGCTTGTCCGCCGGTGAAGTCTGGAACAAGTCTCCATTGAGTGTGCTTCCTTGGTTGTGGGTCAATCTCATGATGAAATGTAGGTGGTTGATTTAACTCAATTTCAAGAACTGCAGGTTGATTTTCTGGCATGGAAACCTTCATGGAGGTGATATCAGTCCACTGAATTTCGATCTTGCTTTTCAAACCATTTTCCAAGAATTCCCAAACCAGCTTCTTTTTGGAAAAATAGCACTTTCCAACCAAGTCACCTTCATTTCTTGATACCCTCTGCAACCACCATTTATTTGAGAAAAGTGTAAGGATTGAACTCGGGACTGGTGTCACTTACATATATAGAAATGAATGAATTTATACCTGCCATGAGCCAATCTTAAGCAAAGAAATTGGGAAGTTTTCAGCTTTGATCTTATTAATTGTTTGTTGTAGGAAAACATCCTTTGACTTTGGTGTAGCTGAGATAGAACCATGACCAACGTTAGAATTTGGTTGCTGTCTGACATTGGAGTTTTGTAATTGTTGTTGGGTTAGTTTCTGTAGCTTTTCCAGGAAATCTGGTGTTTTTGAAAGTTTTAAACCAAGAACAGGTAACATTTGAAGAGCCTCCTGATCATATGAGTTAACCTGTGACAATAATTAAACAAAAAATGAATTATACTTAAATTAAGGATCAAAATAGTTTGCAAAATGGTTACATCAAAGTCTTCACCATGAATCTATCATTTAATCATTATTATTAAGTATAAACCATGAAAATATGCATTACACCACATTAGCCTCACGCTTAAAACTATCAATCAAGAAAAAAAAATGCAGTAAACTCCTCCTGGGTGCAACTTCAAAACAAGAAAAGGAAAAGGCCAGAAAATACTGCAAAATAAAAGAGAAAAGAAAAACCTGTGGAGTGGACTGTGAGCAGCTCCCGAAGAGAAAATCAAAGTTCATAGGAATATTCATATTATCATCCGGAACAAAAACGCCAGACTCCATATATATATATATATAGTCTTCAATCAAACAAACAGGAGAGTAGGGGAGGAAGAAGAAGATACGGAAATCTATTAAAGTTTGAGCTGTTTGAGGAATTATAGCGGACACAAGATGAAAAAAAGTGCCGAATGGAAAGGAAAATATTCAAACAGATTTCAGAGAGAGAGAAGTAGCTACCCAGAATTTGGTTTTATACACAACGATTCCTCCTCCTACGTCTACGTAAACTACGTTTTGTTTATCCACTTATTTATTTATTCTTAATTATCTTTTAATATATAAAGTTTAGGGGTAGGAATTGTACCAAGTGATTAATCACTCTAAGTACATTAATGGAATAGATCAATTTGAGGATTAAACTCTTAACTACTGATTAATGTAGGAGAAATTCTTACTATCTCACTTAATTCTCGTGATTAATTTTTTATTGTTTTTTTTTTTTTAAAAACAAATACAATGCCATAAATAATCATATTGATTCAAACCTAGTTTTATTATTTCGAATTGTTTTTAAAATTAACAATATTTTTATGTAACATTTTAAAGTTTCTTTTTACTTTAGAAACAAAATATTTCTTTTTTGTAAAATATTAAAAATTAATTAAAATTAAATAAAAATGTAATTTAATTTGCTGATATAATAATGGTTTTTTTAACTTATGAATTAAAATGAAACTGGATCAAATATATTTTTTTGACAAAAAAAATATTTTATTTATTTATTACAAGTGTTAAAGTCAAACCGAATCTAATTAAAAATAAATAAATTTAAGTATTTAACATTATTTAGTTTTTTCGATTATTATCTAAATCCTATTAAATGGCATTGTGTAAGTGCAATATCGTATGAATAATATAATTAACTTTTTATTTACTTTTTTTTAAAATTACTATTAAGAAAATGATATATAATGATTGAAGTATTTTTTTTCAAGTGATTTTTTTTAATTCTGTTATTATAAAATAAAATAAAATAAAATTTGTAAGTAAATTACTATAATTTATTCTATCAACATTGAAAATTACAATGTAAAATTAATTACTTGTGTTTTGTGTAAATACACTCTTAATAATAAGTTTTTATTGAAATATATATATATATATATATATTATAAATTATGGATTTATGGTTATAAAATAATGAAATATTTGGCCACATTTCCAACGCAAAAACAAAAGAGAAAAGAAAACGGCTGAGTTTGACGACTTACATGATTGGAATTGGATGGTGCAGCCATCTTACGAACAAAGCAAAGCAATTAGCACTCCACAGTCGTCATTCCGAAAATATATTTAAATAATATGATTATGACTTGACAAATAATATTAATTTTAAACAACATAAAATGCATTAACTATTATATTAATACAGTGTAGTTTAAGGAGATCAGCGCGTGACCACGATTTATAATTTGCTTTGTTTTTGTTATAAATAAAAGACAACCACAACATTAAATCTGTGTCTGACTAACAACATTATTGATATATGTTATAATAAACCTCAAAATTGATCGCAAAGTAATAAAAAAGAAAAATAAAAATATATAAATTATATGTGGAAAATTTTTTATCCGGAAAAATTATGGACAAATGAGGAGAAATTTATTAACGTTGAAAAATAACAATATAAGAGATTTTCAATTACACAAGTTTTGGCCCTCGGACCTTCGCCTCACAGATCCTCAATTTTGCTGCACCTTAAACTTTTCAAGCTAGATCAAACAAGATTCAGCTCACACAACTCTAACATTAGTATAAAAAAAATTATAACCGTTACAAAGTTGAGCAAAAAAAAATTTTAACAAAATAAAAAATTGATCCGTTGAACATTTTATAGAATATAAGTTAAAAATTTTGTGATTATCTGAAATTGAATTAATTTTTTATTTTTATTTGTTTTATAATTAATTTTAATTTTTTATGATATAAGATTAAAATATTTCATATTTAAAATAGAGAAAATAATTTAAAAGTTTTATGTAAAAATATATATATTTTTTTAAAATACCATATAAAAGTTATTGATTTTTTTTTTGGGAAATATTTGATACATTGCAGTTAAATTTTTAAATTCCACATAAGAAATTGACAAGTGTTCTATAAGAGTATAGTAAAATATTAAAAAATAAATATTTTTTAAAAAAAAGACACATATTAATTTTTTAAAATTGATTGTGAAATAAAAAAAATTACACTTTCAGTGTATCAAATATCAACTTTTTTTTTTTATGGGAAATTATACGGTGCACAGCAAGAATGCTTTATTTTTTGCCATACGGCCTTTAAGGAATACGAGCAAACTTGATTTCCCATTGGCCAATTATGCCATCCAATCAGTAACAATATAGTCCATCCAGGAAAATGAGCAAACTTGATTTCGTATAGCCTTTTTCAAATCTCCTAAATTCTTCATATCAAAGTTAAGTCTTAGCTATTTTCAAAGGTCTTAGATAATATTGGAATGGCACTCAAATTATTACTCTGAACTAGTAGTTTACAAACTCCATGTGTCGAAATTATTTTAAAATCTTTGATATAAAAAACGAGGATCGACTTTTAAAAACGAAAGTGGGAGTCGCCACCAATCCCTTTTTACTTAGATGTGATTGGATCACCTTGTAAAACGTTTTATTTTAAAAACATTCAATTTTGGTCCACAAAAACAAGAAAACGGGTTCGGGAGTCGGTTACGTATGAGGAAGGGTTAGCACCCTCATAACGCCCAAAATTGGTACCTAATCGATAAAATCATGTCCGAATGTTGAAAATAAATAAAATTAGAAAATATGATCCTTTTATTAGAATGAAAATCAGGACTTACTTATCACAAAGAAATAAAGTTCTTTACCCAGTAAGTTAGGGTATAGCACCTCATGACTTTAAAATTAAGCTCGCCTTTATTTTAAAAAATTCCTACTTCGGGACACAAAACATCGAACCCAGTAAGTTAGGGCACAACACTTTGAATTCCCAAGAATAGGTTTTTTATTTGAAATTGATAAATCTCAAAAAATTTTAAAAAAGGGGATATGTAATACCTAAAGTTTCACGAGAAAAATCGAACCCAGTAAGTTAGGGCAAAATTCTTCTCGAAATTCTCCAAATATTACATATCACCGTATTTTGAAAACCAGTTGAATAAAATGTATCAATTCAAAAGATATTTTTATAAAAGCTATGGTTTGGATATGATATTACAACATATATTAAAAAAAATAACAAATAAAAGAATAATATAAATAACAATATAATCTACAAATTATACTAATAATGAATGATAAAATGATAACATAAATATAATGAACTATGCTAAACAATAATAAACATTCTAAAGCAAATAAATAAATAAACATGTAATAGCAATAATTGAAATTTTCATGAAATAAAAAAATAATATATTAAACATTAAAAATAATAATAATAATATTTTTTATATAAAGTAACAGAAATTTAGGGTAAAAAGAACTTATAATAAATATATAATTTAATAATATAATATATATAAATGATAGTAGTAAAGATAATTAATAAATAGTATAAAGTATTTTAGAAAAACATATATAAAACTACATAAATAATATAAATAAAATAAATAAAATATATTAGATAATATAGATAATTTTAAAAACTAAGGATTTTAGGAATAATATATAATATAACCTAACACTATATAATGTATATAAAAAAATAATAAATAATATATTGATAATACATAAAAAATAATATTAAATCATATAAAATAAATAATAATAATTAAATATATAATAGATTAGTACATATAAAAAAATATATATAAAACTTATACTATTAATAAATTAATATACAAGTAATAAAAAATATTTAATATGATAAAACATTTAATATAATAATAAAATAATTTGAATTAAAAAAACAAAAGAAATTTAGGATTAAATAAATATAAAGGGGTTAAATAATAATTAAAACAAATTAAAAGAACTAAATTAAAACACTCATTAAATTACAGGGTTAAAATGGCAATAATGCCAAATTTCAAAACGGCACCGTCCGATTTTTACCTTTAAAAGAGTCCATTCGGACTAAATTGAAACAAAAAACAAATTCTGGGGTTAATTTAATAAATAATGAAAATTCAATTTGGACTGAATATTAATTAAAAAAATTGCGGAAGGACCGAAAAGGAAATTATACCATTTTACAAAAACACGCGAATCCTGAAGGCCGGGTCGGGTCAATGCACGGGTCGGCCCTATACGGCGTCTTTTTGGACGCCCAGAGGAGGGACCAAAACGGCGCCGTTTTGCCCCTCTATAAAAAGCCCAAAAAATTTTAAAAAATTCATTTTAAACCTCTCTTAAAAAAAATAAAATCTGCCCTCCCCTTTTCTCTCAAGTGGGCGATTTCCGGCCAGCCACCGATGGAGCTCCGACCGTCGTTCCTCGCCGTTGCCGGCCACTGGAGTTCCAAAAAATAAGGTTTTTCCTTCTTTTTTTATTTTTTATAAAAAAACAGTATCTATTCGTGAAAGTATGTACAAAAAAATAAAATAAGAACAGAATAAAGTAAAAAAAAAACCTCTGTGTTGTAAAAATCCTCTTTTTTTATATTTTCTTATTTTTTCTGTGTATCCCCTATAGTTTACAGATCTTGGGTTTTTATAGCCCCGAAATGATAAAAAAAAAAGGAAATACATGTTGATGCGATTTCTTTCTTCTTTTGCAGGTCAGAAGCGGAGATCGTGGCTGTGGGGCGACATGCGCTGATGATGGCGTGGTTCACGGCGATGAAAAGCGCGCGATGCTTGGTGCGCTTGCGGCGCGATGGAGACCTAGGGTTTGTAACCCTTAGTCACTGATTTGGATTTTGGGCCTTTTTGGGCCTCGTAGGTTAGTTGGGTTAGGGGGTCTTGTTTAGGTAGTGTCTGTCTGGGTGTGATGGTAGTTTGGGTCAAGTATTGGGCCTCGGGTATCTGCTGTTGGGTGTAATTCGGGTTTAGGGTATTTAGGTCTAGTTTTGGGCTTTGTAACAGGACTTTAAATATGGACTTTATTTATTATTGGTTTATTTCAAAGCCCGGTCAAAATTGGGCTCTTACACCATGATCCCACGCCAATTTCAAAAAATGGCACATAGCTCTGCATGTAGAACATTACAGTGTCACAGTTGTTTGCTAGACCCCAACACCCAAGATCGTTTGCAATCTCGAAAAGCCCCGAGTAGAGGCTGAAGCTGAGTTACTCAAAACTGCATCATCAGTGTTGAATTTTATCCACCCGTTCTGGACAATTTCACACCAGATGTTTAGATTCTTGTGGTGTTCTTTTAATATTTTTTGTGATGGCACTTGTGATGTGTCTTGCGATGCCACACTGTCGCTTATAATCTCATAAGATTTATAGTTCTCTAAACCAAAAAGAACTGAATTTCGTTGTCGCCAAATATTCCAGCAGACCAAGCCAAAGACAGTGTCTCAAAATTGCTCCCGTTTACAACAAGGTTAATAGCACATGAAATATTATCAATAATCCACTAAGATTGAAAGTGACAACCATGTGTCGCGATCTGACTTCAAACATCTTTGGCTGCCTCTTAGTCACAGAGTCTGAAAGAATAAAAACAGTAATTGCAAGTAAATTAAACAGTGCTTGATAATACTCTAGAACGTCATATTTTTATGTGCTAATTGCATATTTATTTTGAGTATGATTCTACTAATTTGGGCTATTTATGGTATTTTATCTTATAGGGACTAAATTGGAGGCTAAAGCGAAATTAAGGGCCAAAAGCGTGAATTTAGAGATAAAATGGGCCAATGTGCGACAAAGGGAAAAGTTGGTGCCAAAAGTGCAAGCATGGAGGACACAAGGGTTGAAATGCAAAAAGAAGAGTTTTTATTCTATTAGACTCTATTTTGATTATATTAGGATAATTAATATTAAGATAATTATTAAGGATTATTTAATTTAGGATTTATTTTATTTATCTTTATTTATCTTTGATTATTTGTAATTATCTTTAGGAATTTAAGTAGGACTAGTCTATCTATTTTAGCACTATAAATAGGAAGAGAGGTGACTCAAATTGATGTTCATCTTTTTCTGTGAACTCTCTCCCCAAAATTCTTTTGTTCTTTCCATATTTCTTTTTAATAAAATCTCCATTTATATATTTATTTTCTTTTCCACCACAACTATGAGCCACTAAAACCCATCTAGCCAAAGGTTGCGAAAATCCCCAAAAAGGTTCTTGAGGTTTAGAATCTGCATTTAGCCTTCTCAACGTGGTATTCATCGTTTCTCCGCATTCACGGGGTTGACGCTTCCGTCCATGTCCCTTAAAAAGTGATCTTTTCAACGTGTGCAAAGGAGCGCCGCTTTGTATATTTTGAGAAGGTTGCACAGTCAGTTTGTTGGCTTACTGCGTCAGAGGTTGGCAAGCCCAAGAGACAAAATGGCGTGGGATTCGCCATTGAGAAACGTTGATCTAGCACAAGATGATGCCACAAGAGCGATTGTTGGCTAGAGTCAGGCTCCACCAAATCGAAGTCTAAATCCTTGAAGCTGGTGGTCGTAGGCGTCCTCTTCCACTATAACTGGCTTATTCGGTTTGAGAATGATCATCTAAAAACCAAGGATTGAGCCCAAGGCGGATCGAGGCAACCGGAGGCTGGAATCTTCCCATAAGAATTTCTTTATCTCAACTCTATTTCCTATTTTTAATTTTCGCAATTCCAATTCGACTTCTCAATTCTGTTTTTATTTTATTTTTATTTCCAGATCAAAACTTTTAATTCTGTTATTTTTATTTTTTCAGGAACGCGGGTTTTTTTGGTCAAGAAACTGTCCAGGATTTCAAAAAACGAGCATTCGCACAATCCGGTCCCTGAGGATTCGACCCTACTTCCCATTTACTGTTATTTTTACTATTTTACAGGGAATAGGATATTTTTGGTGCTTTCAACGACGCATCAGTGCTTCTTCAAGCACAGGTGACCAAAAAAAAAAAAAAACAAAGAACGCTTAATATGTTTATGTAGTTTGATTTTCCTACGTTTACGGACTTAGAGATAATGTATTATCTTAAGACTTTATATATATGGTTACAAACAACAACACTTACCAGATTAGTAAATTCACTTTTGCACCTAACATCTAAATCACTCTTTTCTAAGTTTCCCTCCTAAAAGTTTAGTTTGTAAATTAAGTAGCTGACTTGATTACTTACAAAATGCACTTTAGAAAACAAGTTCCAAATAATAGAGTAAGTGCTAAAATTTTCCACCATTTTACATATACAAACCTTATAATTGAATAAGTGCTAAAATTCTTCACCCTTTTACATGCACAAACCTTTCAATATATAAGAGTTCAATACTTGTTAAACTAAAAGTCAATTACTATCAACCTTTCCATCAAAATTGTAAGATAATCAACATATAAAAGATCTTCAATAAGTTCAGGATAAGATTTTAAATCTTTCGGATATACTACCTAAGTCTAGGATAAGTTCTCAAACCTTCAAGATATGTTATTAAGTTGCCTAAACCAATCCAATTAAGTTAATTTACTATCAGAGCCCAAATATTTCATTTAAGAAAAGTTACGAAGCTAAGTATTGGCGAAACACTACCTATGAACCCTTTGAAAGAACTTTAGTATAATCTTCTATGAAATGGAATTTGACTAAATAATAGTTGTTTTCCAAGTTCATTTGCCATTTAGTTATAGCTTCCATGAGCTTGGAATCTTTGCCATAAAACTACTAAAACCGATCCTCCTACGTAGTAAATTTATTATCACGACTTTCACCACGCTTTGCTCAATTAGATGATGAAATCGATCTAAAAATTTGATAGAAGGGATTCCATCAATGTAATCCGTAATAACATCCTCATCTTGTCGATCAAGGTCCTCTTCCTCCATTCCTTCATCAACCAAGCTAAATGATCTGAAAGAGTGTGACAACTTACCTTTGAAGGATACACGTTCCCCCGCTGCCAAATCCGCATTCGCATCACCCGTCTAGGGGCTCTTCTCCTCGACATCAGCTTTTTTTTGTTGCCCTTCCACTCCTATGCCAGGTAGAATTGGTGACTTTTTCAAATTGAGTTTAATATAGTTAATTATAATTAAAAATAATTTGAGAACTTGGTAATCACTTAGGCTTAATCATCAAAATCCAATAATCGATTTTTTTCTCTAATTTATCTAGTGACTTTAAAATTAATTATATATATTAATACTGGAATAAAAATAATAATTTTATAAATATTAAATTAATTGTTTTGACAAAAAAAAAATCATGTTCGAGCTTTGAATATTGAAACTTAAACTCAGATCATATTTTAAACAGACCATTTTTTACCTAAGCTAGCTTTTCAGATATAATATTTGTCCTAAGTTAATTGTTTAGATATAATATTTTTATTCAAACCTCCTCAAATTTCGAGCGAACCTTCAAGCTTGAATAAATAGCCTAACAACAAATCATCTAAGTTCTAAGAATAAGGCTAAAGAGTGATTATGTTTAATTCAAAGAACATGTTTCATTCTTTTCTTTTTCATTTTTTTCTCAATAGAGAAGGAATGAAAATGAAAAAATTTGAACCTGACAAAATCACTATGTCTCCAATCACATATTTCATTGATTGAAAGGAAAGAGAAAGTGAGAAACTAATACTCACAAGTGTCCTAATAAGTTTGTTTCGGCTTCGAAAATGGGCTTACCATGGCTTTTATGAGTCAATTTAGAATAAATGACGACGTTAACTGCTGGAAACTGGAATGTTTTGCCACTTCATTTCTCATTTCTGAATATCTGATCACAAATTTGTGCTCTACTCTGTAATTTCTTGATTTAAAATGTTGGTGTACCACAATACAAAATTGGGTTTTGGTTCCCAAATCAATTACAAGGAATATTCAGGCAGAAACCCAGGAAAATGGTGTTATTCAAAACCATAAGAAACTAATTTCCTGTGTTATTATCAAATGCTAAATTGAATATCTGACTGTAGTCATCTACAAAGTGCACATCAAGACCTTCTCTTACATTTGGTGCAAGCTCATCATAATCACGTTTGTTAGCAGACGGGAATATGATGGTCTTCACTTCGCTCCTCCTTGCTGCTATTGTTTTCTCCTTCACCTGATGATTTCGAAATTCACTTTTGTAAGTTTAAAGACGAATATGAAGGAGAAAGGACCAAGTATATTTATGTAGAGATAATCATAAAACTCTATTTCAGTTAGAGACCTGATAAGTATTTAACCATTGAATTCCAATGTAAAGAATGAATGGACTTTAATATGGTAATAAGATTATATAACCTGAAAAAAGGTTTGTTTAAGCTTACCCCTCCAATCGGAAGAATCTTCCCAGTTAGAGTCACTTCCCCAGTCATTGCTAGATCCTTCCTAACAGGCATCTTCATGGCAAGGGATAGCATGGAAGTGATCATGGTGCAACCAGCACTGGGCCCATCTTTTGGGGTGGCCCCAGCAGGAACATGGAGATGGAGCTTGGTATTGGCAAAGAAGGGGTTATCAGATTCTTTCTCCAGCAAAATGGTTCTGGCAAGTGTGTGAGCAATTTGCGCACTTTCTTTCATAACATCTCCGAGTTGACCAGTGACATGAAGGGCACCTTTCCCTTCTCCTTGCTCAACTTCAGTAGTTTCAATGTACAAGGTGGAACCACCCATGGCAGTCCAAGCTAGACCCATCACAACTCCGACAGGAGTCTGATCATAGATGCGCTCCGCATGGAAAACTGGTTTCCCAACAAAATCGGCAAGATTTGAGTCATCAACCGACACTTTCTCAACTGCCTTACTTGTTTCAGTTTCCTTAAGTTTCTCAGTTTCTGTAGCATCCTGCAGGAAAAGATTTTTGAATGACCAATTAGAGCAATAAGCAATAGGATCAAATTCTCTCAAACTAAAGCCCCATCCTAACAATTAGCACAAACTATTGAAGGTGCCATAATTATTTTTTGCTACAAATGTTGGAAGCTTTCTCAATCCCCAAACCTTTTTTATCATGTGGATGACTTTAAAAATACCTTTGGATCCTTAGGCTGGTCACTTGTCTGAACCGAGGATTCAGATTTAAGCTCGTGACTGCTATTCCCTACTGATTCAACTTCAGCAGCAGTCTCATTTGCAGCTGCATGCTGATCAGTTTCATCAACTTCTGCTTTGGCTTCAGCAGGTTGGACTACCTCTCCACTAATGACAGATTCATTGGATGATCCTTCTCTCACAAGTCGAAGAGCAATCTGCCATACACCAACATAGTTTTTAATCCAAGTCCTAGATTCTATACAATTCATATGATAGACTAGAGAGGGAGTGTGTGTAATGTGCATGTGAACCCATGTGACAGTTCAATGTAATGCTTTATGATTGAAATCAAGCAACCATTGCAAAATGTGTTTCATCATCATAAGATGGGCAGTTGAGCAAAACCTTACGATAGATCTTCTCTATGTGCTTTTGAAGGTTCCTAACTCCTGCTTCTCGGCAGTAATTTTCTATTAAGCCAAGAAGAGCTGCATCAGTTACCTCAACCTGGAAGAAACAGTTTGAAGAGAAGTCAAAACACTCACCTTTTTTCATTTTACAAAATATATCCATCAGAAACAGAACTATCATCATGGTAAAACTGATAACAAAAGGACCTGTTCAGGTTTGACACCACATGTTTCTTGTGCAGTTTTCTCAAGGTAATCTCTAGCAATGTGCATTTTCTCATCAGCAATGTAACCAGCAATAGCAATGACCTCCATTCTGTCCAAGAGAGGGTTTGGTATGTTGTCCACAACATTAGCAGTACAAACAAACAAAACCTGCAACCAAATGTTCATGATGTGTGAGGCATCAAGTTTCCCTCATAAATATTACACAACAACTTGAAATTTATCAAAAGGCGAAGTAAGCCAAAATAGATCCTCTAAATCAACCATCACCTTTGATAGGTCAATTGGCACATCAAGATAGTGGTCCAAAAAGTTAGCATTTTGCTCAGGATCAAGGAGTTCAAGCAACGCACTTGCTGGATCGCCAGCATGTCCCCTCCCCAGCTGCCATTATGTTAGAATTCAAATGGTCAACCATTATCAAATTCAAGAAGACTGAAGGGTAGAAAGCCCATATCCAAGAAATTGCACGAGTGAATCATTAACCCAAAAACAAAATATAAATTCAAAGTTTTCAAGCATTAGGTATTAAGATACCTTGTCTATCTCATCAATTAGAACAAGAGGGTTTGCTGTCCCCACATTTTTCAGGCACTGCACCATCTTTCCTGGCATAGCACCAATATAGGTTCGACGATGCCCCTGGATATAAATTAGGATACAACAGAAGGGATCAATAGAATGATGTTTGAGATGTTTACATTCTTAATCAGAGCACAGAAAGGTAACAACCTTGATTTCAGCAACATCAGACAGTCCTCCAACAGAGAACCGGAAGAACTTACGGTTCAAAGCACGGGCAATGGAACGACCAATACTGGTTTTGCCCACTCCAGGTGGGCCAGAGAGACAGATAATTTTACCTGCACCAACAAAAGATCATGAATCAGTCTATGCTGTTATGTTGAAATTAAAAATAGACAGCCAATTTATACAGCCTCAACCTTCACACATCAATGATGATTGGACTCGACAAGATTAATTTAATAAAACCATGTTAGGAGACTACACAACATCAAAATCAAACTCGTAGGAGATGGCTATATCAATGCTATTCCTTACAAGAACATATTTATATTAAAGGAAAGAATAAAAAAGGTTTGGTTTCTTGAGACTTTGATTCATCAAACAGAAGCCAAAAACTATGTCATTTCTACAGGCAGAAGAATAAATAGAAGTTACTTAACAGAAAACTGTGAGACATTTGAGCAACCATACACAAACAATTGGTTTACTATGTCATGCATTATTTTATATATCAGAGCAGCCAAATATATTTATTCCTGCAATTAATTTGAAATTTCCTCTCACTGCAATCTGTTGTTTAGAATATTCGGTACAAAGTGGAGATTGATCAATGCTACTTCACTACAACGGAATACAAGTAGAAAAGGTCAATTGTGGCTAATTTTCTTTAAAGAAAAACTTTTAAACGAATATGGCTCGTCCTAAAGGCCTAGTAAGTTGTCTTTATTTAATTCTTGCCAGGACATTTTTTTCCCCCTCTCATTTATGTTCAAGCTCTCCCAATGTACTTCACATGAACAAGACTGCACTTCCTCAAGCTATTTTAGCTATTATGACTGTAATCAAAGGAGAATAAATTAACAGTTTCAATGATACAGTATTGCAGATGACTACCAGATGAAACCCACTGAGACAGAAAAACATCGAACATCCATTCAATAGCATTTTCTATATTGAAAAGAACTAGACTGACCTTGTGAAGTTCCTCTGAGTTTTCCAACAGCTATAAATTCCAATATTCTTTCCTTAACATCAGTTAATCCATAATGATCTTCATCAAGAATTGTTTGTGCCCGAATAACATCAAAATTTTCATCACTGCATAGAGAAATTGATATTAGAGTTAAGCAAACAGATGGAATTCTTAAAGTCTGCTGAGTTGACCTTTTCTATTTTGCTCCCACTTTCATGCATAACCATTAAAGGATTATATATTAATATATGGAACTACTTGTGCCAGGGTGAACAAAACCTGCTATCGGATCATGATATCACAATCACTTGTATTTGAAAATCAGGACTCATTTAACATATATATTTATATGCTTTCATTGCTGAATCATACAGAGACTTGCATAATCCAAATCTTAACAAGTGTTCCTTTTCAGAAGTAACCGAACCTGTAATTTCCCCAAGGGAGTACTGTTAACCAATCCAGATAGTTCCGAGTTACGTTAAATTCACTCGAACTGGCCTCCAACAGCTGCAGCTTTGTTAGCTCCTCTTCTATAACTTGCAACACATGAGGTGGGCATTTTTCTCTATTTGGTTCAAGTCTTTCCTTGAACTTTGCTGCAATGAAAGAAAGTAACCATATATCAAAGGACACATAAATGATTCAAAAATAAAAAACTAAAAATTCTATAGTTTCAAAAGTACAGAACTTTTGGACTTCCAAATAACCCCTAATGACACAAACTGATTTTAACAGGCAATTCAAAAACAGATTTATGGACCTCATTTTTTAGAAGAGTTTGCTTGCAAATTCACTAATTTCAACAACAAATTGGTTCAAAAGAAGCATCCATGATTGCAAATCATCATTTATAAAAGAAAGACAGAGAGGAGAATAAAAGAGGAAAAGAAGGTGGCTAAATAGCATCTTCCTTTTCTGCAAAATATATCATGAAACAGAACTAACCTGAAAGTGCGGTTTTGTCATCCGTTTCCAAACCAAGTTCCTGCACCAGAACAAATGAATTTAATTCTAATTTCTAAGAGACGTTGGAATTGAGAATATAGACTTGAATGCACAGAAAGTTTAAACACACACACATTTGACCATAATTTATAAAGATAATTTGGTAAAAGCATTACCGCCAAAGAAATACATAAAGAACATTTCAGAGGAATCAAATACCTTCTTTATTGCCTTAAGCTGCTCGTTCAACAAGTATCGGCGTTGTTCACCACTAATCTTTTCCTCAATTGCTTTTGCAATTGATTCCTAAAAATAACCTCCAAATGGTTTAGAAGCACTCCAAATCAAATGACAACAAAAATGCTTGGTCAATATAGAGCTTCTATGAAGTACCTGAATCTTGCTTATTTCCATTTCCTTTTTTACTAATTCCAGCGTAAGTTGTAAACGCTTATGCACCTATTAACAGTATAGCACAGTTTAAAGAGATGAGGAAGATAACTACTCCAGTCTCTGGATGTATAAAAACAAACAAATAGGTTACAAATTCCGTAAGGTGAAGACAGCAGGACAACATAGTTCACATGATAGAAGCGTGTGAACTGTATCGTCAAATACAGAACAAACAAAACCAGAACTGGCCCTCAAATATTAGTGACCAACAGTAACATATATATCCAAGCAACTTACATCCAACTCTTCAAGAACTTGTTGGCATTGCAATTTGTTTGCACCAGATATTGCAGCTCCAAAATCTGCCAATCTTGGAAAATTGAAATCACCTATATGCTGCATACATTGAGAAAGAAGACAAAAAACAGAAAAATAAAGATATCACAGGTAGCTCATGAAAGCTAACTGATCAGAACAACTAGTACATTTTGAAATAAATAAGTACATATAACCATTTCTATCACAAGCAATTGGCATGATATAAGACTAACTTGTTGTAACAATAAACTTAATCACAGAATGTTTGCTTAAGTATCTTGGCAAATATAAGATAATCATATAATGTGAAATCCAAAGGAGGATCTACCTACTTTGAGGGAATAATTTAGGCAAAGTACAAGTACAAAGAGAAGTTAGGAGCTCTAGAAATGAAGAGAAGATAAAAATTTTGAAAGAAAGAACAAACCTGACTATACGTTTGAACATGATCCCTCCAAAGTGAACTAGTTTTCAAAACATCTCTTAGGGTTGATATAACCTCAAATGATGTTGCCTTTATGACATCATCATCCTTGTTATAAGGTTTTTCCTGGATCATAAAGACAACTAGGTGAACTGATACATCAAAAAACTATTGATTGCATGCTAGGAACCATCAACTCTATGTTTCAAACTTGAGCATAGAATTGTGGAAATGATAACATATAGAAAATGTACCTTGAGATGATCAACTTTGACTGTAAGGGGATCTTCGCTGACCTGTTCAGAAACCATATTGTTAAGTTCAGAATGTTTTGCATTTAACAAAGATTCCACTTATGTAGGACATAGATAATTTTAAACAAACATCAAATTTTGGAAGGTGAAAAGATGAATCCAGGATTGTTCCCACACACCATTTCTGTAATTCGAAGCCGCCTGTGACCAATAAGGATAACCTGGTCTCCTTGGATGCTTGAGATCTGAAAAGATCACATTATAAATATATGCATCAAGGGACATGTTTTGTGGTTGTATACATCTCTAACTGCCATTAAATTTATTGCACTTAACACCAAACAAGATATAGAAGGACCTTATATTACTTAAAAGAATAGCAAAAAATAAAAATAAAAATTTACATACCTGGGCAAGGGTGCCAACTTCATGGAGTCGATTAAACAACTCCTTTCCCTTAATATCATATACACTTTTCTCTGTTTCAGAACTAGTGCTGGACTCAGTCCCTGGTTCATCTTTAAGTAGGAAAGCACCAGCATATGGAGCTTGCCTCTTTCGGCTTTCTTGCAAAGCTGCTAACAACTTAGGATCCTGCACAAGAAAGCATCATGCTAAGCAAATCCATTGACTGCAAGTCCTAGCTAATGGTGCAAGCTACAAACTCAACAGGATATTATCACCAAAGTTAAGTAGAAGAATACAGAGCACCAAGTGGAGATTTCTTGAGTTATAAAACAACAATTTTGCTCTAAAAAATCTAATATATGAAATATTCCACTTCAAGGTTCATCATATTAACCCCGCAATGCCATAGATACATGTTGATCAAGATAAGATCTACAATCAAATTCATAAGAAATGATCCAACTAGAGTTTGAATTTGATTAATATCATTGAACACTTTATACGTGCATATAACCGACTTATGTTGTATTTTTGCAAGCTATAAACTGTAATACCATAAGAGAACATAGAGTTCAACAATGTAGCTCATACTATATACTTCATAAATTATCACTGCCCTAAGGAAAAAACGTATGGGAAAATTTCATAGTCCATGTAAGTGGACAGCATGTCATACCTTGACATAAATAGGCATATAGAATCCAGGGAAAAGGGGTCTATGAGGTAAAGGTAACGCCAAAACCTGCAACAAATAACATAAACAATTCAATAAACAAATGTGGTAGAGAACAAATACGGAGCTTTATTTGGAAATGCAGTTCATAATTTCAAGACATACCCTTGAAGTAAAAAACTTCACAATTTGTTTGACTATGTTCAAGGGAGAATAAAGTAGTACAAAATATGGATTTGTAAATTCACTAATTTCCACTCATTTCATCAAATCCGATCAATGTCACAATACTAAACTTTTTTTTATTCAAGTCCAACAAAAATTTACACCATAAATGTTATGAAAAGAGCCCATTTTACCTGAACAGTAGCCTGGAAGAGCAAAAACCAATGAACATTCAGAAAAATTCATAATTTTTAACAGCAACAAATTTTAGAAAAAAATATAGGGAATTTTTTTTTCCCCTGAAACTGTGCTACTAAACAAACTCCGACCGAAAAAAGATTCATAATTTCGGAAACCAACCGTCAAATAATCTTCTGGCTTGGGGTAAGTAGACACAATCGCGGACGATGCTTTCGAGTCAGACCCGGACTGTGACTCAGCTCCCTTTTCGTCGACCTCGACCGCTGGTTGGGACCCAGAACCCGACCCAGACCCATCGCTGGAATCAGAACAGAAGCAAGCCCTGAAGAACGAATTCTTAGGGCTCCTCTGAGTCAACCCGGTAAGTCGACCCAATGCATAGAACAACGAATTGGGCTCCAGCTTGATTCGGAGGCTCGGAGTCGGTGTTGTGAGGCAGTGGACACGAGAAGAAGTGGAAGATAGGAGTTTCAGCATTGGAAGGGATTTAGAAGCAGTCGAGTGGTAGAAAAGGAATCTTATGAGGAAACGGTTGGTTAAAATGGCAGCAAGGGATAGTCCATTGGAGGAGAAGATTCAAGGGGGAAATGGGGGTTATTAGGGAGTATGGAGGTGGAGCTAAAACCCTTCATAAACCCTTGGATTTTGTTGACTTTACCCTTTTGCCCTTTTCTTTGGGACCAAGTACCAATATGTCTAGACTCCTAGAA
Source organism: Gossypium sturtianum (assembly GCA_025698515.1). Lineage (NCBI taxonomy): Eukaryota > Viridiplantae > Streptophyta > Magnoliopsida > Malvales > Malvaceae > Gossypium > Gossypium sturtianum. The sequence continues at coordinate 5,629,127 of CM046950.1, forward strand.
AGTACTACTGGGTATAAGGATGAGAAAAGAAAAGTAATGAAAAATTATACAATAAATAAATAAATAAACTCAATAAAATATAAAGTGAAAACAAAAAGCGGTAACTCATTTCATTTGTAGTTACATGAAGCAACTCTTGTTCTAAATCTACCATGATAGTCTAAACATGAGGTATCAATTCAAAATTTTTTTATTGTACTGATTCTATTTTTTTATAAAAACTATGGAAGACAAAAATAAACACTCAAGCACTACTAGAAATTGAGTCGAGAAAGTTTTACTTTGCACAAGAGAGAACAAAAATCTCAAATAACATCTTACTGTCACTTTAAGCCCTATCTGTTGTATGCCGTACCCATCTTTATACATAGGAAATTTAGACTAGGCAACATTTTCCCTTGAAACAAGCATGTCCTCATGGAACTCATTATCGGAGCAACACTGGAAGAGCCTTAATAATCATCTCCAAAAAGATTACCCTGTCATACTTTTACAACAACTACTTGATTCTAAGGATGACCTAGACCTCACTCTAAGATATTTTAAAGAAAAACCATTTTTTTTTCTTTCCTTTTCTTAAGTTGCTAACTTGATTGTTACAGTAAAAGTACCATGAGAACTTTGCACCGAGAGTCAGATTGTATTTGCTCTTTCTACTAACAATGGGTAAATTAATCATTGTACATTAGATCAAAGAGTAAATTAGTTATTTTTAAAAAAAAAAAATTCATCTATTTGTACTAATAAAAATCGATTTGGTTAATGAAATAACTAGTTAGTGACACGTGTCATGCCACGTGTACTTCATGCTAACATACAATGACCAATTTTTAATAATAGAAATGAATGAAACTTTTAACAAAAGGAATAGTCTACTCTTTAATCTAACATAAAATGACTAATTTAGTTAGTTTTAATAAATGGAGCAAAATGTAATCCGATTTCTTATACAGGGGCCTCAATTACATATTGTTATTGATATCTTATAGTTACTTTATATGGTAAGAGAGAGAATTCAACCTCTCCCATTTATTGGAACGTGGTTATAATCTGTTTGATGATGTTATAAGTAAGGGCATTGATCCCACTGTTATAACCTAGAGAACTGTTTAATTTCTGATTAAGAAAGGTAAGAAGGCCGGGGATTATGTTGTGACATACAATGTCTTGGTAAAGAGATTATGTAAGAAAGGCAAACTAGGAGACTGCAAATGGACTTATTAATGAGATGTTAGAGAAGGGTTTGATCCCTTGTAATTATTTTATTGCCAATGGCAACCATAATGAGATTTAACGGTTGCTTTTATGGGCTTAACGGGCAAAACACAGGCCAAAATACAAGGAAAGAAGAATCTGTCCATGGGTCAGGTACATAAAAGTGTTTATTGGCATTGCATGTAACGTATAAGAAAGAAATGAGATGGGAAAGTAAAAGCAAAATCTGAAGAAAAAATTTTGAGAGAAGAGGTGAAGCAGTAGCCTAAATAAAGGGGGCAATTTATGGAGCAGAGGCCCATGACCAGAGAGCCCACTCTTTATTTGACTTCTTTGATGCTCCGACAACATGGATGGGCTCCACCACCCTCTTCCTCTATTTTCTTTTTCTTTTTTCTGTGCCTTTTCAATACTTTTTTTTATAATTTGATGAGAAAATATTGGACTAAAATGAATTCTTAAATTTTTTTTAAGTTAAAATAATTTTTAAATCTCAAATTTTTAGGTTTATTTTAAAAAATTTGGTTTTTTAAAGACAATTTTAGAAATTTATGATTTTTTTTAAAAATTATAACTTTTTAAAGGTTTTTTTTTTCCAACTTTTTATGATTTTTTTAATCTTTTGAAAAAATTCAGGAATTTTGGCTGTTTTTACATGTGGTACCGCTTGGTTGGTTGAAGGGATTTTTTTCAATAAAAATTGTAAATGGCGTAACGTGGTAGATGAAAGGAACGTACAACGGCCAAAGTAAATGGCGTAACATGGTAGATGAAGGAAACGTAGAATAGCCAAAGTGATAAAAAATTCTTGAGGTAGTAAATTGAGAATTTGTGCATGGTACAGTGTTAAATATTAAATTTAATTTTCCAAATAATTTAGTGATTCAAAGTTAGATATCAAATGATACGGATGATAGTAAAAATAGAATCGTAAATTTGTCCAAGTCGTAATTTTGACTTAAGACTCTAGACGTTCAGAAAATTGATAAAAGTGATAGATGAAGGAAACATAGAATGGCGAAAGTGATAAAAAATTCTTCAGGTAGCAAATTGAGAATTTGTGTATGGTACTGTGTCAAATATTAAATTTAATTTTTCAAATAATTTAGTGATTCAAAGTTAGATACCAAATGATATGGATGATAGTAAAAATAGGATCGTAAATTTGTCCAAGTCACAATTTTGACTTAAGACTCTAGACGTTCGGAAAGAAATTTGTATTTTGACACAACTTGAAAGGCAAACAAAACCAAGTCAAATTAAAAAATTAAAGAATCAATTAAAATAAATAACTAAAATAAAACAATAAATTAAATCTTAAAATAATAAAGAAGAAAATAAAGACGATAAATGGAAAAGATGAAACGTATCGTGTAGAAGACGTAAGGAGCATTGAAAATAAAAAGAATCCATAACCCCTTTAAGCGGCTCTAATTTCCACTTCAAGAAAGAAAACTTGGCAATAAAAAGAAAAAACTCAAATAAAATTTATTAACTCAAACAAAAAAAAAAGTTGTTACCATTAAACTCCTAAATAACTTAAAATACTTAATAAAATAATAATAGCTAATAAATACAATATTAGGCTCATATATAATAAAAATTAAACTTAAAACCCGAACTCAATATGATTTAAACTCGAATTAAAAGCCCGAAACTCGTAATTTTCATAATAATCCCGTCCAAAAATTTTGTTTGTGCAATCTTCACTAAAATGGTCATAACTTGAGCTCTCAAACTCGAAATTGGGTGATTCAAAGTGCGTTTCAAAGCTAAAAGATAGATCTCCGAACGCTATGAAGACATTAATCCAAAAATATTTGGGACCCATCCAAAAATTTGTCGCAAGTTGACTAATCTTTTCAGCTTGAAAATTGACAGCTTGGTTGAATTGACTTTAATACATTTCACCCATTTCGTGCATGTATCATTCCTCATTTCCTCGAAAAGATTCATCCTCACATACTGGCTTTGATCGAATCTTGGTTTGATTTGATTGGCATTTGACCTTATTGTTGTGCTTTGAAGTAATGTAAGTCCATCATATTCATAAGTCTAAAATTAAGTCTTAAGACTTGTATGATATATGTACACATATAATCACCTATTCATATTAGCTACTATGTAGTCGTATGATGATAAAGTATGCATATGATTTTTTAGTTAAAAAGATGAAAACAGACAACATTCTTTTAGTTCGAAGTTTCAAACATAAAGCGAGAACCCTTAATTATTACAATTTGTGTGTATGAGCTTATTCGAAGTTTCAAACATAAAGTGAGAACCCTTAATTATTACAATTTGCGTGTATGAACTTATTCATGATTTGTTAATTAGGTCTATTTATTTTGTTGCATAAATTGTTTGTACTTTAATTATTGAGTTTGTGTAAAATTATTAACTTCTAAATCAAATTAATTTTGAATTTTAATTATGTCATAAATATTTAATATGATTTTATTTATAATTTAATTTTAAGTTATCTAATTTTCAATATATATGTATATAAATTGTAATTAAAAATTAATACTAAAGGTTTAGGATTTAGTCAAACAATTTGGAGACTAGTCAAACATATAACATAAATGTATTATATATGATTTTTTTTTTTTCATTAATAACATGTTGTAATTATGTATATGAATATTATATCTTAATGATAGATATATGAGATAACTGGATTATGAGTGACAATTAGAGCTATTAGATAAGGAACTTAACTGTATAATATAACATATAGAAAAAAAATTCATGAGACTTAAATACATGTAATATTATAAGATCCAAAATTAATTTTGTGAATATTAAAAGCTTACCATAAAGCAAGAAGAGCATATAGTTTGACTTAATTAAGAAACTCTATGTGACTTGGCATATTTTATATTTAAAAAATCAAATAAAATAGTCGATTGAGTATTAATTTGACTGGCATAGGTATTATTGTCAATACAAGAAGATGTGAGTTCGAGTGCGCTAAAGACATTGTAAATACAAAAAAGATATTGGAACAAATATTGGAGTTTGGACTTTTTCTACTAAGTTATGTATGAGGGATCAAAACTTTTTCTGGTGTGTTCTTTAAGCACCCTACCGTTCCAATGAGTCAAATATTACAGCCAGGCCTGTTCTTGATATTTTTGGAGCCCTAGACAAAATAATAAAATAGAGTTTTAGGTTCCTTAAAAGTTGAAAAAAAAAATTATTTAGGTCCCTTAAAAGTTGGTAAAAAAATTTTTGAACCCTTAAAAGCTTAAAAAAAAAAGAAAAAAGAAAATTGGAGCCTTTTAAAAATGGGTAGATTTTTTTTTTAACTTTTAAAAGTTAAATTTTTTTAGAACCCCTTAAAAATTGAAAAACAATATTTTAAACACCTTTCAGCCTTGGGCCCTGGGCGACCGCACCTCCAGACGACTCTCAGCGCCGGGCCTGATCCTATCAGAAATTAAAGTTGATACATGCACAGATGAGGTGAAATTTATTATATTCCAATCATCAAAATTGCCAATTTTCAGGCTTGGGAAATCAGCAGACTTACGACGACTTTTTGGATGGGGTCCTGGCATTTCTAGGTTAAGATGTCTTCATGGCATTTGAAGATCTATCTCTTAGCTTCGAAAAGCATTCTGAATTACTCGATTTTGAGTTCAGGAGCTCAAGTTATGACCGTTTTAGTGAAGACTGCGTGAGCAGAATTTTTGAACGGGATTATGACGGGAATTACGAGTTTCGGGCTTTTAATTCGAGTTTAAATCATATTGGGTTTGGGTTTTAGGCTTAATTTTTATTATATATAAGCCCAATATTTTATTTATCATATATTATTATTTTATTATTATTTTATTCCAAATTTTTTATAATTATTAAGTATTTTAAGTTATTTAGGAATTTTATGTTAACAAGAAAGTTTAGTTTAAAACTACTTCTTGTTTAGATTAAATTAGAGTTCTAGTATATTTAGGAGTTTTATTTAAATTTATTTAGCTAGCCTATATATAGGCCTTTACATTGTACACAATATAGACAATTCATTATTATTCTATTTCTCTTTTGAGTTAATAAATTCTCTCTGGGTTTTTCTTTTCAAGAATTTCTCTTGAGTTTTTTTAGAAGAGTTTTAACAATCTTTTTAGATTGCGGGTTCTTGCCAAGGTTTCTATCTTGGAGGGGAAATTAGAGCCGCTTGAAGGGGGTTGTGGATTCTTTGTGTTTCCAAGGCTTCTTAGGACTTCTACACGCCACGTTCTATCTTTCCATTTATCTTCTTTATTCGCTTCCTTAATCTTTGATTTATTATTTTATTTTAGTTATTTATTTTAATTGTTTTATCTGACTTGGATTCAACTTCGTTTCAGGTTGTGTCAAAATCCAAGTTTCTTTCCGAACGTGGAAAAGTGGAAAAAGTGGGACTCCTACAAAGCATTATTCTACATCTTTCAAGCATCCCATTTCTACTAATTTTTCACCAAAACAACAAAGAGCTCGTGACATTGAATGTTTTACGTGTAAAGGGCGTGGACACTATAGTCGTGATTGTGCCAACATGAGACTTTTGTTGATCAAAGAAGATGGCGAACTTTGTGAACCGAAAAAAGATGATAATGAGAATTTCTTCCTCAAATCTATGGAGTTAGATGAGATAGAAACGTCATGTTCTCCTATTGAGATAGATTGTATTGAATTGAATATTCATAATACTTGTGAGGGGGATATGGGAAGTGAGGAAAAATCATGTGAAAAGACAGAGAGAAAAGAGACCTTTAGTGATAAAAGTCTACTTAATGGTCCAAATTTGGTGAGTGAAAATCCAAATGAGGTAAAATTGAAGAGTTCTCAAGTGAAAAAAGAAAATAAAAAGCAAGAAAATACCCATACAAAAATGAGGAATGATTATGTTTTAACTAACTTAAATTTGTTTAGTGGTGTTTCTTTGTTACAGGATTTCAAGGATCCATTGACGGACTCTCAATTATATTGCTCTACCATCAATAGATAATTTTACTTGTGGGAAAGAGGTAAGTTGAACATTGATAATTCTCCACAAGTGCTAGAAGGTAAGAAAAGTAATGATACATCAGAAATTGAAATATGTAGGCCTACCTTGAATGTTTTTTATAAGTATGTTACCGATTTTATTTTTCCTTACGATATGCTTTCTCATTGGTTAAGTTTCAATAAACAATGGTCTAAAAGTTCAATTGATTTTATGAGTTTATCTAGGTATTTAAAGTTTACTTTTGTTGCATTCGACAGGTTTATTAAAAAACCTTATGCGTTTGATCTTGCAACAAAATCTTCTACCTTAGACTCCAAATATGAATTTTTACATAATAATATTAAACTACTTAATTTTTATAATTATGTGAAATTCTTGACTCATCGTTGGAAATTCTTATGGATGACCATACATATTAAAAGAAAGTTACAAGTTATTTTTTACTTGAACACTCGTGTGCCTAATATTTCTTTGTCTAGTGTTGATGATATGTTTTTGAAGGAGAGATACTTAATCCATGCTGATTTGGGATATCAAAATCATATCTTTGATCCTGGATATAGTTTTGGCGCACAAGAAAGCTTAGGTAAGTATTTTGTTCATTTTATTATTATTTATTCTAATCCCTTTTCTTTCTGTGCAGCTAAAGATTCAGGGACGAATCTTCTTGAGGAAGGGGGGAATGATGCGGGTCTCAAGGCACAATTTCAGACCCATGAATGTGATGGGTTCACACTACTTCAAGGCTCAACAACAATGTCAAAGGCTAAGCAAATCAAATCAAGACTTGATTAAAGACAAGATTTGAGGACGAATCTTTTTGAGGAAAGGGAGAATGATACGGATGGGGTGAAATTTATTATATTCCACTCATCAAAATTGCCAATTTTCAGGCTTGGGAAATCAGCAGACTTGCGGTGAATTTTTGGATGGGATCCTGATATTTCTGGGTTGATATGTTTTATGGCGTTTGAATATCTATCTCTTAGCTTCGAAACGCATTTTGAATCACTCGATTTTGAGTTCGGGAACTCAAGTTATGACCGTTTTAGTGAAGACTGCGTGAGCAGAATTTTTGAACGGGATTATGACGGGAATTACGAGTTTCGGGCTTTTAATTCGAGTTTAAATCATATTGGGTTTTGGTTTTAGGCTTAATTTTTATTATATATAAGCCCAATATTTTATTTATCATATATTATTATTTTATTATTATTATATTTCAAATTTTTTATAATTATTAAGTATTTTAAGTTATTTAAGAATTTTATGTTAACAATAAAGTTTAGTTTAAAACTACTTATTGTTTAGATTAAATTAGAGTTCTAGTATATTTAGGAGTTTTATTTAAATTTATTTAGGTAGCCTATATATAGGCTGTCGAAACCATTTTAAAATCGAGTTTTAAAAACGGGGATCGACTTTTGAAAACGAAAATAGGAGTCGCCACCAATCCTTTTTCTTAGGTGTGATTGGATCACCATGTAAAACGTTTCATTTTAAAACATTTGATTTTGGTCTACGAAAAAACGAGAAAACGGGTTCGAGAGTCGGTTACGTATGAGGAAGGGTTAGCACCCTCATAACGCCCAAAAAATGGTACCAAATTGATAGAATCATGTCCAAATGTTTGAAATTTAAAAAGTTTTAAAATAAGATCCGTTATTGGAAGGAAAATCAAGACTTACCTATTTCAAAGTAATAAAAATACCACACCCAATAAGTTAGGATACAGCATCTTATAACTTCGAAGCTAGGTGTATCTTTATTTTAGAAAATTCTTACCTCAAGACACAACATCACACCCAATAAGTTAGTATACAACATTTTGAATTCTCAAGAATAAGTTTTTTATTTGAAATTGGTAACATTGAACTTTGAAAATGGAGAGATATCTAATACTTTGAGTTTTACGAGAAAAATCACAACCCAGTAAGTTAGGGCACGATTCTTCTCGAAGACTCCAAATATCACATATCACCGTTAAAAATATTTAAAAAAATCTTTAATTTAAAAGGTATTTATATATATATATATATATAATTGGTATGAGTAAGACATTGTAACATACATATTAATTGCAATTCTACGAAATAAATAATAAAAGAATAATATAACATGAATAAATAAATTATAAGAAAAAATGTTGAAGCAATAATATACGAATATAAAGATACAAATAAATGTATATAATAATTAATAAAAATCATAATATATAATATAATAATATAAAATAATTAATAATAATATATAAGGATTATACATAATAAAAATAATTAGTAAATAATATATATAATAATTTTAAATAAAAACATATATACATAATATACTAATCATAAAATTATATATGTAATAAATAATATAAATAAAATAAGTTATATGATATAATAGACTTTATACAAAACAAAACTTAAAAAAATGATATATAATATAATATAATATAATACTATATAATATATAAATTAAAAATATAATATAATAAATAATATATAAATTATTAAACCAAGTAATATATAATAATTAAATATATAAAATAATACATATAAAATATATATATATATATATATGAACTATTAATAAAATAATAAATATAGGAAAATAAAATAGAACATTTAACATGATAAAATAATTAAAATAATTTGAAATAAAATAAAATAAGAAGATTAAAAATAAATAAAGAAACAGGGGTTAAAAAGCAATTAAAATAGATATAAAAGGACTAAATTAAAACGCGCGTTAAATTATAGGGGTAAAAATGGCAATTAAGCATTTTTTTAAAAACGGCGTCGTAATGAATTTGGCTCTTAATGCAGCTCGAGGGACTAAATTGGAACAAAAATAGATTTTAGGGCTGAATTTAAAAAATAAAAAACTGAATTTAAAAGAAATAAAAATGCGAAAGGGCTAAAAAAGCAAATAACCCATCCACAAGAAAACACGCGGATCCCTGGAGCGGGTCGGGTCAACACGCGGGTCTTAAGCAAAACGGCGCCGTTTTGGGCCATTAAATTCAGCCCTAAACGACGCCGTTTAGGGGGGTATATAAGTTGAAAATTTCTTAAAAAAATTTTTCATTCCCCTTCATTTCAGAAAAAAAAAAATCAGAGAGGTGCTCTCCCCTCTCCCCTCCAGGCGATTTTCGGCAGGCCCTCCGGCGAGGCTCCAGCGCCGTCGCCGGCCACCGCACGCGGTGGTCGGAGTTCCAAAAAAAAAGGTATTTTTTCTTTTCTTTTTCTTTTTTTTTTAAAATATGTTAAAAAAAAACTAAAAATAAACAATAAATAAAAAATAGATTCAGGGAAAAGAAGAATAGAAAAAAAAAAGAAACATTGTTCTTTCTTTGATTTTTTTTTTTTGTATTGTATTGTGTATATTGTTGCTTGAAAAGAAAAAAATCCTCTCCTTTTACAGATTTGTAAGGCTCTTTATAGCATTCGAATAAACAAAATAAAAAAGGAAAAATTAAACACTGCCATGTTTGTTGCCGATTTCTTTCCTTTTGCAGGTGGATGAGCAGATCTCGGTGTCGATGGGGCGTGATTCCCAGCGATGAAGGCGGCGCGACGCTCGGCAGTGTTGAGGCTGCTTGCGGCGTGAGGGAGACCTAGGGTTTCAGAACCCTTGGTTTCTGATTTAGGTTTTGGGCCTTTTGGGCCTCGTAGGTTTTGGGCTAGTAGGTTTAATTGGGTCAGGGTGTAATTGGGTATTGGGTATTAGTTTGGGCCAAGGGTAGTGGGTCTAATCTGTTTTAGTTTGTAAACAAACTGGACTTTATTTTTTATTTTTATTTTTTGGTTTTGTTTTTATTTCACATGGGCCCGGGCAAAATTGGGCTCCTACATAGGCCTATACATTGTACACAATATAAATAATTCATTATTATTCTATTTCTCTTTTGAGTTAATAAATTCTCTCTGGGTTTTTCTTTTCAAGAATTTCTCTTGAGTTTTTTTTAGAAGAGTTTTAACAATCTTTTTAGATTGTGGGTTCTTGCCAAGGTTTCTATCTTGGAGGGGAAATTAGAGCCGCTTGATGGGGGTTGTGGATTCTTTGTGTTTCTAAGGCTTCTTAGGACTTCTACACGCCACGTTCTATCTTTCCATTTATCTTCTTTATTCGCTTCCTTAATCTTTGATTTATTATTTTATTTTAGTTATTTATTTTAATTATTTTATCTGACTTGGATTCAACTTTGTTTCAGGTTGTGTCAAAATCCAAGTTTCTTTCCGAACGTCTAGAGCCCTAAGTCAAATCCGCGACTTTAACAAACTTTACGATCCGCTTCCATATTCATCCATCTCATTCTTTATCAAAAGTGGTTGGCATTGTAACACCCCTAACCCGTATCCATCGCCAGATTAGGGTTTCGAGGCATTACCGAATAGAACATAACTCAAAACATGCATTCCTTATATTTCATACTTTGTAATTCAATCATATCAATACGCTTGTATTTTATATCCAAATAAAAATATAACACGGCTTATAAATCAAAACACATTCATATAAATATATATACATATAAATATATATACATATAAATCACTTATTCAACTTAAACCCAACCATGCTTTATTATCATTAATACATAAACTATCCATGCTTAACAATTAAACTACTTTACTTAATAAGTATTGTAACATCCCAAAAACGGGGTTATTTGAAATTTCATTATGTTCTTATGTATGAACTGCTGAGTCATTATTTATGGAATAATAATGGTCAATTTAAGGCTTAGTGTTGGCTCGATTTGGTAGGAAATTTTAATTTTTAACTTTTAAAAGAAGGGGGCCTTGGTAAGTGGTGTTATAAGAATAAATTGGGTATTTTTAACACAAAATAGGCCTTGGAAAAGTGGCAAAGCAAGCCCACTTAAGAGCTAGCATGTGACGCCACAAGGGATAGGGGAGAGCCTTGGTTCGAGTCGCGGATTCCCCCTCTTATTTTGCATTATTGTTGGACGGCACATAGGGAGAGTTTTGCTCCCTTTAAATTCTTTTTTTTAGAGATAATTAAGGATTTTATTAAAAAGGGATATTAGGGATATTATTAGATTAAGTGGATTATTGATTATTAATTGATTAATAGAGATTAATTCAAATTAATTTTGAATTAATGCAAATAAGTGGCCAGGAGAAGTTTTAGGCATTGAGCCGAATTTGAACTCCTTGAACAAGGAGGTATGGACGGCAAGGCTGCTAGGTGATGGCCGAATACGGGACTCCTTGGTGAAGAGGAGTTGGCTGGGAGTTGGGCTCCTAGTTGCCAAAGTTGGACGGCAAGTCAAGAGGGGGTGCCGAATGCTTATAAATACCCCAACCCACCACCTTGTTTTCTTTTTTTTTTTTCCCATCTCTGCTTAGCCGAAAAACATAACCCTTTTTCCCTTCTAATTTTCTTTATTTTCTCTCAAACACTTTTAGCCGAAACTCTTACCACCTTTTCCTCTCAATCGATTTTCCTTCCATTGTCCTCTTCATAATAGCCGAATATACCCAATCGTAAGTGCCGAATCTCTTTCTCCTTTTAAAGCACCTTGGCCGAATATTGTGCAAGAAAAGGGGTGGCTTTCCTTTAGTCGATTCCAAAAGGTAAGGGTCTTAGGCCGAATGCTTATGTTTTTCTTCCCATCATGTCGACTTTGATAAAGGTAGGTAATTGGTTTCTAAGCAATCATTTGTTAATTTAGAGTGCTAACACTGATTCAACCGAATTGGTTGTAGGATCTTCGGGATTGGAAACAAGCAAGTAGGTTCGTCCACGTTTGACAATTAATTTTCGAGGCACTTTGAGGGTGGTGTTTAGTACTCGAAGCGATTGGGGGCAAAGACTTGAGTGTGGCCGACTTCTCTTCTCGGATTTAGACTCCTTGTTGGTGACAGGTGTGTACATACACACCATTTAACTTGTTAATTATGCTAAGTAATGTGATTGCTAGCTTGATGTATGTAGCAATGGCTTGAATACCATAACGGTATATGGGGTAATCTGGTAAGTACCTGTGCATATGATTGCTATTTTATGCTTTTGGGAAGCATGCTGTGATAATACATATGATAAATCTATATGTGTATTGATGACTATGTGGGTTGATTGAGTGGAGGGGGCAGTGTATTCGTCGACGAGCACCGGTGCTTTGGTAGCACACATCGTGACTATACGTCACCAGAGGTTTGGTACTCCAGAGGTTTGGTACCTCATAGCGACTTGTCCCCGTGGTTAACACCACCGTGGGTTGGCCCCACTTGAGATATGGGATCGTCGCCGGTGATTTGGTATCACACGATGGGTTGGCCCCATCACCCGATTTGTGTCTCACGGACACCGGTGCTTTGGTAGCACATCGTGACTATATGTCACCAAAGTGGTTTGGCACCACCAGTGTTTTGGTAACACATCGTGATCGCGGTCACCAAAGTGGTTTGGTACCGTGGGGTAGACAAAGGTGTTTGGTTGGCTAGGTTGGGTACTCGATACTTTGCTTAATTGGATCTGTTATATGTGGTGTATGAAATGTTGTATTAACAGGGGAAGGGTTACATATCGAGTCTTGGTGACTCACCTTCTCCTTTAATATTTTTCAGGTGACTCGTAGATGGCGGTTGAGGAGCCGGTGGGACTCGAGGCGGCCATGCAAGGGATTTTAATTTACAGAACTTTAAGGTTGTTTAATTTTTATTTTGGGTTGTAATAAGGCCTCCATAAACTATAGTTGCGGTTTTTTTATATGTTGGATGTCGACTTAAACTATATCATTAAATTAAATTAAATCACATGTTTTCTTTTGGTAAACACGAAAAAGTTTAATCGTGCCATCGGGTACACTTGAAACTGATAAAATAATTGGGCTTAATTAAAATCCCAAATTGGATCTAAGGTTAGCTTAACAAGACAACCGAAACGAGGAGGTTTCAATAGAAAATTAAATGTTTTTCGAAAAAGCGATCACAAGGTTTTACCTCGTAATAACTCAGATTTGGTCGTAGTGTTTGGGCCGGGTTTGGGTTGTTACAAGTATAATATTCAAAACCTACAAATATAATATACATAATACTCGAATGCCTAGTTTGTAATCAACATATTTCATTTTATTAACCAAGTACAAGTATTACATTACTTATTTATAAAACATTAGATCTTTCACTTGATAACTTAATAATCAATGTCACATAGTTTACAAACAAAAACACATTCGAAAATAGCAAGTTCATTTAATGGTCAAGCATAAAATTCTATATACCAAAGATCTGTGCGCATTACACCTAACCATTTTGTACCATTTAAAGAAAAATGCATAATTCAAATCATAACCTACTCAACTTATAAAGTCATTAACCAAACCAACCCACATACATTTAGTCATTCATCTCATGATCTATTCGGCTAATACTTATTCACTTAAAATTATCCATACGGCATACTAAGCATATAAATAGGTAAATATTATACATAGACAAGCATCATTTTAAAAACCAATTATACCTCTTCATTTATCACAAGTATATGTGCATGTAATCATATCATTTGAATCAATTTGAGTACAAATAATTACTAATAATTCAAAACAAAAGTGGGAGTCGCCACCAATCCCTTTTTACTTAGGTGTGATTGTATCACCTTGCAAAATATTTTATTTTAAAACATTTAATTTTGGTCTACGAAAAACAAGAAAAACGGGTTCGGGAGTCGGTTACGTATGAGGAAGGATTAGCACCCTCATAACGCCCAAAAATTGGTACCTAATCGATAAAATCATGTCCAAATGTTTAAAATTTAAAAGTATTTAAAAATATGATTTCTTTAAAGAAACTTTGAGCAATTTAAAATTTTGACACTTTCTTGTTCCGAAGGAATATAAACATCACATCCAACACGTTAGGACATGATATTTTAAAACCTTCATAATCAAAATCATCTCATGATTTACAAAACTTGTTAAAAGGATATTTAGTTATTCAGCCAAACGGAAAATCACAACCCAACACGTTAGGGCACTATTTCCCGAATTTCTAAACACGAAACATTGCCTTATTTTCAAAAGCCTTACCTCGAGATAACATAATGTCACATCCAACACGTTAGGACACAACATTTTGAATTCCCGAGAATAAGTTTTTATTTAACTTTTTAAAAGGAAAGTAATAAAAATAATAAAATAATAACAATGTTGATAAGTAATAACAACAATAATAATATATATAATGATTATACATAATAAAATAATTAGTAAACAATATATATGAAATTTTAAATAAAACATATATATACATAATATATTAATCATAAAAATTATAAATGTAATAAACAATATAAATAAAATAGATTATAAAATTTATATAAAAAATATACTATATAATATACAAGTTAAAATCTAATATAATAGATAATATATAAATTATAAAATAATATATAAATTATTAAGCCAAGTAAAATAAAATATAATAATAATTAAATATATAAAAAAAATAATACATATAAATATATATATACATGAATTTCGTAATATTAGTAAATTAATAAATATAAGGAAATAATATATAATATTTAATAAGGTAAAATAATTAAATATAATATAAAATAAAAGGATAAAAAAACAAATAAACAGGGATTAAAATAGCAATTAAAACAGATTAAAAGAACTAAATTAAAACACTCATTTAAATTACAGGGGTTAAAATGGCAATAATGCCAAATTTCAAAACGGCACCGTTCCGATTTTGGTTTTTAAACTACCCGAGGGACTAAATTGAAAAGTAATTAAACTTTTAGGGTCAAAATAAAAATAAAGAAAATGAAATTGAACGGAATTAAAAAATATAAAAATGCGGGAGGATCATTTGCGCAATAAGACCAAAATAGGAAAACACGCGGATCCTTTCCCCTTGTGCGGGTCGGGTCACGGGTAAAAGCCAAACGCCGCCGTTTTGATGCTTATTGACTTAAGCCAAAACGACGTCGTTTTGAATTTACTATATAAGTAAAAAAAAATCTAAAAAAATCACTTTTCATTCATTCTTCAAAAAAAAAAAAAAAAAAAAAATCGAGAGAGGGTCTTTCTATTCTCTCTCATTGGCGATTTCCGATGCTTCCTCCGTAGATGTCGCCATTGTCACGCACGGCCACCGGACTGGTGGCGGAACCCCAAAACGTAAGTTTTTCCTCCCTTTTTTTCCTTTTCTTTAATATATTTTAAAACCTTATATATGAAAAAGAAAAAAACTAAAAATAAAAAAAATAAAAAAAGTAAAGAACAGACTCGGGGAAAAGAAAGATAGAAAAAAAAACCTTGTTCTTTCTTTTTATTCTTTTGTATTGTATTCTTCCCCTTTTTACAGGTACATGCAAGGCTTTTATAGCCCTAAAATAAAAAGAAAAAAGGAAATAAAAGCTTGTTGCCATGTTTGTCATGTTCTGTTGCGATTCTTTCCTCTTTGTGCAGGTGACGAGAACGCGGCGATGATGGGGCACCATTCAGGGGTGGATTGAGGCGTTGATGGTGGCGCGACTGTTGGGATGCTGCTGGGCACTGGCGTTGCGGCGCGAGGGAGAACCCTAGGGTTCTGCTGATTTCGTTTAATTTTTGGGCCTGGGTGTATTCGGGCTTGGTTGAGTCTGATTAGGTTAGGTCTGCTAGGTTTGGGTCAAGGGGTGTAATTGGGCTCAGCTTGTTTGCTTTGGGTATTGGCTTTTGTACTGGACTGTAAAAACTTTGGACATTTATTTTATTTTGTTTTTTTCAGCCCGGGCAAAAATGGGCATTTACAACATACACATATCAAACCACTCAATTAATCACATATACATATTCGGTCAACCATATTATCTTCCATACAAATCACTTGAATTATGTTCATCATTATTTATCTTCTTAATTCGAACTTAACTATCGTTCCATCTACAATACACTTAACATTTTATCCATTTATTTAACTCTCATTTCTAGACTTAACACCAAGCATAACCCGAATATAAATATCACATGCACATGAAACACATATAACTCTCGATACAAACTTAATCCATGACTAAATTAAGACAGATCATTAACAAAGCATACCAAACAAACCTCACTTATCATACCAATATGTCAAGCTTACCATAATGAACAATCTTAAGCCATACATATCATTACTTTAAACTATAGGCATATACCAACCTCACCACACATATATGAATTGCATAATACTTAACTAATATATTGCATACTATAATTCATCAAGCATCCATCATTTACCTCATTGCCGAAACACATGACCAAACACCACAACATATATACCATGTGATTACTTTCCATATATGATTAAACCATGACCGAATTTACACAACCATTAACATTATAATCAAGCCATTATATCAAAAGCATAGAAAATAAACTTAACCAAAAGAAATAAGCCATTTTCGCATGGCTTATAATTACATATCCCAAATCAAACATTATAACTAGACTATACATGCCATAAGTTCAAATTCAAACGTAACAAAATACCGAAAAGAGTCGATAGTGTGATAGACTTCTCTGACGATCCCCGAGCTCGTAACCAACTTCCAAAATCTATAAAATGGAAAGCAAATACACACAGTAAGCTATCAAAGCTTAGTAAGTCATAAGCAAATAAATATTTAATCATAAACAAAAATTAATTTATTCAAATCGAAATAAGCCATTATCAACTCATGCACATTTCCAATTTAATTTCATATACCAAGACGTACAAGTTATGTATAAATTCTACTTAAACCGAATACTCAATTAAATATTAGCATAACTAATCATCACTTTCCACAATACATACACATCAATAGGCCGAATACATATATGTTCAAATATGCTATCACATAATTCATATTTCACATAACTTTATATCATCAATTCAAGTATTCAACTTACCTTAATTTCATAACTTTGTATGAATACATACCTGAGCATTTCTAACTTGATTTACACTCGATCTTAACTTATCATTGCCCGTTGAACCATTCAGAATTAAAAAGGATACTCGGAAAGTCGGAAGGCTTGTACAATGCCAACGTCCTAGACGTGGTCTTACATGTAATCACATATCGATGCCACTATCCCAGACAGGGTCTTACACAAATCAAATACGATGCCAATGTCCCAGACATGGTCTTACACGTAAACACAAGTCGATGCCAACGTCCCAGACGTGGTCTTACACGAGAACACATATCAGAATCCTATGTCATGACATATGTATCCTAGCTATTCCTAAGGTTCGTACGGGACTTTCGGACATCTTATCTCGATCAAATCGAACTCGTAAATATAGCTCCCAAGCTTAAATACATTCGGCCAATACACATGTATATTCATAAAATTCAATTCAACATATAATATATATATTCAAATTTAACAACATTTATATGCTTATAGACTTACCTCAGATATCGACTGACGAAATAAACGACTATTCGTTTATTTTAGTTTTTCCCCGATCCAAACCCGTTTTCTTCGGTTCTTGATCTAAACATATTCAAATTAAACTTATTTAAACACCATTTTATTCAATTTAATCTAAAAACACATAAATGAGCAAATTAACATTTTGCCCCTGACATTTTACACTTTTTGCAATTTAGTCCCTATTGCATAAAACACAAAATATGCAAAATTTGCACACATCATGCTTAGGCCGAATGTTACCCATGCTCATACAAGTCCATACATTTCATTTATTTCCATTTTAGTCCCTCAATTTATTATTTTTACAATTTAGCCCTAATTACTCAAAATCATCAAAATTTCCAATACAAAACATATTAATTTAAAACATATCTTTCATAATCTATCATCTAACATCACAAAACTCATGAATTAATCAATGGCTTAACTCAAAATATTCATCAAAATCAAAAATTAAAGCATGGGTTTTGTAGTACACGAAGCAACGATCACAAAAACGTAAAAATTATCAAAAATCGAACAAATTTCATACCTTAATTTAGCCAAGATCAAAACCGAACCTAGTTTTTCTTCTTTTCTTTATTTTCTTTTTTATTTTCGGTGGAAGGATGGACATCATGCATGGCTTTCTAATTTTGTTTTATTATAATTACATTATAATATATTAATTACTATTGTCAAAACCATTTTTTTTGGTGTGTTTGGAAAACGGGGTCGACTTTAAAACGAAAATGGAGTCGCCACCAATCCTTTTTGTCAGGGTGTGATCGGGTCACCTATAAAACATTTTGTTTTATTTTTAAAAGAAATTAATTTTGGTCTACGAATTTTAAGAAGAAAATGGGTTCGAAAGTAGGTTACGTACGAGGAAGGATTAGCACCCTCGCAACGCCCAAAATTGGTACCAAATTAATTAATTGATGTCCTAATGTCGAAAAGTTTGAAACGAAAAAAAAATTAAATAATTCGAATTGGATATAGAGATTCTCTTGTTCCTAAGGAATAAAATGTCACATCCAGCACGATAGGATATGATGTTTCAAACCCTCGATGCCAAGATCCTCTCATGATTTCCAAAATTCATACATTTGAGATTTTTATAAGGATATTCAATTATTTGGACAAACGAAAAACCGAAACCCAGCACGATAGGGCACGATTTCTCAAATTCCCAAACACGAAACATTGCCTTATTTTTGAAAGCATGGACCAAAATTTTAAAAGGATATTTGGTTATTTGGTCAAACGGAAAACCAAAATCCAGCACGATAGGGCACGATTTCTCGAATTTCCAAACATGAAATATTGTCTTATTTTGAAAATTTTTACTAAGCAATTATAAAATGAACTCAAAATGCATTTGTTAGCTTGTTTGAAATAACAGTGAAATGACTAATGTCAATTAAAACTTTAAAGTTTGAATTACGACGTGATAATAAAAAAAAAACAAAGTTACAAACACGGAATAATATACATGAATAGAATATAGTACTAATGAATGATCATAATATGAAATTTGAAGGAAATGAATTTGAGTTCATACGATAGCAAGCAAATAAGCAAATGATATATAAAAAATATATATATATGTGTCAATCACATGTAAAAAAACTTGATATAAAATAAAAATATATATATATATATAAAATAATGATATGTAAAGTATTTGGAATAAATATATAATTTAAAATAGGATCCTCTAAAGAAACAAATTATATTCATAATAGATTTTAAAAAAAATATATACATAAAATAATATAAAATCAATAGTATATACATAGAATAGAATAATAACAAAAATAGAAGCTAATAAATACTATATGCAATAGTTTAAAAATAATGAAATAATAATAATAGTAATAACAGAAAATACAATGATAAAAATGAATTATAAAGAAAATATGTTAATGTTTATAATAATAGTAAAAATAATATTAATAATAACAATAATAATACTAATAAATAAAATAATAATAATGCTGGTAACAATAATAAATATAATAAATAATAATAATATAAGAAATAATAATAAGAATAATGTTAATAATACAAAAGATAGTTAATGAAACGACAATAATAACGAAGAAGGATTAAATTAAAAACGAGAGAAAATAATAGGGCCGAAATAAAATAACAAAGTAGGGCGATAGGACCCAATTGCAATCTGCTTAAAAGCCAGAGGGACTAGGGTTGCAATTATACCCTAGTCTAAAAACACGCGGGTCATGAGCTAGGAGCGGGTCGGACGAATCGGGTTGTGATCTATACGGCACCGTTTTAGAGCCATCAAACAGCCCTAAACTAAAGATTGCCATTTCATACGTCTTAATAAAACTAAAAAATTAACCCTAATCACTAACCCTTTAGCCACTTTAAACAGAAAAAGAAAACTTTTTGTTCTCCGCCGCAGAGAGAAATCACCATCCGACCACTACAACGCCATGAAAATCGGCGATTAGTGGCCGATTCAGGCCTCAATCGACTGCTCTTTCAAACTGCACTAACGCTTCACGTTCTTCGCCTCGAAGGATCGCTTTGCTCGACATTACGAAGAAAGCAGTCCGACGGTCTATATTTCGAAGGTAAATCCCTTCCCCCTTTTTTAAACTTTTATGCGAACAAAAAAACAAAGATTCAAAAAAGGCAGAAGAAAAAAAAAGAAAAAAAAATCAAGGACTGAAAATCACATTTTAGAAAACTTTTCTTTTTTTGGTATTCTGTATATATTTTGTATGCGTAACACAGTGTATGGTCTCTGTAAAAAATACATTCATTGGCTTTTTGTTTATATAGCCGAAAGAAAAGAAAGAAAAAAAACAAAAATACAATGCTCTTTTTCTATCTTCCGTTTGCTGTTGTTTCTCTGCTATTTGTTTGCAGTACACGTAGCGGGACGTGGCGCATTTGGAGGTTTTTTTCTCGCGATGACGGAGGCGTGGAGGCGTGTGTGAAGGCACGCGCGGGGGAGGCTGCGACGCTGGCTGATTCCAGAACCCTCTAGGGTTTCTGGAGCTATCAGAAATTTGGGCCATTCGGGCCTGTTCAGCATTGGGCTCTGTTGGGCCTGTAGGTTTTGGGTTAATTTAGACTTAGAGATTGGGTAGTGATTTATTTTAGCATCTGGGCCAATTGGGCCTGCTGTAGTTTAATGGACTGATAAACTCTTTAAACTTTTGGTGTTTTATTAATTGGTTTTTAATTTTGGTTTTTTGTTTGCTTTATTTTGTGTTTGAGGCCCGGGCAAGAATTGGGCTCTACAGCTGCCCCTATTTGCTCATTGTCGTGTAACGAGAATAGAGCAAAAACCTTAAAAGGGCCAATTTTGCCTGGTTTTGTCGAATCTTGACTTCATTCGGTACTTTTTTCTTCGAGTAGCTTCATTCCATCCCACTGCATCTTCAAAGGCATAGGAACTAGCGCCTCGATCCAATTCAAGGAAATTAGACTTGTAGCTTCAATCTGCTCCGCCGCAACTTTGGGGAGATGAGATTTGCTATCTTCAGTCTACTCCGCTGCAACTTCAGGGAGATAAGACTTGTATGGTAAATTCAATCCAACCTACTGCAACTTCAGAGGTATAGGATTCGCTGCGTTTTAATCCGCTCCTCTCGCAACTTCAGGAGATAGGATTAATCGTCTTGGCCTACTCCACTCGCACCTTCAGGAGATAAGACTTATGACTTCAACCTGTTCCATCGCAACTTCGAGAGAGATAAGGTTTGTTTTGATCCGCTCATCGCAACTTCGAGAGAGATAAGATCGTAATTTATGGCTTCAACTGCTCCATCGCAACTTCGTGGAAATAAGATTCGTTGCCTCTCGCCTACTCCATCAGAACTTCAGGGAGATAAGACTTGTATGGTAAATTCAATCCAACCTACTGCAACTTCAGAGGCATATGATTCATCGTTTTAATCCGCTCCACTGTAACTTCAGAGAGATAGGATTAACTGTCTTCAGTCTGCTTCACTGCACCTTCAGGGAGATAAGACTTGTGACTTCAACCTGCTCCACTGCAACTTCAGGGAGATAAGGTTTGTTTTGATATGCTCTACTGCAACTTCAGAGAGATAAGATCTGTAATTTCGTCGATCTAGTTACACCGTCCTCTAGGGAACATGACCTGTAGAATCGATTTATGGAATTATCCATAATGATTAGGATGCCATGATCGGAATGAATCAAATGCTCCTGGCTGAATGTATTATGGGTGACATTCGCATGAATGCAGAATGTCATGAGAATGATCCTTTGTAGAATGATTAGGATGCAATGATCAGATTGAATCGAATGCTCCTAACTAAATGTGTTTTGCACGAATGCAGAATTTCATGAGAATGATCCCTTTTTAAACGCTTAGGATTGACATTGCTCATTGTTCTTCCAGTTTGTATCACTGACGTAATATCCTGTCTTCTTGTTCAATCGACATTTTTTACAGAAAGTCGGAAGAAATGGTCACTGTTTAGGGATTCCTTCTCAAATATTTCTAACCCTTAGGCTTGGTGAGTTCTAAATAAAAGTCCTGTTTTAGGTTCTCGTATTATTTAGAAGTTTCCAGAGTAATAGGCAAAACTCCTTTTATGAAAATATTATTAGTCCATTAATCATTACTTCAATACAAAATGCTTAAAAATAATCATAAATGATGGATAAAATGGAATTTATCAGAAATGAAATCTGTAAAGAATAAGTTAATTAAAGAAAGCAAACATTGCTAGAATACAAAATGATTGGGGGAAAAGATAAGTGCCCCGGATATCGCAGCTTGAGTTTCTCTGTACGGACTTTCTGAAGACCATTTTAAGCTCAATATGTGTTTAGGAGATCAAGAGTACTCTGTTGATGCCCTAAGACGTAGCATCTCTCCTTCTTCTTAATTCAGGTATGGCAAGATTACCGCATGCCCCATCGTTGATTGCAATTTGAGCAGCCTTTTTCGGGTTTTTGACTCAAAACCCCTTTGGTCTCAAGGCGCCCTTTACGGGTTTTCACCCTGGCCTCTCCGTTTTTTATTTTTCATCCTTCATTTTTTTTAGAGAAGGTCTCAAAGCGCTTTTTGCGGGTTTTCACTTTGGCCTCTTTTCCTCTTCAAGTATAATACTTCTTGACTGAATCCGAATTTACAAGATTGGGCAAGTTTTTCCCATCCATTTCAGCCAAGATCAGTGCTCATCCAGAGAAAGCCTTTTTCACCACATAAGGTCCTTCCTAATTTGGCATCCATTTCCCTCTGAAATCCTTTTGCATGGGGAGGATCTTTCTCAGAACCAGGTCTCCATCGTGAAACTCTCTTGGGCGAAACTTTTTGTCATAAGCCCGCATCATTCTCTTTTGGTACATCTGACCATGGCGAATAGCCCTTAGCCTTTTTTCCTCAATCAAGTTCAACTGATCGTATCGAGACTGGATCCATTCGGCTTCATCTAACCTTAGCTCTGACAAGACTCGAAGGGAAGGAATTTCAACTTCGATGGGTAACACTACCTCTATTCTATAAACCAATGAGAAAGGAGTTGTCCCGGTGGAGGTCCTGACTGATGTTCGATAAGCATAGAGAGCGAATGGTAACTTCTCGTGCCAATCTTTATAGGTTTCAGCCATTTTCCCCACAATCTTCTTAATGTTTTTATTGGCTGCTTCCACAGCACCATTCATTTTTGGATGATACGGTGACGAGTTTTGGTGTCTAATCTTGAATTGACTACAGACCTCTGCTATCGTGCTATTGTTCAGGTTGAGTGTATTGTCAGATATGATCCTCTCAGGCATTCCATATCGACATATTATTTTTTAGGAATCTGCTGACTGCCGATTTAGTGACACTGGCGTATGAAGCATCCTCTACCCACTTGGTGAAATAGTCGATGACTACAAAGATGAAACGATGCCCATTTGAAGCTTTTGGAGAGATCGGCCCGATGAAATCCATGCCCCACATAGAGAAAGGCCATGGGGAAGTCATAACATGCAAGGGAGAAGGAGGCACATGAATTTTGTCTCCATAAATCTGACACTTGTGACATGTCTTAGCATAATTGATGCAGTCTCCTTCCATGGTAGACCAATAGTACCCGAATCTCATAATTTGTCTAGCCATTATGAAACCATTAGCATGTGTTCCACAAATACCCTCGTGGGCCTCTTCCAGAATTTTCTTAGCTTCAACAGCATCCACACATCTCAACAGTACCTGATCCTTTCTTCTTTTATACAGGATCTCCCCGTCTAAGACATAATCACAGGCTAGTCATCTCAACGTCCTCTTATCATTCTCGGTCGCTTGTTTGGGATATTCACGATTTCTCACGTATCGCAATATATCTTGGTACCAGGGGTGATCATCCCTTTCTTCTTCCTCCACATTGTAGCAATGAGCTGGGGCCTCGTAAATACTCATTTGAATGGGTTTTACATCCTCTTTTTTGCTCACTTTGATCATGGAAGCCAAAGTAGCCAAAGCATCAACCATTTGGTTTTCATCTCGCGGGAGATAATTGAAGGTAATGTCATCAAACTCTTCAATCAACCCCAGAACTATCCTTCGATAATTGATCAATTTGGGGTCTATTGTCTCCCATTCACCTTTCAGTTGGTAGATCACCAGTGCAGAATCTCCATATACTTTCAGCATTCTAATTTTGCGTTCTATGGCTGCCCAGAGTCCCATGATACATGCTTCGTATTCTGCCATGTTATTCGTACAATCAAAATCCAACTTGCATGTGAACAGATAATGGTCTCCATTTGGGGATACCAAGACTGCCCCAATTCCATTGCCTACAGCATTTGATGCTCCATCAAAGTTCAATTTCCAAAAGTGATCCTTTGTAGCGTCTTCTTCAGTAGCTGCCACATACATTAAATCTTCATTTGAGAAGTCAAAGTTCAGAGGCTCATAATCTTCTAGAGCTCTGCTAGCTAGAAAGTCTGCTATTGCGCTCCCTTTCACAGCTTTTTGACTCACATAAACGATGTCGAATTCAGAAAGCAGGATTTGCCGTATGGGCATCCTTCCATTTAAAGCAGTTGACTCCATCATGTACTTTAGGGGGTCTAATTTCGAGATTAACCAGGTCGTATGGTATAGCATGTATTGCCTCAATCTCCGAGTCGTCCAAATCAAGGCACAGCACAATTTCTCAATCGGCGAATATCTTATCTCACACTCAGTGAATTTCTTGCTGAGGTAGTATATCGCCTTCTCTTTTCTTCCCGAATCATCGTGTTAACCCAGAACACATCCCATAGAGTGATCAAACACTGTCAAATATAGGATTAATGGCCTATCCGGGCATGGGGGTGACAATACTGGAGGGTTTGACAAGTACTGTTTGACCCTATCGAAAGCTTTCTGGCATTCATCATCCCACACGCCAGGATTCTGTTTCTTTAGAAGACGAAATATGGGATCACATTTCTCAGTTAACTGTGAAATGAACCGAGCAATATAATTTAACCTTCTCAAGAATCCTCGAACTTCTTTTTGAATGCGTGGTGGAGGCAATTCTTGTATAGCTCGGACCTTGTCTGAGTCAATCTCGATTCCTTTCCCGCTGACTATGAAGCCCATCAATTTGCCAGATCTAGCTCCAAAAGTACATTTCGTTGGATTGAGCTTCAGTTGGAATTTTCTCAATCTCAGGAACAGTTTCCTCAAAACTAAAATGTGTTCCTCTTCTGTCCTAAACTTTGCAATCATGTCATCCACATAAACTTCGATTTCTTTATGCATTAAGTCATGGAAAAAAGTCACCATGGCTCTTTGGTATGTAGCTCCTGCATTTTTTAACCCAAACGGCATCACTTTAAAATAGAACGTACCCCACAATGTTATGAAGGTAGTCTTTCTCATATCTTTAGGATGCATTTTTATCTAATTGTACCCTGAGAATCCATCCATGAATGAAAACAATGAGTAACCTGCCGTATTATCCACCAGAGTATCAATGTGGGGTAACGAAAAATTATCCTTTGGGCTAGCCTTATTTAGGTCTCTATAATCTACGCACATTCGCACTTTCCCATCTTTCTTAGGGACAAGCACGATGTTAGCTACCCATTCTGAATATTTGATCTCTTGCAAGAATCCGACATCAAACTACTTTTTGACTTCCTCTTTTATTTTTAGCACAATATCCGGTCTCATCCTTCGGAGCTTCTGCTGAACTGGCTTGCAATCCTCTTTTATGGGAAGGCGGTGTACTACAATGTCGGTGCTTAAACCGGGCATATCTTTATATGACCATGCGAAGACATCTTTGAATTCCTGTAACAACTCGACGAGATCCTACCTTGTTTCTTTGGCTATGCGCGTTCCAATATTTACTACCTTCCCCTCCTCCAGTGTCACAGTTTCCACTGTCTCCTTATGAGGTAGAATTTGTTTCTCTTCCTGTTCTACCATTCTTAGCAAGTCCAGAGATAAGTCACCGTCTATGTCATCTTCAAAGTCCCAGGATCCCTCGAGACACACGTCTTGCTCAAAAGGAGATTCTAAATTCGTAGCAGCGTTACTCATGTTATTGATATTCGGGGACCTGTTGTCGGTACAAAAGAATATGCAAAAACAAATAAATTTAAGAATAATTATTCGTATGGTATGATCATAAATGAAGGATAAAAGAATATTCGGAATAAAGAATGATTGTCTGTATAATATGATTATGGATGAATTGTAAAGAATAAAGAATATTTGCTCAAAAAATTCAGAAGCATTTTTATTGAATTAAAGATTTTTGAGACATAAGCCTATTTCACAAAGGATGCTTATTACTCCTAGGCCTAGAGCAATAAGTGTTCTGAGACATTACTTTGAAATAGTTCTAAACACTATAGGGATCTCCTCTGCTGTCCAATTATTTAGAACACTCCCAGGCTCATAAGGGCGGATATCTGACAAGCTTCCCCCTTCAATCGCCTCATCGAATATGGCATTAATGTAGACATTGCCCAACATTGCTATAATGTCTTCTTCTTTTGGCGCCTTCTGCTTAGCATGAATGACCCCTCCCAACACAAAGGTTTTGGATATGTGTGGAATTATCATTGGCTCTCACTTGACTTCCTCTCCACTCAACCGTGCTCTTCTCCTCTCTTGCTTCTTTTCGAGTTCTTTCTTTCTCTGTCTCGCGTCTGGCTTAAACCCTAAGCCAAAGCAGTCTCATTTTTCTTTTAGCAACGGTACCTCAACCTTTCATTTGAGGTATTTTCCTAGCCCCTTTTCTGGCAAAGCTCATTTTCCTACGGTCATCTGCAATCCCATTCTTGTGGTTTTAGAGATTTTTGGTACCGAAATTCTGTCTCTTTCCGTAATAAAGGCTACATTTATGAATTCCAATGATCGAAAAGAGCACTCGATTGCCTCATCATTGGTCTCCAGATATGGTGCATCGCTGGTTACAGCTGCGATAATATCCTCTTTGGCCTTTATTGTCACTAGCCTGCCCTCTGATACTAACTTCAGTTTCTGATGTAACGATGAAGGTACCGCTCCCGCTGAGTGAATCCACGGACTTTCTAGTAAGCAGTTATATGAGGGCTTGATATCCATGACCAAGAAATCCACCTCATAAGTAGTTGGACCAATTAATAAGGGTATCTCAATTCTCCCCATGACTCTTCTTTGCGTGCCATCAAATGCTTTCACTATGTTCTGGCACTCTTTCATGTGTGAACTATCTACCGGTAATCTGTTTAATGTGGGTAAGGGTAATACATTTAACGTCGACCCGTTGTCTATCAAGACCCCTGGTAGTGTGTACCCTTTGCATCTAGTGGTAATATGCAAAGCCTTAGTGGATCCATGCTGCCTGGCGGAATTTCATCGTCGTTGAAATAGATGAAATTGTCAGCACTTATGTTACCAATCAATCTATCCAGTTTATTAACTGAGATATCATTGGCCATATAAGTATCATTCAAAACTTTCATCAATGCGTTCTGATACACGTCTAAACTCAAGAGCAAAGCCAATACAGATATACGTGCTGGCTGTTTATGCAACTGCTCCACCATGCTGTATTCGCTATGCTTTAAAAATTTTAGAAACTCCTTAGCTTCTTCTTCTTTCACCGGTTCATTGACAGGCGACTCAGGCTCACCTGATTTTTTTCTTTCTTATTCTACCATTGGAGCTTTCCCTTTTATTGGTTCTGGTCGGGTATTTACCAAATCGTAGCATCTCCCACTACGAGTATGAGAACCTGTATCTTGATCTTCCTTTGCTGAATTCTCTTTTCCTTGGATTGTCACATTACAATCATAGTTCCAAGGGACTCTCTTGCTATCCTCATACGAAAAAACTGCTGGCTTTTGGATTATGACTCGCGGTGCCACTTGTGTTCCGGCTTCATTGACTCTTGGCTTCGAGATGATCACTGCTGGACGGCTCCCCTTTTGGACTCGTTCCATTGATCCCTCATCTGAAGCGTAAACCTCTCGTCTTTCTGATCCTTTAATCTCCTCGTAAAAT
Organism: Gossypium sturtianum; assembly: GCA_025698515.1. Lineage (NCBI taxonomy): Eukaryota > Viridiplantae > Streptophyta > Magnoliopsida > Malvales > Malvaceae > Gossypium > Gossypium sturtianum. The sequence goes on from CM046950.1 coordinate 5,657,231, forward strand.
TCTATCTCTTTATTATCCATCAGATTTTGCACTACGGCTTTGAACTCAGTGCATTCCTGGATTCTATGCCCTTCTCTATTATGGAACTCGCAATGGTTCCTCTTACCCTCGGACCTCTCTTCTGAGTCCAATATGATCAGTCCTCTCTCCACTATCTCCTTCCAAACCTATCTCAATGGGATTCTGACTTCTGAAACCTCATATTTGACTTTCCTCCCGCCATCATTTATTCCATTTACTCATTGCTCAGTATGATTAGGTAAGGGGTTTCCTGCTACATTTGGTGCGGGTGAGTCATCAAACTTTACGATCCCCATTTTTATTAGTTTTTCGACTACCTTCTTGAACGCGGTGCAATTTTCAATTGAATACCCCGCGATCCCAGCATGATATTCGTAACGGGAGTTTGCGTCATACCACTTGGGAAACGAGGGTTGCAGCGGTGTTAAGTAGAAAGGGGACACTACATGTGCGTCAAAGAGGTTCCAGTACAGCTCTTTATACGTCATGGGTATAGGTGTGAACTGTATCCTTTCGGCGCTCACCCTTGTGGTGGATTCTTGTTTCGGGGGACCCTGATGATTAGTGGTCGTTATTTTTGGCTGGCTCACCGTGATCGCTCTCGGATGACCCTTGTTATACGTGCTCGTGTTGTTTACATCATTCTTGTTTCGGATGACCCTGCTTCAATCTTCTCACATCTTATCACATTTTCTATCATCTCCCCAGACATTACGATATCAGAAAAGCTTTTAGTAGCGCTCCACAGTATGTGGTTGATGAAGGGAGCCTTCAAAGTACTGATGAAGAGCATGATCGTCTCTTTCTCTAAGAGTGGGGGTTGGACTTGTGTCGCTACCTCCCTCCATCGGTGGGCATACTGCCTAAAGCTCTCGTTTGTCTTCTTCTCCATGTTCGGAGTGTAATCTGTCAAAAGTGCTATATGTCCATCACGTGGTTGTCTTTGTTTCATGAAAGCTTGAGCCAAGTCCTTCCATGAGCCAATTTGGGAACGGGTTAACTGATTGTACCACTTGGCCGCAGACCCGGTCAGACTTTCTTGAAAGTAATGGATTAATAATTGGTCGTTGTTAACATATCCTGTCATTCTCCGATAGAACATCGTTATGTAAGCTTCGGGACAGCTAGTCCCATTGTACTTCTCGAACTCTAGCACTTTAAACTTCAGTGGGAGCACCAGATCTGGGACCAAGCTTAAATCCTTCGCATCGGTCCCGCAACGGGAATCAGTAGTTTCCATTGCTTTAAACTTCTCCTCCAACCACTTACACCTCTCTTCTAATTGCCTTTGGGATTCTGTCGTTACTCTTTCCTCTCCTACCACTTCATCCAAGTCAGGAACAATTGGATTTTTTGAATTATGGCCAGGGTTAGAGCCTGTGCTAGCACGAAATTCATCGCATGCAGAGACTCCTACTGAATCTGTTGTGGCCTGATAGAGACAGATGGCCTTTGTGAATTTATCTCTGGTGGTGCATGTACATGCGTTAGAGTAAAACCAAGAGGATATTGAGGATCACTTTCCATGATATTATCCATAGGGCCTTTCCCTTTGTCTATTCCTCCCACCAGTAATTGAGTTAATTGAGACATTATATTTTTTTGTGATTCCATCATCCGGTTCATCATATCCTATTGGATCTTAGCCAGCTACTCCTGCATTTGCAGCTGAAGTTTATCTTGCATCTCCCTTTGGAGTTGTTCGAGTTTTTCTAATCTCTGATCCATATCTTTCGTCTTGGTTCGGGTACCGTAGGGATGTTTGGTTTTGCCGGTGTCCAGGTTAATGCTGAAATAATTCTTATTCAATTAGAATCTTTTAATGACCTTTAATGCATATGAATGAAATGAAAATAAGTGCAAATGCATGAATGCAAAGAAGGTGCCGATTCTGATTCAATTTCATTTAGAAAACTTTACTAGAAAACAAAGTCCTTTACATAAAATCAAGTTACAAATAAGGCCTTGCCCTAGCACCTAAAGTTTTAATCTTCCTAAGTAATGAAGCTAGCTCTTGTCCACGATCTGACTGTGACTCATACTGCACGCTCAATATATCCGCTTATACCGCCAAAGTCTGCAAGTAATCAGCTATCTCTCGAATTTGGGTTATGGCTTCTCCCATGATGTAATCCATATTTCCAACTTGATTCTGAGAGTAGTGAAGCTCCTCTTTCCAACGTTCTTCACTCACCTCTAGGGACTCAATACGGTTTTGACAATTCTGCAATGCCATTTCTAATTCTTCAATCTTCTTTTTCATTTCTTCAATTTTGCTCAAACTTGCTCTTAATTCTTTCACAGAATTACGGCTTCGGTGATGATGAAGAGATCTCTCGAGTTCCATAACTCTAGCCTTTAACTCGCTTTGTTAATTTCGACTTTCTGAGAGGTTTTTTCCACAGATTCATTTCATGCTTGTGCCTCTCGGAATTTCTCCTCCCATTGATCAGCTTTAGTCCTTTCGTCTCGAATCTCCCAGCGCCCTTTGCTCGAAGTTTTTCCTAAACCAGCAGTCCTCATCGATAGACGCATCTTCTTATAGTCTGTCTTTAAACTATCCAGATCTTCTTCAACCCTATTCTTCCCTTTTCTTACCTTCTCAGCCTCTGAATTCTGCACTTCCACGTCTAATCTCAAATGCATTTTCTCTTCCTCTAGCTGCTCGATCCTTTTCCCGAACTCGAGACTCTTCTTTTCAAAGTCATGCCTTATAATTTCTAGCTCCGTCAGGACAACTTGCAAGTATTCTTCCGTTGATCGAGCACCTTCTAAACTCGGCCCCGGGATATGGTCATTAATCCTTTTGCTAAACCATTCGTTATATTCAAGCGTCGTCGTAGAACCAACAGCCAATCTCTTCATCCGGCGAGTTTGCTTCCAAGCATCATAAATCTCTCGAACCTTTTTCTTATAATTGTACGCTTTATACGAGAACTCACATTGAGCGAGTCTGTGAGTTGCCGGTACAAATTGCCTCGACTTATACTGCCTTAATACAAGCAAATGAGTTTATCCGATGGCCCCCAAAATCCAGGCAAAGGTACGTAATCAAAATTCCCACACCGATAAAGGGTCTCGTCAGGGACCATCCAAAAGGCTCTCCATTCAATATCTTCCTCTTTGAGATTTTGAAGTATCGCCATCCACCTTTGCGTAGCAACTTCCTCTTTTAATGAAGAATAACTCTCGAAGAAGACCCGGTAAGAGACCTTGTCCACCTTCCAAAAATGTCCATAGAACCATACCAGTAACAACTGCGTACATCCAATAAACCTTCCTTCACCTGCCCTCCGACACAGGCTCAAAGATCTGAACGTCTCAGCCAGAATTGTAGGTACAGGCGTGACTCCTTTATCAAGGTGATCGAATAAATCAGTAACTGCTTCATCAATATGCCTTAGAGCTTTAGGAAAATCACCAAACATAAATACTCAAGGCGAAAATATCAACTTTCCTCTTTACATCTGGATGCGCTAAGATCAAGTCTCTCAAAATTACCCAAGGAACACATTTACCATCCCCTTTCTGCTGAATTCGAGCCGTAACCCAAGGCTCGCTCATCCCGGTAATACTCATTAACTTCTTCACAAAGGTCGGGGCATTAGCGGCCTTAGAGTAAGCTCTATCAATTTGGATCTTTAGACAACGTAGCAAGGTCGTATATTCCTCTACAGTGGGCACCAAGTCCACCTTCCCGAAAATGAAACAGCTATAGGCAAGGTTCCAAAACTGAGTCATAGCCCGAAACAAATGCTTGTCTACCTTGACATCCAGCAAATAGGGTATATCGCCATAATTATGGTAGAACAACTGCTTAGTTCCCTCATCCCAATGGGCCCATATATCTCTCAACTCTTGCAGCTCATTTTGTATCACACTGACGCGGGTAAAGTCCACTGACTACGATGTGTATCCTTTAGCCAGATCGTGTCCTTTCTCTAATTGTAGCTTCTCGACCACCATGCGGGACGCCGCATTATCCTCGACTCTATTAAGGATTCATTCTTCATGTTAAGCCTTCTAACTTAGTAACCGAACACGAATCGACTCCTCCTTAAATATGCAATGTCATGCAATCGCAAACAAAATACACAAGTTAGTATCAAATAACAAGATTCAAGGCAAACGAAAAATAATCAAACACCTATATAAATAACCACTAACATTTAGCACTACTACATCTGGTGGGTTCCTATGGTCCACTATATGAGGTAAAGTTCTAAGGAAAAGGGTACCTGAACTAGCAGATTCTTTAATCCTCACCCATTATAGGCTCATATGGATCAAGTTTGGTTCAGGGGAATACATTTCCCTATGCCCATGCGGAGGTGAAAACCTCACGAAGACATAGGTACGGATGTATCTCGGAAGCAGTCCACTAGCCCATGCGGAGGTGAAAACCTCACGAAGGCATAGTTTCTCACTCCCACTTAAAGGTGCGACCACAACAGTCATGCAATATAATGCAAGAGTATTCTACGAGATTTTAATCATAACATAAATAAATGCATTAAAAGAAACGTGATTTTTCAAAATAATTTTCCAAGTTTTCAATCAAAAGGACAAAACTTAATCAATCTATGGACTGACTCTCAACCAGTCCCCAGTGGAGTCGCCAAGCTGTCGAAACCATTTATTTTTTTTGGTGTGTTTGGAAAACGGGGTCGACTTTAAAATGAAAATGGAGTCGCCACCAATCCTTTTTGTTAGGGTGTGATCGGGTCACCTATAAAACATTTTGTTTTATTTTTAAAAGAAATTAATTTTGGTCTACGAATTTTAAGAAGAAAACGGGTTCGGAAGTCAGTTACGTACGAGGAAGGATTAGCACCCTCACAACGCCCAAAATTGGTACCAAATTAATTAATTAATGTCCTAATATCGAAAATTTTGAAATGAAAAAAAAAATTAAATAACTCGAATTGGATATTGAGATTCTCTTGTTCCTAAGGAATAAAATGTCACATCCAGCACGATAGGATATGATGTTTCAAACCCTCGATGCCAAGATCCTCTCATGATTTCCAAAATTCATACATTTGAGATTTTTATAAGGATATTCAATTATTTGGACAAACGAAAAACCGAAACCCAACACGATAGGACACGATTTCTCGAATTCCCAAACACGAAACATTGCCTTATTTTTGAAAGCATGGACCAAAATTTTAAAAGGATATTTGGTTATTTGGTCAAACGGAAAACCGAAACCCAGCACGATAGGGCACGATTTCTCGAATTCCCAAACAAGAAATATTGCCTTATTTTGAAAATTTTTACTAAGCAATTATAAAATGAACTCAAAATGCATTTGTTAGCTTGATTGAAATAACAGTGAAATGACTAATGTCAATTAAAACTTTAAAGTTTGAATTACGATGTGATAATAAAAAAAAAAGTTACAAACACGGAATAATATACATGAATAGAATATAGTACTAATGAATGATCATAATATGAAATTTGAAGGAAATGAATTTGAGTTCATACGATAGCAAGCAAATAAGCAAATGATATATATAAAAAAAAAATATGTGTCAATCACATGTAAAAAAAACTTGATATAAAATAATATATATATAAAATAATGATATGTAAAGTATTTGGAATAAATATATAATTTAAAATATGGTCCTCTAAAGAAACAAATTATATTCATAATAGATTTTAAAGAAAATAGATACATAAAATAATATAAAATCAATAGTATATACTTAGAATAGAATAATAAAAAAAATAGAAGCTAATAATAAATGAATAAATACTATATGCAATAGTTTAAAAATAATGAAATAATAATAATAGTAATAACAGAAAATACAATGATAAAATGAATTATAAAGAAAATATGTTAATAAACGATAATAATAGTAAAAATAATATTAATAATAACAATAATAATACTAATAAATAAAATAATAATAATGCTGGTAACAATAATAAATATAACAGTAATAATAATATAAGAAATAATAAGAAGAATAATGTTAATAATACAAAAGATAGTTAATGAAACGACAATAATAACGAAGAAGGATTAAATTAAAAACGAGAGAAAATAATAGGGCCGAATTAAAAAAACAAAGTAGGGCAATAGGACCCAATTGCAATCTGCTTGAAAGCCAGAGGGACTAGGGTTGCAATTATACCCTAGTCCAAAAACACGCGGGTCGTGATCTAGGAGCGGGTCAGACGAATCGGGTTGTGATCTATACGACACCATTTTAGAGCCACTGAAACAGGCCCTAAACGGTGTCGTTTCATACGTCTTAATAAAACTAAAAAATTAACCCTAATCACTAACCCTTTAGCCACTTTAAACAGAAAAGAAAACTTTTTGTTCTCCGCCGCAGAGAGAAATCACCATTCGGCCACTACAACGCCATGACAATCGGCGATTAGTGGCCGATTCAGGCCTCAATCGACTGCTCTTTCAAACCAGACCCGAACGCTTCACGTTCTCTGCCTCGAAGGACTGCTTTGCTCCGATTACGACGAAGAAAGCAGTCCGACGGTCCATATTTCGAAGGTAAATCCCTTCCCCATTTTTTAGACTTTTATGCAAACAAAAAAACAAAGATCCAAATAAGGCAGAAGAAAAAAAAGAAAAAAAAATCGAGGACTGAAAATCACCTTTTAGAAAACTTTTCTTTTTTTGGTATTATGTATATATTTTGTATTCGTAACACAGTGTATGGTCTCTGTAAAAAATACATTCATCGGCTTTTTGTTTATATAGCCGAAAGAAAAGAAAGAAAAAAAAACGAAAATACAATGCTCTTTTTCTATCTTCCATTCGTTGTTGTTTCTCTGCTATTTGTTTGCAGGTACAGAAGGCGGACGTGGCGTACGGAGGTTTGCTGGCGGTACGAAGGCTGTGGAGGCGTGCGTGGAGGCACGCGTGGGGGAGGCTGTGGCGCTGGTTGATTCCAGAACCCTATAGGGTTTTTGGAGCTATCAGAAATTTGGGCCATTCGGGCCTGTTCAGCATTAGGCTCTGTTGGGCCTGTAGGTTTTGGGTTAATTTAGACTTAGAGATTGGGTAGTGATTTATTTTAGCATCTGGGCCAATTGGGCCTGTTGTAGTTTAATGGACTGATAAACTCTTTAAACTTTTGGTGTTTTATTAATTGGTTTTTAATTTTGGTTTTTTGTTTGCTTTATTTTGTGTTTGAGGCCCGGGCAATAATTGGGCTCTACAACTATTTTAACCTTTATCATTTTATTCCATTTCCACTAACTCATGTCCCAAGGTGTCCATGCATAAATTAGATGGTCTAATTGCATCATAAATACGTCATGCTTTAAAGACAACAACAATTCGACCCTTACACATTTAACTATAAACTTTTTCATCTTACGCGATTAAGCCCTTTTTATTAAATCGGCACTCAAACAACAAAATTAAAACACAAAAATTTCATGGATATAAATTCACACATAATAAACACAGAAAATAATTTTTAAATATTTTTTTGAATCGGATTCATGGTCTCGAAACCGCTGTTCCGATTAGGGTCGAAACCGGGCTGTTACAGGCATAGTAGAACAAAATGTTTTTTCTTTTTCTTTTTTTCCAAATTAAGAAAGTTGGATGTTTAAGGCGACCAAGGACAACGCCAAGATGGAAAAAAAAGAAAGGAAAATGTTCAAGTGCATCTTCAATCTTAACTGCTTTGAGGAGAATCTGCTTTGAATGGGCTTGCCGAGTGGAAACCAAATTACATTAGAAAAGACTAATGATTGGGATGATCCTTGGTCCTTTTTCAAGAGGTGAGGTGGTTGTCTAGTTTATTTTTCTTTTTTAGTTTTAGAGTTTATTATTTTTTGTATTTACTCATTGTTCTTGATGTTTTTAGTGTTAGTTAAGTTAATTATCATTATAGCTTAGGTTTATTTACATTTTCAGTCCATGTACATTGATTGTAAGACATTTCTAGCTTTAGTTTAATGTATTTTAGTTTTTTTTCTTTTTTTCTTTTTACTTTAAATTAGCTAAAGTTTGTTCCCTCTATGTTTTATTGCTTTAGATTTTCTTTTGAATGCATATAGGTTCATATTCCTTAAGTTTTCTTGCATAAAAATCCAAATTTTTATATTTTTCTTAAGTTTTACTTTAATGGCTTCTTTGTTTTTCATTTTCATGTTCATTCTCTTTATTTTCAGTATGAGTAGCTAAACCTAAAAGGGGGTTGGTTGATGAAGACGTGGGTAAACTGATTTTTGGACAAAGGACTAAATCGTAATAAATTGGACTACATCTAATAGACCTAAAAACTTAGAAAGTGACGCCCCTAATGGAATATCTAGGCGAGTGAGACCGAGAGGTAATCTTGTTGCGCACCCATTCATTAATCCCGGATAAACAGGTGAGATTGAGAGATAAATCGAATTAATTCGTCCAATTCAGTAAAATTGAGATCGAAAGATAAAATGAAGCCACTTAGTAATTTAAGCAATTTAAGTCCCTCATTCAAGGATCGACGACCCACATCGAAATCAACCAACCAAATTTAGTCATTTATTTGGTTAATTTATTAGTTTTGTACTATTTGCATTTTACTCATCAGATTAGCATATATAATTTTCTTGCAAAATTTTCTTGTTATGATTTGTCGTACTATAAAATCATATCAGTAGTCATTTAGACTCTATAGTGTACGCTATTTATCACTCAACCGCCATCTCTTTTGGGTTCGATCCTTGAAAATCTTCAGTGTTCCATTGTAACACTACAAATATTACAACTGACTTGTACGCTTGCAATAAAACTGAGCTTTAAAATTGTTTTATAAAATCGTTTGTTTTATGCGCAGTGCGAACGTTGTCAAATCCATTATTCATCCTTCAATTTGCCAAGGATTATTTCTTGGAGGGTTGATTAAAGTCATTAATTGATTTTGTTGGGGTTTATATCTCAAAGGGTTCAGTTGGACAACTATATTCTATCCATATCTATCGGTTTATTCGATCCATCTTCCACCTTCGTTTTCTTTTCTTTTTATCTATGTTTTGAATCTTTATTTTTTTTTTATTCTTTTAGTTGTTTTCATTTTCTTTGTTTCTAAATCTGTTTGTTTCTTCTTTCAAGTCAGGTCCTAATTTTTTTTCAAGTCAAACAAGTTAAATACAATCTTGGTCCGCTGCCCCCTATCATTACCCTAATTTTTTTTCAAGTCGAACAAGTTAAATACAATCTTGGTCCGCTGCCCCCTATCATTACTATTTGATAGTAATTGACTTTTCATGAAGGAAGATGTAATGATTACCATGAGATAAAATAGGATCATATTGAGAGAACAAATGTATCGTAAAGAGATTAATGATATCCTATGAGAATAACACGCTTATGACAAGGTCATTAGACGAGCACTAATTAATTACTTTCGTAAGGATATGTAATTAGGGAGAGCTCAGTTACGATACTATAGTGAAATAACGTCATGTCTAAATAAGTTTATAATTAATAAGCGAAAAGCTAGAACTAAATTATAAATTATTTTAGCCCTAATTATATATGTCCAATCGGTTCCTCCGCTAACTCGTAGAAACTAAAAATGAATTGCATGTAGAACCAAATGAACATAAATTAATGGAAATGATAAAGTTAGAAAAATGAGTCACATTCACAAATGAATGCGTTTTCTCACTAAGTGTAGAAATAATTTGAGAATTAACTTAAAGTTTTTGAATTATTATTTAATTTATTATAATTAAATAATTGAAGTTTGAAAATGGAACTAAACTAATTAGTCATTAAGAATTCGTTGAATATGAAAATTAAATATATTTCTTCATAAATTCTTTACGGTAAAATTGTCATGATTTTAACGAAATTAGAATTGGATTGAGAAAATTATTCAATTGAGAAATTAATTTAATTAGTTATATTAATTATATAAATAAGATTTATTTTGGAAAATAGAAAACAATATTGGGTTTGATTAAATTATAAAGTGTTAGGTCAAAAGTCCAAGAAGCACATATAATTTGACTCAATACAAGAGAGACATAAATCTAGGGTGTGCCGCCCCCCTCTCTCCTAGTATAACTAAGTGAGTGTTTTCTATTAAATAAATATTATTTGTGTTATTCTTATTCAACTGGGATTCTTCTATCTCTCCTTATAAATAGATGGCACTAGTAGAGCTATTTACACATAAGTTTCATATATTGTTATTCTGCCAGAAAGTACTGAAATTTTATTTTCTTAAAATAAATTCTTTTTTTGGGGAATTACAATTTCTATCGGTTTTGGTTAAGAGAATTACTTTCATACTGAAAGTAATAGAATTCATTTCTGGTTCTGTGTTTGGTTCGTGTTACTTGAGCCCACACTCGACACAATTTGGGGTATGAGAATAGTAGAGAAGGTCGTTCGATTGAAAGCCAAGAACAATTCAAATCCGTCTTGCACAAAAATAAGTACTTTTCCAGATGAGGTTATTGTTATAAATATCATAAATCAGCTCGGTTTTCAAAAATTTTAAACTTCCCCTATAACTAAAAATTGTTTTCTTAATTAGTTTTTTTCCAACAGAGCACACATAGGGTCTCAAGCTGATTGATTACCCAACTGTCTTAAGAAGTCATATCCTTGACCTAAGACATCATATCTCGCCATTGCAAGGAGACAAGACATAACTCTACTGTTAGTAAACCTGGGATGCGTAGACTCCAATGTCTTCATATGTAACCCCAACCATAACACTCAAGAGCGCAGAGTCATAGGGTGAGACTAAGACTCTAGACTCCAATCAAACCAATCCACTAAACAATCATACAATCCATTAAAACCAGTGGCTCTCCACCCTAGTTAAGGGTGAACCACCACCATTATACTTATCTCCTCTTCCTTATTGATTTTTCTTGTCAATAAGCTCTCTCTTATCCTTGGAATGAGGTATGGCCTCACCTATTTCCTAGGGTGGGATCTGGTAATATCCATTCAAGCAGGGGATTATACCTACTTCTGATGCGATAAATGCTATATCTTTATGTCTTTTAGGAGGAATCAACACACTTCATTTTCACAATTAGCTTCCTCATTTTCTCAACCCTCAAGCTTTTGCACTGTCGATGCCCCATGTGGATTTTGGTGAATGGGCTCAAGATGGAACAAGATTTTAAGCCAAGGTGATAATGGTTGAGCATGAAGGATTGTTTTGCATAGTGGTAGAGCTTCAAGCATTTGTTGGATTTTGTTTTATTTTTTGGGCTTGTTTGTAAGGTTTTCCTGTTTGGCCTCATTAATTTTTTTTTTGTTAAGGATGGCGAACTTGAATGGCGGATGGATTCTGAATCAATTTGCTCTAAATAGAGCGATTTTTTTTTTTTGGATGCAGAGTGAGATGGGATAGATTTTTTTTTTTCTTTTGGAGAATTGGTATAGAACAAATATGGTAATTGATTGTCTTGTCCCGCCATGCTCTATTATATAAAATTATCATTTTACCCTTGTATATATATAACTATTAAAATAATAAAAATATAATAACATATAATAAAAATTCATATATTTTATGTTTAAATATTTTTAAAGAGTTATATTTAAATATTTATTTAACCTCAAAAAGATTGAAACTATAAGTAACAAAAATTTAAATTAAATGGAAGCGAAACAAGATAGGGTGGGATGAGGCAAGGAAAATATAAAGGCATCCAAACTCCATAAAAATGATAACAATTTTTAAAGTTATATATCTATAATAAAATTAAACAAATGGTACAACAAACTATGTTAAATGTTAACCATGAAGTGGTGATGAATTTAACATTGAAATCCTTCCCCTCCATTGACATTCTATTTATAACAGTTGTATCTACTTTAAACTAATTTATCGGTATTTAACGAATTTTCTTTAGGAAAAAGAATAAAAAAAAGCAGATCTTGAATTTGGGTTCCATTAGATTTGAAGCAATTTGAGGAAGAGTGTTGGAGTGTGTGTCAACCAAACCCTAGCTATAGCAGCCTTTAAAAAGCTGAGCGGCCCCATGAAAAAGCATGGGCAAATTCGACGTCGAGTAGTCGCGGCTGCTTGCTAGGCCTATAAATTGGTGTGGTTTAAACGACTTAGAAAGTGGCCAAATTGGGGTAATAAAGTAGAATCAATCATCATCACATTGTTCGAAAATCGAAAGCTGCCTTTATTTATTCATTCATCCAACCATTTGGAATTTGATTTGGCTTTTCTTCTCTCTTTCTTTCATCGCAATCATAATATACAAATATACATTTTGTGCTTTCACTATTCATTTTGGAATGAAATTCTTGCCACTTCCCACTTGCCACCCTTCTTTTGTAAAGCCCATTTTTATTGGCTAAAAATGGTGATGAAGTTTATGGGTTTTCTACATGTATTCTTCCAAAATATCTGCACATAAGATACCTTTTAAGATTAATTCAATAATTCATATATAGATATATTGTTTCTGTGATATGCTAATTTCAATGCGTTAGGAAAAAAAGATATTATATAATAAAGTTTATCATTGGATACAAATTCTTAGGAGACTTCAATATATGCTTTTAACCTAGTTTTTTGTGTTTTTTTTTATGAATGAAAATGCAAATGGAAAAAAATGTACATGTTATGATGCAAAGTAATAAAATAAGATTTGGCACACAATTAAAAAAAAAAAATCAAATGATAGTTATGAAAAAATCATGATAGTTAGGTGAGATGATAATGGTCTCTCCTATTTAACTAGTGGCCGAGGATTTGATTTTCGCTTTGGGTATTGAGTAGTTTTAAAACTCGTGGCCAGCATTTACTCCTTTAATGGACCTACAGAATGCGAATGATTAATTACTGGGCTCACTCCGGTAAATACCTTGAAAAAAAAAACTCAATCAAGTTTGAACCTTCAAAGAAACAAGTATAAGATCTTTATTTGGACAACTTCTTTTATGAAAATTTTTAATATGAAATTTGTATTGTTAATTTATTTCTCCATTAAATATTTTCATGTGTATTTAGTTTTTATTTTTACTGATTAATATTTTCCTACATCAGAAGCTTTTCATGCATCTTCAAACTTACTTTCTGGACATGAAGATGAAAACAAAGGAGAGAAGACCTAAGCCAAAACGGCTAGGGCAGCACTAGCTAGACCTAGCACTAACTTTAAGAGATTGATGATCTCTAATATTCACCATTGAAATTGAATAAAGAAAACATATATAATATTTAGACAAGGAATTGGCACCATTATTACTATATGTTATCTTAATGATATTGCAAAAGACTTCAATTATTTTTAAAATGAAAATATGTTGCTTTCAAAGCTTGGGAATGTCAACACATATATATTGAAGCTTCAAAGGTGACCATCCAATTTATGTAGGGGCATCTTGTCTTTTAGATAGTTGAACTATCACAAGAAAAAAAGTGAGAAAGGAGAAAAATAATTATGTTGTTAGATGATAATTTAGTTTAAGTGAATACCAAGTAATTCGATTTTTGGTTATGTATTTCATCAAAATTTTATTAATTAATGTAATCTTTTTTAAATTTTACTATTTATTCGTATTTTCGAATTATAAAATTAGAATTAGAGATTATAAATGTTAAAATTCGAATCACATATTATTTTAAAAAATTATTTAAATAATTTAAATCAAACCTAAGGTCAAAATACCAACATATTTCATCAAGTTTCATTGGCACTCCAGGTGTGGATGGAGTGATTGGTGAACAATATTCCTTCACTTTTTTCTTTCTTATTCGTGAAAGAAACGTTATTACTTCATTATAGTTTATTGGTTCTTAATTATATATGATATAAGAAACCAGTGTGAAAGCGTAGAGGCAAGGTATCTTGGGGGACTTCAAGCTGAAACATGAGAAGTAGTTGAAATATAGAGCGAAATCATTTTCTTGTGTATGTCATAAAATATTTAGATGGAAATGTAATTATTAGATAATAGTTATTTTTTTTTTTGTAATTACAATGAATTCTAATTTTTTGGATATAGCCGACTAAGTGTAATTAGTTGTAATTCTCTATCTCATGTTTGGTAGTATGAATTATACTTGCATAATTACATAAATATAAATTTTTAAATATAATTACATAAATATAAAAATTATCAAGAATACTTGAGAGAAAAAAATTTTCTAAACAAGTAGCAAAACATACAATCAAACCATCGTATATAATATGTTAGAATAAATTATACCATGATCACTTTAAAATAGGGTAAATTAGGCCTCCTTCCTTCTTCGTTCAAGCAGATCATTAATTAGGGAACGAAGCATGTACTTGAGAAGGGCTGCGAGGTTCGAGTTGCAAGGGTAAACGATCTCCCTCACGTTGTGGATGAGCTTAGGAATAGAAACGTTAAAGGAAGCGTGGATAAGGTATACTTTGGAGTAATCATCAGATCCTTCATTTGGGGTGAGCAGTGGGATGGTGGTTCTTTCGGCCATCGTCTTTGAAGGGGAAAGAGGAAAAAAAAATTGGATTAATTATAGAGAGGTCTATAAATTTTAGTCAAAAGTTTAAAAAATGTCATATGTTAGTCATTTGGTGTTGCATCAGCAATCTATTAAAAGAAAATAAAAATTTTAACGACAGTGACTAATTCGCACAATTATTTTATTTAGGTGACTAAATTGAGAAAAAAATTGGATTGGCTAAAATAGGACAAACACTATTTTAGAGTGATCATAGGTGTAGTTTACACAAAAAGTATTTAACAATACGGTTACTGATAAACTTAACAAGAAAAAATAAAAATCCTATGCAATTTTATCTAATTACTAATAAACTTCATGTTTATTGAGTTATTCTCTTTTTAACATTAACATATAATCATTGTTATCATCGGTTGATCCTTGATCTAAGTATAAATAATTTATAATAAATAGTATGTAATTTAGTTAATTATTTAATATGTCAAAAAATATAAAAAATTATCTCCCATCAATAAGAATCTTAAATTATTTGAATGATATTAGTAAAATAACATATATATCCTAAAATTAAAATACAATTATTATATAAAAATAACTTTCTAAACTTAAATAATGTACAAACTTGTTTAGAAAGTAATAGGTAGTTGGATTTGAATATAATTAATTGTAATTACCCGTGTAATTATTGTAATTCTTACTCTCCCTCTTGGATTGCTCCAATTGCACCCAATTCATTTAGTGGGTTCAGTGAGACGCACTAATTACAAAGGTTATCTAAGCACCCTTATGAAAGGTAAAAGATTCTATTATCGATTAATATTAATTACGGGCTTGGGGCTAAAAGTTGAAATAAGAAATATTTCCTTATATATATATATATATATATATATATAATTTATTGTCTCACACACATCACAAGCAAAAATTCTTACAACTCAATCCCGCAGTATGAGTTATAGGGTGAACACCAATAACTAGGCAACTGCTAAGTTTCAAAATAAGAAATGTTAATATGTTAAAATATTATTCTTAATACAAATTAACCAACACATTTGGGAATTGAATAAATTAATAGAAAATTAAATAAAAAAAAAACTGTTAAGATGATAATGGTGATCGAAAATTAGCTGATAAGGTTGAGAGGTAATGGATGAATTGTGCATTCAGATTCAATTCAAAATAGGATTACATGAAGTTGCATTATATACTAACAAAACATTCTACTAACTTTAACTAACTAAGCTAAGCAACTTAGCAAACTCCAATAAACACTGAACAAAGACAAGTATGTTATGTACGCATTGAGACAATGAAATGTTTTACTTTTGTGACTATAGTTTTTGTTATGCCTATAGCTCGTGAGTTCATTTTGTTATATACCGACATTATTCATTGCTTTGTGACTTAAGGTCAATTGTAAGAACAAGATCTTACTACCTAAGGACTCTTTACTTTGTAAACCCATGGCAAGGTGAGCACACACCTTGAGGACAATACCTTTAGCAAAGGCGTGATACTTGCCATCCATACTCTTAAGACTAAGTGACATCAATAGCTCGATTGGGTTTCAAGAAATATGGAATCATCAAGAGAATGACATGCGATACCTTAGAAAAGACCGATGGTGCCCTTTATAAGATCTCGTAGGGCCAACGAATCAAGATCTCTCTCTTCTCTCTTCCTCTCTCAACCACTATCTCTCAGCTATCTTTCTTTCTCTCTGGCACTCATGATGCATTTTACTACTCTCTATGCACCGAATAAAATGTCTCTAACTATCGTCATCCCAGTCTTGTATCAATAAGTTTCATAAGAAATTTATGAATAATAAAAAAATTAAGATAATTTTTTTTGAAGTAAGCCTGTTATCTATGAATTTTAACTCTTTTAATGGCGATAAATCTTTGGGATTATAAAATTGTGGATGAAATTATTAGTCTACAATATAAATTATGAAATTAAAAGAGTTCAGCCAAATATTTGTTATTACTACAAGGACCTCTTATGTATATCGCGCGCACAAAATATTACCCCATCGATCTGCTAAACCTTGAAGAGATCGAATTATACTCTTAGCTCTCCGAAGTTTGCTTTCTGCACTTAGGACAAAAGAAAACCTAGTAAATATTCCAAGAAAAAGGGTAAAAAACTTGAAGTTGTAAATATCAAAACCAACTTCTACAGTTAATAAAGCAAAACAAGGCTCAGCATGTTGTGGTCCCCACAATTGCCCATAAATAATGACTCCATTGGAGGTTTTGAGATTGTCTCTACCTCTTCAAACAAGTTTATTTCTTTTCTTTTTTTTATTATCAATTTTTCTTTCCATAACCTCATAGTGTCGACATGGTTTGCGAGAAAGATCCCTTGGTACAAAAGGTCTGCGAGTTGTATGAGCAAATCTCAAGCCTCGAGAGTCTCAAACCTTGCAAAGATGTCAACATGCTATTCACACAACTTGTTGTCACATGCATGCCACCCAGCCCTATCGATGTTACCAAGCTTTGCAAATCAATTCAAGACATCAGGTGTAAGTTGATTCGACTATGTGGAGAAGCTGAGGGACACTTGGAGAGCCATTTCTCAACCATCTTGGGATCCTATGATAACCCTCTTCACCATCTTAACATTTTCCCCTACTATTCTAACTATCTTAAGCTTAGCCAACTTGAATTCAATATCCTTACCAAACACTGCTCTAATCTCCCTGCGAAAGTTGCCTTTGTGGGTTCCGGTCCTCTTCCCCTCACCTCAATTGTGTTGGCTTCTTTCCATCTTACCACCACCTCTTTCCACAACTATGATATCGACCCTTCAGCCAATTCCATGGCTCTTCAACTGGTTTCATCTGACCCTGATTTATCTCAAAGGATGTTCTTTCACACTTCAGATATAATGGATATTACAAATGATTTGAAGGACTATGATGTTGTGTTCTTGGCGGCTCTTGTGGGAATGGACAAGGAAACAAAAGTTCGTATCATCGATCATTTGGCTGAGTACATGGCCCCTGGGGCTCTTTTGATGCTGAGGAGTGCTCATGGTGCTAGGGCTTTCCTTTATCCAGTTGTTGATCCATGTGATCTACGGGGATTCGAGGTCCTCTCCATATTCCATCCCACTGATGAAGTCATTAACTCTGTGGTCATTGCACGTAAAATTCCAATCACTAAACAATGCTCCGTTGAGTACCCTCTTGCCCCAACAAAGCTTCCCAACAAGTGTTTTGACATTGAAATGTTCAATCCCCTCAACCATGTCAACCTGTTGGAGGAACTTGATATTGAGGAACAACTCTCCTAAGATCCCTCATTCTAACTGCTTTTAGCTATATGGGTTCTGCTTGTCTAACAAGTTATCTACTTGCAACATGTATCGGTTCTCTGCCGTTGCACCTTAAGTCTCAATAAATTAGGATATCCAGTTTAGCCTGATCAGGTTCAAGACATGTTATCAAGGTGATTGATCTTTTCTTCTTTGTATGCCATGTTATTTGGGGGTATGTACATATAGCATGCAAGCAAGTATTTCTATTCACCTTCATTTACTGCATATATAAAAATTTGTTTGTGAGAATTCTACTTATGCTAATTACGTAAAGTACAGCAGTTGCTTGCACAATTTATCTATTGACTTCAATATTCTCACCTCAACAGTTAGGGGAAAAAAGGGAAAAAAAGTCTACCATTTACAATATTTATGAATTATTGGTATGATCAAGGGAAATGGTTATTTTGGATCAACTTAGGAGCAAAATATGATTCCTAGTTCACATCAATAAGAGCATAGGAGTTTGTGCAGTGTCTAGGAATAGGGGATCATTGAAATTTGTTGTTTTGGCCAATAAAATAATAAAATAGTCAGAAAATTGAACGTGTCCATTTTCTTCTCTTGTTTTTTGCCTATGCCAACCAATTATGGAGTAGGACAAGATATGATGATAGTAGCCAAAATCATGTAATGAATAACAATCCTTAACTTTCATGTTTTTCTCCATCTGTTTTAAGTTTGGGAAAGATCAGGTTGTGGTTCAGTTTGCATCCTGTGTGAGCAATTGTGACATATACTGTCCGTAAAAAGTCTAATTGTGAAGATTACTCTACTTTGTTATGAGTAGGGAAGTTGCGTACTACAATTCATTTGAACACGGCATCTGTAGGCATCTAAATAATTCATACCCATTGTTTATGTTGATAGAAAGCTAATATTCCACTGAATAATGGAAAAGAAAATTCCTAACCATGACGATGATGTTCACTTCTGCAGCGAACAATACCTCATCGAGACAGCCCGGTGAGGTGGAGGTTGATCTAACACATCTCACACACTTGTTCTTTAAGACAATTACGGTTGTATGTTTTCCTGGTTTTCGTTCATATCGTTGCACTGCTAGGAATGACAATTGTTGCATCCCACAATATTTGTGTTGGCACCATGATTCAAAGTTAGGAAATAAATTATTTCAGTTGCTACTCACTAAAATTGAAAGCATAAGCATATATAATTGTTATACTGAACCAAATTAGAATCAAATACTTTCCAACTGGTGACACCGAATTTTAAAAATAACCAATTTTAATTTATATTTAAAGAAAAATAAAAACTAACTACCTTTAAATCTCTGCATTATACTTAATTTTTTATTTTAAAAATGTTTAGTTTCTTATAATAAGAAAGATCAAATATTAAAAATAAATACGTAGTTTAATAGCCACTTGACTTGTGATACGAGTATCAATGTCTAATTTCAAGTGCATAGATGTTATGGATTTAGTTTTCCTCGAGGTCCAATTACTTGCTGTAAGTCCAAATAAATTAGAGCCCAATTGAATGTATTAATTCAAGAGTTCATGACAAGAAACTTTCGAAAAAGTAGACTCTATTTTGAGGCAAACTTGACTCATGTATGTAAGCCTATAAGTTAAACATGATTGAAAGATATTTTAAAGCTGGGATGAGTTAAAGTATTGAAGTGAGCAATCCAAATGCAAACTTCCTTAAAGGTCAACCAATTTGAAGCTCATTTGGATCACTTGAAGACTTAATTGGTTTTTTTTTTTTTGTCTAATCTATCAATGGCTCAATTAGGAAGTTTATTTTTAGGCCCAAATTAATTTGTTTTCTTATAAATTTGATTTATGCATAACTCTCGTAGAGTTAGTCAAATTTACTTAGGCTTTGCTTATCATTGCATTTCAAAAGTGCTTTTTAAAGTTAAACCAACTTTTCAAACCAAAAGTAATGGTAAACAAATAGTTTTTCAAACCAAACCAACTTTTCAAACGACCTTTTGAAAAGTCAAAAGCTAGAACCCAGTTTCAGTGGCAAATTATATATTTGCCTTTCATTTATACTAACTATAAAATATAAATATTATTACATATTCAAATTAAATTTTACAAATAATTTATATTAATTGTTTAAAAAATATATTTAAAAAATATATTTTATATATAACAATATTAACAATGGGTTGCCATAAATTATTTTATTATATTTTTTTTATAATCTATATTGAATATTTGTGAATACCAAAATAGTAATATCTTCGCATTATGATAATAGTAACACGTGAAAATAAAGATCTTTTACATTTGAGTCAATTATAATTTTTTATTATAATCAATTACAATTACAATTTATATATTTCATATATCATAATATTAAAGAATTTGAATTTATATATTTCATTTATTACTTACATCATAATATTAATTGCTTAATAAATTATTTTTAATATTTTATACTATTATAGTTTAAGTTTATTTATTCCATATATCATAATAACAATGGATTTAAATAATATTTAAATACATATTTTCTATTTTACAATATCATGTCTAAAATAGACATTTTATCTTTTCGAAAACACTTTTTGATAGCAATGGTAAGGCCTTGTTTACCATAAGTTAGTACTCATGATAATTTTGCAGATATGATGACTAAGGGTGGGTTTGGATGGGCGATTGAGTGCGGTGCGGTGCGTTTAGCTTACTTTTTGTCTCACGCTACAGTATCGCTACAGTATCTAATCTCACCGCCACCGCTATTTTTACACTAACTGCAGGTAAACGCACCGCCCATCCAAACTCACCATAAGTCACTTCCTATAATCAACTTTGAGTATTGCTTGAACTTGGTTGGTGTTCATTGTTGATGAATACCCCTTATGGGGTTTTGTAGAAGAGGTGGAGAACTTATTCTTTGAGAATTCGTGTCAATGTGAAGATTGTTAGAAATTGTGTGCCCGAATCCCGTCACTTGTTGAAGAAATATATATAGTGACAAAATAAGGGGATCTGTGGCGGGCTACGGCCTCGGGCCGTACAGACCATACAATACAAGTTGAATCTATTTAAAACTATTCTTCTTCTATTTAACTTTGATTAGAACAGGGTTTTTTAACCCTTAAATAAATGTAGTCGAAAGTCCTCTTGAATCATTCATTTTTCAACATCAATGAATTTCTCCTCCTCTGCCCGTGATTTTTTTCCCGAAAGGGTTTCCACGTAAAATCTGTGTGTTCTTATTTTTCTTTTTTCTTATTGCTTTGCGATCGTTCTACCGCCATTATCAACGTTTATTATAACAACAACAATACCCATACTGATCGAGCTAAGACTTAATCTACCCATTTATAAAGTTTTTTTTTAATTCCACTACTGGTATACTTAATAATAATCCATATATAATAAGAATTTCATTTCGTACATGAATATTTACACACACCTTATACTTCGAGGGGGCATTTGGTTAGCATATTATTGGGTATGTAACAACATGCTATTTGATTTATTTGATTAAAATGTAAGATTTTATTATTTGATTGATAGATGATAAGATTGCCTAAAGTAACATTTCACTAAATTATCTTTATTAAAGAATTTATTTTCTTTTTGTTAACATGTATAAGTAAAAAAGTTGAAACAATTTTAGATGTTATTATCATGCAAAGTATTTCTTTTGCCATTAATAAAATTTTAAAATTTACAATAAAATTAACCAAAAAATATATATTTGAAAATATATTTAAAATTTAACATTTTTTCCTTAAAAAAAGTAATCGTACTTATGAATTTTTTTAAAATTTTTTATGATAAGTATATGTATTCTTAATTCAAATGTAAAACTATACCTATTAAAATGTGAAATCTGGGTAAAGTTTTGTGCAGTTGAAGTCAGTCAAATCCAAAACATATTAATCCAAAAAAGTTTTGTTGATTTGTAACTTCCATTCCTTCCCCCACGCCCCTACGGTAAATATAGTTATGCGTGTGGTGTAATAGCTTATGTAATTAATTCAAATTTGATTACAATGATTGTCTTGTAGTGTTATGTATAGTTATTTTGCATGTCTAAAATAGTTCTTGACATGTAATTATTAAGTAAATTATATTATTTATGTAGTTAAATAATCTTGTACTTCGTCTACTAGTTAAATAACCGGTCCATGTAAACGCAACTTGACTCGACTTAAAATTTTTTGGCTCGATTCAAAAAAAAAATTCAAATTAAGTTTGGTTGCTAAAATAGGATTTGTCAACTCAATTACCTCGAAATTTTTTGACTTGATTCGACTCGACTTGATCGAATACTCACCCTTAAGTTTGATTATGCAGTTCAAGAACTTTTTACTTCTATTGTATCTTTTTGAAATAGTAATCCACTACTAATCATGATTTAAGACTTACACACTAAGTTGAAACTGGAGTTGCATTTAGTCCTGCATTTAGTCCATATAATCGACACTAACAATATAATTGAAGTGGATTTATTTTGAAAAAAAAAGTTTTACTAATTTTAACTAAACTAGTTTCTTGGTTTCATTTAATAAAATTATAAAATTATAGGTAAAATTATCTAAATATAACTTACGAAAGAGGTGAGGGTGAGATTACCTTGTATTACCAAATATTAGTACAATTAAAAATGGGTGATTACTTCCAACTATAAAATATAATGTAGTAATTGTTTACTTCACTCTTTAATTATGTTATCGGAGATTTTATCTCCACTCACAAAAATAAAACACATTTTATGACAACAATTTACCTTTCTGGAAAATACGGATGACGAGAAAATTAATTTTATAAAAATCCAAAATCTTTCCTATAAAAATACAAGATTAGTGAACAAAAAAAGGGCATAGCAAATAAAAGTTCAAAAAAGTGTACCATAAAAAGAACCGCTTTTAGCTAAAGCAGACATGACTTTACAGAATATAAGGGTGCCTTACAAAAATTTCTACAGTTCTACTGATTACAAGACTACACACTTGAAAAGAACACTAAATAAAAGCTGACCCTTGAGTTGTTTACAGCCACTTCAATACTTATCCATCGCTATTCACTACTGTAAAAGAAAGGCTTATCTGAATTTGACATTTTTTTTAATTTGGTACTTAATTTTTTTGGGGGCTCAATTTGGTACTTGAGTTTGACACATTTTCCTAATTTGGTACCTAATTTTTTTTGTTCGATTTGGTACTTGTTAAATATTTTACAAATTACTCCAATATATTAAAAATATTTTTTATGATGTAGCAAAAATAATCAATATATGACCGACATGTGACAGATGATATGATTTTTTTTGTATTTGATACGTTCAATTACTTTTAGCTTTATTTATTTATTTATTTTATTAATTGAAAATAATGAATTTCTTTTAATTTGGAGTTTTTAAAATATTTTTTTATTATTTAATATTAATTCGTTAACCATAGCTCAGTACTTATTTTTTTAACATATATTTCTCTCTAATACTGAAAATATTTTTGTAGCATAACAAAAAAAAAAAAAATTTAACACTGTTAGTATTTTGCGTAATTTATATAACATTTAAAAATTTTTATAACCTCTCCAATCCGGCCTAGACGTTAGACCCAAATTCGAAAAATTACATCAGCCACCGAAATAGCCTAACAGGATTATCAGAATTTTGAAAACAATCATCCTTAAAACATTTATTAAATTTAGTAGAAATTTAGTTAATAAACGTTCTATTTTTCCTCTAAGTTTTAAACTCTATATTTACAACGAAAAATTGATCTGTTTAATTTTAGTAAAAAAAAGGGGTTCATGCATACTAATCAATAAACATAATATAATATCCTAATAATTTAAGTTAAATGTCATGCAAAGTAATTCAAGCCCAAATCTTAAGTTCATGCCATGGTTCAAAATAAAATAATACAGTCTGTGAATAAAAATAAAAATATTATAATGCTTTAAAAATAAATAAATTCTTCCGAGATGAAACCCTCCAGATGCCACGTTCGCATCTTATCCTAGTTGGTTCTTTGTAAGGATGGAAATTTAAAGGGGGAGTGAGCTATGACGCTCGGTGTGAGTCCATTCACACGAAAATCAGTGCAAACAGTTGATAAGACACATTAAATAATATCGCATAATATGATTATATTTAGACAATCAATTCAGGGTATTTGTTTTTCTTCCAATGCAACCATCATTAACATATATTGGAACTCATAGTAGCAAATATCAGAATAATCCAAATTTCAAATTTTCCCCTCAATATACAATTCTCATGCATATTTATATCATAACAAAATTTCCAGATTTATATGCGCATGATTTTAAAGATGTCATGTAGTTTCAATTTTTAATAGAATAGATCTTACCCCACTACTACGCACCACAATGGGAGTTCCCCAGAACTCCTTTTTCTAACACACCAGGTTGTGGATAAACCACTACAGGTTCGTAGATAATAACTGCAGTCATTTGGCTGTGGGCACACAACAAGTCCCCACGGTTGGAATCCGCCTTTGGCTGTGGATTCACAGCAAAAAGTTTTGCAGATAAAACTTGCTTTTTGACTGTAGATTGTACAACACTTGCAATTGGAATCTGCCATTGGCTATGGATACATAATAGTAGAGGTGCTCATGGGCCGGGTCAGGCCAGGTCGTGCCAGGTTCGGGCCGAGTCTAAGCATGATATTAACATATTTTATGCTTGCCAAAAAAAAAGTTTAGTTATTAAATTGAGCCAAAAAAAAAGTTTAGATATTAAATTAAGAAAAAATAGTAAATTCATAATGTTATATCAAGCCTAAAAGAAACTTAGTTTCACATTCAATGCGACCCACTGGGTCTGTCTTTATTGCAACAATAATTTCAGGAGCTTCAATTGCATGCTACCTCCACTGAAATTATAAATCCAACACACAATAGGGACTTTACTCGACTCATTTCGAAACACCAATCCCATTCAATGCATCAAGACTATTCTATATATGTAAAAGATTGAAAGGAACATTTACATATGGAAAAGGGATGCCTTAAAAACCCAGTTGCTTGATCATCACTTCCAGCTCCAAGTGTAGTCTTTTTTAAGTAGGTCCTCCATTAATGTTTCCAGCAAAACCCTCCATAAGAGAAAATTTCATATCTTCTGATGGTTTCCAATGGCGCTTCCTTTGGTTGATGAACCAATTGTTGATTTGCTTCTGGTCTAGACCTGTTATCTCTGATAGCTTCAACTTTTGCTCCTCCTGCAAATATCCACACACCACCCTTCCTAATCATTATAAACCAATACTTTCCAGCCAAATAGGGTTCAAGGGCAATGCATGATGCTATATATAGTAAATGATGTAACAACATTAGGCTCAGTGAACACCTAACCCTAATGAGAGCAAACAAGCAATTGCAAAGTGAAGCATTGTGATTTACCGTAGGATATGGCCATCTATAATGATTGTTCCACCAATGTAGAAGTACCATCCTAGCATCTTTTGGTAGCTTTCCCTTCTTTCTCTTCTTCAAGAATTCTTTTCTCAAATTGCAGAGATAGCCACTGTATTTTCGCATCAGCATTCCTTTGATGTCCTCCTGCCCACTTTCATAAGCTTCCGCTTCCCAACCACTTGACTCACAAGCTTCATCTGAAAATCAATAACATATAACACTAACTCAACTATTTCGAAGTTCAAATATATAATATAATGGGTTAAATTACCTAGGAGTTCCTGGGGACTGAGTCAAATTATTTTCTCCTTATACCATTAAAAGGAATTAAATAAGTTTAAATCGTAACAAAAAAATTCCATTTACTGTATCATAAAAACTTTAAAATTACTAACTCTATTTTACTTTGACATTATTTGTTTATTAAAGAGACTAATATAATCTACTACTAACTAAATTACATACGTAAACCAAAATTAAACATTAATAAACTATATGTTAATTAAATATTTGAATGTTATTATGTTTATTTGAGGAGCTTCAATTTAAGCTAAGCTAAATACAATGAATCATTTAATTGATTTTTTTTTTTTGGTAAGTTATAAGAGGAGAGTAAAGCCCTAAAAACAACACGATTAGCGCGACTCGAACTTAAGCCACGCCTAGGACGGTGAACACCTTAACCATTAGGCTAACATACAGGGTTCAATCATTTAACAGAATATTAATTAACAATAAAAATTATACAGCTATAATTAAAACAAACAAGAATGTCTTCTTAAACAAACCCAGATTAATCTTACATCCGGTCCTCATCTTCAAAGCTTAATTCATGAAACACAATTAAATTCGAGCATAGTAAGTAATAGGTAACTGGACAAAATAAAATTATATAAATAGTAACTTAACTTTGGTTCATGATTATTAAAATGTAAAATTAATTAGTATGAATATGTTACATTAATTTATTTGGTCGTAATAAAGAATTTTGTTATTTAATTAATAGAATATAAAATTACTTAAAAACATTTATTTATTATTATTCTTAACTATTAAAGGTTGGAGCTTATAGTATTTTAATTTACTAATAAATTACGGCATTTCTTAACTAAGACTTCTCTTTCTATCAAAATGATAAAAAAAGAGAAAAGGAGCAATATATATTTTTAATAACCTCAAATTTAATCAAAATGATAAACGTGTTATAATTGTAACATTTCAAATTAAATGTAATATAGTAGACAAAATGTTACGTTTCTCGATTAATAATAATAAATGTAGCTTATTATTATTTAGTCTTGATTTAAATAAAATAAATCAAAGTCATTAAAAATGAGAGTAAAATTATAAAAGGCCTCACATTATCAAGGTATTGTAAGATTACATAAGAAACTGATATTGAGATTAACTGACATTCTTAAGAATGTAAACTATTAAGAATGTAAAATTACCAACTTACGTTTATATTATCCCAGAAATATGAAATTAGCTCAACCAAATGTGGCCTAAGGATAAAGTTTCAACATTTCATTACACATACATATATTAATTTACAAGCACAGCACAGTAGGAGGAGAGTTAAATGACTGGAGAGAGAGAGAGAGAGAGAGCGAGTTCTTCACATTCATTGAAAATAATATTTATAATTTGCAGAATAACTTCTTTCCCCTTTTTACCGATTGTAAATATACAGTAGTTTGAGATAATAAAATCCGCAGTTTAAAATCTTTACCAGAGCAATAATCCAAAGTTTTTGTCAGTGCTCCTTTACAGAGAGTACTTAGCTGTGATTCAATGTTGCTGAGGAACGTTGTCGCTTCATCAAACGGCTTTGATAACTCTTCTTTGTACTTATGAAGAATATCACAATATGATTCCTTCAAATTTCAACAAAAAAATAATTAAAATATTACATTATGAGGACTTGTGTTTTCCAGAAAAGAAAAAAAAAGGAATCTTTTGACTTTTGAAGTACCATGAAGTCGTCAAGTTCTGGATCAGCTCCTATTTCACTGCAACCACTTATGGGGTGGGGGTTCTCTCGGCCAATTTCTTCAAGAAGAGAAGCCAGCTCAGGCGGTGCTCCAACCTATATATAAGCTTGTTAGTACTAAACTATGAGCAAAAGTGAACGAGAAAAATTGTAAAACACAAAAACCACCTTTCGGCATTCTATGTGAGCAGATAGTAGGTCTGGATAACGAGGGTGATTGGCGATCTGGGTCTTGATCACATCACACATATCTGTATCAGCTGCTTGATGATCAAATTGAAGTAAATGATGGACTGGACTGTGAAAACCAGTGGTGGTAACAGTTGCAGCTAAGTTATTATTAACCCTTGCACTATCATTTGAAGAAGAGACTGTACGATCATCAAGCCTGTATAAGTCCTCCATATATAACAAAACCTAAATCGAGCTCCTTTGAGAGATGAGGCAACTTGGGTTTTATCACTGTAAAGATCTCAAACATGCCCTAGCTAGAAAATCTAATAATGACCTTACACCAAGACCAAAACTAAACATGCAAGCCTTCTAAGAAAAGCTTTGGGAAGGCAAAGCTGGGAAGCAAAAACATCTGACTGAAATAGCTTAGAAAAAGTGGTTTTTTTTCACACATGTTGGTTGAAGTTTCATGTAATGAAAAAGACCAGAGGATGGGTTTCTTTTCCAAGACATGATAAGTAGTAACCTGAGTGAGAAATAAAGAGAGAATATGTTGGGTGCGGATTGCTTTTTTACACGTTTGCGCAGAGTGAGAGAGAGGAAGAGAGTCAGGCAGCTAAAAATGAGGGGGGAGGTCCGGAAGGGGGGGTCTTAACTACACGTTCTTACACGCTCTGCAACAGTAGTTAGATAGATATATACATATATATTGATGAAGGTGGAAGCATTTGGATGTGGATGTGTCAATGCCTAAAAGTAGTAGTTCAGATTTTGTTTTCATTTATGCATTGTTTGATGCATTTTAATAGAAGGTTTTGTATTTTATATATTATTAATAATTGTGAGTAAATTTTAAATTTTTTTTTAGTTATTTAATTAAAAAATAATAATTTAATTATTGAATTATTTGAAAACTTTTATTTAAGTTATTAGAATATTACGTTTTATTTAAATTTCGCCAGCGAGCTCCAAACGATAATCTCGAAAATCAGAGATAAAAGCTGTTTAAATTTTTGTTCGTAGATTGGTGACATTCAAAGTTGTTTCATGAAAGGAAAATAGAATTGTAAAAGAGAATAGAGAAAGAGAGCTCTCGATTGGTACATGCAGTGCTAACAAAAAAATTATATAGCATCTCTTTTAATAATCTAGTGACTTAAATGAAATTTTTTAAATAGTTTAGTGATCAAATTGTAATTTTTTTAATTCAGTAACTAAAACAAAAACTTACCCATAATTTAATAAGTACTGATGTAATTTACCCTAATTATATTTAAGATACATTATTAATTTCATAATTATATATTTTAAAAATAAGTATTATTTTAATAATCTTTTCACTGTGTGACATGAGATTGGGTCAGGTTTCACAACCTCAGTGGTTGTCTTACTGAGGATAGTAGGTCCCCTCAAGAGACAAGGGAGGCGGATTACTGCTGTTCATGTACAGTATTTTGTGTCAGGTGCCTACCTTTTGTACTAGCTTTTCACACAACTTTAATTAGTTAGAGATTATAACACATTTATAATATTGTTTTGGGAGGTCCTCTAGGAATGAATTAAATTAGTTATTTATTATTAAATAAATTAATTTAGTTTTTATATTATTAAAAAAATTAAATAAGTTTAAATTGTAATAGAATTAATTTTTACTGTATAAAAAAATATTTTAAAGATTAATTTTTTTACCGAAATTCAATTTCAAACAAAAGATCTCATTTACAAAATTATAAAAATTTTAAAAATATTAATATTGTTAAACAATAAATTTTAAATTTATTCCGATTTGATTCTCTTTTATAGTACAAGAACTAAATTGATCCATTTAATAGTAAAGAGACTAATTTGATCAAGTTCTTATAATAGAGAGAACTTTTAAGTACATTTACCCTTCTAAAATAGATAAAAAAAATCATGTAAAAATTATATTTACGAAAAATTATATAAAAAATCATTGAGAGTGTATAAATAAATTTTGAGTCAAAAATAAGATCCGTAGAATTTGGAGCGAATAAAAGAAGTCATATATATAATATAAAAGAAGGTACGAGAAAATTAGAGGTGCTCATGGGCCGGCCTTGTAATAGCCCAAATTTCAGCGATGTCAGAAATAATGGTTCGAGACCACCAAATTCGATAAATGAACTCATAGATTATATTATTTAATATTTACGAGCCAAATGTAGCTTTTAAAAGATTTTTGAAATAGTAAATTGTGTTTTATAAAGATTTATTTGGTCAAGAAATTGAGAAAAAGAGGTATCGAGATCTCGATGTTATAAAACGAGTCATAAATATTTTTATAAATATTTAAGGAATGTCAATAAGGTAGTATTAAAATTTCGTTAGAAAATTTTGACGTTTGGGTGGTTAATTAAATAAGAAGAACTAAATTGAAAAATGTGTAAAAGTTGCTAGAAGGATTAAATAGCTTAATTGTCAAATGAGGAAGGACGTAAAGTGAAAATAAGCCCAAAGGAGATATTTTGGGCGGCAATAGCTGAGAAAAATCAGGAAATGGGTGAAATAAGGGCAAAATTGGAAAAATATCAAAATTAGCTAAATAAAAATGGGACCAAATTGGAATATCTAGAATTCTCTTCATTTCTCTTCATTTTCATCAGCTAAAAAACAGCCATGGAAGAGGGTTCAAGTTTTTTTTCATACTCTAGCTTCATGTAAGTTTAATTCTTGCTTTATCCTTAAAATTTCTATGTTTTTGGAACTTTTACAATTGGGTCCAATTTACTATGTTATTAGTTTTTGATTCTATGACTAATTTTTAAAGTTTCTATGGATGATTTCTGGAATCATATGATGAATAAATATAGAATTGAAGCATTAATTTTGATATATGATGATTTTATCAAGTAAAATTGATGGAAATTGGTTTTAGGACCTAATTGTAAAAGAGTTTGGAATCAAGGTCTAATGCTAAATTTCTGATTTTCAAGGGTTATAAAATAGTTAAAATGATATAATAAGGTATTAATTTAGAAAAATTAGCCCAATTGAGGGGTTAATTGGACAAGGACTGAATCGTATGAACTGTGAAATTTGGGGCAAAATGGAAATCAACACTTTACACTAAAACAGTCTTGGACAGAAGCAGTAGTCTAACTTTGAAAAATCACCAAAAAATTTATAAATTGAATTAGAGAATGAATAAAATATTGAATTAAAGCTTATTGAGTCTAGTTTCTTATAGAAGAAATGGTGTAAGCAATGAAATTGTAAATCATGAGATATAATAGGTTTTGTGAGACAAGGTCAGAATGATTTTGGGTTCCCCTATTCTGACTTTGGAAAATCATCAAAAATTTGAGGCAAATAATTATGGATTATAATTTATATGCTTAAAATCCTTAATGAGTCTATTTTCAAAATAAATAAACGGTAACATTATCCAATTTTTTTACGATGAGATAATTGATTTTTAGTGAAGAGGGTCGGAACTGTCGGACAGCGGAACAGTGGTGACTTTAAAAAAATAAACTGTACTTATTGGCTAAACCAAAAATTCTAAAAATTTTATGGTAAGAAGATATGTGAGTCTAGTTTTAGGGAAAATTAGCGGATCCTAATTTGGAGTTCTGTATCTAAAGATAAAAATAATTTAGTGATTATGACACGGATGAACAGCTTGAATATTCACATAAATAAATAGTGAAAAATTATAGATAATGTTACTTACAAATATGTTATTTATACTAAGGATGTGGAATGGAAAGGAGGAGGAGGAAAAATATATGAATGACTTATGCATAAATTGATCATATGCCCGATTATAATCGATAAACGTTGAATTAGAAATGATATAATGTTTTATTTCAAATATTTATTATGAAACTAAGATTATCGTTATGGTATAAAAATCGAATTGTAAGTTCGTGTAACTTGAATTATATTCTTAAATGCTTGAAACATATTTTTATTGATGTGAATATGATTTGCATGTTTAAATATTTATTGATGAAGTATTGATATTCTTGATGAAGTATTGATATTCTTGATGAAAATGGAAAATAAATCCCGGTTGAATGAAAGGAAAATTTGATGGATCTCTGAAAAGGAATTGACGGTAAAAAGGATCTAGCCCGGACGGGTGATCCTATCCCGATATAGCCCTCCTGAAGAATATGTGTGAAAAGAATCTAGCCCGGACGGGTGATCCTGATATAAGCCCTCCCAAAGAATATGTGTGAAAAGGATCTAGCCCGGACGGGTGATCCTGATATAGCCCTCCCGAAGAATATGTGGAAAATAGATTTAGCCCAGACGGGTAATCCGAATTAGAGTCTGAATTTAGCCTGGACTGGTAATTCAGATCCAAGCTCATTAGAGTAATTGTCGTTGCAGGGGATTTAGCCTGGACTGGTAATCCCGACAATACTCTATGAGTTTATATTACAGGGGATTTAGTCTGGACTGGTAATCCCGCTGTAAGAAATGAGGTTCGCGGGAGTGTGCTCTCTTACAGGGGATTTAGCCTGGACTGGTAATCCTGTTGTAAGAAATGAGGTTCACGGGAGTGTGCTTTCTTCTGATGGATTTAGCCTGGACCGTAATCTCTTTGTAAGAAATGAGGTTCGCGGGAGTGTGCTCTCTGAAAAGGACTTATGTATATATGAGTACGAATTGACGGTTAATGAGATTGTACACCATGAGTGTACTACAGGAGATCCATCGAAGTTCCGATGAATTCAACGGGATAAATATGGAAAATGGTAAATACATGGAATTATGAAATTTGTGAGGATATTCACCAGAATTTGTCATTTGAAATTGTGATTGACAGGAAGAAAGAGCGAATTGCATACTTATGTATGGTTACAAGTATTTATCTGAAATGCAAGAAAATGATGGTTATTGATATATGGAGACACGAGACTATGATATATGAACATGGAATATGTTTGATAAATATGTTCATTCATAATTATGGAATCATGTACCTCATGTTATTATTTGCATAAAGATGATATTTCAAATACTTTGATGAGTAAAGCTCACATATAAAATAGTATGAAATCAAGACAAGTTGTTATGAAAATGTATTTAAAATACTAAGATATGGTTGTTATACGTTATATGATTACATAATGTGAAATTGTCTATATATATGGGAAATTTAATGAGAATTGAGCTCATATACGTTTCTTGTTATTTATATAAAGTGTACGACTAACAAATGGTATTAAGTATAAGGCTCGGTTGAATATCTTAAATTGGTTTTTGTATGTATTAAATGTGAGTGAAGAATAAGGATCAAATGAATGAGAAATATGGCTTGGAAAATAGCCTAATTTGTGAAAATTAACTTTACCACACGGCCTAGCAACACGGGCGTGGGACCCTTGTAAATGAGATAAACTTAGGGATTTTGCAAAAAAATTCATTCGATTCTGATTTAGTCCCGACCCGATCCTAATGCATGATTTGGACCTCGAGGGTCCGTTAAAGAAACTTTTATAATCAATTTCAGTATTTGAGTGATAAATAGTTTAAATTGTCTGTAAGTGTTCCGTACTCCTCGGTAATACCTCGTACTTTATTCTGGCAACGAATACGAGTAGGGGCCGGGGTGTTACAAGGCTCAACTAAAAATTCAGGCCCATTTACTAGGCTCGAGCCGACCCAACCCAAAAAATGGGCTTGAAATTTTGCCTAAGCCTGACCCAGATAAAAAGGCTAAAACCTGGGCCCGACCCGGCCCGCCCGTATTAATTTTTTATATTATTTTATATAATTTTTAAATATATAATACATAAAAAAATACTAAAAACATCAAAATAAATATTTCCCAACAAATTGAAAATAAATTTTAAAAAATATGTAGACTTAAATAACACTAAGATAAATACAACTTAACAAGCAAATGTCTCTAAAATAATAACAAAATTAACAAATGCCTTTAAAATAGTAACAAAATTAAAAATAAAATAAGTGTAAGTACCTAATTTTGCCCGGGCATAATAAAAAATAATAATAAATGTCCAGAATGTTTATTACTGTCCATTCTACAAAACAAACCTTTAAAGCCCACTTACACCCTTAGCCCAATTACAGAATACCTAACCTAACCCAAACCTTTGACCCAAAATAAAACTCAATTGCCCTGACCCAAATTACACGGCCCAATGGCCCAAACCTAAACAGAAACTAAAGGTTTCTGGAACCCTAAGAAGCTCTCGCGCCGCAAGCGCTTCAGCAACCCTTCAGTCACACCGCCAGCGCCGCAGCCACCAGCCTCCCATCGCGCCGCGATTTGAGCGCGCTATCAACGTCGAATGCCTCGTCCACCTGCAAAGAAGGAAAGAAACAAAGCAGCAAATACAACAGATTGTATTTCCTTTTTATTTTCTTTTTCCAGGTTATAAAAACCCCAGTAAACTTGTAATAGATGGGAGACTGTCTAAAAAACACAGAGAAACAGATATAAAAAAGGAGTTCAAAAACACTTGTAAAACATAGAGGAATAAAAACAGAGATTCGGTTGCAGAAGCGCCGCCGTGAACGACGGCACGTGTGGCGCATGGGCAGTGGCCATCGAGACCGACGACTTGACTCCGGCAAAAATGGAGAGAGCTCTTGAGAGAGTTTTCCAGATTTTTTTTAGAAACAAGGCGCGAATGATTTTTTTTTGGCCTGGAAACTGATTTTTATAACGGTATAAAACGACGCCATTTTTGCTTAATTCAATAAGCATAAAACGACGTCGTTTTGAAGGAGGATCCGCGTGTTGACCCGAAAACTCGGGTAGGATCCGCGTGTTGACCCGAAAACTCGGGTAGGATCCGCGTGTTTTTAAAAAAGGGAAAATTACAACTTTAGTCCTTTTACAATTTTACTTATTTTAATTTCGTTCGAATTAATATTTTCTTTATTTTTTAAATTAGCCCTGAGAGTTTGTTTTTGTTTCAATCAAGTCCTGGAGCTGTTTAAAAGGGAAAATCGGAACGGCGCCGTTTTGAAAAGAGGCTTAATTTCCATTTTAATCCCTAACATTTAACACGCGTTTTTGATTCAATCCTTTTAATTTGTTTAATTGCTATTTTGACCCCTGCTTTCTTTGTTTTTTTTATCCTTTTATTTTATTATTTTAATATTGTATTAAATTATTTTATTATATTTAAATTCTATTATTTTCTAATTTATTAATAAAAGGTTTACGTATTTTTTTTATATACTCAGTATTTTCAAATATTACATTATTATTTATTATGTTATTTAATTATTTTTTATTATAACTTTTATGTTTGTTATTGTATTATATTTAATTTTGCATATATAGTATTATGTTATATTATTTTCTAAAATTTTACTTGGTATAAAATTTATTTATAATATATATTTATTTTTATTATTTTTTATAAAATATATGTAGTAGATTAATATAAGTGTAATTTTATTTAAAGTTATATATTATTTATTCCTTCAACAATATATTTTTTATACAATATATATTATTTTTGATATTACTATTGCTATTATTTTATGTATAACTAACCTAGAATAATTAATATTATTATAATTTATTATTTCATTATTAATATTATTTATGCTATTTTCATTACCATTGTTTTTCATTTTACTATTATTTTTATATATTAACCTATATTATTATTTTTACTAATATATTCTTATTGTACTATTATTTCAACTTTAGTGTAGTTATTTTAGTTGTATTTTATATTGTCTATGTTAGATGTTAATGTATTATAATTACTTTTAATATTTATATTCGATAATGTATAAATGCAATATTGTCACATGGTTATTGTTTAAAATAAAAATACATTTTACAAAATTAATATTTTATTTAAAGGTTTTTAAAATAAGGCAATATTTTGGTATTTAGAAATTCGGGAAATAATGCCCAATCGTGCTGGGTGTCGATTTTTTGTTTGGCTAAATAACTAAATATCCTTTTAACAAGTTTTATAAATTTTGAGATGATCTTAGTTATGAGGGTTTAAAAGTATCATGTCCAATCGTGCTGGATGTGATGTTTATATTCTTTCGGATCGAAGAACACTCAAATTTTAAATCAAAATTGCTCGAAGTTATATAAATTTTGAGATGATCTTAGTTACGAGAGTTTTAAAACATCGTGTCCAATCGTGCTGGATGTGATGTTTATATTCTTTCGGATCGAAGAATTCCCAAATTTTTAAGTCAAATTGTTCGAAGTTTTTTAGAAATCATATTTTAAAATACTTTTAAGTTTCAAACATTTGGACATGATTTTATCGATTAGGTACTAATTTTTGGGCGTTATAAGGGTGCTAACCCTTCCTCATACGTAACCGACTCCCGAACCTGTTTTCTGATTTTTTTTCGTAGACCAAAATTAAATGTTTTAAATAAAATATTTTACAAGGTGATCCAATTACACCTAAGTAAAAAGGGATTGGTGGCGACTCCAATTTTCGTTTTCAAAAGTCGACCCCGTTTTTAAACTTGATTTTTAAAACGGTTTCGACAGCTTGGCGACTCCACTGGGGAAGAATAAGAGAGTCAAGCCGAAAAATTGATTAGTTATTGTCCAAATGTTGAAAACTTGAAAGTCGAATTTGAAAGGTCATGATTTTGTTCTTTTATTGCATGTGATTCTATTTTATAAAATGTTTCTGCATTGCACTACATGACCGTCATGGTCGCGCCTTTAAGTGGGAGTGAGAAGCTATGCCTTCGTGAGGTTTTCACCTCCGCATGGGCTAGTGGACTGCTTCCGGAATACATCCGTACCTATGTCTCCGTGAGGTTTTCACCTCCGCATGACCATAGGGAAATGTATTCCCCTGAACTGAACTCGATCCATATGAGCCTATAATGGGTGAGGATTGAGGAATCTGCTGGTTCGGGTACCTCAACTTTAGAACTAAACCGCATATAGTGAAAACCTAAGGACTTATCCTAGGTAGA
This sequence comes from Gossypium sturtianum, assembly GCA_025698515.1. Lineage (NCBI taxonomy): Eukaryota > Viridiplantae > Streptophyta > Magnoliopsida > Malvales > Malvaceae > Gossypium > Gossypium sturtianum. The sequence continues at coordinate 5,693,484 of CM046950.1, forward strand.
ACTTTGTCAAACCCTAGTGGTCACCCAGATAGGTGTCCTATTCTGTTATTTATTTCTTTGTGCTAACGTGTTCTCTTTTGTTTTGATTGCATTGCATTCATATCATAGAAAAGAAGTGTTGATTCAAATTCGATTACTAAATAGAAAAGTTTGTCATAAGAAAACGGATTTTTTGATAAAGTGGATTATAATACGGTTGTCTGAATATGTTTCAAGCAAACACAACGAGAGAAGACTGATAACCTGTGAAGGAATGCACGAGTTTATTACCCAAGGATTCAAGCTGACAAAGACTATTCGAGAACCACCATGGTAAGGCTTTCTTAAAGAGGCTAACAAGCATTATGAGTATCAGTGAGCAGTGAGTCGTGGCTCAGATCAAGCAAAAAGGAGCTAATGGAGGCATCTATTAGAAGTTTGCAAGATTTGACCTATGCGAAGAAGGGGATTGATGTTTTTGCTTGGAATATGAGGGTATGGTCGTATATGTGATCCGTTTTATGTAAAGAAATCCGCTTTCTAGAAAAGTTTTTCTAATAGAATTGAATTCAGAATCAACGCATCTCTTTCTTTGCATTCATGCATTTGCATTACGTAACATCATTTGCATTTAAGTCCATAGAGAGAGTCTAATTAGTTGAAATTATAACAGAAAGAGAGAAGAGAGAAAAAGAAAAGGAAAATTTGGAAGCTGAACATCCTTACGGTACACGTGCAAAGACAAGGAAAATGGATCAAAGACTTGAATAATTCCAGAGGGATATGCAAGACCAGATGCAAGAGCAAATGGCAAAACTCCAACAAGAGATGAGGGACCAGATGTTGGAAGCTCAAAAGAGCATGATGGCTCAAATGGCCCAGATGATGAGTGGGATAATGGACAAAGGAAAGGGTCCCCTAGTTAATGCTGAAGACAATGAGGACTTTCCTAGGGGTTTCACCCCACCGCATGTACAACCTGAGGAGTATCCCCAAAGGCCACCTGTCACAATCAGGCCTCAACAGGGGCAAGCTGATAATAGACCGCCCATGAACTTCCAGGTCGGCTCAGGATCTAACCCAGGAGATAACCCTGCCAATCCCGTTATCCCTGATTTGGACATAGCAGAGAGAGAGGGATTAAGAATTGATTCCTCAAAGAAGTTGGAAGATCGCTGTAGATGGTTGGGAGAAAAGTTCTAAGCTTTAGAAAATATTGACCATCATCACGGAATTGATGCTAAGGACTTGAGTTTGGTCCTGGATCTGGTACTTCCTCATAAATTCAAGATGCCGGAATTTAAGAAGTACAATGGGGCCAGTTGCCCTGAAGCCCACATCACTATGTTTTGTAGACGCATGACGGGCTATGTGAACAATGATCAACTTTTGATTCATTGTTTCCAAGACAGTTTGGTGGGGGCAGCGTCTAGGTGGTACAATCAACTCGGTCGCGCTAACATTAGCTCCTGGAGAGACTTAGCTCAAGCCTTCATGAAGCAATACAACCATGTCACGGACATGACGCCTGACAGAATCACTTTGCAAAACATGGAGAAGAAATCAAATGAAAGCTTCAGGCAGTATGCGCAAAGATGGAGGGAGGTCGCCATGCAAGTTCAGCCACCACTCCTAGAAAAGGAGGCTATAATGCTATTCATCAATACCTTGAAGGCTCCGTTCATTACTCATATGATAGGAAGCACCACCAAAAGCTTTGCGGATATAGTGATGGCAGGAGAGATGATCGAAAATGCCATAAGAGGTGGCAAGATTGAAGCAGGGGAAGCCACTAAAAGGTCTGCTCCTAAGAAAAAGGACGACGAGGTGAATAATACGAGTACATACAACAAAGGGTACTCAAAAGCAATTACTGTTAACCAGCTAAAAGTGATCACTGCTGGGCAATAAGAGACGGTGAGACGACAAGAATCAGGCACCAGGCAAAACTCTGAAAGACTCTAATTTACGCCAATCTCAATAACGTATAAGGAGCTATATCAAAGTTTGTTTGACGCACACGTGGTGTCTCCATTTTATTTGGAACCGTTGCAACCTCCGTTCCCAAAATGGTATAACGAGAATGCCCAATCTGATTACCATACGGGAATATCAGGACATTCCATAGAAAATTGCACTGCCTTCAAAAAGGTAGTTGAGAGGCTTATCAAAATGGGAATTGTGAAGGTCAACGATTTATTAAAGCCTGATCACTTTGACGAGGCAGTAAATGCTATAATTGAAGGAGGAGACAAGAAAGTTGCGATCCCTTGAAGAAATCGAAAGCGAAGAGGGAATCAGAGAACGAAGTTTCCAAGCCCTTGCGTACTTGGGAGTGTCTTGAATAATAGGATTGTGGAAGAAATCCTTGCATTTTTAGAGTTGATATATAGTAATGTGCAAAACATGCTTGTTGTCTTAAGCCTAGGGGCAATAAGAACTCTTTTGTGAAATAGGCTTATGTCCGAAACTTTATTTCAATAAAATGCATTTTTAAGCAAATATTCTTTTATTCTTTTCATTTCATGTTGTACATTCTTTTGTTTTACAATATTCTTTCATTCTTTATTCATGACCATACAAATAACTGTTCTTTGAATCATTTATTCTTTTGAAATATTCTTTCGAGCCTATACTAGGTCCCCAGATATCAACGACATGAGCGACGTTGTTACTACCTCCCTTTTTGAATGAGATATGGGTTTAGGGGATCTCAGGACTTTGAAGATGACAGAGATTGTAACATACCTTCTGATTTGTTAAGAATGGTCCAACAAGATGAAAAACAGACCTTATTCAACAAAGGGTCAACGAATATTATGAGCCTAGAAAAAGGATGAAGATCGAAGCCTATCTCATCACAGAAATAAGGCAAGACATTATTGAGTTATCTTCAAGAATTCAAACATGTTTTCGCGATCATATCAGGATATGCCTAGATTAATAAGACGCGGGCTAAAAAAGAGGATGGGGCACTGTTGGTCTACCATGGAAGGAGATTGCATCAGTCATACCGTAAATGCTAAAATTGAAGAAGACAAGATTTATGTGACTCTTCTATTTTCTTCACAAATTTTCCATATGTGAGGCATGGATGTGATGGGGTCAATCTCGTCAAAAGCTTTTAGCCAATATCGACTCATCGGCATAGCTATCGTTTACTTCACTAAGAGAGTGGAAGTAGCTTCATATGCCAATGTTACACAGTCGAAAGTCATCAAATTCGCAAAAAAGAAAGAAAAAAAAAAGAAAGATCAGATGCCATAAATGATCATGTTTAATAATGCATAACTGTACAAAGTCAAAGTTTAAAGTTTGTTCAAAGATCAGGCAGTATATCATAGTGCAGCAAAAGCTGCCAAAAAAACAAAAAGAAAAAAAGAAAAAAGAAAAAGATGAAAGGTGACCAAGACTTGTAAAGATTGGCATAAGAAGCTACCATTTACTCTTTATCTTATCGAACGTCGGCTAAAACCTTTGTTGGGGCAACACATTGGAATAAAAATAGTTTTGCCAATTGAACCTAATTGAAGGAAAGGTTAAAAGTTATCCATCATGGTTAGATGATGCGAGTTTACGACCAAAAGATTCATCCTAGAGAATTCCACAAGGGGAACCTGATGTTGAAACAGATCTTTTTTCTACAAAACGATTTCAGAGGAAAGCATATGCTAAACTGGGAAAGACCTTATGAAGGCCTATTTTGAAGGAGCATTGATATTGACCGAGATAGATGGCGAAGACTTGCCCAATCCGGTGAATTCAGGTTCAATCAAGAAGTATTATACCTGAAAGGGGGAAAGTGAAAACCCGTAAAGGGCGCCTTGAGTCCAAATTCAAATTCAAAAAAAAAAGAGAAAAAGAAGGAGAAGGAGAGGTCAAGGCGAAAACCCGCAAAGGGCGCTTTGAGACTAAAGGGGATTTGAGTTGAAAACCCAAAAAAAAGGGCAGCTCAAATTTTGAACAAAGATAGGGCATGCAGTAGTCTTGCTATGCCTGAATTAATAATGAGGAAGTATGCTGCGACTTGGGGCATCGACGAAGTACTCCAGATCCCCTAAACACATATTGAGCTTAAAATGGTCCTCAAGAAGTTGGAACAAAGAAGCTCAGGCTGCGATATCTAGGGCATCTAGCTTCACTCTTACCCATTTTTGAAATTCGATATCTTTGACTGCTTTATTCTTTTTCGAGATACGCCCAAATCAATTTTCTTGCCTGGGTTATCTTTGATTAAATTATTTCTCAGAGCTATGCTCCTGACTAATTTCTTTCTCGTCCATTTTTGTTACCTTTTTCAAGCATTTTATATTGAAATAACAATTTATGGACTAATAATACTTTCATAAAATGAGTTTCGCATATTACTCTAGAAGCTTCTAAATAATATGAGGAATCTGAAGCATGACTATTGTTCAGAACTCACCAAGCCTAAGGGCTGGAAACATTGAAAAATGATTATCTCTTCAGATTTTTATTGGATAAGACAATTTCGTTGGTGATATCACATTGGCAAATGACGAACAAGGTCAATCCAAGTGTAAAGGGATCATTGTCGGGATACCCTGCATTCATACAGCTGATTATTACACCCAGGGAATGGTGTAACAAATCAAATTGATTGAAAGTGATACAAGTTCTGTACCTCTGAGTGGTAACAGAAAAATGGAAGAAACTAAATGTTATTCCCCTGAAGTTGCAGTGGGAGATACCAACTTCATGTCCCAAGGTTCAAGTAGAGAGGACTCGGAATTACCATGGGACAACTTATTTGAGCAGAACATGAACAAGAATGAAAAACAAATGAGTGATAATACCTAGAATATGAATCATACTCATAACATTTTTGTATCATAGAAAATTTCATTAGGAGCATTTGATTCATTTCGGTCATCGCATCCTAATCCTTGAAATAAGGAATCATCTTCATAACATTTTGCATTCATATATCATTGCATGTCTAATTAGGAGCATTAGATACATTTCGATCAAGGCATCCTAATTATTAGACATAAGCATATATCCATTCTACAGGTTATGTCCTCTAGAGGACAATATAGCAAGGGCGAAGACACCAGTCTGGCAATTCCTGAGTTTGCAGGAAGCAAATCGAAGACATCAGTCTGGTGATCCCTGAGTTTGCAGGGATCAGATTGAAGATAACAGATCTGGCAATTCTTGAGTTTACAGGAAGCAGATCGAAGACATCAGTCTGGTGATCCCTGAGTTTGCAGGGATCAGATTGAAGATAGCAGATTTGGCAATTCCTGAGTTTGCAGGAAGCAGATCGAAGACATCAGTCTGGTGATCCCTGAGTTTGTAGGGATTAGATTGAAGATAGCAGATCTGGCAATTCCTGAGTTTGCAGGAAGCAGATCGAAGACATCAGTCTGGTGATCCCTGAGTTTGCAGGGATCAGATTGAAGATAGCAGATCTGGCAATTCCTGAGTTTCCAGGAAGCAGATCGAAGACATCAATCCGGTGATCCACGAGTTTGCGGGGATCGATTGAAGATAGCAGATCGACAATTCCCGAGTTTGCAGGAAGCGATCAAGACATCGATCTGGTGATCCACGAGTTTGCGAGGATTAGATTGAAGATAACGGTCGACAATTCTTGAGTTTACAGAAGCGGATCGAAGACATCACCGTGATCCCCGAGTTTGCGAGGATCAGATTGAAGATAGCGATTTGGCAATTCCTAAGTTTGCGGAAAGCGGATCGAAGACATCGATCTGGTGATCCACGAGTTTGAGGATTAGATTGAAGATAGCAGATCCGCAATTCCACGAGTTTGAGGAAGCGATCGAACACATTAGTCCGGTGATCCCCGAGTTTGCGAGGATCGATTGAAGATAGCAGATCTGGCGTTTCCTGAGTTTGCAGGAAGCAGATCGAAGACATCAGTCTAGTGATCCTTGAGTTTGCAGGGATCAGATTAAAGGCATCAGGTCTGGCAATTCCTGAGTTTGCAGGAAGCAGATCTAAGACATCAGTTTAGTAATCCCTGAGCTTGCAGGGAGCAGATTAAAATAGCAGATTTGGCATTCTTGAAGTTGCAAGAAGTAAATCAAAGACATCAGGTCTTGTCTCCCTGAGTTTGCAGTGGAGCAGATCAAAAGATAGTGGATACTGCCTTCATGAAGTTGAAGCTATCAAACTTACTGAAATCAAGATGAAGTTCCAATACAATTGAAATTGTAGTGGAGTTGGAGTCATTTGAAGAAGACAGGGATCAAGAAGTCGAAGCTTGGCCAAGACCGGGCAAAATTGGTCCTTTTATAGTCTTTGCCCTATTCTCGTTTCACGACAATGAGCAAAGAGGGGCAGCTGTAAGTACCTAATTTTGCCCGGGCATAATAAAAAATAATAATAAATGTCCAGAATGTTTATTACTGTCCATTCTACAAAACAAACCTTTAAAGCCCACTTACACCCTTAGCCCAATTACAGAATACCTAACCTAACCCAAACCTTTGACCCAAAATAAAACCCAATTGCCCTGACCCAAATTACACGGCCCAATGGCCCAAACCTAAACAGAAACTAAAGGTTTCTGGAACCCTAAGGAGCTCTCGCGCCACAAGCGCTTCAGCAACCCTTCAGTCACGCCGCCAGCGCCGCAGTCACCAGCCTCCCATCGCGCCACGATTTGAGCGCGCTATCATCGCCGAATGCCTCGTCCACCTATAAAGAAGGAAAGAAACAAAGCAACAAATACAACAGATTGTATTTCCTTTTTATTTTCTTTTTCCGGGTTATAAAAACCCCAGTAAACTTGTAATAGATGGGAGACTGTCTAAAAAACACAGAGAAACAGATATAAAAAACGAGTTCAAAAACACTTGTAAAACATAGAGGAATAAAAACAGAGATTCGGTTGCAGAAGCGCCGCCGTGAACGCGGCACGTGTGGCGCGTGGGCGGTGGCCATCGAGACCGACGACTTGACTCCGGCAGAAATGGAAAGAGCTCTTGAGAGAGTTTTCCGGAATTTTTTTAGAAACAAGGTGCGAATGATTTTTTTTGGCCTGAAAACTGATTTTTATAACGGTATAAAACGACGCCGTTTTTGCTTAATTCAATAAGCATAAAACGACGTCGTTTTGAAGGAGGATCCGCGTGTTGACCCGAAAACCCGAGTAGGATCCGCGTGTTTTTAAAAAAGGGAAAATTACAACTTTAGTCCTTTTACAATTTTATTTATTTTAATTTCGTTCGAATTAATATTTTCTTTATTTTTTAAATTAGCCCTAAGAGTTTGTTTTTGTTTCAATCAAGTCCTGGAGATGTTTAAAAGGGAAAATCGGAACGACGTCGTTTTGAAAAGAGGCTTAATTTCCATTTTAATCCCTGACATTTAACGCGCGTTTTTGATTCAATCCTTTTAATTTGTTTAATTGTTGTTTTGACCCCTACTTTCTTTGTTTTTTTTATCCTTTTATTTTATTATTTTAATATTGTATTAAATTATTTTATTATATTAAAATCCTATTATTTTCTAATTTATTAATAAAAGGTTTACGTATTTTTTATATACTCAAGATTTTCAAATATTACATTATTATTATTTATTATGTTATTTAATTATTTTTTATTATAACTTTTATGTTTGTTATTGTATTATATTTAATTTTGCATATATAGTATTATGTTATATTATTTTCTAAAATTTTACTTGGTATAAAATTTATTTATAATATATATTTATTTTTATTATTTTTATAAAATATATGTAGTAGATTATTATAAGTGTAATTTTATTTAAAGTTATATATTATTTATTCCTTCAACAATATATTTTTATATAATATATATTATTTTGATATTGCTATTGCTATTATTTTATGTATAACTAACCCTAGAATAATTAATATTATTATAATTTATTATTTCATTATTAATATTATTTATGTTATTTTCATTACCATTGTTTTTTCATTTTACTATTATTTTTTATATATTAACCTATATTATTATTTTTACTAATATATTCTTATTGTACTATTATTTCAACTTTAGTGTAGTTATTTTAGTTGTATTTTATATTGTCTATGTTAGATGTTAATGTATTATAATTGCTTTTAATATTTATATTCGATAATGTATAAATGCAATATTGTCACATGGTTATTGTTTAAAATAAAAATACATTTTTACAAAATTAATATTTTATTTAAAGGTTTTTAAAATAAGGCAATGTTTTGGTATTTAGAAATTCGGAAAATAATGCCCAATCGTGCTGGGTGTCGATTTTTCGTTTGGCTAAATAACTAAATATCCTTTTAACAAGTTTTATAAATTTTGAGATGATCTTAGTTACGAGAGTTTAAAAGTATCATGTCCAATCGTGCTGGATGTGATGTTTATATTCTTTCGGATCGAAGAACACTCAAATTTTAAATCAAAATTGCTCGAAGTTATATAAATTTTGAGATGATCTTAGTTACGAGAGTTTTAAAACATCGTGTCCAATCGTGCTGGACGTGATGTTTATATTCTTTCGGATCGAAGAATTCTCAAATTTTTAAGTCAAATTGTTCGAAGTTTTTTAGAAATCATATTTTAAAATACTTTTAAGTTTCAAACATTTGGACATGATTTTATCGATTAAGTACCAATTTTTGGGCGTTATGAGGGTGCTAACCCTTCCTCATACGTAACCGACTCCCGAACCTGTTTTCTGATTTTTTTTTCGTAGACCAAAATTAAATGTTTTAAATAAAACGTTTTACAAGGTGATCCAATTACACCTAAGTAAAAAGGGATTGGTGGCGACTCCAATTTTCGTTTTCAAAAGTCGACCCCGTTTTTAAACTTGATTTTTAAAACGGTTTCGACAATAAGTTTTATACAATATCCAAATAATAACAACGTAATAGTAAAATGGTACCAAAATAGGGAGAAAACAACAAGAAACTAACATTCAAAAATAAAATAAAAAGAGCGAATTTTTTTTATCTTTTAGTGAATTCGGGCCGGACCGGGCCAAAAATACCTTACTCGAGGCCCGGCTCATTTTTTAAACGGGCCTTATTTTTTTTGTCCAAGCCCATTTTTTGTGCCTATATTTTTGCCCAAACTCTCCCACATTTCGGGCGGGCCTTCGGGCCGGGCCAGGTGACCCGACCCATGATCAGTTCTAGAGAAAATATATGGAAACATCGAGTTCTAGATTAGCTCTTTGAGTTCCAAAATGTTTCGTTATATTTAAAGTGGGTCTCGTTTTTATAATTAAGTTTTAAATATGATTTTTTATCATTTTTAACTAGAATTTGTTTACAATTTTCAATGATGGTGTATAATTACATTAATGAGACGTTTAAATATGTCAATTTTAAACCGATAATTATATTTACTTTATTGATTATATATTATTAACACATGAAACGACATATCAATCGATAATAATTATATTTGTTTTATTGATAATATATGAAATCGTGTATTGACATTATAATTACTTTTTTTTAAAATGTTTCCATTAATCAACACAAGTATAAAAGAAGGTATAGGAGCATATACGAAAGTATTGAGTTCTCTAAATTTCAAAGTGTTTCCTTTTTTAGTTATATTTAAAGTAGGTCTCGTATTAACACATGAAACAACTTATCGATCAATAATAATTATATTTACTTTATTGATAATATATGAAATCATATATTAAAATTATAATTACTTTTTAAAAAATGTCATCATTAATCAACATGGGTATTGAACATCATATGATAATCACAATGTATAAAAGACTTAAAAATGCAGCTAATACAATATATCATTATAATCAATTTTATGTTTCTTAACCTATTAATCAAATATAATTACAATATATTTTCAAAAAATATAATTATTAGATAAAATTTTATTACCCTATAACTATAAGTTTTATAGCCTGTTTCTGAAACCGATTCTAAATTTTTTAAATTATTATGAAAATATTTAAAAAATTACTTATAATGTTAATAAGCCAAATCAATCTGTGCATCGTATGGGTAAAGAATACTAGTTTATTTATAAATTTTAGTTGCAATCTCTGAATAAATCCTTTAATTCATCTTTTTGGTGGAGTTTCAATTCAAGGTTCGTCTAGACTTTATCTTAGATAGATGCAAGTAGTTTTAAAATGTTATTAAGACTTGATCTTAAAACTGAGTTTAAAGAGATATTTGCTTCAGATTATGATTTGATTTGGATCAAAGGATCTTCGTGACTTGATCTTAAATAGATGTAATTTGCTTCAAGGGTCATCTAGACTTGAACTTGAAAACGGGTTAGAAAATATGCTTGCTTGATAATTTGATTGATTTGGATTCAAAGTTCTTCAAGACTTGATCTTGAATCAATGAAATTCGCTTCAAATGTCGTTGAGACTTGGTCTTGAAAATGAGTTTAAAGAGAGTTTGAACCCAAGAGTCTTCATGAAAAATGAACTTTTCTGTCGATTGAATAAGAGCAGCTTTTTTTTCAAAATTGATGTGGCATTCTTCATAATTCCTTTGAGTTCTTCGATTTCTTCAGAGATTTTTTTGCGTTTTGAAGAGAACTTTTAATATTCAAAATCTTCTCTTTAGACTTCAATTTTTAAACTTTTTGAACTTATGTTGAATTGCTTGGAGTTGATCCCCTTTAATAGTGTGAATTAATCAAGTAAAAGAGACTTCTTATAGAATATAAACTCTTCAATTGAGAAATAAAAAAAAGATTAAACTCTTTTATTTATTATTTATCTCATATTAATTTAAATTAATTAGAGATAAAATAATCATTAAACAATATACTTTCTTTCTAAAAGAGTTGTAAAAGGATTTAACTTCTTGATTTATCTCATCATTAATTAATTTAATTAGAGATAAATAATAGGGTAAACTATACCCAAGTGTCACGGGTCACGGATCAAAGCCCATGACGAATGCATACAGAGCGTCTCATGGAGATCAATTGATTAAATAGGGCTCATTTGACCTACTTGAATTGACTCGATTCGTGGAACTCATAGAAAAGTCCATCTATTTAAAGCCTTGGTGACCCAATGAAACACTTTAGTAAAACTAGAGTTACTAGGGTTATTGTAAATCCTAAGGTATGAAGATGTATGGAGTTTAAATCCCTTAGTACTTTTATTTTGTAGATAGGCACTAATATCAACTGTTGATGTGATTTGATCTGTATTATTTGATCTAGGGGAGCTCAACTATAAATAGAGTCATTTCCCTTCATTTGTAATCATCACATTCATCTCATTCAGAGTTATTAAATATACTTTGAGAGCATTTACTCAACCAGTTGATGTGCTTAGTTTTTTTTTTTTGTTGCTTTTCTGTTCAATTTTTACTTTTTCGTTTAAGAGCTTGCTTCCGCTTTATTTCGGTGTCTTAGAGAATTTCCCTTGTGAATTCTCATTTTCTTACTTCGTACTCTACTCAAATGTTAAATCATATACCATATCATATCATATCATATTATAAGTTCACTTCAAATCTACTAACCTATCTTTCATAAACTAACATATAATCAAACATTTTTCTTACCAATTCATGGATACACTGGCATGCTATTTGCTTATCCATTTCACATGCATTTCTCAATCATTTCACTACAAAATATCATTCAATTTATTTTATCTACTTACTAGTTTGCTTTATATCCATTTCACCTTTAAGCACCTCACACACATTTATATTCACAAGACTCAAACCATTATCATCTATCATTAATATATACATAAAACATATCGAAATACTTAATCTTCCATTAAACATAACATTATATAAACATAAGACTCCCTTAGGTACATGTCATTAAAATATAAGAAACATCACCACTTGTTGAGTCCGAGATTACTGCTGGATGTTGGTATCGCTAGACGTTCATGATCAAATCTAACCTGCGCACTAAAAACAAAAGCGTACGTTGAGTACGAACTCAGTGATATTTCCATAATCCGAACATTATAACATAATATAAGTTACTAAAAATACATAAATCGAAGATCATAAGGTTCATATGCTATTCACATAAAAATTCATGTAATTTCATCATATTTACTTACAAAGAGAATATCATAACTCAATTCATATCGAATTTGATATCTCAACTATTAGTTGTCACATTTCTATTCCAATTTTCGAGCTGTCTATATTAGTGAATATCATCAATCACCATATCAATTTATTTCTCATACGGTTATCTCATTTTTCATTTTAATTCTCTATTAACTTGACTAAGACTCGAAAGGATACATGGATCCAACCAATCACACTAGTTTGACACCTAGTGCCTATCGGATAAATCTAAAATAGTAAGTTACGCCAAGCGCTAGTTGATATAACCGAAAAATAGGTGTGCCCAACACTCTTTGACTCGTAGTCGTAATAACCTTGAACTTTTTCCATCCTATGACATGCCAACTATATTCGACTTTACCCGAACAATTAATAGGGTAACCATTTCCCAATTTCATTTATAAGCCAATCACTCAATATCCATGCCATAATCTCATCAACAATTCATCATTTCATATATGTGACAGCATGATTCATCACAATATAGATTTAATTTCACATTTATAACAATATACCATTTTTTAAATCTATTCAATTTAGTCTTTATCACAAACAACCAATCCAAATCGAATAAATTCGGCTCGTTTTATCAATACCAACTCACCTTATGATCTTACCATGCAAAAAAAAAAAAAAATCATAATGCAGCAAATTGAAGTAGTTCGGATTATAGAAATACAAATCGTAAACTCCGAGCTATTCGTCGACGGCTTTATTTTACTTTTCCTTTTTGAGGAATCCAGATCGACGTTAGCTACGAATTAATATAAACACAAAAATTCATCAATACACAATAAAATTCACACTCAATTGCAAATTTATGCAACTTTTACATTTTATTCAATTTAGTCCCTAAAATAGGGACTAACATGACTTTCAATCTAGAACTCATATTTTCAATCCAATTTCACTATAATCCAATTAAGACCTCCTATTTCATATTTCTACCACTAATTTAGAATTTTTTACATTTTAGTCCCTATTATATAAAACTATAAATTAATTTCACAATATAGTTTTTTTTTTCACTTCTAAGCTTAAAATCTATCAATTTAGTACCTAAAACTTTAAAGATTCGACAAAGGAATCTTTCCAAAACTTTAAAAGTTTCGAAGAATAACACACGAGTTAGCTAGGTAAGCTCCCGCGATTTCAAAAATATAAAAATTATAAGAAAGGGACTAAATTGCACTAACCAATTTTAAAATTGAAAGTAGAAATCCCTAGACACTGAACGCTTCTCTTACTCTCCATCTTGCTTCGGTTTTTCATGAGACAAGTTGGAGATTGTGATTGTTTATTTCCACTTACTCTCCACTATTATATTTTATTATGAAGTTTTTTTCTTTCTTTATTTCATGTTTTATCACCTAATTTCTTTATGCATTTTCTTTATTTCTACAAGGCTACCGTCCACTAAGTTTCTAAGTGGTATAACTACCACTTAAGTCCCTTTTTCATGATCTAATTAAAGATTCTTTAGCAATTAAACTTTTACCTCTATTACAATTTAGTCCCTATACCTAGATTAATCACTAATTTAATAAAATCACTTATCCAAAATTCAATTCACTTTTAAAATAACTCCATAAATATTTAATAAAAATATTTATGATCTTGGTTTACGGAAACAAGGTCTCGGGATTAGATTTTTCGAAACCATTGACTGTCAGGTCATTACATTAACAATAAGCTAAATTAACTTTATAATCTAGTCCTTTTCATAATCTAAGCTTAAAACCTATCAATTTCAAGCCCAATTCTTCCAGAAATTAACAATGGAAACTTCCTAAAACTTTAATAGTTTCACAAATTGATACATGGGCTAGCTAAATCAAGCTCCCATGACCATAAATCTAAAAAAATTACATGAAAAAGGACCTAATTACCTTAATTTCTCCTTGGTCGAAAGCTTAAATGCTTGGAAGGATTTTTCTTTTATTTTGAACAGTGGTGGACGATGAAGGGGAGAAAGATGATGCATTTTTCTCCACTAACTTAAGGTTTTATACCATGATTATATACTAATTAACATGTTTTAATTAAGTTAATCATGACTTAATCAATTATTATTTCATAATCATCCAATAGTGGAAAATCGCATCACTCTCCAATTATTCCTATTGGAAAATAGTTTAATTATCATTTAAGACCTTTGGTTATTTTTTATTTAAGTCCTTAGGCTTTTGGTTAATTAAAATTCTATAGCGATTGAACTTTACAATTTAGTTTCTAAGCCTTAATTAACTATTATTTCGATAAAATTACTCAATTAATATTTAATATATTTTTATATTATCCTCGTAAATATTCATATTTAATATTTATAAACTCGATTTATGAAAATAGAATTTCAAAACCGTATTTTTCGGTATCACTGAAAATCAGACCGTTACAATATATGCGCATACTTAAGGGTCATTTCAAATGGCAACTTAGTGTCAAATAATATAGGCAACTGTTCAAAACTATAATATTTTAGTAAATAATTCTAAACCCTAAATTATTTTAATAAAAGAGTTTTTGTATTATTTGAATAAAATCCACGTAGGTATATGTAGAGGAGAAAAATGACAAATTAAATTTTTTCTTCTAATTTTTAACAATTTTAGTTGGATTTGAATTTTTTTAGGAGAAAAAATTTGATTTGTCATTTTTTCTATTGAGAAGAGATAAGGATGACGTGGAATCACAGTTTCATGCAATCCATTCTCTATGTTGAAGTGGGGAAAGAGAAGGGTTGGGGCATGTGCAGACTATCGCCAACCACTCTGAAGATTGAAGCCCAATAATCATAAGAATTGGATGGGGCTTTGGAGTGATCCAAATCCAAAATGCAAAGCAAGTGGGAGAAACTCAACAACAACAATGTGCAACAATAAAGAAAGAGGGAAAGATGACGCAAAGATTAGAAAGGCAAAGGAGGTGAGGTGAGGTCAAGTCACTCAGTCCCATTTCATTTCGCTCCATTTCTTATGATATGATATGAGAAATAAAGTTGAAAAACTGATTAGATGATCGTCCCTCCATCCTTTTTCAACTTCACCTTCTTCACCTAATGTTTTTTTTCTTTATTATTATAATAAATCATAGGAAAATAAAGTTCTTAATTTTTTATTTAGCTTTCAAAGTATACCTATTTTTTTTTTGTATTTAATTTTTTTGTCCCATTTTAATTTTTAATTTCGCATTTAAAGTATTCCTCCGTTTTCTTATTGATGTTAAAAAAATTCTTGTAGCCAATCTCAAAACGCCACATAACATCTTTATATAAAAAAATTTATATATTAATATTAAAAATAAAAAAATATATAAAAATTTAGAAAAATATATATTATTTAAAAAAATATATGAATTATAAAAAAATTAGGGTAATTGACCCATAAATACCAAAAAATAAAAAAATTTACGGAAAAGGGCCGGAATTGGGAAAAATTACGGAAAAGGGCCGAATCCCCCCAAAACGCGGCCACGTAAGCGCGTTTTGGGGGGAAGGGGACCAAAAACGCGCCCTGCTGGAAGCGTTTTTGTCCACGTCATCCAAAAACGCTCCCACGTGGACGCGCCTTGCTGACGTGGACAAAAACGCTTCCAGCAGGCGCGTTTTGGTCCCAACGATCAATTTTTTTGACCGTTGGCTCCCCAACGGTCGAGAAAAAAAACTATAAACCCCCCACCCTTTATTCTTCACATTTCAATCCTTTCTCAATATTCTCTCAATATTCTCTCAATTTTCTCTCAATTTTCTCTCAAGGTCCTTGAAATTAACGCTCAAATTTCAAAATAGTCCTTTACTATTTACTGAAAAAGCCCTTAATTTTTTTAAAGATATTTTTATCGGAAAATTTTAAAGCCGATTACAATGGTGGGAATTACTTCGCCTAGGCGAGAAGCACATTGCCGTCGAGCAAATAAAAATGGTAAGTTTTAATTTTAATTTTGAAATATTATTTAATTTTTTATCCAATTATGTAATTTTAATTAATTTTGAATTTTATGATTTTTTTAACGATGTAGTAGATCGGGTGTTGGAATGTTATATTCGCAACATGCATGATCCCCATCGCCGTTGATCGAGAATTACTGCGTGAAGCGGGTTTTTGGCATGTGGCCACGATGGCCGAGGGTTCAAGTTGGAGCCGCTTTGATCGGTAGCGTTGATTGAGAGGTGGAGAGACCGGAGACGCACACTTTCCATTTGCCATGCGGAGAGTGTACCATCACCTTAGAAGATGTGCGATTCTGATTGGGATTACCGGTGGGCGGGCGGTAGTCACGGGTCCGTAACATCTCTCGATTGGATGGCCGTATGCTACGAGCTTACAGGTGCCATTCGGATAGAATTCGAGGAGCTCGGATCGATATGGCGTGGTTACGAGACACATTCCCGCAGCCGAACGAGGATTCGATGAAGTAGAAAGAATACGGTATGCTCGAGCATACATTCTTCAAATAATTGGAGGCTATCGATGCCTGGAATTCTCTAGAAACCTCGTCCACCGAGATGGCTCTCGAAACTTGTTGACTTGAGAGCAACGGTGAATTGAGTTGGGGTCTGTCGTGCTATATCGAGGTTATACCGAGAGATGTGCGGCGACGCTGCCGAGTAAACAAAAAATCGGAGGTTGCCTATCACTACTGCGATCATGGGCATGGTTTCGATTTCCATTTTTACGTCCTCGACTCGACCAGCCATATTCATTCCCACTGATAACGAGGTAAATTTAATATTATATTTTACAATTATGTCGTATATTTATAGTATAATTGTATGCTAAAAGTTTATTTAATTAGGTGGAACCATCCGGCGAATCATGTTGGAATACCGAAATCGCTTGAGGATATACGGCTCCTGTTGGACCAAAGGTCGGAATCAGAAGTAAGTTTCGAAATTTGTTATTATAATTTAGTATTTCGTATGTAGTGTCTAATATGAGGTATATGTCTAAAATTTTCGTAATGTGAATATAGTTTGAATGGACACCGTACGACGACCCGTAAATTGCAAGTGCGATAATTCCGAGGAGTTCCTCCAAAATCCGAACGGTTGGCACGTAAAGGTCCCATTGATCACCTACTCGACCGTGGAGATGCACCAGGCAGATCGGGTTATGCGGCAATTTGGATTTCGGCAACGGATTCTCGTACCCACGGAGGTGCTCGATGATGAGCACAAAGTAGACTTACGGCAAACACATACGAATTGGGCAAGATTTTGGTCAGAACATATCGAGACGTGGGAGAACCGATATGACTATATACCTGACCGAGAACCGATAGTCGTTCCGGAGTTAGCATGCGTCTTGGAGTACATGCCATGGTTTAGGATCCATGGCAAGCCATATCTATTGTCGGAAGAAGAGAGGCGGCGACAACTTCGAGCGAAGAACGTCGAGGCCCTTTACACCCAAGGAGAAGGGGTGATGAGGTGGGGCAATCATCACCGCCGACACGATCCACCGGCCCGACCAACAGCGCCTACGAGATCCACCGGGCCCATCAGTTCAACCGACAACACCGGGCCCATCACACGGCATCTACCGTTCATGCGGTGCGTGCACTTCCCCTTATATGTATCCTCCTAACCCATATATGTTTTGATTTCCTATTCCTAGCCGAGGTTGGAGTGCATGGCGGGTTCGAGCTCGCATCGACTACTTCGCTGGCCATCCGATGGTGAGGCCGGCGTCGCATGTGGGTTTGAGGAGGCGGCATCGGGAAGCACTCTTTCCGCCAGCTCGCTGTTCGGGATGCAGTCACCCCCGCCGTGGTTTATGCAAACACCTCCGGCGTCAATATTTTATCAGAGTGGGTCACCATCGCAACATCCAGAACCAGACCCACTGCCGGAGGAATCTGATTCCCCGCCCGAGGTTCCACAACCCCCGCCGGAAGCCAGAAGAAGGAGGAATCCAGCGCGTAACCGTCGACCGCCCTCGTGTGGCACTGGTTCCCACCGGCATCATCACTAGAATTTTTTAATTAAGTTTTTTTTTGTAATTAATGTTTAATATATTTAGTAAAATTTGAGTTTAACTTGTTGCCTTGTCATTTAATTTTTATATTTGTTTTACTTATTTTAATAAAATTTGAGTTCAAATTGTTGCCTTGTAATTTAATTTTTTTAATTTGTTTTACTTATTTTAATAAAATTTGACAAAATAGAATTGATTTTTTTTTGTAATTAATGTTTAATATATTTAATAAAATTTGAGTTTAACTTGTTGCCTTGTCATTTAATTTTTATATTTGTTTTACTTATTTTAATAAAATTTGAGTTCAAATTGTTGCCTTGTAATTTAATTTTTTTAATTTGTTTTACTTATTTTAATAAAATTTGACAAAATAGAATTGATTTTTTTTTGTAATTAATTTTTAATATATTTAATAAAATAAAAGTTATTGTACAAAAGTTAACCGTTTTCCTCCGAAAAAATAGATATTACATAGCTTCCATGAGACAAAACACCTAAGAACACGGTCAACTATTCCGACTTGGACACGAGCGAGATGTATGCCCCGGGTTCCTACACCATCCGCACAACCGACTTTGGTTGCTTGTTTCTCGGATATCCATATTGTTGCGTATTCTAGACGAGCGAGGTCGACCTTTTGGTTTGCGCCTCAATTGTCTATCCGGTAATAGCTTATACGGTGCAAGCGATACCAAGGGCCACTTACGTTCATCTGGGACTGGTGGGAATACGTGTCTCCACACGTTGTACATGTTTTGTAATTTATACACTTCGTCGACATATCTCATTGGATCAAGACGGAGATTCTGACAAGCCGCAAGTACATGGGCGCATGGGTAACGAAGTGCATCAAATTTCCACGATCGCGAGTCCTATTTGTCAAGTGTACACGATAATGGCCGCCAACAATACCTTGGTTCGGATCTGTCAAACTCCGTGACACGAAACCATAGGTTGTCGCGATCGTGACACACCGTGTGCATGGTGTTCGCGTGCCTTCCCACGGTTGATTTCTTGCAAGACCTTCGGGCTCCATACATGGCCTCCTTCCATCTGCCCTCTATAAATCGCCGCTCTCTTCGGAAATAGTGCCGCTAACCGAAAATATGTCTCTCGCACGACTGATGTAATGGGCAGATGACGGGTTCCTTTCGTAAGCGAGTTTATGCATTCGACAAGGTTTGTGGTCATATGCCCATATCGTAGGCCGCCGTCATATGCTTGTGTCCACTGTTCCAAAGGAATGTTGCACAGGTATCTTGCGCCTTCGGCGTTATCTGAGCGCAAACTGGCCAGCATCTCCTGAAAACGGTCTTTATTGATCTCATACCCTGCCAATATACGTTGATAGCTAATATTACATACCACTCTTCAATTGCAAATAAATTGAATTTTTCAAAAGAAATTGTATTAATAGATATTTCATACCCATATCAATCACTTGTTGTCTCTGTCTTTTAGATCGATGTTGCCCGTAGTAGTTGGATGCGACATGCCTCAGGCAATATCGATGGTGTGTGCGATGCCATACGCTTCCCTGGCGTTCTATTGCCGCAAGTATTCCAGGGCCCCGATCTGATATAACGCATATGTCAGGTTCGGGGCAAACATGCCTCCTTAACCTACTTAGGAAGAAGTCCCAATCATCGGTGACTCTCCGGTGTTATTGCGAATGCAATCGGAAGGATTCTCCCACATCCGTCTTGTGCCACGACTAGCAATAGCCGATGGGTATATCTACCATACATAAAGGTACCGTCAATTTGTACCAATGGCTTACGGTGATTTAAAGGCATCTCGACATTGCTTAAATGTCCGAATGCACGCTTGAACACCGCGCATCCACGAGCGGGCGATCGTTGTAGTACGCAGTTCCGTTTTCAAGGTCCGTCATCTTTGCTCGGGACATATCTATCCAAAGACTGACACCACCGCCACACTTCATTATATGAAGTGTCCCACCCACCGTAACTTTTCTAACGCTTACGCTTGGCTATCCAAGCCTTTCGTAAGAGGCGTGTACCCCAATTGGCTACGAATCACGCCAATTAAGGTCGGCACCGTAGTATTTGGATCGGCCTTCAACATCGGGATTATCATGTCACCTAACATCTCGAATCCATCCTCGGATGATCTTGTGTTACACACATCAACGGCGCACGTTAAACAATGCAATATTACATATTATTATTGTTATTGAAATCACCGAACACATAGTGATACTGCACAGAAGCAAGACATGTGTATGTCGACCTTTGTACTTTTAATCTCCCACAACCTGTCTTTTTCTTCAACGGCGCCATGATTTTCTATTGACATGTGCCATCTTGCATCGCGCACACTTCGCCTCGAACTTATCGAGCTTCGATTTAACCACCGTGTAGTTAACCCGTTCTTAATGTCAGATTGTTTCAATGCAACAAGAAAATTATTCTTGTTTCGCAAACTGGTTACCAACTTCTAATTCGTCGGAATCAAACGATGTATCATGCGGTCACGTCCAGCGTCCGGTGTGTGTTAGTTCAGAAACTCCAATGCATCATCATGAGATAGATCGACATTATGCATGTGGGTGGAGGCGAGTACGCCCGAATAGCGGATCTTCTTCTTCTTCTTCGTCCAACCGCCCTCAACGTCTTGGTACAATTGGAACGGGCTCGGTTCGTAAAATAATCCAACTTCGCACCGTCGGGCCTCGCTCTCGAGGTGGATCCACATCGGATTCATCGTCCGACCCTCCATAACTCCGCAACAAACGAGGGCCCTCGCCGGTGGATGTCGTCGGGAGTTCATCATCCTCCTTAAACATCTTTCGCACAGATTCCAATCGTATGTGGATTGCCAACCACTAGAACTTGCCGACGCCCCCGAAGACGTATTTCTATCATCGGACGTCGATCGACGGATATGCATGTCCCATCCACCAACCGAAAGTGTCGTGCGGGGTTATGTTTTCCATACTACGACCGCACACGGCACTTACGTGTTTGGCCTCCCACTTACAGAGTGTCGGCTTGGGGTCGTGTATTCCTCGAACGGCAAAGACATGTCGAGGTCGCAGCAAGATCACTTAGAGATGAAAATTCTACATATACCTCCATATAGGGTGATCCGCGGCAATATGAGTCTCCACCATTGCCTCAAAGCCCCCGAGCACCTTTGATGTCGAACGACTCATATCTCACCGGATCAACCAAGCGCAAAACCTATACTTAATACATCGAACTTTCATTGGCGTTGTTCCAAATATTTTACGCCTAATTCTTTTTGCGAAGTTCAACCAAATCGATGTTCCGATTAAAACTCAGTCGCGCTGTGTTCTCCGATAAGAAAACAACGCCATTTTCGGTGTCACGAACTTCACCGTCGTAGTAAATAACAGCATTAATACGTTCACTCATTTTCAATTTTTTCCCTTTGCCTCAATTTCCCTTTCTGCCAACTGAGAATGAATTTTCACTGATTTATAGCCTAATTTTGCCGGAGGCTACTGTAGCAAAGGCGCGTCCACGTGGGAGCGTTTTCATTACGCATGCTGACAGTGCGCCCTGCTGGAAGCGTTTTTGGCCACTGTTTATTCAGAAACGTCCCCTCAAAATTATTTCTCGTAGACTCATCGTAGCAAAAACGCGCCCACGCTAAGCGTTTTCCGTAACGCATGTCGCTTTTTGGCGGTGTTTGTTCGTAAACGCCCCTCAAAATTATTTCTCCGTAGACTCATCAGTAGCAAAACGCGCCCACGGCGCGGCGTTTTCCGTAACGCATCTTTGTTTTTGGCGGTGTTTGTTCGTAAACGTCTCTCAAAATTATTTTGCGGAGACTACACGGTAGTGTGGACCAAAAGCGCGCCGCCGAAAGCGTTTTTGTCCACGTCCGCCAAAGCGCGCCCGTGGGGAGCGTTTTTGGATGACGTGGACAAAAACGCCCGGCAGAGCGCTTTTTGTCCTCTTCCCCAAAACGCGCTTTACGTGGCGCGTTTTGGGGATTCGCCCTTTTCCGTAATTTTTCCCAATTCCGCCCTTTTAAAGTAAATTTTTTTATTTTTTGGTATTTATGGGTCAATTGCCCAAAAAATTATATAAATAAAATTTACAAAATAACACGATAATAGAAAAGAAACTAGTTGAAATTAATAATAATATTTAAAAAATTGTAAAAACTATAAAAAAAAATAGAAAAAATTTAAAATGGTTTAAAAATATTTTTTTATAAAATTCTAAAAAGGAATTTAAATTTAATTTTTTTTTTTGCAATTACTTGAAATTCAAATGCCTTTTCTAATTTTTATATATTATTTATAATTTTTAAATTTATAATTATATATTTTAGAATTTTATAAAAAAATATTTTAAAACTTTTTTAAAAATGTTTTTATGTATCATATGTAATTATTTTATATTTTTAATTAATATAATATATAATACTAAAAATTTTTAAAAAATGATACATGGTGTGTTCTAATAGTGCCACGCGGACGATCAATGCTAGTCAACACTCGATTAATGGTTGATCAATATCGGTCAATGCCAATCAACAATTTGTCAAAGTCAAAGATGCTTTTTAATATTTAAATATTTAATATTATAATTTTTTATTTTTTTAAATTTTAATTTTATTTTAATGGTTAAAATATGTCACATGGCACTTTTTCATTGACCAAAGTTGCCTAACAATTTTTTTAACATCCATTATAAAAAAAACCACAAATAGAAGAATTGATACTTTTGATATCAAATTGGGACAAAAAAAAATTTAGATACTAAAATGGGAAAATAGGTATACTTCAGGGGTTAAATCATGAATTAGGCTTTTTTTTTCTAAAGTGTTACAACTACATTACCATTAAATTATATATATATATTCAAGTAAATATAAGTATCAAATTGTTACATCACAAACAAACTGTTTGAGTAATCACAAAGTAGAATCAAACCATTATAGTATGAATGGATTAAGAATTAATATAATCCACATACTAAAGCCAACGAACTGGAATTAGTGTCAATTTACCATTGAAATTGAAAAGTGTTTTTAAAAAGTGTGGTAAAAAAATGTTTGGTTAAAATATGTCATAGATCCCTATACTCTTTATGTTTTGGGATTTAGCACATATCCTTTTATTTTCAAGGATTTAGTTAATCTATTTTTCATATTTCAAAATTCAGGTATAATTATTAAGAATTTTAAGAATTTTTTTTAAAAGAAAGTTTATAGTATATACCATTACTGAAAAAGTGATTTTAAAAATAAAAGAATGTTGATTTAAAACATGATAGTATAAAATAAAAGATTTAATGAGCATTGAAAAACATATTTTTCAAAAGGTAAAAGGTAACAAATTTAAGTTTTTTACATTACGTGAATTAATGGTGTTTTTAATCATCAGATAATGATGCGATTAGAAATGAGAAAGAAAGAGGGACAGTATCGCGCGAGATGCGCGGGTGCTTTCGCCAACTCCGACCTCCACCTTCTCCCAGATTTTCTCTGTTCTCTTTTGTTCTGTTCTTTGGGTCCCTTTTAATTTTTAAAATTATTGTTTTACACCCTTCTTTTTCAACATGGTATTTGCAATAATTATTAATTGTAACAAGTTTGTACTACATGATTCCTGCAATTATAGCAAAATTAAGTCTTACCCTTTTCTCTCACAACTGCACCGGATTTGTACATGATTGTAGCAAGTACATTAATTTCCTTAACAATATTTTACTTTAATTCTTCTAATTTTTGTATTAATAATTAAATAAAAATTAACTAATAACCATATTAATTAGGTTTAGGGTTAATGTTAAATTTAGGGTTTAGAATTAAAATATTAATGTTTTAGAGCTTACGATTTTTAAGTTTAGAGCAAATATTGCATCGGTAAACATATTGTTTTTCTATTAGAATTGATATGTTTTTATATTTGGCCTGTTT
This sequence comes from Gossypium sturtianum, assembly GCA_025698515.1. NCBI lineage: Eukaryota > Viridiplantae > Streptophyta > Magnoliopsida > Malvales > Malvaceae > Gossypium > Gossypium sturtianum. Next base: position 5,717,421 of record CM046950.1, read on the forward strand.
TGTTATAGTGTTTTTGATTATTGATCCTGATCAATTATATAAAATATTTTTTTGTTTGTCAGTTCATATATTAAAGTTTAAAGTAAAGTTTTTTTTTTTTTGAAAGGTAATTTAATTTATTCAATGAATGGAACCATACAATTTAGAGAGAAAAATAGCAAACACTCGTTGTAGATGGTGAAGGACAAGCTCCATCAACATAACAAATGCTTTAGCATCAGTATCAATAGAACATTATGACACGTTGACAATTGACTTTGTCACAACTCAAGCATGGCATATCTGGAGTGATTACAAGCACTTAATACGATAAGGAAATCAACCCCGGATGGTCCAAAGCGGCGAACAAAAATCAACAAAAGAATCGAGCATTCACCAAACTAGAGAGAATGACAATAAAATCATCCCTAAAATCACTTGTAAAGCAAGACTAAAAAACGTGCTAGAAGAGCAGACAAAAACTTCTAAAACTCAAGACTTATTAAACAATGAAAAAACAAACAAAAAACATATAAAACTTAAGGCAACATGAGTCTAAATTGACACGTGAAATCATTTATTATTCTAAAATACTCTCAAAACAAAAACAGATTAAGAAGTTGACGAAAAGCCACCGACTTTCCAAGAAAAACTACTAGTGGCCAGTAGAGTTTTAGCGAACGACAGGCACCGTCATCTGTTCATCATAACTTGTAAAGACAACAAAGATACCCACAAAATATATCTGCAAATTGAAAAAAGAGAAGATGTGTAGTGAATGAGAAGAATAAAGAAATAGTTGATGGGAGAGGAAAAAGCCGGGCGATAACTAGCCCAAAGACTAGCAACGCCGCTAAGCAAAACAAAAGATAAGAAGCAAACAACTTAGAAAAAAAAAAAGGAAAAAAAATTAAAGTAAAGTTAAAATGGTAAAAAAAAAAATAGTTTTAAACTTTTTCTTTTTCAACCCTTTTCTTGCAACAACCAATGCACATTGTTGTAGATAATATGATCAAAATTGGGCGTAATGTAACGATAGGATTAATACATGCCTATATTTTTACCGGTGCAAAAAAGAGAGTGATGTTTGAAGCGACTTTAGTACATTGTTATAAAATAAAATAATTTTGAAGCTTTTTGTCCACAAGTGTAGGGTTGTTCAAGTAATAAATTTACAATGAAATATTTGTTGGAGAATATTTTGAGGATCGAACCCAAAGAATTAATAGTAACCACTTAGAAAATAGAAATTGGAGCTACTAATTTTCAGCACTAGTAAGTAAATCAACCTATGGGCACCAACGACATTAGATAAAAATTATCAATGCGACTGATTGATATGGACATAAGGATCCAATGCTAAACTAAAGCTTAAATAACAACTAAACACGAAATGTCAAGAACTAGATGTAACAACACAGAATATATAAGGTTAGAAGTGCTAAATTACTAAGAAATGGTTTAATTTTGATGGTTATGTAGTTAATGTATTTTTTTAGGAGTCTAAGGTTCAAACCACACTTCTCCCATTTTCCTCTTCTTTTTTTCAGCAACTTATGACCAAAACCAAACTAGGATATATATATATATATATATATATATTAAATAGTGCTAAAACATATTAAGTGTGGGTAACAATCTAAATGGTTAAGCAATTATCTCCCTTACCACCCAAGTTCAAATTACATCATTTTCCTTTCCATTTCTTTTATTTTTGACAGCTAGGGGAATTTACTTAGCAGCCCCTTAGAGTTTTGAAGCCCTAAAGATTCAACTCTTTTTCCTAATTGTACTTGAAAACTAGTTTTTTTTTTCCAAATAAAAACTGAATTTTTCTCTCTTATTCCCTATTTCTCCTCTCTTTTCTTTGCAAAATTTTTGCTCTTCATTGTTGAAATTTAATTTTTATCCCGAATCCGAAATCAATCCCTGTTCAACCGTTCTTCCTATTGATTTAGCCTAACACCGTGAATTGTCTCTAATCTTTCCAAGATCGAAAAGTTTCAATTCAATTCCGGGAGTTAATCACAAATTCTCGTAGTAATTACATTCAATGTTAATCTTTCATCTAAATTATGGGATATTTACTGAAAATCTTGACAATCTTGGATAAATCTTGAAATTCGTTGTTAATTCTCACGTAATTGTCGTTTGAATGACCCGATTCAGGTATCTTGGACCATATTTGAATGAGAGGGATGTCGCTCATCTTTCAATAACAGGTGTGTGTTCTTTTATGATAAAATCGAGGCAAAATTGAGCCAAAAATAGACCACACGAGTGTATGGGCCACTGATAAACCGTAAAAGTAACATATTTTAATCCCACATTTAGCATGCTTTTGGATGAATTATCCCTTATTTTATGTAATTTGGTGCTCTTAATCCTTTATTTTCATGTTTTATACTCAGGAAAGCACTGGAGGATGAAAAGAACAAGAAACAGGCTTAAAACGGGCCAAATGGGCCACATCACGAAATAGACACGGCTTGGACCCAAGACCACACGGTCGTGCCTCCTTAATAATCTCGAACACGGCCTGAGCCCAAGACCACACGGTCGTGCCTCATTATTCGACCCAACACGGCCTGGCCACGATTCACACGGGCGTGTGCCATGGCCGTGCCCCTGCCGCGGCCAAGAGGAGTTTTACTCGGATTTGGATACTTGGAGGCAAAGAAACACATTCCAAAGTCTAATTAAACACCCAAATAGGAACTTCACTCAGATTTGGATACTTGGAGGCCAAGTAAGGCATCTCCAAGCCTATATAAACATCCTAGGGGGCAACTTAAGCGGGGAGTTCGGAAGAAGCCTTCTACCAGGGCTTTTGTCGAAGGGAGCCCAGTACCTTTGACAGGGGGCGGTTAGCTAGGCCAAGGAGCCGAGCCAGAAAGGTCAGATTTGTGGGAATTACTAGAAGATAGCCAGTTGATCCATCTCAAAAGCGAGAATTCTACTCAAGACATGGATCTCTCCTTCAATTCCTTCAGGGGGTTTTAGGGTTTTCTTATGTTTTGTTTTATCTTTTCTTCTGAGATGTTTTCTTTTATTGTTATGAACTAAACCCTTCAGATACCTGAAGGGGATGAAACCTAAGATGAATCTTGTTGTTGTTTTCTGAACTATATGATAAATATTTGATTTGTTCTTAATTATGTGCTCTTAATTCTTGTGTTGATATTTCGCGGATATTGATTCAAGTTTGATGTGCTTAGGTGGAGGAGCAAAAGTCCCTGCCTAAGAGTAGATCTAGCATAATTAAGCGGAGTTGATCGCGCGCCTAGAGATAGGGTGACGAAATTTTGCCAGATTAGGGTGAAACCTAATATGGGAGTCCATAGATCGAGTTAATGCAATTCTAGGGGTTTTAATTAGAAAGAGATTTCAATTAATCAACCTAGGGTTAGACGTTATTCGCCTCGAGAGAGGGTTTAATATAAATTAGGGAATCCTACAGATCAAGTCAAGTGAATAAATCGTCTGGTTCAGTGATAGATAACAAGTGAAGTCTAGGTGGATTCTTCCTAAGGGTATCGTCTTAATCAACTGAGTTTTCCCAACAGTATTTCCCCAATTCATTCTTTTTGTCTTTGCGTCTTTAGCTTAGTAGTTAGTTAAATTTAGATTAAACAACAACTTCACTTATTTTAGGCTAAATAATAGAAAGAAAGTTAGTATTAGTACTTTTAGTTCCTTTGGGTTCGACAATCCGGTCTTGCCTAAGCTATACTACTGTTCGATAGGTGCACTTGCCTTAAATCGTTGTCAGAGTTAGTTTCCAGGTTTGATCATTCTCTTTATAAATTTTAAGACTCGACAGACACGATCAAGTTTTTGGCGCCGTTGCCGGGGAACTAAAATATTAAGAAAGCTCAATTTTTATTACTTTAGCCATTATTATTATTATCATTTTTTTTACTTTGCTAAATTTTCTTTTATTTGATTTTGGCAGATAGAGGAGATGGCACTGAATAACTATCAGTGGCAAATTATGAGGACAAAGCCAACAAAAGCAGCCGATATCTACAACCTCGACCCAATAACCAAGCTATCAAACCAGTTAGAGATGTTAAATAAAAAGTTTGATGATTTGTGTTCTTCGCAGATACATCCAGTTATACAGTACGAAACAAGCGGAGGCATGGCGAATCCTGAGTACCCACCCTACGGATATGGCATGGAGAACAAACAAGTCCACTATATGGGTAACCATTCTAGACCTCAAAATAATTTTTATAGTGACACTTATAGTGCAGGTTGGAGGTACCATCCCAATTTCTCGTGGGATGATCAAGGCAGCCAAAGACAGGAACTTCCTCCAAATTTTCAACAACCACCTCACCAGCAGGAAGAGAAGTCGAGTCTTGAGGAGATGCTGACAAAATTCATAGCAGCCACAGAAAATCCAGATTTTCAACAACCACCTCACCAACAGGAAGATGAGTCGAACCTTGAAGAGATGCTGGCAAAATTCATAGCAAACACAGAAACACGTTTCCAAAATATAGAAACAAAACAAGAAGCATCGATTCAAGGGATCGAGGATCAGTTAGGTCAGTCTGCTAAGCTGATCTTAGAACAACCACAAGAAAGCTTGCCAAGAAACACTGAAACTAACCCAAAAGTGCAAATTCAAGCCGTAACAGCTCATGACAGTGAAAGGTTAGTGGAATCTGACCCAAGGGTAGAACCAGCGGTAAGTGAAGGTAAGGTTGAGGTAAGCCATAATTTACCAAACCCGGCAATTACAGAGTACCAACCTCGTATACCATATCCCGAAGTAATGAAGAAGGACAACACAGAGGAACAGTTTGGTAAGTTTCTTAAACTTTTAAAGAAATTACATATTAACTTACCGTTTCTCGAAGCTCTTTCGTAGATGCCCGATTATAGAAAATTTTTAAAATAGTTGTTGACAAACAAACGGAAGCTAGACGAGGAATCACATGTGGAGCTAAACGCAATGTGCTCAGCAATTCTACAAAATAAACTGCCACGGAAATTAAAAGATCCTGGGAGTTTTACAATTCCATGTTTAATTGGTAGTTTATCTATTAATAATGCTTTAGCAGATTTAGGGGCAAGCATCAATGTTATGCCTTATAAAATGTTTAAACAACTAGGTCTAGGGAAACCCAAACAAACTAGGATGAGCATTCAATTAACTGATAAAACTATCAAAATTCCTAGGGGTATAATAGAGAATGCTCTAGTCAAAATTGATAAATTCGTATTCCCAGTAGACTTTGTAGTTTTAGACATGAATGAGGACAATAATATTCCTTTAATTTTAGGAAGACCCTTTTTAGCAAGCGCGGAACCAAAATTGATGTCGATGCAGTGAACTCATACGTGTAGGTGACGAATCAATCAGTCTTAAAGCTCTTGACTCAGCTAGGACATCAAGTGATAGAGGTGAGAAAGTAAATTCAATTGATGACCAAACTGTTCAACCTTCCTCACATGAAACACCACGAAGCTACAAAACTGAACCTAATCCTGGATCTCGTGCCAATAAAGAAGTAATTCATGAGGAACGAAGGCTTCGGATCGATGAACTAGACGAGTGGAAGATACACTTCAAAGAGAAACCAAAAATACACGAAGCAAAAACGAGGCAACTCCATGAGAAACTTAACGATGGGACAACCCAGCTTAAGATAAGAGATCAGGTACTCAAAATCTTCCCAGATGGAACAGTCGAGGTAACTAATCCTAAATTCAGCACTTTTAAGGTAAACATTACTCGACTTAAACTATATATCAAAAACCGAATTGAACGCATGAGAAAGGATTTTCACCTCCTCAAACCACCCTGATAATGCGAATAAGAGGTAAGTCTAGCTCAAGACTTTAAACGAGCACTTCTCGGGAGGCAACCCGAGCACTAACTCTACTAATTAGTTTCGTTTTATTTCTTTTCGTATTTAGGCGTAGGTTTCCACACCCACACGGCATTGCACACGACCGTGGCCGTGGCCGTGTGGACACCACGAGTAGGCACATGGGCGTGGACCGTATCTCTATTTAATTATTTACTTTTATTCCTATTTTTATTTTTATTTTTATTTTTACTTCCTTTATTATTTTTCTTTTTCTCAATGGCATTTAGATTTAGCTTAGGATACAATAAAATCAGACCGGCTACTTTGAGGATTCAAGTTCAAACGGTTCGAGGCGCTTCCCCACGTTCACCTCCAATCCTATCCGGTTTCTTTTCATTGACTTCATCCAAAATTCAGAAAGTTTCACCTCTCTCCCTATCGTATGATTTTATTTTGCTATTATATATCTTTGTACATTGAGGGCAATGTACATCTTAAGTGTGGGGGGGTTAACTATAGCATTATTTGAAAATCCCTGAATTATACCTTGTCTTAAAGTAAGTTTCTCATATTATGGTTAGAATGAAAATTTCCCTGAATTATGATTTTTGTTGATATGTTTTAGATTAAGTCATTGATAATTGTGCATTGATGATTAAATTCTAAGATACTAGAGAATCAAGCATGATAAGTCTATTTTTCAGAAATTAAAAAATTTTCTAGGTTGTCTACCTGAATTTGAATATTACCTTGAAATTTGAAATTTACGAGGCTGACATCAAAAACCCATAATTTTCGTGAGATTTTGAGCCTTATAGAGCATATATTCTTTTTCTTGCTCACTTTTTGATTATGAGTGTGTCAACATTTATTAGTTATTCTAGAACTTGCATCGATTATACATGTCGAGACCACACATTTGATTTGATATACAGAGATGATGAAGGCACCTAGGATTTAACCCACTCACTCCACTAAAAAACCTACCTTCATAATTAACCCTTAGTGAACCCATTTTAATCCTAACAACCCTATTTATTGACTCACCCACTAATATTAACCCAAAACCCAGTCTGTATTTGTTATCACCATTCCTCTTGACTACCCTTTTTGTCGAGATTTGATTTTGAGCAGTTACCTAACTATGTTCTATATTTCAGTTGTTAAAGTTCTTTATTTTTATTTGTGATTTGTTCTTAAAAAAAAAAGAGAGAGAAAAAAAATCGAAGTGTATTCATTATTAGTTTTGTGATTAAGTGAGCTTATACGTTTAAATTCCAATTACTAAAGAAGAAGCTCGTATTAGAGTATTATTAGTACAAATTTTCAATTGATGTAATTATTTATCAGTTCATTTTTTCTAGTTAGGTAATTTGTCAATTCAATCTCGATTCTAACCCTCTAATTCAGCCTTTATCCACACCTTTAACCCAAGCCCCGTTACAACCCTATTAAAGACCTTTTGATTTATGTATCATCTCATATTATAGTGGTGGAGATTTTATTTTCATACAAGCCTATGGGATTAACTCTTCATGTTTGACTTTTGAGTGCTTAATTTTGAACCTTAAACACTTTGAGTGATTTGAGTGAATCTTTAGCGAGGATGTCAATTCTTGTCGATTTTGAATCAGAGGTAATTATTTAGATGAGGGGAAACACCTATGTTTTATGCTACAAATGTATGACTTAGATTGTTTGAATCTTTAGGACCCTTTGAGTTGAATTATCCATGTATAAATTATCCTTGAATTATGATGAAACACTATCAATGACTATTATGAATTGAGGGAAGTTTGTTTTAATTATGAGTTAAGAATTTTGCTTGAGGACAAGCAAAAGCTTAAGTGTGGGGGTATTTGATAAACCGTAAAAGTAACATATTTTAATCCCACATTTAGCATGCTTTTGGATGAATTATCCCTTATTTTATGTAATTTGGTGATCTTAATCCTTTATTTTCATGTTTTATACTCAGGAAAGCACCGGAGGATGAAAAGAACAAGAAACGGGCTTAAAACGGGTCAAATGGGCCACATCACAAAATCGACACGGCCTGGACCCAAGACCACATGGCCGTGCCTCCTTAATAATCTCGAACACGGCCTGAGCCCAAGACCACACGGTCGTGCCTCATTAGTCGACCCAACACGGCCTGGCCACGATTCACACAAGCGTGTGCCATGGTCGTGCCCCTGCCGCGGCCAAGAGGAGTTTTACTCAGATTTGGATACTTGGAGGCAAAGAAACACATTCCAAAGTCTAATTAAACACCCAAATAGGAACTTCACTCAGATTTGGATACTTGGAGGCCAAGTAAGGCATCTCCAAGCCTATATAAACATCCTAGGGGCAACTTAGCGGGAGTTGGCGAAGCCTTACGCGTGGCTTTTGTCGAAGGGAGCCCAGTACCTTTGACAGGGGGCGGTTAGCTAGGCCAAGGAGCCGAGCCAGAAAGGTCAGATTTGTGGGAATTACTAGAAGATAGCCAGTTGATCCATCTCAAGAAGCCGTAATTCTACTCAAGACGGCGGATCTCTTCTTCAATTCCTTCAGGGGGTTTTAGGGTTTTCTTATGTTTTGTTTTATCTTTTCTTCTGAGATGTTTTCTTTTATTGTTATGAACTAAACCCTTCAGATACCTGAAGGGGATGAAACTTAAGATGAATCTTGTTATTGTTTTCTGAACTATATGATAAATATTTGATTTGTTCTTAATTATGTGCTCTTAATTCTTGTGTTGATATTTCGCGGATATTGATTCAAGTTTGATGTGCTTAGGTGGAGGAGCAAAAGTCCCTGCCTAAAAGTAGATCTAGCATAATTAAGCGGAGTTGATCGCGCGCCTAGAGATAGGGTGACGAGATTTTGCCGGATTAGGGTGAAACCTAATATGGGAGTCCATAGATCGAGTTAATACAATTCTAGGGGTTTTAATTAGAAAGAGATTTCAATTAATCAACCTAGGGTTAGACGTTATTCGCCTCGAGAGAGGGTTTAATATAAATTAGGGAATCCTACGGATCAAGTCAAGTGAATAAATCGTCTGGTTCAGTGATAGATAACAAGTGAAGTCTAGGTGGATTCTTCCTAAGGGTATCGTCTTAATCAACTGAGTTTTCCCAACAGTATTTCCCCAATTCATTCTTTTTGTCTTTGCGTCTTTAGCTTAGTAGTTAGTTAAATTTAGATTAAACAACAACTTCACTTATTTTAGGCTAAATAATAGAAAGAAAGTTAGTATTAGTACTTTTAGTTCCTTTGGGTTCGACAATCCGGTCTTGCCTAAGCTATACTACTGTTCGATAGGTGTACTTGCCTTAAATCGTTGTCAGAGTTAGTTTCCAGGTTTGATCATTCTCTTTATAAATTTTAAGACTCGACAGACACGATCAGCCACCCGTGTGGACCGTACGACTATGTTCCCCTGAAAACCTAGGAATTTCACTTCTCACACGGCTTGAACCTCTCTACGCGGTCATGTCTCCCCTGTAGATTGATATTTCAAACACCACATGGCCACAGTCTCTCACACTGTCGTGTACCCCCTCCACACGGTCCGGTCACATAGCTGTGTGTCCCCTACTTCTAAAAAATTACAGTTTTGCGCAAAATTTTATGATTTATGTAGATTAGTCCTTGAATGGTTCCTGAACTATTTTTAGTGATTTATTTTTATTCAATTGAGTCCTCGATTTTAGGATTAATGTTAGATTCCATGATTGATTGATTAGATTATCACTATAGAAGTATGCTATGTGAATTATACATGCCTTCTATGATTGAATTACCGATAAATTATTATTGTTACTCATATAACCGAATTATTGATTGCATGGATCACATGCTTACTGTACCATTAAACTGAATACATGACAACAGTGTCTATTGTTACTGTTGAAATAAAAGCATATTAAACATGTTTATTATTTCTGTATTGTATTGATGCTCGAATGTCATACTGCATTGCATGGGGCGGGACGCTTTGAAAGGAGGAAGTACTAGCAGTTTTAAACTGTAAACATGTAACACCCCTAATCCGTAACCGTCGCTGGAATAGGGTTAAAGGCATTACCGAATCAGACAAAAACATTCACAGATATTTCAAAATATAATTCATCAAATCCAATCAAAGTGTCCCTTAAATAGGTCTACGAGACCTTAATCATGCTTTAGTAAGGGGCCTGGACTAAACCGAACACATACGGAAATTCTCAGAAATTTAAAAATTTTCTAAAGTTACAGAGGATATTTCTAAACACAATTGGCAACCAAAAACACACCAAATGGTCATCATATCAACCCATTCAATCTCATTTCTAAACATACCAACTTATGTGCCAAATAGCTCAACTAATTCACAAAAAAATTCAAGCATGATTCATCCATAACTTACCATCAATAATATGCTAACTTGGCATCCTTAAGCTTACCATTCATTTGATCATTTCATAACCTTAGAGTCATACCAAAACCAAACATCATATAGCATATCATTTCATTCATAACACAACCACTTATCCAGCCATATCACATAGCTATGTACACATATTTCAAACATAACTCAAGGTGACTAGCCTATACATGCCATACTTAATATATACACTTTCAAAAGGTACCAAAAATAGAATTAAGTAGTATGATGATGATCCTCGACGATTCCCGAGCCTTTCGTAGCTTTGACGACCTATAAAAAAGAGTAAACACAAACAAAGTAAGCTTTCCTGAAGCTTAGTAAGCCATATACAAATAAACTTAACATATAGGCATTCATTACTCATAACAAATATGAGTTTACTACTAGCTCATTTGCACATTCATGATTCTTCTTGGCTCATTTATCTAGCCATTTACTTACCAACATATTTATCTCAATGTACTTCTTTAGATCATAGCTCATTCACACATATAACACATTTTACCTTATCAAATCTATTCACATATCTCATCTAGGTAAGTTCATATAAACACTTACCTTTCATACACTTGCTTAGTGTACAATTCAAACGTACCTGATTCGTTTATACATTTCACGTAGACTTCCATTTCTCGGATTTGCCCGTTGAACCGTTCGGAATCAAATAGGAAACTCAGAATGCTCGGAATAGTCGTACAATGCCAACGTCCCAGACGTGGTCTTACATGTACTCAGATATCGATGCCACTGTCCCAGACAGGGTCTTACACGAATCAAATACAATGCCAATGTTCCAGACATGGTCTTACACGTAAATCTCATATCGATGCCAACGTCCCGGACGTGGCCTTACACGATGTCTCATACCGATGCCAACGTCCCAGACGTGGTCTTACACGATATCTCATATCAGAAAACCTATGCCATGACATACGTTATTCCATCTATTCCTAGGTTCGTACGGGACTTTTCAGACATTTATAACTTGTCGATATATCCTCGGATTTCATATACATTCCATCTCGAGAATTAATCATACAATCTAAATCTCATAGATACACAAATAACTCAATCCAAATACATTTATTTGTATATCGACTTACCTCGTACGGAAAGAATGGAAACGAACGGCTATTCAATGATTTTCGACTTTCCACGATCTAAATTCGTTTTCTTTGGTTCTTGATCTATACATATTCAAATTTAACCCATTTATTCACCAAATCATTCAATTCAATCCAAAAACACATATTTAGGATAATTTACAATTTAGCCCTCACATTTTCACATTTTGACATTTTAGTCCTTATTTCATAAAATCACAAAATACACAAAATCACTATATACCCATGCTTAGCCGAATATTCATGTAGCACATACAAGTCCATACATTTCATTTATTTCACAATTTAGTCCCTCAAAATATTATTTTCTCAATTAAGTCCAAATTACTCAAAATCATCAAAACTCCAAAGATAAAACTTGTTAATCTAACACATATATTCCATATTTCATCATCAAACATCACAAAGCTTATAAATTCATCAATGGCACTTTTCAAAATCTTCATCAATTCACAAAATTCAAGCATGGGTTTTGAAGAACACGAAACAACGATTACAAAAACGTAAAAATTATCAAAAACCGAAGTAAAACATACCTTAAATTAAGCTTAGAAGTAGCCGAATATTGAACATGTAAAAGCTTAACTCTTCTTTCTCCACTTTCGGCAAAATAAGATGATAATAATCATCTTTTAAATGTTTGTTTTATTTAATATGCATATTAATGCTTATTTTACTATTTTACCCATTATTAAAACATTTTAAAACCTCATATCAATAGCCTTTAACCGTCCATCCAATATTTAATGGCACATTTCCATTTTAAGGACCTTACATGATAAAAACATTAACAATTCAGCACTCATTAAATTAGAAGGCCACTTTTGCATTTTCTGCGATTTAGTCTTTTTATCAAATTAAACACACAAATATCAAAATCAGTTCACAAAACTTTAACACATGCTAAAATCACATACAGTAGGCACAGAAAATAATATTAAAATATTTTTCTGACTCGGATTTGTGGTCCCGAAACCACTATTCCGACTAGGGTCTAAACTGGACTGTTACAATTCTCCCCCATTAGGGATTTTCGTCCTCGAAAATCTTACCGTTAAACAGATTCAGATATTGTTGTCTCATTGCATATTCAGGCTCCCACGTAGCCTCTTCCACTCCGTGTCGATGCCACAACACTTTCACTAACGGAATTTTCTTATTTTGCAATTCTTTCACTTCGCGAGCTAAGATACGAATCGGTTCTCCCTCGTAAGTCATATCAGATCGGATTTCAATCTCAGACGGAGGGATCACATGTGACGGATCAGATCTGTATCGACGAAGCATTGACACGTGAAATACATTATGGATCTTTTCCAGCTCAGGTGGCAACAATAATCTATATGCTACAGGTCCAATACGCTCGATTATTTCATACGATCCGATGAACCTCGGACTCAATTTTCCTTTACGTCCGAATCTGAGTACTTTCTTCCACGGAGATACTTTTAAAAATACTTTATCACCGATTTCAAATTCAATGTCTTTTCTTTTCAAGTCCGCATAGGACTTCTCGACGATCGACGCGCTGGACTATCACGGATTACTTTCACTTTACATTCGATGTCTTTTATCAAATCGACCCCGTGTATCTTATTTTCACTAAGCTCGGTCCAGTACAGAGGTGTTCGACGTTTGCGTCCGTACAAAGCCTCATAAGGTGCCATTTTGATGCTCGACTGAAAACTATTATTGTACGCAAATTCGATTAATGACAAATATTGTTCCCACGAACCATTAAACTCAAGAATGCAACATCTCAATATATCCTCGAGCATCTGAATGATCCAATCTGACTGACCATCAGTCTGCGGGAGAAAAGCTGTACTGAAATGCAATTTCGTACCTAAAGCTTCCTGTAATTTCTTTCAGAATCGCGATGTAAACCTCGGATCTCTGTCAGACACAATAGACAATGGCACTCCGTGCAGTCTCACAATATCAGAAATGTAAAGTTTAGCTAACTTATCAAGTGAGAAATCTGATCGTACCGGAATAAAATGGGCTGATTTCGTCCATCTGTCAACCACAACCCAAATTGCATCTTTCTTTCTCGGAGTCAAAGGCAAACCTATAACAAAATCCATTTTCACTCTGTCCCATTTCTATTCGGGAATCAAAATCGGTTGTAGCAAACCAGTCAGAACCTGATGTTCAGCTTTAACTTGCTGACAGACTAAACATTTCGACACAAAGTCAGAGATATCCCTTTTTATACCAGACCACCAATAGTGTTGCTTCAGATCATGGTACATCTTTGTACTTCCCGGATGAACAGATAGGCGACTATTATTTGCTTCATTCAAAATCAACTGAATCAACTCTGGATTTCTCGGAACACATAATCGATCTCGAAATCTCAAGCAATCATCAACATCAATTCGAAATTCAGATTCGGAGTTTAAACTACACTGAGCTCTTTTCGCTAGCAACTTGTTATCAACTTTCTGAGCATCACATATCTATTGTAAAAACAATGGTTTCGCTTTCAATTCAACCAAAACTGAACCATCGTCAGACAGGTCTAAATGAGCATTCATCGTGACGCGATCGCAAGCAGTGATTTCACTCAAGTCGTCCGCCACAACATTTGCCTTACCCAGATGATAATCAATCACAAGCTCGTAGTCTTTCAACAGCTCTAGCCATCTTCTCTGTCGCAGATTCAAATCTTTCTGGGTCATTAGGTACTTCAAACTTTTATGATCTGAAAACACGTGGCATTTCTCACCGAAAAGATAATGGCGTCAAATTTTTAACGCAATCACAATCGCAACTAATTCCAGATCATGTGTCGGATAGTTCTTTTCATGCGGCTTTAGTTGTCTCGAGGCATAAGCTATAACTTTGCCTTCCTACATCAAAACACATCCCAGACCATTCAATGAAGCATCACTGTAAATCACGAATTCTTTACCCGATTCTGGTTGTACCAAAATTGGAGCTTCATTTAACATAGCTTTCAACTGATCAAAGCTTTTTTGACACTTATTAGACCATTCAAACCTCACATCTTTCTGAAGCAATCTAGTCAACGGAGTAGCTATCATCGAGAATCCTTTTACAAATCGACGATAATAACCAGCAAGTCCCAGAAAACTGTGAACTTTAGACACATTTTTCGGAGGGTTCCATTCCAGAATAGCAGAAATCTTGCTCGAATCAACTCGTATACCAGAGGCTGATACAATATGTCCCAAAAAACCAACTTCTCGCAACCAAAATTCACATTTACTAAATTTCGCATACAATTGCTTTTCACGCAGAGTCTGTAACACGATTCTCAGATGTTCAGCATGTTCAATTTCATCTCGCGAATAAATCAAAATGTCGTTAATGAATACGACAACAAATCGATCTAAATACGATCTGAAAATTCTGTTCATCAAGTCCATAAAAACAGCAGGAGCATTCGTTAGTCCAAAAGGCATAACTAAAAACTCATAATGCCCGTACCTCGTTCTAAAAGCAGTTTTCGGAATGTCTGAATCTTTTACACACAACTGATAATATCTCGATCTCAGATCTATCTTCGAAAACACAGTGGCTCATTTCAAATGATCAAACAAATCATCAATTCTGGGCAAAAGATATTTATTCTTTATAGTCACCTTGTTCAACTATCGATAATCAATACACATTCTCATCGTGCTATCTTTCTTTTTCACAAATAGAACAGGAGCACCCCAAGGTGAGAAACTCGGTCTTGCAAACCCTCTGTCAGTCAACTCTTGCAACTGTGACTTTAACTCTTTCAAATCTGTTGGTGCCATTCTATACGGAGCTATCGAAATAGGGGTCGTTTCCGGTAACAATTCAATACCAAATTCAACTTCACGTATCGGAGGTAATCCCGGTAACTCTTCAGGGAACACATCAGGGAATTCACAAACAACCGGCACTAATTCAACTTTCTTTTCAGTTACTTTCGAATCAATCACATAAGCAAAATAAGCTTCATAACCTTTTCTCAAATAATTCTGAGCTTTTAACACAGATATCATAGCAGGTAATCCATTCAAATCATTAGACTCAACCCGAACTATTTCATCATTCTGACATCTCAAATCAATAGTCTTTCTTTTGCAGTTCACAACAGCATCATGCAATGTTAACCAGTCCATACCCTAAATTATATCGAACTCATCAAAAGGTAATAACATCAGATCAGCCAAAAAACAGACATCTCTAAACATCAACGGATAGTTCTTGCATACTTTATCAACCATGAAACTTTTACCTAAGGGGTTCGATACTCTAATAACAAATTCAGTAGACTCTACAAGCAAAGTCTTACTGGATACTAAGTTCATTCATATATACGAATGTGTAGAACCTGGGTCTATCAATGCAATCACAGAAGTATCATAAAGAGTAAATGTACCCGTTATAACATCCGGAGATGAAGCTTCTTCACAAGCTCGGATGGCATATGCTCTGGCAGGTGCTCTAGCTTCAGATCTCGCAACAGTGTCTTTCGTAGTTTTCTGGCTACTACTGACATTCTTTGCATTTGGGAAGGTCTACCTCTCACTGAAACATTATCAGATCTCGGATTCTGAACAATCTCTTGCTCAACAGACTCTGGGCAATCTCTAATGAAATGATCTAACGATCCGCATCTGAAACAAGCTCGATCATTCAATCTACAACTATCTGGATGTCTTTTACCACAATGCTTACATTCAGGTCTGGTCGTGTCCAAACTAACTATGACAACGAATAAGGCAAGTGCACCTATCGTTTTGTAGTATAGCTATGGCAAGACCTGAAATATCGTATCCTCAAGAACCAAGAGTACTAGTAGTTACTATCTTTTTATTATTTAGCCTAAGTATTAAGGGAATTGATGTTTTATTAACTAATTACTAAGCTAAGGTTGCTAAGACACAGAGAGTGAATTGGGAAAATACTTTTGGGAAAAACCAGTTGATTAAGACAATACCCGAGGAAGAATCCACCTAGACTTCACTTGTTATTTAACTCTGAACCAGAAGATTTATTCACTTGACTTGATCCGTAGGATTCCCTAATTTATATTAATACATCTTTCGAGGCTACTAACGTCTAACCCTAGGTTGATTAATTGAAATCTCTTTCTAATTAAAACTCCTAGTGTTGCATTAACTCGATCTATGGACTCCCATATTAGGTTTGACCCTAATTCGGCAGATTTTCGTCATCCTATCTCTAGGGTTGCGATCAACTCCGCTTAACTATGCTAGATCTACTCTTAAACAGGGACTTTTACTCCACTGCCTAAGCACATCAATACTTGAATCAATATCCTGAAATATTAAAACAAGAATTAAGAACACATAATTAAGAACAAATCGAGTATTTATCATATAGTTCAGAAAATAATAACAAGATTCGTCTTAGGTTTCATCCCCCTCAGGTATTTGAGGGGTTTAGTTCATAATTATAAAAGAATATATCTCAGAAGAAAGTAAATAACAAAACATAAGAAAAAAATCCTAAAACCCCCTGAAGGAAATTGAAGGGAAGATCTTCCGTCTTGAGTGTGATTTCGGCTTCTGGGATGAATCAACTGGCTTTCTTGGATTAATTCCCCTGTGTTCAGCCCTCTCTGGCTTCGCCCCCTTTTTAGGTCATACTTAGGGTGTTTATTTAGACTTCGGAATATCTTTCTTCGCCCCTAAGTATCCTTTTCCGAGTAGAATTCATCTTGGCCACGGCAGAGACACACCCGTGGAGCACGCCCGTGTGAATCGAGCTCAGGCCGTGTTCGGGCCTGCTAAGGTGGCACGACCGTGTGATTCGAGCCCAGGCCGTGTTGATTTCTCACTTTGGCCCATTTTCTCCGTTTTCGGCCCGTTTCTCATTCTTTTCATCCTCCGATGCTCTCCTAAACATGAAATTAAAGGATTAGGAGCATCAAATTCCACAATTCAAGGGATGAATCATCCAAAAAGTATGCTAAATATGGGATTAAAATATGTATATATTACGGTTTATCAAATACCCCCACACTTAAGCATTTGCTTGTCCTCAAGCAAAATTCTCAACTCACAATTAAAATCGAATTTCCTCAATTCATAACCTTCATCAATAATATTTCATCATAATTCATAGGTAATTCATACATTGATAATTTAACCAGAAGGTTCCTAAAGATTCAAACAATCAAAGTCATAGTTTTTATAGTACGAAAAATACGTGTTTCCCCTTACCTAAATAATCACCTTTTAATTAAAAATCAACAAA
This sequence comes from Gossypium sturtianum, assembly GCA_025698515.1. Taxonomy (NCBI): domain Eukaryota; kingdom Viridiplantae; phylum Streptophyta; class Magnoliopsida; order Malvales; family Malvaceae; genus Gossypium; species Gossypium sturtianum. Next base: position 5,734,997 of record CM046950.1, read on the forward strand.
AATTGACATCCTCACTAAAGGTTCACTCAAATAACTCAAAGTGTTTAAGTTTAGAAATTAAGCACTCAATAGTCAAACATGAAAAGTTAATCCCATAGGCTTGCCTGAAAATCAAATCTCCACCACTGTAAAATGAGATGATACACAAATCAAAAGGTCATTGAAAGGGTTGTAACGGGGCTTGGGTTAAAGGTGTGGATAAAGGCTGAATTAGAAGGGTTAGAATCGAGATTGAATTGACAAATTACTTAACTAGAAAGATAAACTAAAACTCGAATAGTTACATCAATTAAAATTTCATAACACGAGCTTCTTCTCAAGATGTGGAATTTAAATGTATAAGCTCAATTAACATAGAACTAATAATGGATGAACTTCCAATAATAATAGATATTTTTTTAGAACAAATCAAGCACAGTAATAATAAGATAGAATTTAACAACTGAAATAAAGAAAATAGTTAAGTAACCGATCGAATCAAATCTCGATATAAGGGTAGTCAAGAGAAATGGTGATAACAAATACAAAGTGGGTTTTGGGTTAATATTAATGGGTGAGTCAAGAAATGGTTTGTTAGTCTCAAAGGGGTTCACTAGGGGTTAATTATGAAGGTAGGCTTTTTATGGAGTAAGTGGGTTAAAACCTAGGTGCCTTTATCATCTCATTATATCAAGTCAAAAGTATGGTCTCGACATGTATAATCGAAGCAAGTTCTAGAATAACAAATCAATATCGACACACTCATAATCAATAAAGTGAGCAAGAAAAGAATATGCTCTAAAAGGCTCAAAATCTCACAAAAATTATGGTTTTTGATGTCAATGTAACATCCCGAATTATTGGGTCTGTGCATTTTATGTGATGTATGCTTAATATGTTAATTTGAGAATTTGAGGTGCAAATTGGGTTCAGGTTTGGGCTGAGGCCTTGATTAAATGTTCTGTTTAGACACTCTAGGGCTTAAAATAAAGTTTTGGTAGCTTAAATGGCAAAATGGGCTTGTAGCCCAGTGGCAAAATGGCACCACGAAGAGGGAAGGGAGTTGGCGTCAATAGGCAAGGGGAGAGGCCCAATTTGTGGCCGTTTGGAGCCCATGTTTTTGGGCCAAATTCGACACTTATAAGGAGGAGTAGGTTGGACGGCAACAAGGCTATTATTTAGGGGATTTTATTGTTTTAATATGTGAATAATTACAGCTGATAAAGGAGGGAAGAGTTGGAGATAATTAAGCCTCTTTTGGATGGGTGTTTTGATAGGAATTTTTGGGATGAGGATGAGGATAAATTTTGGAGATAATAAAAGAATTTAATTGGTGGTAAGTTTGAGTCGATTAGGGAGTGTAGGTTTATTTTATTTATTTATTTATTTTAGTATATATCACGGGTGTAGAAATTCTCTTTAAATAGGGATAGTATCTCTTCAATTCTGGCATTTGAACCCTATTCTTTTCTCTCATTCTCTGTGCCGAATTTCTCAGTCTTTCTCTGCAACTTCCGCTAATTTCTTCTAAAAGCCGAAAATGCCTAAGTCTCTTCTTGTTCATCTTTTCTTCGGACTTTTCTTAAAAGCTGAAACCTTTCACTTCACTTTCTGTTTCCATTCTTTTCCTCTTGTGTCGATTCCTCCATAAAGCCGGAATCTTTTAGAAGTTGCCGAAACTCTTTGTGTGGGTAAGTGACGATCTTCCTATCTCTTCACTTTCTCTTACGGGTTTTGGAAGACAAAGCCGAAAAGCTGATGGTTTAATGGTTTTATATATATTCTTGTTGAGACGACATTCAGGAATTTAGGTAGATCGCTTAGATTTAAAAGCCGGAAACGCTAGTTTTGGGATCTCAATCTCTTTTCGGGATTTTAAGGTAAGGGTTCAAACTCTTCCTAGGTTGTCCTAATCGGTTTCTTTTTCATTATTCGTGCCTTAACCTAATGTTGCGTTAAGCAATCATCGTAGTATCTTCTGACCAAGATCACTCATGGACTCGAATGTCAGCAAGACAAAGGAAGGGGTTGGATCTGTAGTCCCAGCCCCAAAGTTCAAGAAACGCGCGGTGTCTGCTGTTCGAGATTGACCACCGGGTTGTGGACAGGCTTCTGAACAACACCTTAGGCAAATAGCGGTTGTGTCGCAAGCATGGATAAGCGTCGACATAGAAAGTGTCGTCAGAATCAGAATCAGTGTGTAACACTTCTACACCATTTAGATTTACTGTTTAAAAAAATATATGTATGTTTATTAATCGAAATATTACGTAAAATGTCGAAATCCCGGCATAACAGTTGAAACCCAATGAGGGTAAAAGCGAATCACGAGTTAGTGATCTCTCTGTCATTCCTAAGTGAATGTTCCTATTAAGATGACATATGTGATAAGTATGCCGATTTCTGTGATTGCATGGGGTTGGGTTTGAAGAAAGGGAAGTGTTCTTGTAGCGGCTTTTTGCCGTGACTCGTTATAGCGACTTTTTCCGTGACTGTTGAAGCGGCTTTGCCGTGACTGTTGTAGTGGCTACGGCCATGATCGATGATGAGCGCATGACCGCCATCGATGGTGTGTAGCGGTGTGGGTTGATTGTAGAAATCCCCAATGGTGTGATTGGCGGTAAGGGTGGTGTGTAGCGGATGGAAACCTAGGATTGGGTTGGGCTTTGCATATTTTTACGATATATTATACTGTTATTCTCATTTCTACATGGGGCTAAGGCCCAATCTGATGGTGCACGAGGGTTGCACACTGAGTCTCGCGACTCACCCTATTATTTAACATCTTTCAGGTAGCACCTAGTGTATCGAACCGGGTTGGAGAGGAGCGCAAGGTGGCCATGCGAGGGATTATTTTGATTCAGCAAAAGACTTTACCAGTTTAATTATTTTTAATATTTCTAATTAGTTGGTTTATATTTTATTGTAATAAGGCCACCGATTATTATAATTCTTTTATGTTTTCTTTTGGGTTTTCGGGTTTTTGGACATCTAAAATCCTACGTAAAAATTTAAACTAAGGCATGTACTGAAATGATAAAAAAATCAAAGGAAAATCCTAGTTTATATTCATTAAGGTATTAAATAAAATTTATTTCTTTTACAATTAATCAAACTATTAAGTTTTCCGTATAAATGCCAAAACTATGTTTTTTTTTTTAAAAACGAAACAAAATGCGACATGTTTTAATAAAATCTTCTTAGTGACATGCCAGATCTGGTCGTGGTGTTTGGGCCGGGTTTGGGGTGTTACAAATTGGTATCAGAGCCCAGTTCAAAACTCGGGCTGTGAAATGGGTCTAGTACTATTTTAAAGTTGATAAGAATTTGGAAAAGTTTGGGTTGAGAAATAGCCTTCGAGTCTACCGGCACCCGATCCACGCAGGTAAGTATTCTGAACTTTTGGATGTGATATGAATGTAGGGCTTGATGGGTTTTATGGACGTAGACTAAGTATGATAATATTGATGGACTTTAGGGCTAGTTTACACAACTCTTGATTTCATAAAATTTAATCCAACCAAACAAACACAGTGAACAAGTCACGAGATAGGGTGTGGCAACAGCATACGCATGTCTAGGATTGGATTTAGGAGAGCTTGGTATTTAAGCGATCCTAGTGACTCACCTCCTCTTCTTGAATGGAATCCCACAGTGCGTAGTAGTATTTGTTCACCTAAGTCATGAGGACTTGTTGACGGGCCAAAATTTATAATTAAAACCCGAAAGGGATCAGCCACCCTATTTTGTAAAATTTCTAAAATCACCTCTAGTTTTGAAAAAGACCAAAATACCCCTGATTTGTAAAATTACCAAAATACCCCCAGATTGCAAAATTACCGAAATACCCCCGGATTGCAAAATTACCAAAAATACCCTTATTTCGCAAAATCACCAAGAAACCCTATTTTGGAAAATTACGAAAATACCCCTACAGGATAAACGTAAGTTCGTGAATGCTACTTGTATGTGGTGGTTGATGATTGTATGTGTGTGCTTCCTAGAACTAGGAGATGTGAACTTGAGACTGAATTGTAGTTATAGTTGCGAATTCGAAAGAACTACTTTTAAAACTACCGTTCATAAGACTGTTCGTGGTTAATCAGTGGAGGAAAACTATTAATTCATAAAATTTCTAATCAGATAAACGTCAATCGGAAGAATGAGTACAAGGGGACGAGGACGCCCAGATGCGAATCTGGCAGTGCGTACTCTATCATATTATCCTAAGTGTTTCTTTTGGCTTTAGAATTTGAGTTCGCAGCGGAAGCATAGTGGTGAGACTTGGGTAGTACGATTAATAGTTAATTGGAAATTTTGAGGACGAAATTTCCTTAAGGGGGGTAGAACTGTAACATCCCGAATTATTGGGTCTGTGCATTTTATGTGATGTATGCTTAATATGTTAATTTGAGAATTTGAGGTGCAAATTGGGTTCAGGTTTGGTGAGGCCTTGATTAAATGTTCTGTTTAGACACTCTAGGGCTTAAAATAAAGTTTTGGTAGCTTAAATGGCAAAATGGGCTTGTAGTGAGTGGCAAAATGGCGCCACGAAGAGGGAAGGAGTTGGCGTCAATAGGCAAGGAGAGGCCCAATTTGTGGCCGTTTGGAGCCCATGTTTTTGGGCCAAATTCGACACTTATAAGGAGGAGTAGGTTGGACAGCAACAAGGCTATTATTTAGGGGATTTTATTGTTTTAATATGTGAATAATTACAGCTGATAAAGGAGGGAAGAGTTAGAGATAATTAAGCCTCTTTTGGATGGGTGTTTTGATAGGAATTTTTGGGATGAGGATGAGGATAAATTTTGGAGATAATAAATGAATTTAATTGGTGGTAAGTTTGAGTCGATTAGGGAGTGTAGGTTTATTTTATTTATTTATTTATTTTAGTATATATCTGGGTGCCGAAATTCTCTTTAAATAGGGATAGTATCTCTTCAATTCTGGCATTTGAACCCTATTCTTTTCTCTCATTCTCTGTGCCGAATTTCTCAATCTTTCTCTGCAACTTCCGCTAATTTCTTCTAAAAGCCGAAAACGCCTAAGTCTCTTCTTGTTCATCTTTTCTTCGGACTTTTCTTAAAAGCCGAAACCTTCCACTTCACTTTCTGTTTCCATTCTTTTCCTCTTGTGCCGATTCCTCCATAAAGCCGAAATCTTTTAGAAGTTGCCGAAACTTTTTGTGTGGGGTAAGTGACGATCTTCCTATCTCTTCACTTTCTCTTACGGGTTGTAGAAGACAAAGCCGAAAAGCTGATGGTTTAATGGTTTTATATATATTCTTGTTGAGACGACATTCAGGAATTTAGGTAGATCGCTTAGATCTAAAAGCCGGAAACGCTAGTTTTGGGATCTCAATCTCTTTTCGGGATTTTAAGGTAAGGGTTCAAACTCTTCCTAGGTTGTCTAATCGGTTTCTTTTTCATTATTCGTGCCTTAACCTAATGTTGCGTTAAGCAATCATCGTAGTATCTTCTGACCAAGATCACTCATGGACTCGAATGTCAGCAAGACAAAGGAAGGGGTTGGATCTGTAGTCCCAGCCCCAAAGTTTAAGAAACGCGCGGTGTCTGCTGTTTGGGATTGGCCACCGGGTTGTGGACCGGTTTCTAAACAACACCTTAGGCAAATAGCGGTTGTGTCGGCTACAGATAGCGTCGACATAGAAAGTGTCGTCATAACCGTAATCAGGTGTGTAACACTTCCACACCATTTAGATTGCCTGTTTAAAAAAAATATGTATGTTTATTAATCTGAAATATTCTGTAAAATGTCGAAATCCCAAGCATAACAGTTTGAAACCCAATGAGGGTAAGCGAATCACCGAGTTAGTGATCTCTGTCATTCCTAAGTGAATGTTCTATTAAGATGACATATGTGATAAGTATGCCGATTTCGTGATTGCATGGGGTTGGGTTTGAAGAAAGGGGAACTGTTCTGTTGTAGTGGCTTTTGCCGTGACCTGTTGTAGCGGCTTTTGTCGTGACCTGTTGTAGTGGCTTTTGACGTGACCTGTTGTAGTGGCTACGGCCATGATCTGACGATGAGCAGCATGACTGCCATCGATGGTGTGTAGCGGTGTGGGTTGATTGTTGAAATCCCCAATGGTGTGATTGGCAGGTAAGGGTGGTGTGTAGCGGATGGAAACCTAGGATTGGGTTGGGCTTTGCATATTTTTGATATATTATACTCTGTTATACGTTCGTGGGGCTAAGGCCCAACTGATGGTGCACGAGGGTTGCACATCGAGTCTCGCGACTCACCCTATTATTTAACATCTTTCAGGTAGCACCTAGTGTATCGGACCGGGTTGGAGAGGAGCGCAAGGTGGCCATGCGAGGGATTATTTTGATTCAGCAAAAGACTTTACCAGTTTAATTATTTTTAATATTTCTAATTAGTTGGTTTATATTTTATTGTAATAAGGCCACCGGTTATTATAATTCTTTTATGTTTTCTTTTGGGTTTTGGGTTTTGGACATCTAAAATCCTACGTAAAAATTTAAACTAAGGCATGTCTTGAAATGATAAAAAATCAAAGGAAAATCCCAGTTTATATTCATTAAGGTATTAAATAAAATTTATTTCTTTTACAATTAATCAAACTATTAAGTTTTCCGTATAAATGCCAAAACTATGTTTTTTTTTAAACGAAACAAAATGCGACATGTTTTAATAAAATCTTCTTAGTGACATCCAGATCCGGTCGTGGTGTTTGGGCCGGGTTTGGGGTGTTACAGTCAACCTTGCAACTTTCAAACTTCAAAGTAATATTTAAATGTAGGAAAACAACCTAAAAATTTTAATTACGGAAAATAGACTTATCATGCTTGATTCTCTAATATCTTAAAGTTTAAATCATCAATGCACAATTAACTATGACTTAATCTGAAACATATCAATGAAAATCATAAATCAAAAGAAATTTCATTCTAACAGTAATATGAGAAAATTACTTAAGAACAAGGCATAATTCAGGGATTTTCAAATAATATTAATAGTTCCCCACACTTAAGATGTACATTGTCCTCAATGTACAAAAATAAATAGTGACAATATAGTAAGAAAATCATAAGATAGGGAGAGGAGTAAAACTTCCTGAATTTTGGATGGAGTCGGTGAAAAGAAAAGGTAAAGTTGGAGAGAGGTGAAGGTGAGGAGGATACTCCGGTGGTGGTGTGGTCGTTCGTTAACAGCCCCTTGAACCTAAATTAAGAAAATCAAAATATAATAATATAAATTAAAGACGAGAAAGATAAAAGAAAAGAAATTAAAAGTGAAAATAAGAGAAAAAGAAAAAATAAATGGACTCAAAGGTCCCATGGGCGTGTCGCACGCCCGTGTAGATTTCTCAATTTCGATCACGGCCGAATCGCACGGCCGTGGTGTTTTATCACAGCCCGTGTTTTTGGGAAAAGTTTTGACCACGGCTGCGTTGCACGGCCGTGGCGTTTAGTCGGAGCTCGTGTCTTGGGGAAAATTTTCGTCCTGTTTCTGCACGATCTTCGCCACAGCCATGTACCTATTCGTGGTGTCCACACGGCCACAGCCACGCCCGTGTGCAAGGCCGTGTGGTATGGGAATCTGCATTTTAAAACATGAACGAAAGTGAAAACAAACTTATTAGTGGGGTTACTGCTCGGGTTGCCTCCCGAGAAGCACTCGTTTAAAGTCTTAAGCTAGACTTACCTCTCATTCGCATAATCATGGTGGTTTGAGGAGTTGAAAATCCTTTCTCATGCTATCAGTTCTATTATCAGTATATAGTTCGAGTCGAGTGGTGTTTACCTTAAAAGTGCTGAATTTAGGATTAGTTACCTCGACTGTTCCGTATGGGCAGACATTGAGTACCTTAAAAGGGATTTCTTCGTTTGTGTTAAGGTCTGAAGTGGTGATTCGAGGGTCTGTCTTATCCAACAATACCTGATCCCCGATCCAAACCGGTTTGCCTCATCCTTAAGTTTGACATGGTTTTGCTTTAGTTACGCCGTGTGTTCTTGGTTTCTCCTTGACACGTGGCTTTCACTCGTCTAGTTCATCGATCTGAAGCCTACGCTCCTCATGAGTTATTTCTTTGTTGGCACGAGGTCTAGGATACGGCTCAGATGTGTACTTCTAAGGTGCTTCCTGAAAAGGAGGTTGAACCGAATGATCATTAATAGAATTTATGTTCTCACCTTTTTCACTTGACGTCCTAGCCGAGTCAAGAGCCTGAAGAGTGATCGTTTCATCACCTACACAAAGTGTGAGTTCACCTGTACCAACATCAATTTTAGTTCTAGTAGTCGCTAAAAAGGGTCTTCCTAAAATTAAAGGAACATTGTTGTCCTCATCCATGTCTAAAATGACAAAGTCTACTGTGAATATGAATTTATCAATTTTTACTAGTACATCTTCAATTATACCCCTAGGAACTCTAATGGTTTTATCAACTAATTGAATGCTCATCCTAGTTTGTTTGGGTTTCCCTAGACCTAGTTGTTTAAATAGTTTATAGGGCATGGCGTTGATGCTTGCCCCTAAATCAGCTAAAGCATTGTCAATAGATAAACTACTAATTAAACAAGGAATCGTAAAACTCCCTAGATCTTTTAATTTCCGTGGTAGTTTGTTTTGTAGAATTGCTGAGCACACTGCGTTTAGCTCCACATGCGACGCCTCGTCTAACCTCCGTTTGTTTTTCAGAAGCTCTATTAAAAATTTCCTTGAATCTGGCATCTGCGAGAGAGCTTCAAGAAACGGTAAGTTAATATGTAATTTCTTTAAAAGTTTAAGAAATTTACCAAATTGTTCCTCTGTGTGTTCTTTCTTCATCGCATTGGGATATGGTACTCGAGGTGTATACTCTTTAATGACAGGTTTCTTTGTATCGTGGCTTACCTCAACCTTACCTTTATTTACCACGGGTTCTTGCCTTGGCTCAGATTCGAATTCTACTAACTCTTCACTATTGTGATCAGTAATGGCATGAATTTGCTCCTTTGGGTTAGTTTCAGTGTTGCTTGGCAAGCAACCTTGCGGTCGTTCTGAGATTAGCTTAGCTAGCTGACCTAACTGGTTCTCGATCCCTTGAATCGATGCTTGCTGATTTTTTAGCATTGTCTCGTTGTTTTGAAAATGGGTTTCTGACACCGCGATAAATTTTGTTAGCATCTCCTCAAGGTTCAGCTTTTTCTCTTGTGGGTAGGGTTGCTTTTGAAAGCCTGGAGGGGGTTGTTGTCTTTGATTTCCTTGACCTTCCCATGAGAAATTTGGATGGTTCCTCCACCCTGGATTATAAGTGTTACTATAAGGGTTATTTTGAGGTCTAGAATTGTTACCCATATAGTTCATATGTTCGTTTTCTATGCCAGGGTTGTAGGGTGGGTATTCTATATTGTTCGACCCTCCTCCATTTGTATCGCACTGCATCACTGGATGTACCTACGAAGAACCACACAAACCATCAATTTTCTTACTTAAAAGTTCTACCTGATTTGATAGCATGGTTATTGTGTCGAGGTTGAAAACACTGGCGGCTTTTGTTGGCTTTGTTCTCATAACTTGCCACTGATAATTATTCAGTGACGTCTCTTCAATGAATTCATAAGCAGCCTCAGGTGTTTTATTGTTTAGTGTACCGCCGGCGGATGCATCAATCAACTGCCTAGTCGAGGGGTTCACACCGTTGTAAAAGATTTGAACCTGTAGCCATAATGGTAACCCATGGTGAGGGCACCTTCTCAGTAGATCCTTGTATCTCTCCCATGCATCGTAAAGTGTTTCTAAATCCGTCTGCACAAAAGAAGAGATATCATTCCTCAACTTGGCCGTTTTGGCCGGCGAAAAATATTTTAACAAAAATTTTTCGGTCATTTGCTCCCATGTAGTGATTGATCCTCATGGTAACGAGTTCAACCACTGTTTAGCTTTATTCCTTAAAGAAAAGGGAAATAACTGAAGGCGAATGGCATCATCAGAAACGCCATTAATTTTAAACGTATCGCATAATTCCAAAAAGTTCGCTAAGTGTGTGTTAGGATCCTCATCCTGCAAACCATCAAACTGAACAAATTGTTGTATCATCTGTATAGTGTTAGGTTTCAGTTCAAAATTATTTGCAGTGACAGCAGGTCTAACAATACTTGATTCAGTTCCTGTTAAATTAGGTTTAGCATAATCATACATAGTTCGAGGAGCACGATTTTCGGAAACCACAGGAGGAAATAGATTATTCTGGGGATCAGCCATCTCTTCCGTGTTATTAGTATCGTCCTCTTGCTCTTCTTATGTGTATTGTAGGCTTCCCTAATTTCTCTTCGGTTTCTGCGAACGGTTCCTTCTATATCACTATCGTAAAGTAGAGGTCCTGACGGGTTTCTTCTAGTCATAAACTAGAATACCTGCCAAAAGCAAGGAAAAGAAAAATTAGCAAAGTATAAATAAAATAAAAATTAATTGCAAAAATAAAAAAAATGGCTGAAGTAATAAAAATCAAGTGTTCCTAATATCTTAGTCCCCGGCAACGGCGCCAAAAACTTGGTCGTGTCCAAACTAACTATGACAACGAATAAGGCAAGCGCACCTATCGTTTGGTAGTATAGCTATGGCAAGACCGAAAATATCGTATCCTCAAGGACTAAGAGTACTAGTAGTTACTATCTTTTTATTATTTAGCCTAAGTATTAAGGGAATTGATGTTTTATTAACTAATTACTAAGCTAAGGTTGCTAAGACACAGAGAGTGAATTGGGAAAATACTTTTGGGAAAAACCAGTTGATTAAGACAATACCCGAGGAAGAATCCACCTAGACTTCACTTGTTATTTAACTCTGAACCAGAAGATTTATTCACTTGACTTGATCCGTAGGATTCCCTAATTTATATTAATACATCTTTCGAGGCTACTAACGTCTAACCCTAGGTTGATTAATTGAAATCTCTTTCTAATTAAAACCCCTAGTGTTGCATTAACTCGATCTATGGACTCCCATATTAGGTTTGACCCTAATCCGGCAGATTTTCGTCATCCTATCACTAGGGTTGCGATCAACTTCGCTTAATTATGCTAGATCTACTCTTAAACAGGGACTTTTGCTCCACTTCCTAAGCACATTAATACTTGAATCAATATCCTGAAATATTAAAACAAGAATTAAGAACACATAATTAAGAACAAATCGAGTATTTATCATATAGTTCAGAAAAAAATAACAAGATCCGTCTTAGGTTTCATCCCCCTCAGGTATTTGAGGGGTTTAGTTCATAATTATAAAAGAATACATCTCAGAAGAAAGTAAATAACAAAACATAAGAAAAAAAATCTTAAAACCCCCTGAAGGAAATTGAAGGGAAGATCTTCCGTCTTGAGTGTGATTTCGGCTTCTAGGATGAATCAATGGCTTTCTTGGATTAATTCCCTGTGTTCAAACCCTCTCAAGCCGCCCTTTTTTTAGGTCATACTTAGGGTGTTTATTTAGACTTCGGAATGTCTTTCTTCGCCCCTAAGTATCCTTTTCTGAGTAGAATTCATCTTGGCCACGGCAGAGACACGCCCGTGGAGCACGCCCGTGTGAATCGAGCTCAGGCTGTGTTCGGGCCTGCTAAGGTGGCACGGCCGTGTGATTCGAGCCCAGGCCGTGTTAATTTCTCACTTTGGCCCATTTTCTCCGTTTTCGGCCCGTTTCTCGTTCTTTTCATCCTCCGATGCTCTCCTAAGTATAAAACATGAAATTAAAGGATTAGGAGCATCAAATTCCACAATTCAAGGGATGAATCATCCAAAAAGTATGCTAAATGTGGGATTAAAATATGTATACATTACGGTTTATCAAGGTCGTTCGAATCGAATATTTTCCACACTAGCTATCGATGTAGCTAGAGCTTTAGAATTCATTTGTGATCTAGCTCGATCTCTCGGATTCGAATGTCCCACATTAGTTCGGGAACGGCTGTGCTCATCTTTGAATTTCTTTGAAGTAGACTGAAATGATTTGCTCGAAAATCTCTTTCTCGCATCTCTGACTTCAGACTTAGCTTTTCTTTTGTCTTTCCCGAGTGCCTCAGCTTTGCACGCTCGATCAACAAGCACAATAAATTCTTTTATTTCCAAAATCCCAATAAGCAAACGGATATCTTCATTTAAGCCATCTTCAAATCTTTTGCACATTATTGCCTCGGTTGATACACATTCTCGAGCATACTGACTTAGTCTCACAAACTCTCATTCATACTCGGTCACAGTCATCTGACCCTGTTTCAATTCCAGAAATTCTTTTCGCTTCTGATCAATAAACCTCTGACTGATGTACTTCTTTCTGAACTCAGACTGGAAGAAATCCTAAGTAACCCGTTCCTTTGGAACCACAGAAATCAAAGTCTTCCACCATTGATAAGCTGCGTCTCGTAACAAAGAAACAACACACTTTATACATTCTTCAGGGTTCAATGACATTTCATCAAATACTCGAATAGTGTTCTCTAGCCAAAAATCGGCTTTCTCGGCATTGTCATCACTGGTGGCCCTGAACTCTTCAGCCCCATACTTACGAATTTTGTCAACCGGAGGTTTATTCAACAAATTCAAGCTCATAACCGGAGGTATAACAGAAGTCTGAGGAGGATTAGACGGGGGCGGAGGTTGCGAAACAGCCGGATTATTCCTTACAAACTGAGTGAACCACTTACTTATCATTTGGAAGAAAGCTTGTTTAGCTTCTCCCTCTTGACCGCTAGTAGCCGATCTCGAATCAGATGGCACTGTCCCTTGAGCGGGAGTAGGTGCATTACTTTCTACATCGTCAGCTACGGCTCTTTCAGGATCCATTACTATACGGAAAACACATTTTACTCGTCAGGATTCATCACACTATCACATTTCATATATATGGCATGTATAGTTAGACTCTAACACGCTACGTTAGTCTGAGAATCGACTAAACCGTAGCTCTGATACCAATCAAATGTAACAACCCTAACCCGTAACCGTCGTCAGAATAGGGTTAAAGGCATTACCGGATCAGACAGAAACATTCACAGATATTTCAAAATATAATTCATCAAATCCAATCAAAGTGTCCCTTAAATAGGTCTACGAGACCTTAATCATGCTTTAGTAAGGGGCCGGGACTAAACCGAACACATACGAAAATTCTCAGAAATTTAAAAATTTTCCAAAGTTACAGAGGTCACACTCTCGTGTGGGCAGGCCATGTGCCTCCCACGGCTTCAGACACGCCCGTGTGTCTAAGCCGTGTCAAAACAGGGCATACATACTGACTTGTCCACACGGCCGTGGACACGCCCGTGTGCCTCACCCGTGGTCGAGCCTGACTTGCACCACACGGCCAGTCACACGTCCGTGTGTCCAGCCCATGGTCGAGCCTGACTTGTTTTGAAATACAACCACGAGGGACACGGTCGAGCCACACACCCGTGCGCTCAACCGTGTGGGCAATTATAAGCCATTTGCAAGGCCAAAATGCCACCCACACTTTGGGTCATCCCTACAAGCACATACTAGCATATTTCTAAACACAATTGGCAACCAAAAACACACCAAATGGTCATCATATCAACCCATTCAATCTCATTTCTAAACATACCAACTTATGTGCCAAATAGCTCAGCTAATTCACAAACAAATTCAAGCATGATTCATCCACAACTTACCATCAATAATATGCTAACTTGGCATCCTTAAGCTTACCATTCATTTGATCATTTCATAACCTTAAAATCATACCAAAACCAAACATCATATAGCATAGCATTTCATTCATAACACAACCACTTATCTAGCCATATCACATGGCTGTGTACACGTATCTCAAACATAACTCAAGGTGACTAGCCTATACATGCCATACTTAATATATACACTTTCAAAAGGTACCAAAAATAGAATTTAGTAGTGTGATGATGATCCTCGACGATCCCCGAGCCTTTCGTAGCTTTGACGACTTATAAAACAGAGCAAACGCACACAAAGTAAGCTTTCCTAAAGCTTAGTAAGCCATATACAAATAAACTTAAAATATAGGCATTCATTACTGATAACAAATATGAGTTTACTACTAGCTCATTTGCACATTCATGATTCTTCTTGGCTCATTTATCTAGCCATTTGCTTACCAACATATTTATCTCCATGTACTTCTTTAGATCATAGCTCATTCACACATATAACACATTTTACCTTATCAAATCTATTCACATATCTCATCTAGGTAAGTTCATATAAACACTTACCTTTCATACACTTGCTTAGTGTATAATTCAAACGTACTTGATTCGTTTATACATTTCACATAGACTTCCATTTCTCGGATTTGCCCGTTGAACCGTTCAGAATCAAATAGGAAACTCAGAATGCTCGGAATAGTCGTACAATGCCAACGTCCCACACGTGGTCTTACATGTACTCGAGATATCAATGCCATCGTCGCATGACGGTCTTACACGAATCAAATACGATGCCAATGTCCCAGACATGGTCTTACACGTAAATCTCATATCGATGCCAACGTCCCGGACGTGGTCTTACACGATGTCTCATACCGATGGCAATGTCCCAGACGTGGTCTTACACGATATCTCATATCAGAAAACCTATGTCATGACATATGTTATTCCATCTATTCCTAGGTTCGTACGGGACTTCTCGGACATTTATAACTTGTCGATATATCCTCGAATTTCATATACATTCCATCTCGAGCATTAATCATACAATCTATATCTTATAGATACACAAATAACTCAATTCAAATACATTTATTTGTATATCGACTTACCTCGTACGGAAAGAACGGCTATTCAATAATTTTCGACTTTCCACGATCTAAATCTGTTTTCTCCGGTTCTTGATCTATACATATTCAAATTTAACCCATTTATTCACCAAATTATTCAATTCAATCCAAAAACACATATTTAAGGTAATTTACAATTTAGCCCTCACATTTTCACATTTTGACATTTTAGTCCTTATTTCATAAAATCACAAAATACACAAAATCACTATATACCCATGCTTAGCTGAATATTCATGTAGCTCATACAAGTCCATACATTTCATTTATTTCACAATTTAGTCCCTCAAAATATTATTTTCTCAATTAAGTCCAAATTACTCAAAATCATCAAAACTCCAAAGACAAAACTTGTTAATCTAACACATATATTCCATATTTCATCATCAAACATCACAAAGGTTATAAATTCATCAATGGCACTTTTCAAAATCTTCATCAATTCACAAAATACAAGCATGGGTTTTGAAGAACACGAAGCAACGATTACAAAAACGTGGAAATTATCAAAAACTGAAGTAAAACATACCTTAAATTAAGCTTAGAAGTAGCCGAATATTGAACATGTAAAAGCTTAACTCTTCTTTCTCCACTTTCGGCAAAATAAGATGATAATAATCATCTTTTAAATGTTTGTTTTATTTAATATACATATTAATGCTTATTTTACTATTTTACCCATTATTAAAACATTTCAAAACCACATATCAATGGCCTTTAACCTTCCATCCAATATTTAATGGCACATTTCCATTTTAAGGACCTCACATGATAAAAACATTAACAATTCTGCACTCATTAAATTAGAAGGCCACTTTTACATTTTCTGCGATTTAGTCTTTTTTATCAAATTAAACACACAAACAGCAAAATTAGTTCACGAAACTTTACACATGCTAAATCACATACAGTAGGCACAGAAAATAATATTAAAATATTTTTCTAACTCAGATTTGTGGTCCTGAAACCACTATTCCGACTAGGGTCTAAACCGGACTGTTACAAAACACTAGTGGTTTATCCACAAATTACTAGCAACTTTCATTTGCAAAATCGTTGTGTATTCACAACCAATGGCAATGTATTAACCTGTAAGCACTCATGGTTCATCCACAACTTACACTGGCAGCTATTATCTTCAAACTCGTTGTGTATTCACAACTACTGACAGCGTATTACCTGCAACACTGGTGGTTTATCCACAAATTAGAGTGTCCGAGATATAAAATTCTAGGGTATTCTTACTGTGGAGTGTAGCGTGGGGTAGGACCTATTTACACTATTAAACTGAAATTGTTAATTATATTACATCATCACGCATTAACATGCTTGAATGAACTGTCAATTTTTACTATGTTATATGATTACTAATGTATTGAAAACTATTATTACATATGCTTGGATTATTGTTTAGCACCGATTTACTTATAATGGAACTCACACTGAGCGTCATAACTCGCTCCCCTTTTATTTCCATCTTTACAGATAACCCACCAAGTTAGGACGCAGACACGACATCTGGAGGATCTCAGCTCGGTTTAGCTTATTAAAATATTTTAGACTTATTATTTGATATATTTTTATTATTCGGAGACTGTATTATTTTATTTTGAACAGTAGCATGAGACTTAGGATTAGGTTTTGGTTTTATATTGTGGCGCCCCAAACCTGGCCGGAACAGACCGACCCAAATCCAGAACATCACATTAGCCACTTTTATGACTCTCCTTACCGATCATCCAATCACACCATAAAACCAACCATTACACCATCAAACCATGCTTAATCAAGTATTTCTAGTCATGCAAGCCTAAATCATGCTTCAATTAACCCAAATTAGCAATTTAAAAATAAGGGTAAAATGTCATTTTACACATCAGAATAAAAACTCGTAATTCATTAAATTTGGTTCATTCAATGTCTTGGGCGTTTTATTTTAAACCATTTGTGAAAATTTTAAATTAAAACGACATTTAAAACTAAATTAATTTCAAAACGAAGTTTAAGGACTAAATCGTAAACTTTATAGAATATCCAAATAATTTTTTTTAAGAAATTGAAACTAACATATTGAAATTCAATGTTTAAATCCATGTCATGTAAATTTTTTAAAGCATTTTATGGTGTTTAAGGCCTCCAATTTTATGGTGTAAAAATCATGACTTATTTACAACAGATTCAAAACATGCCCAAAACTCTTTGAACGTCGTGTCGCGACCACGCGATTCCCATGTTGCGACATTGACTAGAAAAATTGCAGAAAAGTTTGCAGCATTTGCACTAGGCATTTTGACACTCAAGTACACATACCAAATCGAGATTTCATGTTATTTTCCCTATTTTAACATGTCATATAACTTACATAAAACATGTTAATCATACTTAAATACACAAAATCATTCATTAATGTGCTTTGACATCCAAATCATTCACCTATGCTTCATGCTTTTCTAAATTCTCAAATCAAGGTATTCAACATATCAAACTTGCATATATGGCAATTTAAAGTGCATTATAGGTACATACCTTACCATTTGGTCATTTTGCATCTATCCAAGCTTTTAACACATCATTTAAGCAACTTTTAATCACAAATCACTATGGTACAAGCATGCTATTCAACATACAGTCTAAGCATTCAGTAAGCATACTTCATGCAATCATCCAAGCAATTAAAACATCCACAAAACAAATATAAAATTCCTTAAACAATCCATGGAAAGTCCATTTACAAATCCAAAACAAAAGTAGAGTCTATCCCCTCAAATTTAAAACCACATTGCCATCCCTTATGAAATAAAAGCCATCTCACATGCACAATCAAAGTGCATTTGCCTTTGGATCACCAACTTGCTCACTTCGTCACTCCACACAAGCTATGCCTTTGCAAAAATAGACACAAAAGAGCGTGATCTTAACCAAGCTCAGCGAGTACTCAAGATGCTACAATAAATCACAAACACAAGAGTTAAAAACAAGCATGCTAAATACACTTAACTCATAGCATCATCAACCATCATATCATATTGATACATTGGCAACTTGTGAGGATGAAAACGCATATCAAAGGCTCCCATTTGATACACGGATCTCCATCACACCATGACTCAAAAGAGTCTAAATGTCCCAAGTAAGTGTAGCATGAAACTAACACTCTCCAACACACCAACATGTCCCATGAATAGAGCAATGCTCTAGATTCCCTTATCCCTCCACATGTCCCAATAACAAAACATATAGATGAGTACTCAAATTTTATGGTATGCCAACTATATCCAATATTTTCAAAGGTTCACAAGGCCAATATATCCATTTCACACAATAATTTCCTGGTTTATTCACACTCACACTTATCACTTTCATATAATGCACTACAAGTGCTAACATTTTGCTCATTGAGCTAAACTCACTTTTATACCAGATGTTTATGCATAAATCCAGCTATCCACGAGGCATATTCAATCACATAATCAACATATATAATCACATCACACACTTAGCCTTTCACAACCCATATAATCTTGTTGATCAAATAATCAAAACTAAAGTAAGAACACTAACTTCTAAGACTTAAATTTGATGATTTTGATCACCTAAGCCCCCATTAACTCATTGTTTTGTGCATTAATTTTAGCACACAAGATCACTCACCTTAGCAACTAGCTTCCACAATAAAGCTTAAGTTAGCTTTTGTTTACCTTTATCCTTACTTGTAGAAGCTCCCAAATGACTTGGCACTTTACATACACGTCAAACACATTACAAAGGCATTACAAACAACAACAAACAAGATTAATTCATTCTAAAATCACATATCAAAGCCTCTAGATCTCTATACCAAAAACTTAGCTAGTTTTGTCGAAAATACGATTTCACCACTCAAATCTTGTTTCTAAACCTTAATTTCGATCCTAATCTTCCTAAATATCATCTAATTACATATTTAAACCTTTAATTTTTTCCAATTACATAGATCTCATTTTTTCGAAAAAATCAAGTCAAATCAACTTTAAAGTTAAAAGATCATTCAAATATTTGAAAAAGATTTATTAAAGTAAGATTAAAAACCTTCTAATAGGATCAAAATAAATTGAAAATAGCTTTGAAACAGTACTTTAACTTAATAAAACGAGATTCACCATTTTCAAGCTTAAAATCAACGTAAAATCACATGATCGTCTTAATTTAATCTTGGATGAGTGTTGGTCGCTTCAAAGGTTGTCAAGATTTGATGTTGAAACTGGATTTAAAGAAATGCTCGCTTAAGAATTTGATTTTATTTAGATTCAATGATTTTTGAGACTTAATCATGAACTAATGAAGCCCAAGGGTGGTCAACACTTTTATCTTAAAATGCTTTCAAGACCCTTTGCGGAAAATAAGTTAATGGAGCCCTTGAAATGGTAAGGAGAAAACAAAACAAAACACTCTTATATTGCCAAGCCTACATGCAAAAAAGGTGATAAAAACTGATGCTCAAACACAAAAGCCTAAATTACAGGCATCTTTTAGGAGGGATCACCATTTACATGATAAAGCAAACGGCTATCATTTTATTTTATGCCCGCAACCACAAGCTGGTTTTTAACTATTTTGCATAAAAATGTCAGGCATGGCCACTTCCAGGTCCTCCTAGTGTTAGAACCACATCTCCAAGATCACGTCTTAGCTTCGATGGAGAAGAAGCTTTAGTTGCCGAATGCAGTCCATTTACTAAAGCTTTCCGAGGACTGTGACTCGGTTCTGGCAGTATACGCATTGTTGGTGGGTGGGACTGGGAAGCCTTCACCGGCTCTGAATTGCTTGAGTTTAGAGGCTGAGTAGCAGCAATATGGCTTGTTGATGCAGGTGTTTTAGCAAGCATTGGCTCTCTCGAGATCAAGCCCTGTCCCTAAAGTTGATAAAATAAAATAATGAAATGATAATAAGATGTATTTGAACAAATGAATTAGAAAGTTCCATTAAGTAATTCAAGAAAAAGCTTAGTTACAGGTGAAAATAAGACCCCTCTCAATATCTTCCCATTAACAGTTGCTGTCATCAGGAAACCCGAGTCGAAGGCTCCGTCGACTTTGCCACGAACTTCAGCACCAAGCTAAGGAGAAAAACACTCAATCATGAGAAGCATGAACAAGTGAAAATGAATAAAGCATAAACTCCCAGTAAGAAAATGAACAATGCTAATGGAGTCATACATTCATTGCCACAAATTTTAGATAAATAAACAACATAATTTGCAGTCAATAGACAGAGGCTTCAACAAAGACCAATGTTTTACCAGGTTGTGAATGGGCCCTGCCTCCATGCATTTATGTTCCGCAGCTGAGTACTGCGATCCTGTTCTGCCAGTTTGAACAAAATGTTTATTTTGTTCTGGTTTCTGAAGGTTTTGGTGTTCTCTTATAAACTGCAGCTCTTGCCTAGTGTTGTGGACCATATATCTGGTTTCCTTACGGTTATTTGGAACACTGTTAAGCTGACAATTGCTTGGTATATGATGCAACGGCTTAAACAGGTTAAGTCCATGAGACGCTGTGGAATTTGTAGGCTTTTGTGGTGGGGCTTGTTCTTGATCAGATTGTGAGGGCGATGAATGCTGCGAGAGAGAAAGGGAATGTTCTTCTTGTTCCGATTCAACCTCACTTGTCTTTGGATTGGCACTTCTTTTCCTCTTTGAATTTGATGGATCTAAGAGTAACGAAAAGATGAAACTTTAACATATTTGAAACATCCAGCTCTATGGCAATGAATTTTGATTCCAAACAAACCTGAACTGGACCGAAAAGAGTGCTTTGCTTCTTGTTCTGCTTCATGAGCTTCCTGTTTTGATACTTCATTATCCCCCAAATACATAGTTCTCTGCTTCAAAATAAAACAAGCATCTCTTTCTTATTACATAACATCATAACAACTAAATGGGGATAGAAATTTTGCTGTTTATACAGCATGTTCGTTACCAAGTTGTTTTGTGCTACTCTGAGGAATCTTCTCTTTTCTTGGTTCCAATGGCTTCCAAAAATTGTACACATGTTATAACGACCATTAGGATGCTGTGTTCCAAGTTGCAAAACCAGCAACTCTTTGATGGGATGTTCATCCTCCCCACACCTACATGCATTAAGGAAAGGTCTATGAAATAACCATGCGAACACAATGTCTAGGGACAAGGGAGACTGGGATGTAAAGCAATCATGTAATCAAAAGAACTTACCCTCCATAGATAGCAATGTCTGACTCTGTGAAGACAGCAGTATGAGAAAACCTCCCTTGAGGCTGCTGGCCGCATATATCTAGTTGCGCCCAACAACGAGCACTCACGTCTAGGACCCAAACATCATTGTAGTAGTGTTTATCTCCAACCCCTCCAATAATGAAAACCTTCAAAATAAAAAATTTCTCTAGTTGTAAACCTTTTCCAAGTCATCATATCCCAAATGAAGTAGTCTCATTAACAATGGTAACTCGGTAACATAAGCTACCTTTGTTCCAATACTCACAGCAGCATGTCCTGCTCTAACACCTGGTAAAGAGCCTTGAACAGCCAACTTTAATGAAAAATAATATAAAAAAAAGTATTATAATTCATAAATCAGTCAAAGAATTTAATTTAAGTTAATTCCTTCTTTTTTTTCCTATAAACTGAATCTGTGAGACTGGGAAAGTAAAACCAATACCCTTGACCAAGTAGAATTGTCCATGTCAAACACATCGACATCTCCATGATATCGATCACCACAATCCCCTCCATACACGACGAGCTTGTTCCCGATTGCAACAGCACTGTGACTGTCTCTAGGGACGGGGATATGACCTCGCACAGTAGGAGAAGTCCATCTCATAGTCCTAAGGTCCAGAACATGTAAATCATTCAAGTAAACTGCTTCACCTTCACCACTACCTCCGAAAATCACTACCTTATCTTCACCAACAAGTGTGGCAGTATGACTTTCACGAGGAGAAGGTGCAACACCGTTACATTCCGCTTGTATCCACTCTTTCGATGCAAGGTCCAGTACATGAAGATCATTTACCTTCTTGGAACCATTAGTGCCCCCAAATACCATCATTTTAGTCCCTACAAGAACAGCACTGTGGCTATCTCTAGGGCCAGGTCCCTGGCCTGTGGTTTCGAGAGTTTTCCATACCATTGTGTTGAGATTTAGCATGAGAACATCACAGAAATGTAGACCTCCACAACACCCCTGTAATGTGTAAAAACAGGCTAATCAACATGCAGAACTTAAAGGGGAAGCATCTTTATATTCCTCGGAAACAATTTCTTGATCTTTTCCTTCATATGGTTTCTCTCCTTTTGATAGAAACAAGCATCAAAATTTACAAAATTCAGTAGTCCTATGGCTCAATAATAAGCAAAAAAAATAAAGGTTAATGAGAGATTAAGGCCAAGTGAAAAACAAGAAATTTAATGAGTCGCTTCCATTTTGACAACATATGGGACCAGAGAGAGTAAACAAGCCTAATGTTCACACACTGTTTTAAAGCGAAGGATCAAGAAACTCCTCCATGTTACACAGTTTTCCATGCTAGCACAATTTCCTTCATAAAGGTTGAGCAGCATGCACCTGACAGCTAACACAATCTTGTGAAAAAATTAACAATGAAATAAAAAAATAAAAAAAACTTCCACCGGGAACTTAGAAGAACTTGCTATACATGACTGATTACAAACCAAAATTTTAACAATTACAGACTTGCAAAAGAATACTAATTGTCCAAAAAAGAAGAAGAAGAGAAAGATGAATAAGGGAAAGGGAAGAAAGGAGGAAATCAAGAGAAAAAAGAGAAATGGAGAATGAGATTGCTGCTTTCTAGTATTATATAAAAGGAGTTCTTCTTTTTTGGTTATCTTATAGAAAGAGAGTTTAGTATTCATCCTAAATATAGTCTTTACTGATTAGAGAATATGAAACCTGAAGGACAAACTTCAGGTAATATACTAACCAGAAGAAGCATAAGAGAAAGTAGTAAGAATTAAAATATATGAAGAAAGTTGTATGTCCCCTTAACTAAAGATAGCCAGATTGCATAAAGAAAGCAAAAAAAATGATGGTAGTACAAAGTATAAATAAAATTACGAGTGAAAAGGTAGTTACAAAACATATACTGGGAAAAAAATAATTCTGCATTGTTTGATAAAAGGCAAAATTACACCAATGGAAGAATTTAAGTTAATTTAAACATACCCCAAAAACATAAACAACTCCATTAGAGAAACAAGCAGAGTGCCCCCATCTCTCAGAAGGATTAAAACCTGAAACTTTAGGATAGAGCCACATTGCTTTCTTCTTTGCAGTTTCAGCTCCAAGAGACCCCATTGTTTTTGAGATTGGTGTGTTTTCTTCTCTCTTTCAGGGGTAGTATTTGTCTTTGGTCTTGCTTTAGTTCTACTTCAACACAGTGCTTGACAATGATGAAGCAAGCAGAGGAGAGAAACAGAGAGTCAAAAGAGGACATGAACAAGCCAAGTGATATATCAACTATCAATGTCAATAGACATGAAAAGATGGGCGCTTTCAATCACTGTGGCAACCAACTGCCACACAAGCTTATGGTGAAAACAACATTCCCCCTTCTATAAAACGTATAGTTTATCTTCAAAAAAAAAAAGATAACCATTTATGTAAACATGGGTGAATATGCCTTGATGACTATAAACAAGTGATGTAAAATCATGGGACTGCCTGTGACTGTTGAGAGTTGAGAGGGGGCATTCTTTATCTTTTTTATCTTTGTAATTTGAACGACCCCATTTATTTTTAAAAATTTGTTTCTATACTTTTTTCACATTTGTCTAACTGAAAATGATGGAGTGTGGGGTTACTGTACTCTGAGGTGTTGTGGAAAATGACTGTGAAGGTGTTATGGAGTTTCTTTCTTTCTTTCTCTTTTTTATTTATCAATGGTTTTTGTTAGCATGATATTGGGATTGGTGGATGAAATGAGAAGCTCTATTGCCTATCTTTTCTCTGTTGAACTTAAACCCAAGTTTCAAGGTGGGTTTATTGATGATCTAAAGACTAGAAATTGTATCTTCCTCTCAAGGGGTGTTGGGGTATGGGACTTTGTGTTGTGGGGAATTCTTTTTAGTTTTGGGAAATGGAATGGTGGTGTTGTTACTGCTCCCCCACACCCAAGCTATTGAAAAGGTTTTTGTTTTTTCAATGAGAGGATCCATCTGTGGGGATAGTAAAACATGAGAGACCATGCACCATATTTCTGCTTTACTGTTCTTAATTACCATTATCTATCTCTTCAAAAAAATTAATTAAAATTTGGAACCATATATTATACATAGACCCACATGTCTTATAACACAATCTATTGACAAGTAGTACCAGATTTTTGAAGGGCAAGAAGGTTTATGTTTATCAATACAAAAAAATTTCTGAATCAGCCATGAAAATGAAATGGCAGCTTAATTTTTTCTACGTTATATTAAAAAGGGGAATATAAGACAGGCAAGCCATCAATCATCATCAAATCAACTTCTTATGATTTAACAGCATCAGTCTACCTATTTTTAACTATGGCTTTCTCTGTCGTCCTCTAGTTGAGAAGATAGTGAATAATATGAATATAATATATATATTGTGAGAAACAAAAAAATCTGACAAGAAAATGAAAACATAAACATAAAAATAACATTGATGCTGATGGCGATGGTGATGGAAGGAAGATAAGAGATGAAAGAGTAAGCGACAGGCGACAAACACGAGAGTGTTTTTGAGGTAATGGTGGAAGTTTTAGTTGCCTACCTTGATTCACGTGAGATATATATCATTGTAACTTGTGTACAAATTTGTAAAATGTGAAACTACTACTTTCTACTGTAGCTATAGGACTAGCTTTCTTCTCTTTTTCTTGAAATAACAAAAGAGGTGGGAGACTTGTATCCTTTCGAGAATGACTAATAAAAATACTTACTGTTTTTGTTATCATAAAATATATTAAACCAAGAGACTACTCTGGTACAGGGTTTTCAAAAAAGATTAAAAATGATACTTATAGATCAAATGCTGATGAATACTAAATCAACTATTTATACAGAGACAGATACTGTGTGAGAATCAAACCTGGAAAGCAAAGTTTAACGTTTGTTTAGGACTATGGGTAGGGAAGGGAGCCATGTAGATGAGTCTTAGATACTGTGTGTGAATCAAAAAGTCTTGGAATTGGAGGGGGCATTACCGTTGTGTGCCTGCGTGATGGGTACATGCCGTTGACCCTATAACATGCGAAACCCAATAGCAACAACACCCCTTCAGCTACGGCACTTCTTGGTAAGCACAATCAAGATACTATGTTATGTTCAACCATTTTCAATTCAAAGCACATTGTGAATGTGAAAATGTCATTCACTAATCTCAAAACCTCAATCAATGCACTTGTGTCTTCGATATTTGAGTCTCCACCACTATTATTACAGCAATTTCAATATCTAGAGTATAAAAGAAGAAGAATGAAGTCAAACTTCTACCTTCATTTACGTGTTCCCTTTACTATACCTTCTCTCAGGAATGTTAGTTACATTACATGCACATTAACCCCAACAGGAAAATATATATTTGAACTGATGAATGCTTTACAAATTTATACAGATTGGGCCCCATTGTTGAGGATATAAAATTTCAAAATCAGCTGCTCTTCTCTTTTACTTTAAGACACTTCACGACAATAAAAAAACATTGAGCAACCAATGTGAGATCAATCTAATTACCCCAACATCTTCTAAGTGATGTGGGAAGTGTTGAAGACATGGAAAATATACAATAGGATAGCTCATACATTACTTTCAGACTGACTGCCTTTGCACTGAAGAAATTACAGCAGCTGTTGACAATTGAAGAAAATAAGTGAGGGAAGACCATCATATGAACAATATAAGCAGAACACTGCTAATAATGATAGTAATAAAAAAAAAAAAAAAAAAAAAATTAGCTACTAACTAAACCAAAAAAGGACTTACATTATAACTACAATTGAGGATCAAAGGAGAAAAGGCTTCTTTGTTCCTCTGTAGGATTCAACAACCACCGGCAGAACATCCATGCAGCTCCGACTACTGATAAAACGGATAGCATTGCTAGAAATCCAAAATGTGAAACATCGTTTGCAAGTATTACAACTCCCAACATTAAAGACTCGGCTAAACTCGCGACAGATATCTCTGTTGTCCCAATAAGATTTGCTTTGGATGATGGGATTCCTGTTTGAAGTATCTGGGCCCCAACAATATCATATGACATATGTCCCAACCTTGATAATACCTGCATACAGGATAAGAGGATATTTCAAGCATTATGCTGATCTTAAGACTGGTTGGTGTATTTTCTTCTCTCTTTCATATTTTACATGACAATTTCATAATTCCTGGCCTTAGCTATAGTAGCCAAATCTGTTCAAGGCATCAACAAGGATCAGGAAGGCTCCACTGATCAATAGTCATATAGACATTCAGAGAATCTATTTACCTTTTCCAGTCCTATTAGCAGATAAATAATACATAAGGCTATAGACTCAAGCCTTCCTAGATTCCTAATTAACCAAGGCAATTTGGTTTCTACTTAAAGTCAGTATTGTCCAAGAAGAAACATGGAGGTTAAAGAAAAATGTACTTACAATCAAACATAGGAATAAAAGAAGGGGACTCCTCTGGGAAAGAGTTCCACTTTGGTAAACAGCAACAGCCATGGTGAGAAGTGAAGCCTGAAAAGTTAAGCCAACTGCTCCAGCCTGTTTGAAAGAAAATATGACCATTAGAACCAGTACCAAATTTGAATGTTGTAGCCAAAAACAAAAAGAAGAGGGAGAGACAAGAGCCAACCTTTAAAATACCAAATCTCCTAACCAAGGATGCAGATAAGAAGGTTGCTGCAACACCCATAAAAGCACATAATCCACTAAACCCTCCAATAACAGATGGATTTAGGCCTGTTAAACAAACCCACAAGCACTTCAAGTCAGAACTGAATTTTTGCTAAGGTACAAGGTTTAATTCTCAACTTAAATATAGAATCTAATCTGTTCAAATAGTCGGAAGTCATCCAGTACATGGAGATAAAAAATGATTGCAGTTTACAATAAACTATATACATGAAATGACTTCAGGCATATCAGGGCAAAAAGTGCTTTAAGAGATAAATATTAGACCAAGACACTGCTAATGCCTTCCAAATGATGATGACAATAAGCCCCTCTTCTCTGTAACCAGTATTTGCTTTTCTTATTTTTCCTGGTAAAGTAACTTCTATAGCTAGAGATTGTTGACTGAAACTTCTTTCAATCTATAGAGGGAAGTTCTCCTCAAAACTTGGTTCGAACTGTAGATAATAAAGAGAACTGCATTTAAAATAGGTCATAATAGATAGAAAAATACCACGCTGAGTTAAAAATGCAGTCATTAAACTGCCTGGAGTAAGAACGACATTGAAGTAGAGGAGCACGTATGCTAGGCTTGCAGGAAGTACTGGCTGCTGTATGTATTCTCTCCATCCATGCTTGATGGCTTCCAAACCTGTATTAACTGGCAATCCAAAAACGGCAATCACTAATTATATCAAGCAAATATCAACTTTGGAAAGGATGCAATACACTATATAAAGCAAGAAGAAAATTAGGATTCCAAAAGTAATCAGATGATCAAGTTTTACCAAAGTTCTGAGCATCTGGCAGAGGCCCCTCATCAGATGTTTTGCGACTGGCTTGACAACATTTAGCGCGGTCAAGAACTCCAGTAGAAAGCTTGTTTGTTAACCACGTCAGAGAAATCTGGGGAAAAGTGATAGAATTTTGAAGAGAAAGTAGACCGCTTTGTTTGGAAGTTAGATTTAGATCGGCAGGTATGAAGGGGACAGCACAAGATACTGTAAATAGGGACTTATATTCAACTTGGGAGCTGAGTAATTTTATACATTTCATTTGAAATTGTAAATAGCTATAAGTAGCTCCTTAAGCTCGTTGTATGGTTGCAGCAGTGATTACTGCCTATCTTTTGACAAATGAAATTAGTTTATAAAAAATAATAACAATAATAATCATAAAAGCAATTACCATAATTGGTAACGACCACACCATCAAGCTAGCAGCTAACTTTAAGCATGTTACCGGATCATATCTTGAGAGAAGAATTCCAAACAATGATGTGCCAGCTATCTGTAATTATAGATGGTCATTAATCTCATTGAAAAATTTTGGCAATGACATGAAAAACATCTTTGATAACTGAAGTTAGTAAATTTTCCAGCATTTGTTTTAGGATTCATGCTCAATGGATTATAAAGTAAACAAAGAACTGTAATGATTTCAAATAACAAGAAAATTACACAAACCGACGTTTCAAAAATGTAAAAGATTTAAAGAATACCTCACAGAGCAGATCAATTCGATTGAGAACAGCATTTGCCTGTGCCAGTGCAATTGGTCTATTTATTCCGGCTAACTGCAAATGCAACTCTAGTTTAATTTGCACTCCCCTTTCCAATAGATAGATAGCCAATATTACCTGTGAAGAAAACAACAAAAATACACGGAATAGGGTACTACCAGCACAACCCAGTCGCGCTCCATAGCAACCCCCAGAGCCACTCCAGACAGTCTCTCAATAGCACCTGCTAACACTAGCACAGCAAACCAAGGACGGAGAAGAATTGATGAAGTAGAAGCAGGGGAGACTGTATGGGCATGAATTATCATTGCTGCTGACAACAACTGAGCAGAAGCCTGGCAGATGCAAACAAATTAGAAAACAAAATAAAACAGTACTGATTTTACATTTAACTTCATAAAAAAAAAAGATGTTTTTACAAGTACCTGCACAACATTCAAAAAGATATATGAAGGTACTCTTGGAGAATGATCCATAAGTTTGCCAACCAATGGGCCTCCAATGATTATAACAAGCTGTTAACCTAAAGTCTGTTAGAAAGTATTCTATTGTCTCTTGTTTTATACAGTGATATGTTGTTAGGCAAATATATACCTTGGTCAAGAATCCCATGACTGCCACTGGTAGAAGGCTTGGATGAAGCAATGCAATTGCAGAAGGCCAAGCAAAATTCCAAAGCTGTTCCACTAAATTCCCAGCCAGGCAACTTGCATAAAATGCTGAAATATGAATGCAGCCAAAGATAGCAACCAATAAGACCATAATTTCAGTAAAACAACCGGAAATGGTACAAAATTAAAAACCAATAGGGCTGCATTCAAAAGAATGTATCCAAGGTACAGTCTGACAACTGTATAGAACCGGATACTCTTAATACAAAATTAGGAATATTATTTTAACTAGGTTTCTGCTCAAAGTGACAACTTATAGAAACCGAATCCTGGCAGAGGGATACAACAACTAATCTTCTAACAACTTTGTTATATACATAGAGCTTAAATCAGCTCAAGTCTCTAAGAGTATTACATCTATCCTAGTGTGCTTTGACTACATGAAAATGGGAAGTCCTACCATACAATCCCTCTGGGTGTGCGGGCGTTGCTGCAAGGGTTTTCTGCTCCTCCTCCGTTAATACCTAAAACAATAAAAGGAATCGAACAGTAGGAAAATCTAAGAAGCTATTGAACTCAAGGTGAAAACAAATTACTATGAATGCAAAGAGGAACATACAGGCAGTGTTGTCAAAAGACTATCTACATAAGTATCCCCAGTGAGTATACTCAAAGATTCAGTCTCAAGAACATCAGATTTGAGCTGAACAATTGGGGTTGTACGACAACCAATTTCCACTGCAGATATATCCTCATCTTCCACAGCCACATGGTTTAAGTGTACATCAGTATTTACTATAGAACACCTAGATTTAAAGCTGTCAAAACTGTACCTGACAGAGAAAAAAACAAGACATGCTTAGCTGCCTCATTCAGGCAGTTCTCTCATTATATAAAAAAACTGTTTTTTTTTTTCAGAACAAATTCCAAACTAATATAACTTCGAAGTTTGAACTATGAACTATCAGTCCTAAACGCCACAAGATATTGCATCAAAATTACAATTTTTTTTCAAGTCATATTCAATTTAAGTGCAACAAATTAAAGCATTACCTACGGTTAGTAGCAGAAGAGGAGTTGAGACTCAACCATCGGCTAGAAGAGAAGCGATAGCGAATTCTAGAAGCAGTTTGTCTCGATATAGAGGCTTCTCTTCCAGTAACAGAGCAGTTAAACAGATTGAAAGAGAGCTGAGGGTTTGTAATTGCGACCATTGCCATCCTAATGTTTGCTGTTGGTTATTTAATTTATTCTTATTCTTCAAGTGCCCAAATTTTAAGCACCGATAATCACTTTCGAAATCTTCCAAACTCATGCAGACTTGAATAAGCAAATTGAATAAAAAAATAGTTTCCACTGTTGGGTTAGTTTCTCTGACACCAAATGGTATATGGGTATAGCTTCAAAAAAAATTAAAAAGAAACAAAAATTGGAACTTGGAAGGTACCTAAATGAAATGGTTCGGTTTTGCTCTCTGGGTTTAGCTTCAAATGAATCAAAAAAGAGTTTTTTTTTTTTTTTTCCTCTTCTTCTTCTTAAAGAAAAAGAGGACGCTTCGGATTTGTGGTGTGTAAAAACAATGTGGGTTTTGGTTGAACCAAAATTTGGGTGAGGATTGATGAAACAGGAGGCTTATCCAATTCCATCCAGGTAATGGTTTATTGTGCTAGAATCCGCCGGTGGGCGGAGAGGTCTAAAAGCCTAAAAGGGGGAGATCGTGTGGCTATTAGATTTTTGATGGGTGGCGCCACGCCTATGGACGTGGGTCCATATGAAGCTTTGGTTCACCACTTGCATTTTGCCAAGTCTCCATTTGAATTTCCACATATTATTAGCAAAGCAAAACTTTTAAATCAAATAAAAACAAATCTTATCAATTATTTTCATCATTTACTAAAAACTATCATTATCTGAAATCTCATCTTATATTTTATTTTGGGTAAACTGTACCAACAGTCCCTTAATTTTGTTTAAATTTACATTTTGATCATTAACCTTTTGAAACTTACAAAATTATCACAAACGTTTTAGAGTTGTTGCAAAAGGATCATCCCACAGTTACCTGCCATTATTGGAATAAGGTGAGTATGATGTCGCAGGTTAAGTTGCCACATTTTTAAAACCAATTGTTTTAAAATAATTATTGAAAAACAAAATTTCATATTTCAAACACCTTAATCTTTTAACTTAAGTAGCCATTATCTAAAGTAATTTTTTTTTCTTAATATGGGTTTGAGTAGTTGAAACGCATTATCCTTTTATGGGGTTATGGATAACTTATCAAAAGAGTATATATGATGAGAATCTATAATAAGATTGTTAAAAAAAACACTCATTTTACTTTTCTTTTCTTTTTTTTTTCAAGAAAATCAAGAGATTTTTCGAGAACGAGTGTCAGGTTATTTTTATAACTCGGTATAATTGAGTTTCTTTGAATGAAATTTGAGGTATGGATTAATTTGTAAGAAAGTTAAAATTAGGTGGCTAAATGCCTAAAGGGTAGATCTTATAATTAGAGCCATGTGAGAAGTTTATGAGGTAATTAGACCAAAGTGCCCAATAGCATATAGACGATTTGATAAAATTGAATGGAGGGAATTTGCATTTCAAGGGAGAAGCAAAATTTATGGAAACAATTTTCTTTCAAATTCTCCCAATCCATTCTTCAATTCTCTTTCGAATCTTGATCCAATTCCGTCAAGACAAGTTTGGTATGTACATTTTCAATTGATTTCTTCTTCAATTAAGAATTTTAATTCAAGATTTTTCATCATTTTCTTCCATTCACATTAATCTCAAGTTTTGAGTTTTCTTGATATTTTTGGGAAAGGCCATTTGAGTGTTTTAAAGTATAGAACAACATCAAATCAATAAAGTTCAGATTCAGCAAAGATTAGAATGAGTTCTTGGAAGGTTTGAGTTAGATTCTAAAATGAGAACGAGAGTTGAGATTTTTCTAGCTTCTTGGTTGATTTTACTTAGGTGGGTGATTGAATGTTTTTAAGTTATAGATTTTAATTTAGGAGAGATTAGATTAAAGTTTTTGAGAATTTTAATTAAGTTTGGTTTGCCCTTCATTGATATGACTTAAAAGTTTTGATCGCTAAGTTTTGACTGTGAAATTGAAGACACAGAGGGAAAGAGAAAATGTTAGGGAAGTCGTCGGATTTCAATTTGTATTCTCTAATTTTTAATATACTCTAAAATTTTGCCTAAACTAATTGTTTAGGGTTGGTATGTTAGAGTAGCCTTCTAAATTGTTTAATAGTTTATTTGTGATAATGGTATGGTTGTTGATTTAACATGTTAGATAGTGGTGAGACCGGTTGCTTGTTTAATTGTAACAGATTAATACTCGATATAGGTAGTTTGAACATTAAACGATGAAATTTTCATTTAATCAATCCGATAATATTATTTTAGAAGTTTAGGGGCATTACTAGTTAGCTGAGTATGTTTAGAAATGAATTAAATATGATTATTGATCAATACAGAGGTAAAGTATCAATACAAAATATGAGGTATCGATACCTTGTCTTCACTATTGATACCGGAAATGTTATCGATACCAAAAATACATTCTGACTTTCTATTTAAAAAACATTTGGAAAATTTGCTTAAAACCCCCTGCATTGATTCAAAACAGTCCAACACTTCAAAACCAATTCAATTCACCTCAAACTCATTAAAATTCATCACTTAAGTATACCAATTAACTTGAATATAAGTCTTTATCTAGCTTAGCTTGAGCATGCTTTAATTTCTAATAAGTTTACAAAATCAATAGAATTTGTAAAATCTTACATTCTAGTCCTTCCAACACTTAACTTTATTCGTAGCTTATTAAGACTATGTACATGCCACATCAAAACCTGCATCTTACGCTTTTACGAGCTTGGTGGTTGTGATGAGATGTACTGAGGTCAATTTTCCAATCCAATGCTTGCTATCTATTTTATACCTACACGTAAGAAACCAACGCGTTAAGTCTATGAAGACTTAGTAAGTACCCATGATATTCAAAATCTATTAAATTCCTTAATTCTTAATATTTCAGTTCTTTGTTTATTTATCATATTAATCTCAATTTGTTATTATCATACTCATTTTCCACTTTTTACTTATTTCACAATTTAGTCCTTAAGTCCTCAATTCAACCCATAAAATTTACTACTCTTTTTAATACATGTAATTTTCATAATTTCATCACTAATCTTTATCATTTCATTCACAATGTATCTTTACACATTTAACTTACTAGTCCTTTTCTTTTTTATACTCCCTCAAATACATTCAATTTACTTGTGTTTCACTTTTCTGATTAAATATTCTGATCAATAGTCAAAGATGAACTTTTACCTTATAATGAAAATCGTTTACCTTTTTAACAGAGGCCCAATAGATTAAACAAAACACTTAGGATATACGGAACTGATACAGAGGTGCACTAAAGTGCACTAATTGAACAGTAGCTCCAAAGTGCAAATCACTAAGCACTAAAGTGCAAAACAGTAGGCACCGAAGTGCAAATCACTAAGCACCGAAGTGTGAAACAATAAGCGCTAAAGCACAAGACGATAAGTGCGCTAAAATTTCCTTAATGGCATGCCATCTATATCCCAATAGTTCTAATCTCATTTACTTGGGCAAATTATATCATTCAAACATATTACTTTTGCACTTTTAACAATTTATTCCTTGTAACAATATTTAGTATAATTATATCTTCCACTCTCAATAACACATGTAACTTGTCTCCATACTTAATAATCGATCATAACTCACCAATAATCCTTATTATACATTTCACGTAACACTTTTACATACTTTGCAATTTAGTCCTCAGCACAATATTTCATGTAACAATATCTTTTCCTTTTAATAACACATATAGCATATTTCAATACTTATTAACATTTCCATAATTCACCACAATATCTATTTTCACATATTAAGTGTTATGTACTTTACTTTTACTATTTCTAACATTAATTTCCCAAATTCACGATATAACCTCTAATTCTCACAACTTATAAAATAATTGTAGTTTGGTATTTTTTTTTCACTATATTCTCTATTTTTCAATATTTTCTTGTAAATTTGTATAACTTTCCAATTTAATCACTTTTTAACATAAAAGTCCTTTATTCACTATTAAATAAATTTTCTTTCTCATCTCACTTAATTCACATAATTAATTCCACTATCTTGTTTAAACATCAAGTTTCTATGTATTTCACTTGTATTTTCTTCCCTCACATATTTTTCTCAAGTCTTTCAATTTAGTCCATGTTTCCATAAAATTTTATATATTTTCCATAATTTCACTTATTCAATACTTTGTGTATTTTTCACTATCGCATAACTCAACTATTATGCTTTTATAATAAATTCCTACTTCACATACTAAATTATTCCACTCCATATTTTACCTAATTACCACTTAGTTTATAAATTCCACATTTTTAATTCTTAAATAACAAGGAAGTTAATTGGTGCTTGCCTCTTTTCTATCAAAATTTCTTGTTTTTCTCTTCTCCTACCCCTTGATTCACTTTCTCAACTTCTCTCTTCATCAACATGTCAAAAACACAATATTTCCTCACGAGAAATCTTTACTTCAACACCATATTTATGCTTTTCTATCACTACTAAACTTGAAAATAACATAAACCCTTAACATCCATACCTTGTTATCTTGAAACCAAACTTTAACTTGACTTTTTTTCTCCCCCAACTTCTATTTTCTTGAATCTAACTTGATATTCTAGCTCCTCATAGTCTCATTATCATTTTTCTCTCTTAGTGGTTATGGAAATTCTTTTAATTTCTAAGTGAAAATAATAGATTTTTGGTGAAATAACCAAATTGTAAAGAAAATAAATTTTCTTTCCTTTTTCTTCTTCTCACGTTGGAAGAATGGAAAGATGAAGAAGAATCCTTCAATTTTCCTCCCTTTTATATTAATAATTTAATAATAAAATATTACTAAAAATATTAATAAAATATTATTTAAATAACATTTATCTAATTAATTAATTAAAAATATCACCACCATCATCACTACTCTTCAAAATTATTTTTCTTGCTAATGACAATTTTACCCCTTATGATCCTCCAATTTTTTCCATTGAATCATCACTCATTTTAGTAAAATTGCAATTTAACCCCTCATACTTTTTCCACTTATTCAATTTGGTCCTAATTTATCCATTTTCCTTAGTTTCTATATCCTTACACCCTTAAAATATTTAAACTATTCGCTCTTCAACTTTTTTTATATTTACATTTTAACCTATCAAATTATGAGTATTTACTCTTGAGCCACAAAACTTTTCTCGCATTTACGATGTAGTCCTTACTTGAATCAATACATCATAATATGCTTCTTAATCAATTTTTTAATTGATAACTCAATTTCTCCCCTTTTTTTATCACTTTTATTTCATTATTTTTCCTTTATTTACTTTATCGATGGTAGGATCTCAATTTTTTACTACTTTCATAACTGTAGCGACTTTTGGGATGTTACATTAATGGTAAAATTTGATTAATAAAGTGAATTTAGCTATTATTTGAGCTAAATTTTGTGTTAAATTGTTGAAGTATGTTGATAATTTATGTGAAAAATCTTCACAACCATATTTAGCAATCTTGGATAGTTCTCGAGTATAATTGACACGTCATAGGATATGCAGAGCTTTTTAAAGATTTTATTTATACGGGTTAGCCTAACGCATCTATAATTTTTTTTTTGTAGCGCTTTGCACATTCTGTGGAACTATTAATTAAATCTTGTTTTACACGCATTGGAGATTTGTTATTATGTACCTTAATGTTGCGCTTTATGCATTTCTCGAGGACTTGGATGGATATTCATGTATCTAGTTATGATTTCATGTTTGGTTAATTGGGACAAATATACAAAATGATCTTTATTATGTATATTAATTTATCAAATCATTAATTTTAATTGTATGAGCCCATGTGGTATATGAAATGAATAAATATGTGTTCATGTTCTAGTGTGGAAGGTTGATAAAAGCATGTTGATTTGATCTATTATGTGTTGCCATTGATTAAGTTAAATGTTTTTGAATTGTTTATATGAATGTTTATCGTCTTGTTGTTGGAACCTAAAGTTGTATCTAAAGACCAGAACATTCACCTCTAAATTCTCTCTCTAAGAATTTAGACCGTAAACACAATATTGTTTACACTTAAACACAATAAATTTCTCAATGAACAAATAAAATGCTCTCAACATGCTCTTATTAATAACCTACACAATCCTCGTAATATATATGTTTCTAGACTTGCTAACTTACTGGTGATTGAATACAATGCGACCCCTTAAACTATAAAATAGCAAAATTAATATACTAATAAAATCCAGTAAAACGTGATCTGATGAAAATTCAAATTTCGAAGTAATACTCAATGCAATTTCAAAGGATCTTCCACAATCATGGATTGTAATTGTTCAATTCAATCTAATCTTCCAACATTTAATTTATTTAACAATAAAGTTCACAATTTATATTGTTCCAACAAGAGTTTATGTACAAATATAGTCAAATTTAAACATGCATAAAAATATATATTTTCCTCAATCAAAAACCATTGTCATTTAAAAAATTTAAAGAAACCCTTACATATAGCATTACTGCAGATAATTTTTATAAAGTTTAT
Organism: Gossypium sturtianum; assembly: GCA_025698515.1. Classification (NCBI taxonomy): domain Eukaryota; kingdom Viridiplantae; phylum Streptophyta; class Magnoliopsida; order Malvales; family Malvaceae; genus Gossypium; species Gossypium sturtianum. The sequence goes on from CM046950.1 coordinate 5,771,480, forward strand.
ATAATAAATCAATCAATTGATAGTTCAGAATAAATTTTCTTAATTTTTAATAAATTATTATATAAATAAGTCTACAGGAATGAATTGATTCTATAAACTACATTTAAATTACACAAAATTATTAAATACCAATTCAATGTTCATTAAAAGTAAAACACAACTATCGCGTTTTCTTTTTTAGAGTACTAATGATTTTGTTTTTTTTTATATTATAAAAAAAGCATGTTTTTATTCATTTTCTTTTTCAACAAACGTTCATTGATTTTTTTTTTTCAAAATAGATCTTTAAATTTCTGAAGTAAAAAAAAAAAAAAAGTTCTCATCAATTTTGTTATTGTATGTTGAATACAATAACGTTTTACATTGAAAAATGTTAGAAAATGAAACTTTTTAAAGAAAAAATAGGTTTTCTTTTTAAAGTTTGTAAAATGTGGAATTAGGTAAATTATAAATTTTTGGGTGAGTCTTTGAATGATTTGAAGATGAATAGAAAATAAAAGAAACGTTGGGGTTGGTTGCCCTGAGAGCCAAGAGCCATATTGTTGCACACCTCCTTCCTTCGTTGCCCTTCTGCATTCAGTCTCATTCCATTTTCCACACTACTCGACTCTTATTTTCTGCAGATAGCGTAGGCATGTGGTATCCCATTGCTAGCCCATAGATTCTAATCCATGGACCGCCATTTTGTTGTCTTTTACTGATACAAACTTAAAAAGGAAGAAATTGTTGTTAACCTCCCTCTTTAGCCTCCATAGATCTTCAAAAGTCAATATCATTATACAGCCTCCGTATTAAACTTCCTTTCTGTGTGCCTACCACTCCTCTATCCTTGTTTCTCTGCCTCCGCCTTTCTCATATTATATGTAAACGTAAATCTAATGGGGCATCAAGTTGAATGGAAGATTTTTTGCTCTTTTTTTTTTTTTTTCTCCCTTTAAGCCTTACATTTTTCTTGCAAATAAAACCAGTTTTTGCATCAACCTAAATATTTAGAATACTTTAGTCATGCATTATCATCTGTTTGGTTTTCGAAAATATTTTCTATTTTCATTTTTTACTTTTAAAAAATTGAAAAGCATGTTTAGTATATGTTTTATTTTTAATAACAACATGAGAAATAAAATAAAATCTACAATTATATTCAAATCAGGATATCGGATTCGATATTAGAAAAACTGCTAAAAAAAAATAAATACTTTTGTGTTTAAATGTATTTGAATATGCTAGAGGTTCATGTATTCTTTCAAAATTTAAAATTTAGTCTTTATATTTTACTTTTGAAACATTGAGTCATTGTACTTTTTTATTTAAAAATCTTGATCCCTCCATCTAATTTTGTCGTTGAAGTTAATGGTGTCAAAGGTAAAATAACATTTTTAGCCTTCAAAATTTACAAGACTTTGTCAATTTAGTTCTTACCTTTTAAAAGTATATTAATTTTTTTTGAAAATGTTTAAAAATTATTTTTTTATATTTTAAATACAAACATAAAAAATTATAAGTTAAATAATTAAAAATTATGAAAAAAAAACTTTAAAACTAAAAAAAGAACAAATGGTTTTAAAATTATAAAAAAGTCTCAAAATTCATTGTTTTCTAAATCAAAGTAGTTGGATTGAGAATCGGTTGAGGTCTCATGGTGGGGGAGGGCAGTGCCGATTTATGTCACCACTTGCCTGCGACACTTAGATTCATTAGAGGGTTTTATCTCCAACTTAAACTTCGTAAACATCTCTGCAATTTCCAAAATTAGTATCTCTTATCAACATTAAATTAACATACAAACGATGGACGAAATACATTAAGGGATTGGTTGACTATCAACCGAGATATTAGGGACTCATGAATCACAGCACAACATGGATTATCATGGGACATTATGATGATTTAGATGTTGAGAATGTAAATATGAGATGGTTCAATGAACAAATGGAGCAATGGGATAATCCTTTGAATTTTAGGCCTTCAACTTTGAATAACATTTCCTTGCTTAATTTCTATTGTGGTGTCTACACATAGTGAAGGATAATAATGAATTTTGGATTTTTTTTTAAATTTAATGAGTTTTTAATTTTTTTCATAATTTTTATCTTTTAAAAAATATAATTTTTATGTTTTTAATTAAAATATACAAAATTAATTTTTTAAAAATTAAAAATTATGTTAAGGACCAAATCGATAAAAAAAATATAAATGTTGAAGATTAAAAAAATATTTTACCTTTGATACTATTAATTTTAATGAAAAAAATAAAACGAAGGGATCAAGATTTTTAAATAAAAAAGCATAGGGGACTCAATGTCTCAAAATTAAAATATAGAGATTAAATTTTAAATTTTAAAAGAGTATATTTAAATCAAATTAAAAACCCTTATTTTGTTGGAATTTTACCAAAAAAGAAAAAGAAAAAGTCGTATATTTCAACCAAACATTTGAACACTTCAATGGTAAAAAGAATCGAGTCAAGATTTGTATTATTACAAGTCAACAGCTACGTAAAGAGGAAAGGAATGAAGAAAAAATACAATGCACCAACAATCTCATTGAGGGTTGTCTTATAAATAGAAAAAACAAGAGATTTAAGATTTAAGATTGAAAAAAATTCAAGGTAAAAAAGATAGAGAAGAGGGGAAAAAGTTTGGTAACCCACACGATAAATGGCTGCCAAAATCTAATTGGTACAATTTTCTTTTATTTCAGATGAGGGAAATCCAAAAGATCTTGGTCTGCTTCATTTAATTTGTAATGTAATGTCCTTTTTATTTCTTGACTCAGCTGGTGTCTTGAGATTATCATCCAACTTGTCTGAATAGCAACCGAAGGGTAAGACACGTGAGTAATGCGATGGAATATATGTATTAGGTATAACATGAACATAAAAGAAGCTACAATAGATTGACATTTTAATTTTACAATTATGACTTTTTCTAAAATAGGATTACATTAATCTCCTAATATCTTTTATATGCTCTTTTTTTTTTTTTGATATTATTCGAAAATTATAAATTAAAAACTAATTAAGTTGGATTCAAAGACTTATTATTATTGTATGAATGGAATAAATGTGATTAAGGCATGCCGCGTGTTGATTCCCGTGAATCGCTTTTATTTATTTATTTAGGACAAAAATGGTTTTTATTTATAATTATAAGAATCAGCCACCAAACCAAGAAAATTAGTATTGAAAGTTCCTTCTTTCTTTCCTTCTTTCCTCCCACTCCCTTTTCTGCAATTACTTTGCTTCTTTGATACCAAACCTCGAACCCAGCCCTGTGTTTAAACGGAGGAAAACGGAAGGAGACCCAGTTTCTGTCCATCGAATCCAATCCAACCAAACAATGAAGCGATGGAGAACGAAACGAGAGCATCAGATCTACTCCTCCAAGCTCTTCCAAGCTCTCTCTCGTTCTCGTCGGACCTCCTCTTCCACTTCCGCCAAGGAACTCCATCAAACGGCCGACAGAGTTCTTGCCATAACAGCCAAGGGAACCACGCGTTGGAGCAGAGCGATTCTCGCCGCTCCACTCACTGCTGGTACCAATATGAAGAAACATAAGAAAGCCAAGGTCACCGTCCATACAAGGTTGAGGAAGCCGGTGGTTAACAGAGAGAAGAGAAAACTGCCGGTCGTTGAGAGGAAGTTGAAGGTTTTGAGACGTCTTGTTCCAGGTTGCCGGAAACTATCTTGCAACAACCTTCTAGAAGAAACGAGCGATTACATAGCGGCTTTAGAGATGCAAGTTCGAACCATGACGGCTATCACCGAGTTTCTTTCCCGCGGTGAGGCTCAGGCGCCAACTGATCGACTCGGTTCTATTGGCAACATGTGAAAAGGTGTTTATTACAACTACTCTATTATGATTTTTAGTGGTGTAATTTTCTTCTTTTTATTTTGCTTTTGTCAAGCATCATTTATTTAATTGATTAAATCAATTAATTAAATATATGTAACAACATTATAAGAAGTATTTTTATATCACATTACAATTGAAATTCAACTAGATCGAATTTTGTATTATTTTTGTCACACAAAATTTTAATTTAATTGCAACAATAAAAGAAAATGTAAGGTCAAATATGTTTAAAACTTACTTTGTTTTTATTTGAAAGTTTGAGAGTTTACCATGTAAATAAATATTAATAGTAATTGATATTAAATTTAACTTTAATTTAATCTGTAATATTAAATTTTTAATTAAATTTTGGATTTCATCAAATTCATTTCTCAATGCATTGAGATTTTTTTTTAAATGTTTTTATTCTACTAAAAATATCTTTTCAGTTTTTCTTAATTTTGATATTAATTTTAAATAAAGCAATTTAGTCCTTATACTTGAGAGTAAATGAAAACAATTAATATTTTCTATCTATGGTACATAATTTTGATTGATGTAATAACAAATTAAACTATAAATACCTACGTATGTTGTCAAATGTATAAAAAAAAAAACTTAAACTTTAAAAATACATATAAAAATAGATAAAATGTGTAAACTTTAAGGGCTAGGTTTTCTGTTATACCATGTAAAATTAATAGAAAATATTAATATTGTGATTAGATAATCACTTTTGAAATTTATAAAAATTAAAAATTTAGAAATTTTTTCCTTTTAATTCCGCATTTAGCTAATTCATTTGGTTTTGCAAATTCATAACCTTCGTAAGTTTATCAATATTTAGCATGCAATCTGAGGTATGCGGATTTGTTTGGTTTTGTAAACCAGAGAAAGAATCAAGTAATTTTCAGGCTATTCGATAAATTAAAATTTTAAACGTTAAAAAATTATGTTAAATTTTATAAGTCTCAAATTTATATTAAAAAATTGTTTGATAAATTAGTAGATTTAAGTATTGAATGTAATTATGTTGTTTGATAAAAATAAATATTAATTTTTAAAAAGTTATTTATTTTTAATTTTAATATTATTAATATAATATTTTATATTAGGTAATTTGAATATTTTCTACATGAAGTGAAAAGTAGCTACCTACCTACTTATCTTATTCAATATTTTTTTTGAAATTTTTATATTAAAAAAATTAAAATTATTATCATACACACTCTAAGCCTTCCTAATTTAACTAATTAATTACATCTTTCGTCAATTGTTTTTTATTTGAAATTGAAAGAAGCGAAAAATAAAATCTATTTGTGTCGGCACAAGTGTGATAAGAAGAATGTATCTTGGTAATCCAATATTGTTTTAATATACGTTAGGTGTAATGGTAATATACATTACATTTCAAGGGGAGAATACGGGTTTGAATCATGAAGATAATATTGTTGAGTAGGACAACCATAAATCTTAAAAAATTAGTCTTCCTAGACCGTAAAATAGGTATGAAAATTTGAAAAAATAAACCAGAAAAAGGTTGAATTGAGGGGTGTTTATGAGCAAAACAGAGTCACAGAAGGTGCCTTCGATGAAGCAGCCCTTCTCACCACCATGTGCCTCCATGGCCCTACATTTTTCAAGTGCACCCACCTCACAAATGCCTTGCATGTGCCCTCACACCCAAAACAAAGTTTAAAACAAAATCTAGAAATAAACCCCTTGAAATTTTAACTTTTCCCATTCTTTCCCAAAAGCTAGAAAAAAAGAAAGAAAAGAAAGGTTTGGCTTTTAGAATTGAAATTGAATTACATCCACAAACCACAAATGAACGAGGTTTGAATTGAATGAAATAAAAAAAGGGTCACCATACCCACCAATGGGGAAGAAGAAACAAAAGATCAATCTTAGGAACCAACCACTTTTGTCCAAATCTAACTCTTAAGGGCTAACACGTGTACTCACATGAACCAAGTTGTCTGATTTAGGGATTTGAGAAGTGGGATACCCAAGTGGCATCCCTATCATCAGCACAAGTATTTGGCCTTTTGGAGGGGAGTCTCTCTATTTTTTTGCAATTTGGTCATATAGTAAGGTGACTAAAATTCAAGGGACCACCATGCCTCTGTTCTTTTCTCAGATTTTTTGTCCTTCTATTTATACGGCTCTTGCTTAATTCACCATTGTTTTCAAATCCATCCCTGTGCCATCATTAAACAACAATGTGAATTTTGAATGCAATCATGCCCCAATTTCATCAATCTTGTTTGGAAATAAAGAAATAAGTTATACATTTTATGTTTGAATGTCAATTCTAAGACTATCTTATAGTTACAACTTTATTTTTATTTTTTTCCAACTTTCCCCATATCTTAATTAAACAATATAAAATTAAAACAGAGATACATATTTTTGTCTAGTAATATTTTATCTATTCTTAAATATAAAAATAGTTATTAGACTCGGAATAATTATCAATGTAACTATCTCTTTTGTGAAAATAATTTTTGTACAGAATAATTTTCGTTTGAGAGTAATTATATTATAACAACTATCATTCAGAACAATTGTTAACTGTTCAAAACAACATCTATTAAGAAAATACCCTAAAATGCACATTATTGAAAAAACGAATTCAATAAGTGCTTTATATTGATATATTCCATTTTTCTTATTTACAATTCTCTCTCTATATAAAAAAAAAAATCCTCTACATGAAGTAATAAATTTATTATTCCTTGTGAATTCTTGTTGGGGTTGGACGTGGGACTGGGGAGTGCATGATTTCCAACTCTCTATTAACATCAAAATGGTCATATTTCAGTTTTGGTCCCTCTACCATACTTACATTTGAGATTATCCTGTACTTTAGTTCATTCCTATATTTTTATAATATTGTTAGTTAATCCAAATAATTAATATTGTTAACTATTTAAATTAAAAAATCGACGTAATTTCTTGCTTTCTTTTTTATAAAAAATACTATTCTAACAAAAAAATTTCTATTTTGACATTTTGAGTTGAATTAAGTGTTTTAAAAAGATTCATGTTAACTATCGGAGTCATTTAAAGTGTTAATTATTAAGATTAACTAATGAGATTATAATAATAAAGGGAGCAAATTAGATCAAATAAAAATATATAAATTAAATCATAAATTTAAGCATAATAAAGTGGTCAACACTATAATATGACTTAAGACAATCTATACCTAATACAATATTTTTTATGTATATAGTCATTGAATGTTTAATATAGAAAATTAAATATTCAACACTTTTATTTTTCTTTACAGATATATATATATATATATATTACATATTTGAATATTAGATTTATTATTTGGTAACATGAGGCAAAGAATATTTATTACTTAATTTTCCTTTTATTTTAAGACAAATATACACATTATGGACTATCTTCTAATGTAATTGTGTCTCTGTACTATTATTAATGAAATAACATTTATATCTCTTTTATGCATCATGCTTGCACATTATTACAATACTATCTTGTTTTATTTTTCAATTATGTTTTTTTTATTTCATTACTTATATTATTAACATATTCCTTAATTTCTTAAAGAAGAATATAAATTAATTTAAATCTTTTTTATTGTTAAATATAATAAACTATAAATTAAATATAAATGTTTTTATTTGTACATACAATCAATCCATGTATCGCACGGATAAATAAACTAGTTTAATAATAAATTAATATTTTTTCTTAAAAATTGTTTTTAATTAACCTTTTAATAATTTAAAACTCTTTGAATGAAGTTGTATGATGACTATATTATAAATTGAGTTTAATTAATTGATACTTAAAATTCATCTTCAAAAATAGCATGTACATATATTAAATTTAAATTCTGATATTTTTAATTTTCTTTTTTTTAATTAAAAAAAAAAAGTAAAACTTGAGTTTGTTGCTTATATATAATTTTCTGATATGACTTGTATAGTTGAATTAAGGGGTCATAAGTAAAATATAAATGTTTGAGGGGTTAAAATGAAATTTTACTATTGTACTAATTTGTATTTTTACAACAAAGGGGCTCTAAAGCAACTCTACCATTTTTTTATTATTTTTTTGCAGCCTCCCCGTCCCCCTCTAGCTTTGCCACTGCTCAAAATCCTCATCTTCTTAATTGAATCGCCAATGAGGCGTCACAGGATTTGTCTAATGGTGATCTCCATATAGTTGAAGCTGAAGCTGGTGAGAAGTTGGCAACGAAGTGGGGTTTTTCTTCTATAATGAATAATAATATTTTATTTGCGTACATTGAGGATCCTGATAAATCCTTTGGATTACTAGTGAAAGACATAGTATGAGAGAAATTATATGAGTTAGCTACTGAATTTGTGGGAGATGATGGTTGGGGACTTTGACACAAAGGCAAATTTTCCTTCTCAAATAAGGATATACAATGTGCAAAGAATCTCATTAACTGCATCCATAAATGTGATCTAGTTAAAATACCGACAAAGGGACCGTATTACACATGGACAACCACTAGCCAAGCCTCTAGTTGTTTCGACGGATAGTAATCACTCACCCTCAATACAAGGATGTTATCAATGAAGCTTGGAGTGCTCAGAATTAAGGCTCACCAACATTTGGGATCGTCACTTCCTAAACACCAACTTGAAGCAATATATGAAGACAGAGGACTATAATAGAGAAAAACTTACAACGGAGGAATTGAGAACCCTTGAGTAGTAAAAACATATACAAAATTCTATGGAACATTGAAAGGGTTGCGATACAAAATTCTTTCACATTGCCACTAGAAGGAAAAGGGAATGGAATAGGATCTAGAGGTTGTGTGACTCCAACAATAACATAGATCAAACAAATATTTCTTCAGCATGTTCAAGATATTTATTGTGAGGAGGACTTTGCCAACATTGTTCTAATCAAGGATAGGCTCAACGTTCTTAACCTCCCCAGACTCTCTTAAGATTAGGTTGAGACCTTTATGTTGAAGTGAGGTGAAGAAAGATTCTGTTAGGCATTCTGGGACATTGTTGGTCCCTGACTATGGAGGCCACACTGTTCTTTTTTAACTCAGGACACCTGTTAAAGGAGCTAAACAAGACGATCATTTCACTTGTTTCGAAAGGGAATCCTCACATTAAGGCTGAAAACATTTGTCCCATTAGTCATTGTAATGTTGCTTATAACATCATTTCCAACAAGAATTGGTCAATAGACTCAAGGAAGTCCTAAATGATATTATTTCTCCATTTCAAAATGCTTTTGCTCAAGGCAGGCTGATAACGAACAACATCCTGTTGGCGGGGAAACTACTAAAACCCATTAAAGGTAAGAAAAGAGGGTAGGGCTCTTTGGCAGCACTGAATATTGACCTCCCTTATCATGCAATGAATTTCGACGGTCTTTTATCATGTTTTGATTAATGGTAACCTAATAAAGCATTTAAAACCATGTCGTGGATTAAGACTAGGAGATCGAATTTCTCTTTATTTGTTTGTTCTCTGTCAGAATGTCTTCTCTGCAATGCTTTCCAAAGCAGACAAGGATGGGACAATAAAAGGAATTAAGATCGCCAGAGGCGCTACATCCATTAATCACCTGCTATTTACGAATGAATTTTTTCCTTGAATGTCCACTCTTCTCGAGCCATTAAAGTGATGGTGAATTTTTCTCTCTTTTCTGGTCGACTTGTTAATTATGAGAAGTCTGAACTGTTCCACGTTGCCTCCTTTTGAGGCCTTGGATATTATAATTAATCAATACCGTCCACCTCGGCTCCTTTCGTTACATAAATTACCATAGGTAAACAACAATAGAGGTCACCCAACTATGGGACTTTTTATTTTGTCACCCAACTATGAAAAATTACAAAATGATTATTCAACTATATAAAATTGTCTTTTTTAGTCACCAACTAGCCAATGTAAAAATGAAAACACTTAAAGTCCAAGATAGTTTGGTAACAAAAAAAAATAAGATTGAACAGTTGAGTAACCACTTTTATAACTTTTCATAGTTAGGTGACTAAAAAAAAAAAATCCATAATTGGGTGATTGCTAATGTAGTTTACCCATTAACATATTACTCTATAGTTTATGATAAACAAGGCTTTACCAGTTTCTTTTGGTTGAGTCATGAGTAGCTTTCTTTCACCCATTGTCCTCACTTTAGGCTTTAATTTGTCTTCAAACACAATTTGCATGCTTTATCCAAATCCTTTGCTTAATATCGACTTAATCTTGGAAACAAGAAAGCAGCAAATGAATCGGTTCTGAGTTTGTCAAAAGGTACACAGGGTTGAGGCCCCTAAAACTTAGCTAAAGGATATATATATATATACACATATATGTACATGTTGAAACAGTTTCTTGGCAGTTTGTCCACATGTGAAGTGAAATCTTTGGCCTCATTCTTGGCTTGGGGCCTAATTAAGATTCCTTGTCACAAAAGAGTTTGACCCGCAACTCTCAAAAATCTTTTGCATCTCTGTTGACGTGGATCTTTGGTGGCTTAAATTGCGAGTTGTGACCCTTAACGCTAAGGCTTCGTTGGATGATAGGTACATTTGGGAGCTAAATTCCTTGATTCGAAGGCATGCTATGTTCAACACGAGACAATGTTAGACAAGTGGATCGAGTTTCATAAAACGATTTGGTACGCTAATATAGATGAAATATAAGATTGAAGGAGAAGAGGATTTAGTTGTTGATATGGAAAGTAGTGACACCAAGCAACGAAGATGATACCGATGGATTTCAAAATGAATCAGCAATGAGAGGTGAAGGGTTGAATATTAATACGATCAAGAAAATATGAAAACACTAATTGCGGGTGTATGGTAAAAGAAGAAATAAAATGACTACACATCAAGCAAGTCCATTTTGCTTCACTAAATTCAATGTGCCATCCATTTGATATCCTTTTTCCCCTTTTTTGAACCTAAACCACTAAATTCATGTCCATTGAAACAAGGAGTAAGGTGACCAATGATTGCAAATAGAGGCCTAAAGCCATTCTCTGGTACAATAACATCACCATCTTAGCATAGCTCCCAAAGGATTAAACTTATTTATCACACCTTCACTGGCTCAGCTCTCGGCCTCCACAAACCCAGCCTATATTTGTGGGCATATTTCAGTATCAGCTTCCTCTGCCACACCAAAATCAAAAACCAATTAATGACTCACTCAGTCCTTGTAAAAACTAAATGATAATAGCAAAGGGTTTTACACCCAAAAAAACAAAGCTTCCATAATAAAATAAGCTTAGTGAGGGTATCAAAGTTTAGTATGCAATATGAATGAAACTGCCAAAATATGGAAATAAAATTGCACATGAAAATAAGATTATCTCACCAAATGTCAATGATATATGCCAACATTCTGCTCTTGATGTAACAATGAGCAATCATAAGTATAGAATCTAACCTTTTCAAAGTTCATGATAAACCAGCACATTATCAAAAACTACCACTAAAAGCATCTTCTCTAAATACCATTAAAAGGTTCCCCCCCCCCCCCCCCCTTTTAAAAACAAAGAAGCAGGAAACTTCTCAAACTTTATGATACAAAATTAAAAGAAATTGCTATCCGACAATGATTGCTGGAAGAGATGAGGATTTAGTGATGCTAAACCATTCTGACAACTTTATTTCCGTTCTATTCTATCCTAATATTTCAAACTATTCATAAGAATCTGTATCTTTCAGCATAAGCTTTGTTAGATCGTAAGGTGGTGCATGCAAACAAACTGCTCAAACTGGTTTGGCTAGCTGCAATGTAAGAACAGTATCATTAATAGTTTGGCTAGCTGCAATCTCCAGTTTGATGAGCACCATGCTAGGATACTATAGTTTAGGAGATTGTCGGAGCAGTAACGGAAACATGTCCATAAGCTATTATTCTATTAATGATACTGCATAACTGGATTATCAAATAATAACTGCATAAAGGTACAATGAACAGGGGTTCAAGCAGTTGCTTGAAACTGGCATGCTTATCAAAGAAAATTTGTGTTTAGAGTGCGAGTTGGGAATTATTACATGTTTGCAGGGAATTCCAATCTTCTTGAGCTTAAGAGTGCGGGTGACGAGCAGTTTCTGAAAGTCACCAATCTCAGATTCCAGCTTTGCCACGTGGGTTTCAACCCCATGCCCTACTCCATTCAGAAATTCTGGAATTCCAACTTTCACTGCAATATAATAAGATCACTTCTCAAATCCATTTTTCACCAATTTAGGATTACAAATATAAAAAAGAAATGACAAGTAAAATAGAATTACTGTTGGCAAATTTTCCTTATAACATTAGGGAGCAAAAACCTTTGTAGAGTTGAAAATGGAAAAAGTTCATATTAAGGTCTATGTAGTAGCTATTTTAAACTAACATAACTTGAGGATCCTAATGACAACCTAAAGAAAATGAATTAAAAGGCCCATACTCCTCTCTTTTATCTTTCTTTTCACGCATTTTCTTGACAGTAAAAGGATTAAAAAGAACAAACCAATTAAAATTAGCATCATTTATCATCCAAGTTCAGTGAATCCTGAAAAATAAAAACTTCCTCTCAACAATTAACCAAGCAGCCAAATAAAAAACGCCAAGAGAAGCAAAACCCATAAAACTAACAGGTTAAACACAGAAATTTATTATATAACTTTCTCAGGAAACAAACAGAAAGATGGGAATGTTTCATTGTTAATGTTCTTGCAAGGTTTACGATATAAAGAGAAGATCTTACCAATAAAAGGACTGGACTTGGAGAAGAATCTCGAGAATCCATATGGATTTGAAATAGGAATTGTTCTTGTGTGGTTCAGAAATTGCATCAATGCCATCCTTAGGATTGATTTTGCAGACAAAAGGCTAAGCTGTTAGGCTTTCTGTCTAGCAGCGAACAAATTGTTGGGGTTGATTAAGCTGTTAGGTTTTCTTTAGGCGAATTATAAAATTTAGGTTAAAATGTGCTCCAAGTCCTTGTAATTTTTGTACATTTGGAATTTAATTTTCTACTTTTATTTTAATGAATTTAATCCTTCTATTTTTTATTTTAAAAATACAAATTCAATTGTGAATTTTTTTCATGGCTAAAATATGAGTATTTCTTTTATTTTAAAATATCAAATCAACAAACTTAATAGAAAATTTTAGTTGGAGTAAACAATTGGACCTAAAATTTAAAATCTGAAAAGAAAACTAAATTCCTGGAAATAAAAGTAGAGGAATTAAATTTCAAATTATGAAGATTATATGGACTTGGATCATATTTAACATAAAATTTAATTATTTAGAAAAAACTATAAAATTTAAGAGTAAATTGCACCAAGCATCCCCAAACTATGAATCACATTATAAATTGGTCTCTAAACTTTCAAACATTCCAATTACATCCCAAACTTTGGAGGTTACATCAATCAAGTCCTTTCTATTCTAAAACCATTAATTTCACTACTAAGTGACACATCATATCTTATATGGCATAATTTAAAATTAAAAATATAAACCTTAAAATTAACCAAAAAAAAAGGCAAAACAGCAAAACTTTGGTACAATTTACTCGATGCAAGGTTTTTTTTTTTTTTTTTACTTTTAACATTTCTTTAAGGTTTTTTCTTTTTTAATTTTAAATTATGCCAAATAAGATCTAAAGTGTCACTTAAGGTGAAATGAATTGTTTTAGTAGCAAAAGGACTTGATTGATATAACTTCCAAAATTAAAGGATCTAATTTGAATATTTTAAAATTTAGGGATCAATTTAAAATATAAGTCACGGTTCAAGGAAGTTGAGTGAAATTTACTCCAAATTCACTTAAATTCAAAATATATAATTTAATTTTATTAATTTATTTTCTATACATAGTTTTCATAGGGTTTTTTTTTTTCCAAATATAACATAAAAAATTTATCAATCTAACACTCCTTTTTTGTTATTTGTCAACACATAGATTTTGACCCTTTTAGATTATTTATCAAAACATAAGATTTTTGGTAGCGGAGAGAAATAAATTTATGAAAAATAGGTTTAGTTTTTTTTTTTTTAAAAAATAAAATAGTGAAACATATTAATTAAATCGACTATGGTTGAAGGCAACATGCAGTTTTGAAAATTAGGAAAATGGCAAAATCAATTTTGCTATTTTTCTAATTTTCAATTGTGAAAACCTCATATTAACTTAAATCACATCACGATTATTGATATCTCACTATCCTTTTAATACTACTAAATAATTTGAAAGACATATTAAATTGATAATTTTAATTTTTTATTATTTAAAGAGTAAGTCGGTTTTTTCGAGAATAATATGAAAAAATAATTTATTTATCGAAATTTATTAGTTTGGGTTGAATGTACTCCTTTCTCAAAAAAAAATTTTGATTGGTCACATTCCAGTTAAGTTTTTAACATAATAGTAAAGAATTATTAATTTTATGACCATGTTTTGGTCAATGTGATCAGAATTGATCAAAATGAGTCGGTACAATTGGTAAGGACTGAAATTTTCACCATTGCGGAAAAGGGTGTTGATTGTTTCGGTTTAGTACTAGAACAATGCTCACCGACTAGTGTGACCAAAATTTATTGAAACGAGCCATGGTGTGACCGTACAAATCAAAATTTTTACCGGTGTGAAAAGGGGTGTTGGTTGTTCTAGTTTAGCATCGAAACGGTGCATACCGACTTGTACGATCAGAGCCTATGTAGAATCGACCACCATGGGTGAGAGGTATAGTTTTTGAATACAAGAAGGAGGATTCTTCACTAGGATGTGTTGAAACTAGAATTATTGATTGTATTGAGTTCAAAAACAGTGGATTCATCTCAATGAACTAAACTCCGCATGTGTAGTGAAACTGGACAGTATAAACAATTTTATTATTCCGGTTATGGTAGTTTTAACAGAAGTGTCAAACTTTTGTTCATACCCTATTTGGTGTACTTAACAACTGTTTAGGTCATAGATTAACTAAACATTCAACAAGCTTGATAATTTTATAATCGAGATTGTAATCCTTTAATTCTATCTGAATCGTATTTTAAAAGCTTTGTTGGTTCATTAAATCCAAAGTCAATGTAGTGGTTGATGTTTTTATTTTTATTTTTATTTTGCTGCAACCTCTTCTTTTGCATTATTCCTTTTGAAAACCTGTGTTGCTCAATCAACTCCTTCCCAGTCCCACCCGACATGATGAGATAGGAGATGGCATATTCTATTTTATCCATAACCAACCCTACTAGCTTTGGAAAAGCATGTACATGGAAATGCAATTTATTCACCCTTTTATCAATCATTAAACACATTTAAAACTCATTTATGGAAGCTATCCAGATTGCATATGTTAAACTAATTTATTACTTTTTACAGCATATGTTAAAATTTGACATTAATTACCAAGTTCCTTTATAACCCGACAAAAGTAATCTGAAACCTTCCACTAGGCCCGTGACTCTTCCTCTATCCATTTTGCAGTAGGCCAAACTGACACTAAAATCAACAAGTTCAATTCAATTCATGGTTTAGAAATTTTTCTATATTTATCACAATCATCTTTCCGTAGTAGACACAAAACCAAATTACAGATCATAAGCTCTCATTAAATTCCCCAACTACCCAATGCTCCCATGTCTCTTCCCTACAATACTCAACACACACAAAAAAAACACTAATGAAGCAGCAAACTTTTGTTCTGAGTTTATGGTAATGGTATATTCATATGGCCTGATCGTATATACTAGAGCTACACTATTCCTTCATTACCTGCCAATATCATGTACTTATCCTTTCTTGTTAAAGATGTACACTCAAAATTCAAGGCTTTCCCAATCACTGCCTGCACATGATTGGCTACCTCAAACTTTGATTTCCCTCCTTTACATGTGTATGATTTTGGTAGCTTCTCTAGAATAGTAGCAGAGCAGTGAGATGTTGGGTTCATGAGCAAGAACACGGGGTCTAAGGATTTATACCCGCCGGCCGTTGTTCCGTAGAACATGCTCACATGGAAATCTATGGCAACCGGAACTATGCGGTCGGTTTTCTCTGCGAATAAAGGACTAAACCTCAATAAATATGGTTCCCTGCAAGTGGTTCCTTCAGGACAAATAACTAGATCACCTTGTTGCAGTTGTTTTTCTATCATCTTTGAGTCTTTCTCCCTGTTTCTTGTTAATCGAACTGTCCTAATCGGCGCAAACAGCTCCGTAACCCGACTTAAACTGTATGTGACTGCAGCTAGGCTGAGACTCGGAGGTCGAACTTGAACTAGACCCATTGAAAGGTAGACCGGATCAAGCAGAGTTCTGTGGTTGCATACATAGAGCAGACCACCTTCTTTACTTAATTGTTTTAGCTCATTTGAGACACAGCCGTCGTCGGGGATAATTAAGGTGCCTCTCAAACCTGTGAAGTGTAAGAATAGTATAGACAACTTGTATGGTAACAGGAAGAAGACTGTGGCTCTAACAAGGAGTAGAAAAATCCCAAAGGGAATCCACATGAAGATGAACAAAGTAGCAATAGGTGTTGGCCTTAAAGCTAGTCTTCCATCATGGAAAATCAATGGCCTTGGATATTTCTCCCTAGGAAGCGTTTGCCAATTCTTCTTGTCAGCTTCACTTACCATGTAAACAACCTGAATGATACCAACAATAACATAATTACTTTTTGTTGTTAGAAAAAAAAAGTAGCAAAAACAAGCAAAATTAATGGCAAACCTCACAACAAGAAAAGAGTTGGTGATGAAGAGAGTTGTTGAAGCAACTTATGCCAATAACAGGTGAATCCATTTTCCCTTCCCTAGGAACCTTTTCAAGTTCCATGGAACCACTGCTTGTCTTTTTGTCCTCCATCAAGCCTATAAAATGCCCACAAACCACCTTTAATTCTCTGCCTATAACATACTCAATCCTCAAATAGTCTTTCAAGAAGCAATCCACCATAACTCTAGGCATATCGGTGATTGCTATTTTTGTGCCACCGCATTTCATCACCATATCAAAGCCTTCATTCCCAACATCCTCTAACAAGAACTTGGGCAACACCGTTCTCCCAACACTAAAACTTGCTTCCTTCAATCCCACAAAGCAAACAAACACCATAATCTTTAGCCCCCATTCTTTACCGACCAAACAAACGATAGGGTACAAAAGAAGCAGGGTGAAAGCTCTTAATGGCCCTCCAGCTTCAAAGGCTACGAGCAAGAAGTAAGGGAAGACTGAAGAAGATTTCAACAGTGCCCCCTCCATATGAAACATCAATGCTTTGTTTAAAAGTGTTCCTCGTCCTTTTCCAAGGAAAGGGTATTTGTTGAAATGGGGTTGGGATGCATGGGGGCTGCTGCTAGCTTTTCTCTGAATGTATATTTTATTCCAAGTTCTGGTGAACAGGACTTTTTGCATGAAGAGAAAAAATTTCAAGTTGTATGGTTTTCCGGCCATAGTTTTTGACAAAATTTTTCAACAATGAAGAGGTCTTATACATAAAAATGAGATTAGGCTAGATTAATTTGAATGTAAAAGAGGCTCACAAGTGGCGAAATCAGAAATGACACCAGGATTAGTCTAGATGATATTTCTCAATCAGATGTTAGAGACTTGGATAGGGTCCAAGTCTATAATTATGTCTAACCCCTCAATTAACTCCGACTACCAAAGACTTAAAGCTACAGTTCATCTTTCTTAATTTTGACATCAGCCGTCAGCCATGCATGAAGCTAAAGCCACAGTTCATCATTCTTAATTTTGACAGTATTAATTATGGGATTTCCTTTTTTTACATATATCCATTTTCACATAAATCATGAAATGGATGGTTAAGCAATCAGCAAACAAAGATTGGATTTCATCAAGAAATGGCGTGCAGTGCATGCATGTGAAAGGATTGTTGAAACATGAAAGGATGAAGTGGTCAAGGTATTTCGCATCTTAGTCAGTGTTTTTAGTTTTTATACGTAACTGCTTCCCCTTTCCTTTACCTACCCAATTACAGCACTTTTTTCTTTAGTCAAACTAGATTTTATTACCCGAGAACGAATTTTCTTTATATTTTGTTTTAATTTATATTAATTATTATATTATTTTAATAAATAATAAAATATATATTTTTGTTGAACTATTGTAATTTTAAAATGATATTTTTTTATATAATATTAAAGTGGGGATGAGAGTTAAACACTAAAAAATTAAAATTATTACTTTTAAATACCAATATATATAACTTTTATCAATTCATATATCAAGCCTGTTAAATAAATAGCAATGTGGGTGATTACCGATACAATGTTTTGCTGCTTTTGCATGAAATGGGAGATAGCATTTGGTTCTCTTTCCCTACTTATAAATTGGGGGTTGGATCTTTTAATTAAAAGTGAATCATATATTTCAACTAGATAAATGCCGGTACTGGGCATAATTGAAATTTTAATTTAATAAATTAAAAAAACCAAAAAAGAAGAAGAAGAGAATTTAGATCAATAAAATTCATTATATAACATAAGACATAAAATTGAGAGATATTTAAATATAATAATTTTGATTACTTTAAAATATTTGAACCCACTATAATTATACAACATTCAGTGACGAATTTAGTGGGCTGGCAGTAGCCCAACTCTTCTTAAAATATTTATTTATTTATTTAGGTCTAGTGTAGTTTATAAAATTTTAAATTAATAATGATAAAATTATACTTTAATCCCTCCAAAAATAATAAAAAATTGATTTAATCTTTTAAAAATTATAAAAATATAGACTATTAAAATGATAAAATTATATTTTTACGGTTGTAAAAATATATAATTTAATTTTGTCCTACCAAAAAATTTTCTAACTTCAACCTCAGTAACATTATGTAATTGGGAAGAGTGATTAAAGAATGGAGCTATGAAAAATATTTTGGCCTTTCAGCTAAGATCAAGGAACTACGAAGAAATAATATTAACACAAAATAAATAAATTTATGGAAATCTATATAAAAAGCTACATATGTATGAAAATTTTTAAATATAGTTTATGAAATAATATTACTTATATGGTTTGAAATTATGTTAATATTAATTTTTAAATTATTATTTTGATTTAGATGTATGACATTTTTTTAATAGCCATATGATTTTTCAATTTTAACACAGAGAAATTTTCATGTAAATTTTGTTAGGGAGGCATGCTGTATATCTTACTTGATCAGAAAATTGGGCAATAAACTAGTTTAAAATTTGAATTTTAGAGTAGGTAATGCAAACGTTGTTGCTGGAGCAATATAATATCATCCGTGAATAAGCTTGTTTTTCACACAATTATTTAATTCGGTAAATTGTCTTCAATTTTCTATGCTAAAAAATGTAATTTACTTTGAATAAAATAAAATATAGATATTTATCTAGTAATTTTTTTTAAAAAATTTACTTTAGAACAATGAATCTATATTGGACAAAACAAGCAACAACAACAACAGTTATCTTTTTACATTACATAAGTTAATTAATGCCCTAAACACAAATAAAGGAATGGTTAATTTTGTCCTAATAATTTCTTTTACTTTTCATCTACATGGGAATGTAACTTTCCCACCAATTATTAAGGGAATTGCTTTTCATTGTGAAAAGTAACTCCCATGAGAATCTTATATTTTGAAAGAAAATAAATTAATTCTTTCATATCAAATATTAGAATCACATTCCAAACAATTAAATTTCTTGAAATTGATAAGTTTTCATCATACCAAACGTCCTCTAAATGTTTTATATTATAAAACACTTAAAACAAGTTCGAGACAAATCATTTATTAAATGACTAGGTCTCAGAAGTTTTAATTTTTTTTTAAAAATTGAAACAAATTAATTCATAAAAAAGGTTAAAGTATGCCAATAAGATATTAATTTAATAGTAAAGTTAAAGCTTTTAAAACTTTAAAATCTCGAGTTCAAATCCTATATTATATAAATGAATGATTTTTCTTTTAAATTTATTTTGATTAATTTTAGTTAAAACTATAATGATTGATGTCGAAACCATTTTTTTTTAAAGAGGTCGACTTTTTGTTTGAAAATAAAAAAAATGGGAGTCGCCACCAATCTTTTTTTTTATGAGGTGTGATCGGATCACCTCGTAATTTGATCGTTTTAATAAACGGTTTGATTTACTAAAACAATGTCTTTCGGTCCACAAAAATCCAGAAAATGAGTTCGGGAGTCGGTTACACACGAGGAAGGATTAGCACCCCCGTGACGCCTAAAATTGGTACCTAGTTGATTAATAAATGTCTTAGTGTCGAAATTAAGAATTTGAAGAGATTTTAAAATATGATCTTTTGCTAAATTATTACTTAATTGAATTTATACAAAAAAAAAGTTTATTTCACGTTAATCGAGAAGAATGATTATGTCCCGTAAGTTAAGATACAATGCCTTAAATTCTCGAAACAAGAATAAACACCAAAAATTTATTTATTTTAAAAGATATTTGATTATCTCAGTTTTAGAAAGAAATCATATTCCGTAAATTAGAACACGATTTTTCTAATTCCAAAATAATGAAAATTAATTTCGGTTTAAAAATATTTTTTATGCATTGTGCGAAAATGAATAACATTTGAAATATCGTATAATTAATTTATTTGAGTATGGTAAAAAACGGCTAAAAGGTTAAAAATCGTGCTTAACGAATATGATAATGCAACATAAATCCGTAGTAATAATGGTATAATATGCTTTAATAAAATATGAAAGATATGATAGTAATAATAAATTACGGTACTAATATGCATGATAGAATAAAAATAATGAAAATGATAAATGTAAATAAAAATAACAATAATAAAAATAATAACATTAATATTAATAAAAATGATGAATAATCTAAATTTAGAAGTATATAAAAAGATATACATAAATAAATGAATAAATAATAAAATAAAAATAATACGGGTAAAAGTAAAAATAAAATAAGCCAATTATAAAATAAATAAAATAAAAATAAAAGAATTAATAAGCAAATAAACAAATAATAAAGAAATAATAAAAAAATAAAGTTTAAATAATAAATAAACAAACGATTTAAATTAAACCAACAACAATTAATTAAAGGAGTATTAAAATTACAACAGTTTATAATAATAATAATAATAATAATAAGAGGATTAATTTGAAAGCTAAACAGGATTTTAGGGTAAAAATAGAAATAAAATAAAGCAAAAGGACCGAATTGTAATGCGCTACTAAAGGGGAGGGACCATTAGGGAAATTATTCCCCCATCCAAAATGCACAGCTTCGAGGAGGACTAAATTGAAAACAAAATAAAATTTTAGGGTATAAATTAAAAATAAGAAACAGATTTAAAAACTAAAAAAATACGGAAGGGCTAAACGCGCAAATATCCTATTTGTTAAAAACACGCGGATCCTTGGGAGTAGGTCGGGTCGACGCGCGGGTCGCCTCAAAACGACGTCGTTTTGAGGCTTGTGAGCTTAGGCCTTAAGTTAAAAATCTAAAAAAAAATTCATTTTCAATAGTTTTCAAAAAAAAAAAAAAACAAACACCCCTCCCCTTTTTTCTCTAAAATGGCCTGAAGGTCCGGCCATGGCTCCGGCGTCGGACCACTATGGTGGCCGCCGATCGCCGGCGACGGTGCCGCCATCCACGGTGGCCGGCAAAATGAAGAAAAGCTTTTTTCGTTTCTCTTTTTTACCCTCAGCCTAGATCCGCGACCAAAAACCCCGAAAACCCGATCAAACTCGACAAAAAATAGAGAAACGTTTCGTCTCTCTTCCTTTTCCGGCGCGCAACAACGGTGAGTTTCTCACCTTTCTTTATTTTGTTATTTATTTTCGAAAATGAAAAAGAAAGAAAGAAATAATCACCTTTTTATTTTTTATTCCGAAATCTTTTTTTTTGTATTCAATTTTTTCTTTGAATCTTTTTGTGTATTTGATTTCTCCTGTAAAAAAATTACAACTTGATGTCATGGCTTTATAGCCGATTTGTAACACCCCTACCCTGTAACCGTTGCCGGAATAGGGTTAAGAGGCATTACTAGTCAATCGGAACATTTCATATCCATTTCACAACACAAAGTCAATTATCAATCAATCATATTCAAATATAATCATATAGTCCCCGAATAAGGTCTACGAGACCATAAACACATGTTAGAAAGAGGTCGGGACTAAACCGAACACATACAAAAATTTTCAGAAATTTAAACATTTTTCAAAACTGCAGAGGTCACACGCCCGTGTGTGTAGGCCGTGTGCCTCACACGGCCTCGGACACGCCCATGTGCCCAAGCCGTGGCAAAACAGGGCATACCTACTGACTTGTTCACACGGCCTGAGACACGCCCGTGTGCCTCACCCGTGGTCGAGCCTGACTTGCACCACACGGCCAGTCACACGCCCGTGTGTCCAGCCCGTGGTCGAGCCTGACTTGAAGCAAATTACAAATTCGAAAGACACGATCGAGCCACACGCCCGTGTGCTCAACCGTGTGGGCAATTATAGGCCATTTTCAAGGGTGAACTTGCCTCCCACACATTGAATCACCTACAAGCCTCAAATCAATACCAATTCATGCCTCAAAATGCATCCAAACATACCAATAATGACACCAACTCATCATCAATTATACCATCACTAACCATACATCATTTCTACTCAAATAAGCTCATCCAAAAACAACCAATTTCACATCTCAATTCCTATCACTATGCATCATCTAGTCATACAACAAATTCACACTTAATATGCCATTATCATAAACCAATTTAAGCATGAAATATATACCAATTCCAACCTCACTATATCATACCAAAATCATCATCTTCATAGCTTCAAGTATAAACCAACCACATTCATCTTCCAAGCCATATCACATGGCAAGGTTTATACAACTCAAAACATACCACATTAACTAGCCTATACATGCCATATTCAATTATACACATCTTCAAAAGTACCAAAATAGATTGCCGGTAGTGTGATAGAGATGCTGACGATTCCCGGATCCAAGCTAGCTTTATTGACACTGTAAAACAGAGAAACAATTCACACAGTAAGCGTAAGAGCTTAGTAAGTTCGTAATATAATACATGTAACTCAACAATTCAAGTCAATATACAAAATAAGCCATCACATAGATTAATTTACAAATGATACACAACTCAACTATATCCAATACTCACATAGCATTCCACTCATTACTTTCAAATTCACCAACCACATAGGTATCATACATACCTTTGCCAACACATAGTTACTCACCAACCATGCTACTCAATCGCTCGACTTTACATTTCGATCAACTTTTGCTATTCTTTTGATTTGTTCGCACACTTAGTGCCAATACGTTAAACCAAACTTATGTCGGTATCGCACACACAGTGCCAAATCAATAAACCGAAGCTTCTATTTTTTCGCAGACACAGTGCTAATCAACTCTGTCTCAATTCAATTACGCACACTTAGTGCCTCGTTACTCAATTTCATTCATTACATTTCTAATTCAATATCTATCATTCAATTCACATCACATAGAAAATAAATTAACAACTTGTACTATATCCGAACTTACCTCGGACGTAGAAATACCAAGACTTGCCGATCAATCGAGTATTTTATCTTTACCTCGATCTCGATCCGAATATCTCCTTTCTTGGTCTATACATATTCAAATTTAACTCATTCAATCACCAATTCATTCAATTTAATCCAAACACACATATTTAGGGCATTTTACAAAATAGCCCTCACATTTTCACATTTTGACACTTTAGTCCCTATTTTATAAAATCACAAAATACACATAATTTCACTTCACCCATGCCTAGCCGAATTCTCTCTATGTTCATACAAGTCCACACATTTCATTTATTTCACATTTTAGTCCCTCCATTTACACTTTTCTCAATTTAGCCCAAATTACTCAATTTCACTAAAATTTCAAAGACAAAATATGTTCATCCTTCACATATCTTCCATATTTCATCATCAACTATCACAAAGCTCAAACATTTATCAATGGCATATCTCAAAATCACCATCAATTTCTAAAATTAAAGCATGGGCTAGCTAGAACACTAAGCAACGATCACAAAAACGTAGAAATCACTAAAAACCGAGCTCAAAACATACCTTGATTAAACCAATTTGCTAGCCGAAACCTAACAAGCTTCCTTTCTTTCTTTTTCTTCAACTTTCGGCAAGAAAAGATGATAAAATGGCTTTGATTTTTGTTTTGTTTAATTAATATTAACATTAATATCTATTTTACACTTTTAACCTTAATGAACTTTAATAATAACACCTTATGCCATGCTATTATCATCCATTCACTAAAAAATGGTGTAATATCAACATAAGGACCTCTCCTTTAATAAGACATGACATTTAAGCACTTTAACAATCAGCACGCAATTTTTGCATTTTATGCGATTAAGTCCTTTCTCATAATTCGACACACAAACGATAAAATTTTCACACATGCTAATTCACATATAATAAACACGGAAAATAATATTAAAATATTTTTTTGACCTCGGATTTGTGGTCTCAAAACCATTGTTCCGACTAGGGTCTAAACCGGGCTGTTACACGATTACATTGTTACTGTTCATTGCGTGTTTTTCTTTCCTTGCAGGAGCAATTGGGTGGTGAAGCAGGTAGTGGCAATGGCAGAGGGGGCAGTGGCAGTGGCAAGTGGCTGTTAGAGGCTAGGGGCGACTAGGGTTTCTTTTTCTTGTTTAGGTGATTGGGTTAGGTTTTTTTATTTATATTGAGTCATTGTAAATTTGGGCCACATGTAATTTTTGGGTCTGTTATTTTGTAATGGACTATAATATTTAGACTTTTATACTTTTTTTTTAAATTTTATTTATCATTATATTTTATCTTTGGGCTGGGCAAAAATGGCCCATTACAATTGAATTATGTAACTTAACAAAACTAGTATCTACCAAAAAGAACTATTATGTACCTAAACCAAAGAAAAGTCATACATGTCTTAATTAGGTAATTAATAGGTTTTGGTGCGTGATTTATTTAGCCTTCAGCTTAGAAGAAAATCAATATAAAATGGGGTATTTTTATAATAATTATAATGCATTAATGAATATCGGTAGTGATAAGCGATTTTATTTTGACCTAAGACAGGCGGTGTCTATCAAGTATAACCAATATGATGTAATGGAATTCGATCACCAATTAATTCATTTAGAAATTAGAAAATGAAACTCTAGCTTTTTCTAACCAAATCCTTACACCCTTTTTTCTTGTTGGAAGTTATTTCCACACGTTGAAAAATAAAATACTAAATAAAAATCATCTTTGGAAATCATGTTTTATCTCGCAAGTAATTTTCTTTTAGCTTAAAATATGTTGTTCATTTCTGTATTCCATAAATTTTGAAGTTGTATTTTTTAAATTTAAAAAATTTAATCTAATTATTAAAATTTTTAAGTATTTTTTGTCAAAATAGAATCTTGATTAGATTGTATAAACATGATACATTTGACACGTTTTGACATAAATTTTCAACAATGATAATGATTTTACTAGAATTTTTTAAATGAAAAATTAAGAGAATTGAATTTTTAACTTTTAAAGTACAGCACTAAATCTCAAATTCTATACAAGTTCCAGGACTAACAACATTTTTTAATTTTTTTCATCATATAAATAAAATAGTGTTATATCAATATTGTTGAAATCAGATCGGATAAATCAATTTGACCGGTTGAATCAAGAACTGGTAGGTATATCTGTTTGAGCAATAACATTAAATTGAGTTTTGAGTGAACCAGTTGAAACATGAAATCAAACCAGTTGAACTAGTTTAAAAAATAATTGAATCAATTTGTTTAAATTTATTAGCCCAAACCTATAAAATATGGCCCGTAATAAAAAAAAACCTCAAAAATCTAAATCAAAATCAAAATTTAAATAATACCCAACATAAAAAAAATATGTAAAAACTATTGCAAAAAAGAACTTAATTTGGGTCAAGCAATAAAAAAGTTTATAGTTATATTTTGAATTTAAAATTAAATATATATATATATATATAAAATTACATTTTAAAATATCAACTATTTATTTAACGTTTAAATAAATGTAATTTATTTAATTTCAATTTCAATTTAAAAAAAATGTATTTTGAATTTAAAATTGAAAAATTATATAAAAAAATCAAAATATACCTAACCAATTTTATTTCAAATTTTAAAATGATCTTTTGACTTATTTAAAAATAAAATCTCATCTCTTTATTTAACCTTTAAATATTTTTAATATATTTAATTTTAATTTAATTTTTAAAAAATATATATTTCAAATTTAAAATTAAAAAAAAATATCTTAAAACTTAAAATATACCTAGCCAATTTCATATAAAATTTTAAAACAATCTTTTTACTTATTTAAAATTATAATATCAAATTTGAAAATATTATTTTTAAAAACAAATAAAAAAAGTAACTTTATTATGTTATAATTTATACTAATTAGATATTTTAATTATAAGGATTTTTATACTAATTATATGTTATTATATTAATGATTGTTTATGGGTTTGAGTTTAGAAAAAAAATTAAAAACTTTTTTGATACATTTAAAACATTTATTATAAATAAATTTCATAAATATTAAATTAATGGATTCCATGAACACTTTTTATTATTATTTATGTTTAATTAAGGAAATTGTATATTACAATATTAAAACAATTTGAGACATTATTTTTATCAAATAAAATATTGAATTAACCTTATATTACTATAGTGATATGAGATTATATAGAGAAAAAAATAGAGTTTATGTGGTACAGTTTATATGCTTCCATTTGACGCATTAATACGGTGACAAAAATAATTAATAAATTTCATTAAAAAAATCTTAATAGATTTTAATATTGAAATAGAAAGATTCAGTCAAATGTAATCAAAGACTACAATATTTATTAAAATAAAAGGTAAAAAAAGAAAAAGAAAAAAAATTCAACTCAAGATAATTATAAATTACACAAATTTCCATATAAATTAGGATTTTATTATGTAACGTTTATTTAGCTTACATTCATAGTTTAAAGCATAGGAAAGATAAATATAATATTATAAAAAATCGAATATTAACAAATTTAACATTAAAACAAACTAATTTAACAATATATATAAAATAATCTATAAAAATTATTAATAATATTATTTAAATTATAATAATCATGATAATTGTTTGTATTGTCTTAATTTTAAATATTTTAAAGATTAAATAACATTAATATAACCGATTCCAATTTCGTTATATTTTTTTAAAATATTTTGAATTACATTATTAAATTTATTGATGATGTTAAACAAAAATGGTTGTTATAAAAATATTAATAATATAAATTTACCGACTAAATTTTAGCTTAATTGACATTAACATTGTTATCAATATAAAAGAGCATGAATTCGAGTAACAATACTTCTCGTTTAAATTAAATAAATGATTAACAATATTACACATTTTTTAACATGAAATTTAACATCAACACCATATACTAAATGGATGTCTCACAATCTATTTAACATGAATTATTAACGTATTAAAAGGTATTTATATATTAGCCCACCACCATTAGATCACATGATCATCCCAATTTCTCGAGGTTCTCGCACATGAGGGTCCAATTCGATCATCACTTTGGGCTGGATTCGCTCAACAGGGATAAGAGGGATTGTCCGACCGAAATGCGGCACAGCCGAGTACCAAACAAGGTCATAGTTCAGAAGGTTTGGGAGGCACATCTCTTGATGCCCGTGTAAGCTTTTGGAAGCACCTAGGAGAGTCCTTAACTTACATACTATATACAAATCGCCTTAGACTAGATATTTTAGGCTAGGATCAACATGGGCCGCTTGATTAAGTGATGTAATGGGGAGCAAGTCACCCCACCCCACATTTGAGCACGAGCTTCAGCATTGTGATAAACCCTTTTAGCATTCTTAACGCTCTTGTCCTCTTACTAGCACTTTTCTTTTGCTCATACTCTTGTCAGCAGCTTATGTTCTCACTCACGCTAAGCTTAGAGATCATTGGTTGTTTGACTCAATTTGAGTTTGTAAAAGTATGATAAAGGTTTTTGTATTAGAAACTAGATTTTATTCTACTTCATTTACTTAAAAAAATAGACAAAATAATTCCCGTACATCAAATTAAAGAGTAAGTTGATTTTTTCTATTAAAATTTCATCTATTTATATTGTTAAAAACTGGTATTGTTGACAGAATAACTGGATAGTAACATGTGACTTGCTATATATCTCATGTCGGCATATAGGGACAAATTTTTAGCAGTATAAATGGATAAATTTTTTAATAGAAATATCAATTTATTCTTTAATCTAATGTATTGGACAAATGTATCTATTTTTTTAATAAAAAAATAAAGGGTACATGAAATTTTTCCACATAACTTCCAGGCATGTTGTAATTACAGAAATTAAGTTAGGGTTGGTGGGCGTGAAATTGTGAAGGTAAACATTAAACTTTGAGGCTTTTACGTACTCCATTTATTTTGGGCCGTAACCCTAAACCTGGAGGTTTTTTTTTTTTTTTCATTTGGGCTAAATATATAGTATATTATTTTCCTTTGAAAAGAAAGTTAAAATATACTATAGGTCCTTATACTCTTAACAAATTTAGAATTTAATCTATATATTTTTATTATCAAGAATTTAGTTCTTCTACTTTTTATAATTCAAAGTTCATGTCCAATTGTTAACCCTCTTAATTTTTTTTTGTTAAATTGGCTGGTGTAATATTTAAAAAAAAAAAACTCACTTGATAGCAATTTGACTTGAAAAATAATGCTGTAATGAGCTTAAATTTAACAAAATAATTTTAAAAGTGTTAACTATTGGACTTAAATTTATAATCTAAAAAAGTAAAGGGACTAAATTTCTATAAATACAAATATAGGGATTAAATTCCAAATTTAAGAAGGGTACATGGACTTATGGAATATTTTAACTTAAAAAGAATGGTCCATATCACTCGCATAACAATTTTTTTCCATATCACTCGCATAACAATTTTTTACAGGTTAAAATATGCTATAAGTCCCTATATTCTTCAAAAATTTAAAATTTAGTTCATATAATTTTATTTTCAAGAATTTAGTACTCTACTTTTTAGATTTCAAAATTCAAGTCTAACTATTAACCTTGTTAAATTTTTTTTGTTGAATTCAAGTTTATTACAATATTACTTTTTTTTAATTACATAGTTGCCAAATGAGTTTTTTTATTATTTCAAAATGTCACACTAACAAATTTAATAAAATAAATAAAAGTGTTAACAATTGGACCTGAATTTCGAAATATGAAAAGTAGAGGGACTAAATTCATGGAAATAAAAGTATAGGAACTAAATTATAAAATTTTAAAAAGTACAGGGACTTGTAAAATATTTTAACCTTTTTAAAGTTAGCATTTTGTTGGTCGACTCAGCTCAGTGAGTCGCTGAGTTTGTCAAAATGTAGTTAAGATTAAGAGTATTAGAGCATAAATGTAGTATATATAAAAAGGAAAAAGTGGCAATCGATTTTCTACTTCACAATCTGTGTCTACCCTCTGTACCTTCACCCGCGAATCGATCCCCTTTTCATTTATTCTACAAACACATCAAGACAGGGATTCAGAAAAGAAGAGAATGTCGCTTCGACCAGGTAGCCGAACTGAGGTGCGGAAGAAGAGTTACAAGACGGGGGTGGACGCGGACGAAGCCAGGCGGAGGAGAGAGGACAATTTGGTTGAGATCAGGAAGAACAAGCGCGAAGACAATCTCCTTAAAAAGCGTAGAGAAGGCCTTCTTCTTCAGTCTCAGCAGCCTTTGCTTGATGCTGTCCAAAATGCTGCCGCTATTGAGAAAAGGGTACCCTTTTTCTTTTTCTTTTGGGTGTTTCAATTGATGGGTTTGGATTGGATTGGATTTGTTTATGGGGAATTTTGGGATCTTGATGCTACTGAGTTGTTGCTTGTTACTTAGCTTTTGTTATCATTGCTGTTATTATTCGATTGCAATTGTTTATTCTTACGATCGGAAAGGAAGGATATTCCATTATTAACTTATGTTAGAAAAATGAAGAAGATTTTATCAAGATTTGGGTCTTAACTCAATGGAGATCTTTAAACTCACTTGATTTGTTTTTCTTCCTTCCTAATATTTTTCTGTGGTACAAGTATTTTGATAAAGGAAGGGGCTTTTTTATTTAAAATAAGCCAAAAAAAAAAAATTTCTTTTATGTCTGCTGCAAATTTTCCCTCTTGTTTCAAGTATTTGAGATTTACTCTTTTGAGTGAAGGGTTTGATGAAATACCTGTTTGTTTTAATTGACAGAAAAGGGAAAAGTGGAGGTTTAGGGTTGTTTATTTAGGATTACAATATTCTAATTTTCTATGATCTATTAGCTTTTCTATGGCAGGAGTGTTTTGTTCCAATAACCGTTTGCTGATTGGTTTTGTTGCTTGATAAAATGAATGCGGTTGAGGGGAAAATTTAGTGTTTTCATCAGGCAGAATTGAGATTTGGTAAAGGTTAAATGTGTTTTCACATACTGTTCTTGAGTTAGGTTATCTAACCATCAGGTCTGCCCGAATGTAGAGAAAGTGTGCGAGAGGATTTTGTTATGGTTTTGATCCTCCCAGTTTAGGTTTTCATTATTTGGATCCTGAACATATTACTTGTGATGATATCTAACAGTTGGAAAGTATCCCTTTGATGGTACAAGGGGTGTGGTCGGAAGATCCTGCCTCACAATTAGAAGCCACAACTCAGTTTAGGAAGCTGTTATCTATAGGTAAGTTCCATTTTCTAATTCATATTCTTAACAGATCTTTTATTAAGTAATATGCCCATCTACTTTGTTGACTTTCATCTGCTTTACTTGTAGAGCGCAGTCCTCCAATTGATGAAGTAATCAAAGCTGGAGTTGTCCCTCGATTTGTGGAGTTTCTTGGAAGACAAGATGTACCTCAATTGCAAGTATGATGTCTTGTGTGTCTTTTGTTGAAATTGAAATAATTTGTATAAGAGATCTTATCATTACTGAGACTACTTCCCTTTGATTTTAGTTTGAGGCTGCCTGGGCTTTGACCAATGTTGCCTCTGGTACATCTGAGCACACACGGGTTGTTATTGAACATGGTGCTGTTCCAATGTTTGTTCAGCTGCTTAGCTCTGCTAGTGATGATGTTCGCGAGCAGGTCTATTTTTGTTTCAATAACTCATTTTTATCTGCTGTACCTGTTAGAATAACAAAAATCTCTTACATCCCAAGTAACTTATATCATTAATGTTTTAGTTTTAACTATTACATTTTCTGCACGTGCTTTACCTGCCAGAGCAGTATATTTTACCTTTGATCTATGTGCACATGTTCTGATAGTCATTTTTAGCACCAGCAACTGATGTGTTTCCTATCCTCGTTTCCTATACATTCTGTTTAGGCTGTATGGGCTTTGGGTAATGTTGCTGGAGATTCACCAAGTTGTAGAGATCTAGTTCTTGGTAATGGTGCACTTATGCCATTGTTGGCTCAGTTAAATGAGCGCTCCAAATTATCCATGCTGAGGAATGCTACTTGGACATTATCTAATTTCTGCCGTGGCAAGCCGCCGACACCATTTGAGCAGGTAGAGATTGTAGAGGCTTCTGTGGATATCATAATAATAGAAGTTTTCACAGTTAGCTTATTATTGTTTTTAGCAATTTATTTTGGTAACTTATAGAGCTTATGGGTTATGACAACAATCTTGTGTTCTTTTCAGGTGAAGCCTGCTTTACCAGTTCTACGGGAACTTATTTACTTAAATGATGAAGAAGTTCTTACAGATGCTTGCTGGGCACTATCTTATCTTTCAGATGGCCCAAATGACAAAATCCAGGCTGTCATTGAAGCTGGGGTCTGCCCACGACTGGTGGAACTTCTTGGGTAAGCTTATGAGTACTCTAGAAATACTGGAATGTTAACAACCTTAGGTTGCAATCCTTTTCTAAGTACTTTTTTAGCGTGGATCTCA
The DNA here is from genome assembly GCA_025698515.1 of Gossypium sturtianum. Taxonomy (NCBI): domain Eukaryota; kingdom Viridiplantae; phylum Streptophyta; class Magnoliopsida; order Malvales; family Malvaceae; genus Gossypium; species Gossypium sturtianum. Next base: position 5,803,361 of record CM046950.1, read on the forward strand.
TGCACCCTCTCCATTTCAGCTACCGCCAATAGTTTTCGCTTTTATCACAGGGTTTTTATCTCTGTATACTTTGTGGGTTATTCTTGTTCTAATATTTTGACTACCGGTGCTGACCAAAATTCAATCATGCCAGTCATCCATCGCCGACAGTTCTTATACCTGCTCTTCGGACTGTGGGAAACATTGTCACTGGTGATGACAATCAGACTCAGGTATAAAGTGCATTTATTCATGTTCACAGCAGTCTTGGCATCATTTATGTTGTTTATTGCACTCTCATTCTTGTTGCATTTGGATTGACATCAATCAACTTTATTGTGAGTGTAAGGATTTAGTAAACTAACTACATATTCTTTTAAATAGAATCAGTTATTCAAAGCTCTTTTGTTGTATTATACAAAAGAATTGTTGTGAAGTTGTTTCTTTCTTTCCTTTAAAAGCTTCAATAACTCTAGGTATATTTTTCAGTTTGTGATTGACAACAAGGTGCTCCCTCATCTCTATCAACTTCTTGTACAAAATCACAAAAAAAGTATAAAGAAAGAAGCCTGCTGGACAATCTCCAATATAACAGCTGGGAATAGAGCTCAAATACAGGTATAGTTTCTCTATCTGCCCTCTTTTTATGAAGATTTATTGGCCCAATTTGTGCAGTGGCCGGAAAGGTATAATAATTCATTCATCTTGTTTGGCTGCCTAAGATGGCGTGTCATGTGTTGCTGATAATTCTGAGGTGTCAATAAATTTTAGTTGACAAGCAACTGAAGCATTGCTTATTTTGACTGTGACTTAAGTTGATACTAGTTTTGGGGCATTGACATATTAGAGGCATTTGTGGTGTTATTGATACTTTTGTTGATTTTCTGTGGCACAGGCAGTTATTGAGGCCAATATTATTCTTCCTCTTGTACACCTTCTTCAACTTGCGGAGTTTGACATTAAGAAGGAGGCTGCATGGGCCATCTCGAATGCCACCTCTGGAGGATCTCATGAGCAGATTCAGTATGTCCTCTGCCTTTTCTGCTTACATTTCAGTTTTTCCTCTTTGGATCTGATAATCATGCATTGCAAACCTTCATGCATGGAATCACTTGAGAATATATGCTGATATTGTCCAAATGCAATATCAGCATCATGGTGCACACATGTACTCAGATTATCAATGGGTACAGGAGTTGTCAGCATACTCAACTAAATTAGTTAGTTTAACAGGGTAATGAATGCAGCCATTGTCTTTATTCTTTCTTCCAGTTTCTTCCACCATATATTAGGTTTTGGTCATGCTGTTGTGGCAATATGCACTGAAAATCCGGTCCTCATTTGAGTAACCTTACATGATAATGGTTCTTAACTATATTGCTTGATTCATATGCATGTGAGACAGAATGTGCCTTGAATGCGGGAAACCTCATATGATGTGTTATTTTGCAGATTCCTTGTGAGCCAAGGTTGTATTAAGCCACTCTGTGACCTACTAATCTGTCCAGATCCACGAATTGTGACGGTGTGCCTGGAGGGGCTTGAGAACATTCTGAAGGTTGGTGAGGCTGATAAGGAAATGGGAATGAACGGTGGAATCAATCTATATGCACAAATGATAGATGAGTGCGATGGGTTGGATAAAATTGAAAACCTGCAAACTCATGACAACCATGAGATATACGAGAAGGCTGTGAAGATCTTGGAGAGATACTGGGCTGAAGAGGAAGAAGATGAACAGAATATTCAAGATGGTGGGAATGAAAATCAGCAAGGCTTTAATTTTGGAGTGAACCAGCAGCCAAGTGTTCCATCTGGTGGCTTCAAATTTGGTTGAAGTGTTTTTTAGTTTGGGAATTGGGACCCTAGTTTTGTAGGTCTACTACATTGGTCGCAATGAAATTTTTAAAAGACTGTTTTTTATGTTTTTGCAATTTGGTGGGTGGGTGCCAAGGGGTCTGGGTTTTTGTTCTGGCGCAAAGGCTTTTGCTGTGTCTGGTTTTGGTTTATTTTGGAATGTGTTGAAAGGGTTTAAACTTTGATTTGTATTTCTATATTTCCATAGGAAAAATATTCCTTGTGGTTGTGGTCAATCTGGAAGTAGCGTTGATGGTTTTCTTATATACCAATGGCACTGAGGGGGGCAAGTCTATACTTGGAATGTAAAAGATATCCAATGTATATGATTCCTATTTATCGACCCCTCAATAATCTATATTTTTAACAATAATTTTTTATTTAAAATTATTTTTAGAGGTCTTAACTAGATTTTATAGGTCAATTTATTTGGTAAGTTATGTATATAAAAAGTCATTTAAAAGCAATGGATATTGTCGAAACTGTTTTTTGTTTGGAAAACGGGCCGATTTTAAAAAAAAAAAACGGAGTCGCCACCAATCTTTTTTTGAAGTGCGATTAGGTCACTTTAGAAAATATTTTGGTCTACGAATTTTAAGAAAACGGGCCCGGGAGTCGGTTACGCCCGAGGAAGGATTAGCACCCTCGCAATGTCCAAAATTGGTACCCTATTGATTGACTAATGTCCTAAGATCGAAAATTAGAAGAGATTTTAAAATATGAACTTTTAAAAAACGTTTGGATAATTCGAATTGGATATCAAAGCCTCTTGTCCCGAAAAGATAAAATACCACATCCAGCACGATAGGACACGATGTTTCAAACCCTCGATGCCAAGATCATTCCATGATTTTCAGAATTCAGGCATTGCGATTTAAAAAAAAAGGATATTCCACTATCTGGCCAAACTAAAACCGAAACCCAGCACGATTGGGCACGATTCCTTGAGTTTCCAGACGTGAAATATTGCCTTATTTAAGAAAACACGATCAAAACCTCTAAAGGATATTTAGTCATTTAGACGGACGGAAAATCGAAACCCAGCACGATTGGGCACGACCTCTCGAACTTCCAAACACGAAACATTGCCTTATTTACAAAACACGAGTAAAATCTTTAAAGGATATTTAGTGATCTAGACGAACAAAAAAAATCGAAACCCAGCACGATTGGGCACGATCTCTCGAACTTCCAAACACCAAATATTACCTTTGTGAAACCCTTTTTTATGAATTTTGGATAATAATAATAAATACGAAAGGGGGGAAAATGAACAATAACAAAAATAATATGTAATAAATAAAACAAATAGTAATAATAATAATACTACTAATGAAACTAATGAATATGGTAAAAAAAAGGTGAATATAATACTAAACATAACAGAATAATAACAACAATAGGCAAAAATAAAAAAAAAATGTTAATAAAAAAAAGTAATAATATGGGAATAATAGTACTAATAAAAAAATAGTAGTAGTAAAAATAAAGATATACTGATAATAAAAATATAGATATAATAATAATGTACAATAAAAACATTAAAGTGAGCAAAATAATATATATTATCATAGTAAATATAATAGAAAGAAAATAATAATAGTACTAGTAAAAATAAAAATAGCATTAATAATAAAATAATAAAAATAATATAAAAAAATAAAAAAAAAGATATAATATATATAACAAAAAAGTACACAATAGTATTAATAATAATATAATGGTAATAAAATTAAATTTAATAGTAATGGTAAAATTAAAATAATAGTTATAATAAAATAATAATAATAAAAGCAATAATAATATGATAATAAAAATTGAAATTAACAATAATAGTAAAAAATAAAATACCAAAAAAAAATCACAAGGAACGAAAAGGACGAAATTGAGTCTTTAAATAAAGGTTTGGGGCCAATTTGCAATAAAAGGGAACCGATTTGAAAAAAATTAAAAACACGGAAGGGCTTTCTGCGCAAATATCCCGTTTATGGACAAAACGCGCGGATCCTATTAGCCCATCGGGTCGGGTCACGGGTCAGAAACACGGAAGGGCTTTCCGCGCAAATATCCCGTTTATGGACAAAACGCGCGGATCCTATTAGCCCATCGGGTCGGGTCACGGGTCAGAGGCCCAAAACGACGCCGTTTTGGCCTCTGACCCCCTCAAGTAAAACGGCGTCGTACCATATGAGTATAAAAGCTGATTTTTTTTGAAAACTCTCATTTTTCATTTCAACAGGGGGAGAAAGAAAAAAACTCAAGTGCTCTCCCCTAGCACGGGCTCGCCTGTGTCCGATCCGCCGGACGCCACGGTGCCTCCGCTTAACGCTGCGCCGTCGGCCACGCACACTGGTGGCGAGTGCAAAAATGTAAGTTTTTCTTTTTTTATTTTAATATGTATATATATAAATATATGTGTAGTTGAAGAAGAGGAAAAGAAAATAAAACAAAACCTTTATGTACGAGTAGTTTCGGGAAAAAATAAACAAAATGAAAAACAACCTTTTTGCGAATCTCTTCTCTCAGTATTGCCTTTGTGTATATTTGTGTGATGATTGCTCTCCTCTTTTTCCAAACAAAAAAAAACCCTATTACATTATTTTGTGTGGCTTTTATAGCCTTTATTTTTACAACCGATTCTTTTTTTTTGGTGCGTGATCGAACACGTTTCTGACGTGGCGTGATGGATCGGCGCACGTCGCGAGAGGGCCGCGTCGCGCGCGCGTCGAAGGGTCATTTCTTTGCGCTTATTGCTGCTAGGGTTTTGGCTTTGTTGTTTTATTTTTGGGTCTGATGGGTTTGGGTTTGTTGTTTGGGCTTCGATTTTGGGCCATTTTAACAGTTTTTTTTATTTCTCTGGTTTTGGTTAATTGGTATTGGGCCCGGACGAAATTTAGACCCAACAGCTGCCCCTCTTTGCTCATTGTCGTGTAACGAAAATAGAGCAAAGACTTTAAAAGGCCCAATTTTGCCCGGTCTTGCTGAGTCTTGACCTCTTAATGCTTCTTTTTTTCAGGTAGCTTCATTCCGTCCACTGCATCTTCAGGGGTATAGGAACTTTCGTTTCCACTCCGCTACTGCTTATGATTTGTAATCTTCAGCCTGTTTCCCTACTGCTTAGGGGGATAAGGCTCATTGTCTTCAACCTACTCCACTTCTGTTTAGGGAGATAAGATCTGTAATTTTCAGCCTGTCACCCTACTGCTTAGGGGATTAAGGCTCATCGTCTTCGATCTGCTCCACTACTGCTTAGGGAGATAAGATCTGTAATTTTTAGCCCGTTACCCTACATCGCTTAGGGATTAAAGCTCATCGTCTTCGACCGCCCCACTCCCGCTCGGTGGAGATAAGATCTCGCTCTCTTTAGCCTACTCCTCCTCGCTCGGTGGAGATAAGATCAGTAACCTTGATCTGTTACCCTACCGCTTAGGGAATTAAGATCTGTAATTTTTGGCTGTTACCCTATCGCTAGGGGATTAAGGCTCATCGTCTTCGATCCGCTCCTCTCCGCTCAATGGAGACAAGATTCGCTCTCTTTAGCCTATTACCCTACTGCTTAGGGGATTAAGGCTTATCATCTTCAATCTGTTACCCCTACCGCTTAGGAATTAAGACTCATCATCTTGATCATTACCCTACTGCGCTAGGGAATTAAGATCTGTAATTTTCGGCTGTTACCCTACCGCTAGGGGATTAAGGCTCATCATCTTCGATCTGTTACCCTACGCTTAGGGAATTAAGATCTGTAATTTTTGGCATGTTACCCTCTTTGTTTAGGAATTAAGGCTCATCATCTTGATCTGTTACCCTACCGCTAGGGAATTAAGACTCATCATCTTGATCTGTTACCCTACCGCTAGGGAATTAAGATCTGTAATTTTCGACTGTTACCCTACCGCTTAGGGGATTAAGGCTCATCATCTTGATCTGTTACCCTACCGCTTAGGAAATTAAGATCTGTAATTTTTTACTGTTACCCTACCTTGCTTAGGGGATTAAGGCTCATCATCTTGATCTGTTATCCTCTTCGCTTAGGGAATTAAGATTTGTAATTTTTGGCCTGTTACCCTACTGCTTAGGGGATTAAGGCTCATCATCTTCGATCTGTTACCCTAACGCTAGTGGAATTAAGATCTGTAATTTTTGGCCTGTTACCCCATCGCTTAGGGGATTAAGGCTCATCGTCTTCGATCCGCTCCACTCCGCTCGGTGGAGACAAGATCTATTCTCTTTAGCCTGTTACCCTACTGCTTAGGGGATTAAGGCTTACTGTTTTCAATCTGCTCTACTCCTGCTCAGTAGAGATAAGAGCTGCTTCTTCTGTAACTCTCATTAACTTTGCTACATTGTCCTCTGGGGAATCTACCTGTAGAATTGATTTCATGGGGTCTATGCTTATGCCAAATGATTAGGATGTCATGAAAAATGCTCCTAACCATATGTATTATGAATGTTATGAATGAATGCAAAATGTCATGAGAATGATCCATTTTTAACACTTGGGCTGTCATTGTTTGTTGTTTAAGGTGATATCCCTGACGTATGTCTTCTTTGTTCAGCTAATACTTCTAACAGAGAATCTGAAGATGTCGTCACTGCTTAGACCCTTATGTCAAGTGCTCCGAACCCTTTAAGCCTGGTGAGTTCTAAATAATTATCCTATTTTGGATTCTTGTATTATTTAGAGACTTTCAGAGTTATACGCAAAACTTCTTTTGTGAAAGCATTATTAGTCCACTAATCGTTATTTCAATGAAAAATGCTTGAAAAAGATAATAATGGACAAGAAAGAAATTAATTAGGAGCATAGCTCGAAACAAATAAGATAGCAAATGCAATCAAGAAGGAAATTTATTAGTAGTGTATTTTGAAACAAGCAAATTCAGAATGGGTAAGATGGAAACTAGGTGCCCCAGATATCGCAGCCTGAGCTTCTCTGTTCAAACTTCTTGAGGACCATTTAAGCTCAATATGTGTTTAGGGGATCCGGAGTACTTTGTCGATACCCCAAGACGTAACATACTTCTTCATTGTTAATTCAAGCGTAGCGAAACTACTGTATGCCCCATCACGATCAAAATTTGAGCCGCCCTTTTTGGGTTTTCGACTCAAAGCCCCCTTTGGTCTCAAGGCGCCCTTTGCGGGTTTTCACCTTGGCCTCTCAATTTTTTTTTGCGGAAAACCTCAAAGGGCCCTTTGCGGGTTTTCGTCTTGGCCTATTTCCTTCTTAAGCGAAATGTTTCTTGACTGGGTTCGCATTAACTGGGTTCGGTTGACTCTTGCCGTCCATCTCGGCTAGTATCAATGCTCCTCCCAAAAAGGTCTTCTTTTCAACATAAGGTCATTCCCAATTAGGCATCCACTTTCCTCTGAAGTCCTTTTGCATAGGGAGAATCTTTTTCAATACCAAGTATCCCTCATGGAATACTCTGGGGTTGACATTTTTGTTGTAAGCCTGCATCATTCGCTTCTGGTACATTTGACCATGATGGATGGCTCTTAACCTTTTTCCCTCGATCAGATTTAGTTGATCATACCAAGACTGAAACTATTCCGCTTCATCCAACTTCAGCTCTGACAAAATCCGGAGAGAATGAATTTCAACTTCGATGAGCAAGACTGCATCCATCCCATAAACCAATGAGAAAGACGTTGCCCTGGTAGAGGTTTTGACCAACATTCGAGAAGCATAGAGGGTAAATGGTAACTTCTCCATGCCAATCTTTACAAGTCTCAATCGCCTTTCGGAATCTTTTTGGATTTTTTTGTTTTTTTGAATTCGAATTCGAATTTTGAATTTGAATTTGATGATTGTTGACTTTATAACTTTGGCATATGAAGCGACCTTCACCCTCTTAGTGAAGTAATTAACAATCACGAAGATGAATTGGTGTCGACTAGATGTCTTTGACGAGATCGTCCCCATAACATCTATGCCCCCCGTATAGGGAAAAAAATGGAGGAATCACACCGTAACATCTATGCCCCCCGTATAGGGAAAAAAATGGAGGAATCACATAAGTCTTGTCTTCCTCAATTTGGCATTTACGGCATAATTGATGCTACCTCCCTTTCATGGTAGACCAGCAGTACCCGAACCTTATAATCGCCCTGGCTATCGGAAAACTATTAGCATGTGCCTTTTCGAACACTCTACAGCCTCCTCGTACCTAGGCATATCTCAATGCGACCAATCATAGACATCTTTGAATTCTTGGAATAACTCAATGACGTCTCGCTTTGTTTCTGTGGTGGGCAAGGCTTCGATCTTCACTCCTTTCCTAGACTCACTGTAATAGTCTAGTTTTGGAGCTAGTCAGAACAGTGGTTTCGAGACCACTAATTTGAGGTCGAGGAAAATTATTTTGACGTTAATTTATGTGCTGTAGCATGATTATATGGATTCATGAAAATTTTGGTGTTTTAATTTGAGTGATAGCATGCTTAATTGCGAAAAAGGACTAAATCGCATAAATTGCAAAAGTTCTATTTTTCATGGTAGAGGTGTCTAATAGCCAAAGAATGTAATTGAGAGGACTTTAAAGTGAAATTAGGCCATTTATATAGTGATGGCCGGCCATGTGCATAGGGGAGACAAGGGCATTTAATTCTTGGTCAAAATTTGGGTGAATTAGGTGAGAAAAGATGAATAAAATATGGTAAAGAGAAAAGCTATCATCTTTCACTATTCACTCTTCCTCTCCACCGAAAATTTCAAGCTTAGAGGGGTTTTGAATTCTTTAAAATTTCAGCAACTCATCTTCTTCACAAGTAAGTGATTTTAGAGATCTTTCTTGATGATTTTTGTATTTTTGGAGTCCCCAAAGCTTAAGCTAGCTAATGAGGGGACTAATTTGTCAAATGGCTGAAGGTTTAGGGACTTTCCATGAGAGAGTTTATGTTGTTAACTGAGTTTTTATGGAAGAAAATGAATGTTAGTGAGATGAGTAACAACTTTTGTGAAAGGTGTTAGCATGAAAACACCTAAATATGACTTAAATGCAAATATTTAAATTGTGTCATAAATGCATGAAATAGTTGTAATGGTGAGTAGTTGTAAGAGAAATAAATGTTCATCTATGCTTGTTCATTGAGAAAATGTGTTGAAAAATAAATTACGAGCCTAGGGGCAAAATCGTAATTTTGCCAATGTACAAGGGAAAATGGTCATTTTTGCCCAAGTGTAGAATTTGAAGTATTATGATCATAGAATGATCTAAACAAATAAATTTTATTATTATAGATCAAGAAGAGCGCGGAATCAACCTTGACTGAGGAAAGGGCAAGGTGACGGATTAGATCGTTGGTTATCACATTTTGCACCGAGGTAAGTTTATGTGTAAACAATGCATGATTGTGTAATATTGTGTGGTTAACTAGTGTATGGTAAGATCGAGAACATGTTTGGTTCAAATGGATTGAATGTGGAAATTGTTGAATAATCACTGTATGAATGATGAAATAGTCATATAATTATGTAATGTCGACACTTTTTGGTGGGCTAAGTGCGATACCACCTTGTTGCTAATTTATGATGGGCTATATCCGATACCATCATCTATTCATCTTTTTGGTGGGCTATGTACGATACCACCATAACTAATCTTTTTTTTGGTGGGCTAAGTGCGAAACCACCGAGTGGCTTAACTGTGTGAAATGGAATTAGAAATAGTGAATGTTGTATTACGTGACCTTGTGATACTAAGTGCAGAGAAACTTTTAATGAGTGTGTGCATTAAGATGTGAGATGGTTGAAATGTGGGAATGGAGAAAATGAGTAAGCATGTCATGAATGTAAATTGCTTCTTGCTTAGTACGAAATGCTATGTATTTGTTCAATACATGTTATAATGTTGTGCTGTTTATATGTAAACTTACTAAGCTTAAAGCTTACTCCCCCTTCTCTTTTTCCCTTGTTTTATAGAGTTTAAGAGCCGAGCGGGATCTGCAGATTAACCGAAAGACCGCCACACACTAATGACTCCTCTCGGTATACCTAGACTTAATGATTTTGTAAATGGCATGTATAGGGGCTAGACTAGTTAGATTATTTTGTTATTTTGGCCAAATGTGTATTGGCTCTTGTTAAGACATTTAAATTTGTAACTTGCCATGCATGATGGCTCATTTTACCATCTATGAAATTACAAGGTTATCTATGGGAGTTCATGTTGAAAATTATGAGATGTTTATTAGCATGTTGAATGGATTCATGTAATGTAAGCTATAAGGGTGCTAAGAGCTTGGCAAACAGCCTTGTTCTTGTCCACATGGGTAGGCACACGGGCGTGTGTCTAGGCCGTGTGAGACACACGATCAAGCCATAGGCGTGTGCCCAGGCCGTGTGAAGTCTGCAACTTGAAATTAGAATTTGAATGGTCGCACGGTTAAAGCACCCGGACGTGCCTAGGCCGTGTTGAACAAGTCAGTATATTAAGGTATGGCACACGGTTTAGACCCACGGGCATGTCAAAACCGTGTGTGATTAGTCAGTGTCGACCACGGGTGGAAGGCACAGACGTGTAATAGGGTACACTGGCGTGTTCTCAAACTGCATGGGCGTTTGCCTTACCCGTGGGCATTTGGCAGAATGCTTGGGTTTTTAGGCACGGTCAGGGGACATGGGCATGCGTGTCTATGCACGGGCGTGTCTAATCTTACACGGGTGTGTAAGACCTGTTTTGAAAGGAAAAATTTTAAGATTGAAAAAAGTTCCGGATTAGTATCGAGAGCCCTCGTGTGTATGAGTGAGGCCTCGTAAGTCGAGAATGAGGTTATAGAGAGTAATTACGTTAAGTTTAAGTGGCGATTAAGTGGTTTGAGTTCAGTATCACCTGGGGCCCGATTCTCGGTGTAGAACCCGAGTAAGGGGCGTTACATTTAGTAGTATCAGAGCTATGGTTTATCGGTTCTAGGACTACCATAGCGTGGGTAAGAGTCTAGCTATACATGCCATAAGCGTATGATGATAATGTGGTGGCTTCTGATGATTTTAAACTTGTTTATTATAGCATATGGATCCTGAACAATCGGCTGCAGGTGACGCAGCTAGTAATACGCCGGCTCCTGTGTAAGGGACCGCGCCTGTACAGAGTAGCCCCGAGACTAGGGGTCAAGGAGAAGAGGCTCGGGAAGCCTTTCTCTAAATGATGGGTAACTGGTACACTGAGTATGTACGAGCAAACCCTAATACTCAACCTCCTCCACCCCCACCTATACCTCAGCCAATTCCTGTGGCTCCCCAAGGTATAGAAATGGTGAGGACGGCTAAGCCCCCGGTAGACAAAATTCGAAAGCAAGGGGCTGAGGATTTTCAAGCTAATATAGATGACGACCCTAAGCGAGCAGAATTCTGGCTTGAGAACTCAATAAGTGTTTTTGATGAACTCTCCTGCACACCTGAGGAGAGTTTGAAATGTGTTGTGTCTTTGCTGAGAGACTCGGCATACCATTGGTGGAAAATATTGACATCAGTGGTTCCTAAAGAGAGGGTAACGTGGGACTTCTTTTTGGAAGAGTTTCGAAAGAAGTATATAAGTCAACGGTTTATAGACCAGAAACGGAAAGAATTCCTTGAGTTGAAGCAAGGAAAAATGACTGTGGCAGAATATGAGCGCGAATTTGTTAGGCTCAGCAAGTATGCGCAAGAATGTGTATCCACGGAAGCTACCTTATGCAAGAGATTTTAAGATGGGTTGAATGAAGATGTCAGACTCTTAGTTAGAATTTTAGAGCTAAAAGAATTTGTGGTATTGGTGGATAGGGCTAGTAAGGCCGAAGAATTGAGTAAGGAAAAGAGGAAAGCCCTGAGTGAGGCTCGAGATGCGAAGAAGAGATCGATGAGTAAATCATACCAAGCTCAATCGAAGAGGTCCAGGGAAGTGAACCCACGGACAACTACATCAGTCGGGTATTCGCAGAGAGAGCGAGGCAACATGTATTCGGGTTCAAGAGTTCAAGCTACCTCAACGGTAAGTGTGGGCAACCCAAGGCCCAAACCAGAGTGCCCAAGTTGTGGCAGACATCATACTGGGGAGTGTTGGGGAAATAATCAAAATTGCTATAAGTGTCGATCCCCTGACCATCTCATCCGAAATTGTCCTGAAAGGGATGACAAGGAGAGGAAGCAAGAGATAAGATCAAGTAGTGCATCCTTTAGAGGTAGGTCACAAAAGAACCCGGGAGGTGGAACTAGTGTTAGAGGTGTATCACGAGACACCACTGTGAGGCCAGAGGGTCGAGCGCCAGCAAGAACTTATGCTATTCGCGCTCGAAAAGAGGCGTCATCATCGGATGTAATAACGGGTACATTTTCTCTCTATGACACCTCTGTTATTGCTTTAATTGACCCGGGATCAACTCATTCTTATATTTGTATGAGAATGGCCTCTAGTTTGAGTATGACTGTTGAGTCTACTAAATTTGTAGTAAAAGTGTCAAACCCACTAGGTAAACAGGTGTTAGTTGACAAGGTGTGTAGGAATTGTCCTCTGATGATTAAGGGTCATTGTTTCCCGGCAAACCTTATGTTGTTACCGTTTGATAAATTTGATTTGATTCTTGGTATGGATTGGTTGATTGCCCATAGTGTTTTAGTGAATTGTGGTAGTAAATTTATTGAATTGAATTGTAAAAATGAAGATGTTATTCGGGTTGAATCAGGTGAGTCAGATAGCTTACCGGTGATTATCTCTTCCATGATAGCTGAGAAATATCTGAGAAAAGGGTACGAATCTTATCTCACTTTTCTATTAAACACTCAAGAATCTAAAGTCAGGATTGAAACAGTACCGGTTGTATGTGAGTATCAGGATGTATTCCCGGAAGAGTTGCCTGGATTACCCCCAGTTAGAGAGGTCGAGTTTGGAATTGAGTTAATTTTAAGAACAACACACATTTTGATTGCTCCGTATAGGATGGCCCCACTAGAGTTGAAAGAACTGAAGGTTCAGTTGCAAGAGTTGACTGATAAGGGTTTTGCAAGACCGAGCTATTCACCGTGGGGTGCCCCAGTGCTCTTTGTAAAGAAGAGAGATAGGTCGATGAGATTGTGCATAGACTACAGACAGCTCAACAAAGTAACTGTGAAGAACAAGTATCCTTTACCGAGGATAGATGATTTATTTGATCAACTGAAGAGAGCTACGGTGTTCTCCAAGATTGACCTGAGGTCCGGCTATTACCAGTTGAGGGTTAAGGAGCAGGATGTACCAAAAACGGCATTTCGGATGAGGTATGGTCATTATGAGTTTCTGGTCATGCCATTCGGTTTAACGAATGCTCCTGCAGTTTTTATGGATTTAATGAACCGTGTCTTCCGATCGTATTTGGACAAGTTTTTGGTTGTCTTTATTGATGACATATTGGTTTATTCTCGAGATGAGAGTGATCATGCAGAACATCTAAGAATTGTCTTACAGACCTTAAGAGGCAGGCAGTTATATGCTAAACTTAGTAAGAGCGAGTTTTGGCTTCGAGAAGTAGGGTTTCTAGGACATATTGTGTCGGGTGAAGGTATTAAAGTAGATTCGGGAAAGGTCTCGGCTATTGTGGAGTGGAAACCGCCGAGGAATGTATCAGAAGTTAGAAGCTTTCTGGGTTTAGCAGGGTACTATAGGCGGTTTGTGAAGGGATTCTCTATGATTGCTACTCCAATGACGAAACTATTACACAAGGATGTTAAATTTGAATGGACTGAAGAATGCCAGCAGAGTTTCGAGAGATTGAAAATGTTGTTGACAGAGGCACCGGTTTTGGTACAACCTGAGTCGGGAAAGGAGTTTGTAGTCTACAGTGACGCGTCATTAAATGGTCTCGGTTTTGTGTTGATGTAAGAGGGTAAGGTGATCACTTACGCCTCGAGACAACTAAAACCACATGAGAAGAATTATCCAACTCATGATCTGGAGTTGGCCGCAATTGTTTTAGCGTTAAAGATTTGGCGCCATTACCTATATGGTGAGAATTACCGAATCTTTACTGATCATAAGAGTTTCAGGTACTTGATGGATCAAAAGGAATTAAATCTACGGCAACGACGATGGTTCGAATTATTGAAGGACTACGAGCTAGTGATCGATTACCACCCGGGGAAAACGAATGTAGTTGCAGATGCTTTAAGAAGAAAATCCTTGTATTCTTTGAGAAATATGAGCACGAATTTGTCATTTTCTGATGATGGTACTATACTGGCCGAGTTGAGAGCTAGACCACTATTTGTTTAACGAATATGTGAGGCTCAAAGGAATGATAGTGAGATACTAGCTAAAAGAGCTAAGTGTGAATCAGGAACTAATTCTGAATTCCGGGTGAGTTCGGATGGTTGCTTAATGTTCCACGATAGAATTTGTGTGCCTAAAGATGACGAGTTGATCTGAGAAATTTTACGGGAAGCACATAGTAGTTATTTGTCAGTACACCCGGGCAGCACGAAAATGTATAATGATCTAAAGAAATTCTATTGGTGGCCGGGAATGAAAAGAGACATCTCGGAGTATGTAACGAGATGTCTGATTTGTCAACAAGTGAAGGCGGAGCATCAAGTGCCTTCGGGATTGCTTCAGCCAGTGAGAGTCCCCAAATGAAAATGGGATCGGATTACCATAGATTTTGTTACGGGCTTGCCTATGACCCCGAGAAAGAAAGATGCTGTGTGGGTTGTCGTAGATAGACTAACGAAGTCGGCTCACTTTATTCCAGTACGTGTTGATTATTCACTGGACAAATTAGCTGAGTTGTATGTGGCAGAGATAGTAAGATTGCATGGTGTGCCTGTATCCATTATATCGGATAGAGACCCGAGATTTACTTCGACGTTTTTGAAGAAGTTACAGGAGGCCTTGGGTACGAAGTTGAATTTTAGTACTGCATTTCACCCTCAAACTGATGGTCAGTCTGAGAGAGTAATCCAAGTTCTTGAGGATATGCTCCGATGTTGTGTGTTAGAGTTCGAATGTAGTTGGGAAAAATACCTACCATTGGTCGAATTTGCTTACAACAATAGTTATCAGTCGAGCATACGGATGGCACCGTATGAAGCCTTGTATGGTCGTAAATGTCGAACCCCTTTGTATTGGACCGAGCTGAGTGAGAAGCAAGTTCATGGGGTTGATTTGGTTAAAGAGACCGAAGAGAAAATGAAAGTTATCCGGGATAGCCTGAAGGCTGCTTCGGACCGGCAAAAGTCGTATGCGAATTTGAAAAGAAAAGAAATTGAATTTCAAGTGGGCGACAAGGTATTTCTGAAAGTGTCACCGTGGAAGAAAATATTGAGATTTGGTCAAAAAGGTAAATTGAACCCGAGATTTATAGGGCCGTATGAGATTACCGAGAGGATTGGGCCAGTGGCATATCGGTTGGCTTTACCGGTAGAGTTAGAGAAAATTTATAATGTGTTCCATGTATCAATGTTAAGGCGTTATCGCTCCGATCCTTCGCATGTGATTCCTCCAACAGAAATTGAAATACGACCGGATATGACATATGAGGAAGAGCCGATTAAAATTTTGGCTCGAGAGGTGAAACAGTTGAGGAACAAGGACATAGCCTTAGTAAAAGTGTTATGGAAAAAGCACGGTGTAGAAGAGGCTACTTGGGAATCGAAAGAAGTTATGAGGGAGCAATATCCAAACCTCTTTACTCTGGTAAGATTTTCGAGGCTGAAAAAATCCTAAAGAGGGGAGAGTTGTAAATGATGGTTTTAGGGCTAGTCGAAACAGTGGTTTTGAGACCACTAATCCGAGGTCGAGGAAAATTATTTTGAAGTTAATTTATGTGCTGTAGCATGATTATATGGATGCATGAAAATTTTGGTGTTTTAATTTGAGTGATAGCATGCTTAATTGCGAAAAAGGACTAAATCGCATAAAATGCGAAAGTTCTATTTTTCATGGTAGAGGTGTCTAATAGCCAAAGAATGTAATTGGGAGGACTTTAAATTGCAATTAGGTCATTTATCTAGTGATGGCCGGCCATGTGCATAGGGGAGACAATGGCATTTAATTCTTGGTCAAAATTTGGGTGAATTAGGTGAGAAAAGATGAATAAAATATGGTAAAGAGAAAAGCTATCATCTTTCACTATTCACTCTTCCTCTCCACCTAAAATTTCAAGCTTAGAGGGGTTTTGAATTCTTTAAAATTTCAGCAACTCATCTTCTTCACAAGTAAGTGATTTTAGAGATCTTTCTTGATGATTTTTGTATTTTTGGAGTCCCCAAAGCTTAAGCTAGCTAATGAGGGGACTAATTTGTCAAATGGCTGAAGGTTTAGGGACTTTCCATGAGAGAGTTTATGTTGTTAAATGATTTTTTATGGAAGAAAATGAATGTTAGTGAGATGAGAAACAACTTTTGTGAAAGGTGTTAACATGAAAACACCTAAATAGGACTTAAATGCAAAGATTTAAATTATGTCATAAATGCATGAAATAGTTGTAATGGTTAGTAGTTGTAAGAGAAATAAATGTTCATCTATGCTTTTTCATTGAGAAAATGTGTTGAAAAATAAATTACGAGCCTAGGGGTAAAATCGTAATTTTGCCAATGTACAAGGGCAAAATGGTCATTTTTCCCAAGTGTAGAATTTGAAGTAATATGATCATAGAATGATCTAAACAAATAAATTTCATTGTTATAAATCAAGAAGAGCGCGGAATCAACCTTGACCGAGGAAAAGGCAAGGTGACGGATTAGATCGTTGGTTTTCACGTTTTGCACCGAGGTAAGTTTATGTGTAAACAATGCATGATTGTGTAAATATTGTGTGGTTAACTAGTGTATGGTAAGATCGAGAACATGTGTGGTTCAAATGGATTGAATGTGGAAATTGTTGAATAATCACTGTATGAATGATGAGATAGTCATATAATTATGTAATGTCGACACTTTTTGGTGGGCTAAGTGCGATACCACCTTGTTGTTAATTTACGATGGGCTATGTGCGATACCATCGTCTATTCATCTTTTTGGTGGGCTATGTACGATACCACCATAACTAATCTTTTTTTTGGTGGGCTAAGTGCGAAACCACCGAGTGGCTTGACTGTGTGAAATGGAATTAGAAATAGTGAATGTTGTATTACGTGACCTTGTGATACTAAGTGCAGGGAAACTCTTAATGAGTGTGTGCATTAAGATGTGAGATGGTTGAAATGTGGGAATAGAGAAAATGAGTAAGCATGTCATGAATGTAAATTGCTTCTTACTTAGTACGAAATGCTATGTATTTGTTCAATACATGTTATAATGTTGTGTTGTTTATATGTAAACTTACTAAGCTTAAAGCTTACTCCCCCTTCTCTTTTTCCCTTGTTTTATAGATTTTAAGAGCCGAGCCGGGATACGCAGCTAACCGGAAGATCGCCTACACTATCAGCTCCTCTCAGTATACCTAGACTTAATGATTTTGTAAATGGCATGTATAGGGGCTAGACTAGTTAGATTATTTTGTTATTTTGGCCAAAGGTGTATTGGCTCTTGTTAAGACATTTAAATTTGTAACTTGCCATGCATGATGGCTCATTTTACCATCTATGAAATTACAAGGTTATCTATGGGAGTTCATGTTAAAAATTATGAGATGTTTATTAGCATGTTGAATGGATTCATGTAATGTAAGCTATAAGGGTGCTAAGAGCTTGGAAAACAGCCTTGTTCTTGTCCATATGGGTAGGCACACGGGCGTGTGTCTAGGCCGTGTGAGACATACGATCAAGCCATGGGCGTGTGCCCAGGCCGTGTGAAGTCTGCACCTTGAAATTGGAATTTGAATGGTCGCACGGTTAAAGCACCCGGGCGTGCCTGGGCCATGTTGAACAAGTCAGTATATTAAGGTATGACACACGGTTTAGACCCACAGGCGTGTCAAAACCGTGTGTGATTAGTCAGTTTCGACCACGGGTGAAAGGCACGG
The DNA here is from genome assembly GCA_025698515.1 of Gossypium sturtianum. Taxonomy (NCBI): domain Eukaryota; kingdom Viridiplantae; phylum Streptophyta; class Magnoliopsida; order Malvales; family Malvaceae; genus Gossypium; species Gossypium sturtianum. Next base: position 5,821,108 of record CM046950.1, read on the forward strand.
ACGTGTAATAGGGTACACGGGTGTGTTCCCAAACCGCATGGGCGTGTGCCTTACCCGTGGGCATTTGGCAGAATACTTGGGTTTTTAGGCACGGTCAGGGGACATGGGCGTGCGTGTCTATGCACGGGCGTGTCTAATCTTGCACGGGCGTGTAAGACCTATTTTGAAAGGAAAAATTTTAAGATTGGAAAAAGTTCCGGATTAGTCTCGAGAGCCCTCGTGTGTATGAGTGAGGCCTCGTAAGTCGAGAATGAGGTTATAGAGAGTAATTACGTTAAGTTTAAGTGGCGATCAAGTGGTTTGAGTTCGGAATCACCTCGGGCCCGATTCCCGGCGTAGAACCCGAGTAAGGGGCCTTACACTCACTCTGTCCACTGATCCTTTTCTGTCATCTTTAACAAATCAAGAGATAAGTTATAATCTCTGTCATCTTCAAAATCCTCAGATCCCTTTAGACCCATATTTCACTCAAAAGGGTGTCAGTAACAGCGTTACTCATGTCGTTGATATCTGGAGACCTATTGTAGGCATGAAAAAATATCCAAATAATGAATCTAAGAGTGGCTTATTTGTATGGCACGATTATGAATGAAATGAGAGAAATAAAAAAATGTATTTGTCCGATATGAAACACAAAAATGCATTTTTTATTGAAAGTAAAGATATTTAAACATGAGCCTATTTCACGAAAGATTCTTATTGTTTCTAAGCTTAAAACAACAAGTGTGTTTTGAACATTACTCTGTGTTAGCTCTAAAAACTACAGGAATTTCCTCCGTAGTCTAGTTGTTCAGAACACTTCCAGGCTCATAGGGGCGTATGCCCGCTAAATTTCCTTCCTTCGGACCTTCTTCAAACACGGCATCTATGCTTAAAACTCTCATCATATCTTCAGCCGTTTCTTCATTCATGTTCTCCGGTCTCGGATAGACAACTCCTTCCAATACGGATGCATTGGATATATAGGAAAAAGTCATTGATCCCCATTTGACCTCAGCATCCTTCTCTACCGACTCTCCTCCTACGGTACACACGTTTTCTCCTTCAGAAGAGTCAAAGAACTCCAGCTCTTTGTTATCCATTAACCCTTGCACTAGGGCCTTGGATTCGCTACATTGCTGGATCTCATGGTTCTTCTTATTGTGGAACTTACAGTAGTTCCTCGTATCCCGGGATTTACTCCCCAACCCTTACGGAACTAAACCTCTTTCCCGCATTTCCTTCTAAACCTCTCTCAATGGGGCTCTTACTTCAGCAACATTCCGCTTGACTCTCCTCCCCAAGTTTTTGAATATCGTGTTTACCCCTTTACCAGTATGACTGGGCAACGGATTTCCTACGACAGATGCATCATTAAACTTCACCATACTCATTTTGATGAGCCTTTCGACTAACTTTTTGAAAGGGAAGCAATTCTCTATCGGGTGCCCCACTATCCCCGCATGGTATTCACATTGAGTGCTTGCATCGTACCATTTAGGATATGGGGGTTGCAACGGTTTTCAGTAGACATGGGCTACAACATGCGCATCGAAAAGAGTTTTATACAACTCCCTATACGTCACTGGTATGGGAGTAAACTGGAATTTCTCGGCATTCTGCCTCGTGTTGGGCTCCCGCCTTGGTGAGGCCTGCTGGCCTGTAGCTACCGCTCTCGGCTGACTGAAAGTAACGGGTTTTGAATAACCCGAGCTCACATTACCTACTTCATTTTCCCTTTTCTTCGGGGCTGATCTTCTCGTGCTCTCTCCAGCTTCTATTTTCCCACACCTTATCACGTTCTCTATCATTTCACCGGACATCACTATGTCTGCAAAAATCTTAGTCGCGCTCCCTAACATATGATTGATGAAAGGTGCTTTCAAGGTATTAATGAAGAGCATGGTCATTTCTTTCTCTACCAGCGACGATTGGACTTGTGTAGTGACTTCTCTCCACCTCTGGGCGTATTTCCCGAAACTTTTACCCGACTTTTTCTCCATGTTTTGTAATGTGATCCTGTTAGGCGCTATATCAGTCACATGGCCATAATGCTTCATGAAGGCCTGTGCTAAATCCTTCCATAATTTGACTTGGGTATGACTTAACTGATTGTACCATTTGGCCGCAGCCCCAATCAAACTATCCTGGAAATAGTGTATTAACAACTGGTCGTTGCTGACATATCCCGTCATTCTCTGACAGAACATTGTAATGTGGGCCTCAGGGCAAATGGTCCCGTTATATTTTTCAAATTCTGGCATCTTGAACTTTGGTGGGAGTACCAGATCAGGGACCAGACTCAACTTCTTAGCATCTACCTCGCATTGGTAATCAGCACTTTCCAATGCTCTGAACTTCTCCTCCAACCATTTGCATCGATCCTCAAACTCTTTTGGGAGCTCCGTCTTTGCTTTTTCCCCTTTTACCGCATCATCGAAGTCAAGGACCATTGGTTTTGTCAAATTATCTCCGGGGTTGGAGCTCAAACCTGTCGGAAAATTTACCGGGACAAGGCCTGGAGGATAAGTAGAATCTTCATTATCATCTTCAGCATCGACCATAGGGCTCTTTCCCTTATCAGACCCTCCAGTCAATAGCTGTGTTAACTGGCTCATCATACTTCTCTGGGATTCCAGCATTTGATCCCTCATATCTTGTTGGATCTTGGTCAGTTGCTCTTGCATCTGAGCTTGCAACTGATCCTGCATTTCTTTCTGCATCTGCTCTAACCTCTCTAACCTTTGATCCATGACTTGTGTTTTTCTTCGAGTATAGTAGCGATGTTCTAGGGTAGCTATAACACAATCTCTAGTTAATAGGGTTCTTTTATGATAATTGATGCATATGATGCGATGTAATGCCAATGCATGAAAATGCAATACAAATGAATGAATGTAAAAAGAAATAGAGGCGTCGATTCTGAATTCAATTCCATTAGAAGAACTTTTCTAGAAAATAAATTTTTTTACATAAAACGGATTACATATGCGGCTTCATCCTCATAGTCCAGGTGAAGACATCAATCTTTTCTCATTGTGTTCACTTGGACTATATTTGGACGAACGCATTATAACCTACTTTATCAAGAAATCCATTTTCTTATGACAAACTCTTCTATTTAGCAATCGAATATGAATCAACACCTCATTTCTATGATGATGAAATGCAATGTAGTTATAAATAAAAGAAAACACGTTAGTGCAAGAGAAATAGACAGCACAGAACACTTGTCCGGGTGACCACTCGGGTTTGGCGTGGCTCTATCTAGGGTAGGCTCCTAGGGCTGCTATATGCGGCTTGGTTCTAAAGAAAGGGTACCTGAACCACCAGATTCCTCAATCCTCACCCATTATAGGCTCATATGGATTGAGTTCGGTTCAGGGGAATACATTTCCCTATGGCCATGCGGAGGTGAAAACCTCACGAAGACATAGGTACGGATGTATCCCGGAAGCAGTCCACTAGCCTATGCGGAGGTGAAAACCTCACGAAGGCATAGCTTCTCAATCCCACTTAAAATGTGTAACCACAACGGTCATGCAACATGGTGCATGAATATCCTACAAGACTCAAACCCCACAAACATATGACGCGATACGAGCTCATGCAATGAAAGAATCAAAATCAAATTTTAATTTTCGATAAAAGGACAAAAACAAATCAATTCTACGGCTTGACTCTCTTATTGGTCCCCAGCGGAGTCGCCAAGCTGTCGAAACCATTTTTTGTTTGGAAAACGGGCCGACTTTAAAAAAGAAAAACGAAGTCGCCACCAATCTTTTTTTGAAGTGCGATTAGGTCACTTTAGAAAATATTTTGGTCTACGAATTTTAAGAAAACGGGCCCGGGAGTCGATTACGCCCGAGGAAGGATTAGCACCCTCGCAACGCTCAAAATTGGTACCCTATTGATTGATTAATGTCCTAAGATCGAAAATTAGAAGAGATTTTAAAATATGAACCTTTACAAAACGTTTGGATAATTCGAATTGGATATCAAAGTCTCTTGTCCCGAAAAGATGAAATACCACATCCAGCACGATAGGACACGCTGTTTCAAACCCTCGATGCCAAGATCATTCCATGATTTTCAGAATTCATGCATTGCGATTTAAAAAAAAAAGGTATTCCACTATCTGGCCAAACTAAAACCGAAACCCAGCACGATTGGGCACGATTCCTTGAGTTTCCAGACGTGAAATATTGCCTTATTTAAGAAAACACGATCAAAACCTCTAAAGGATATTTAGTCATTTGGACGGACGGAAAATCGAAACCCAGCACGATTGGGCACGATCTCTCGAACTTCCAAACACGAAACATTGCCTTATTTACAAAACAAGAGTAAAATCTTTAAAGGATATTTAGTGATCTAGATGAACAAAAAAAATCGAAACCCAGCACGATTAGGCACGATCTCTCGAACTTCCAAACACCAAATATTACCTTTGTGAAACCCTTTTTTATGAATTTTAGATAATAATAATAAATACGAAAGGGGGGAAAAATGAACAATAACAAAAATAATATGTAACAAATAAAACAAATAGTAATAATAATAATACTACTAATGAAACTAATGAATATGGTAAAAAAAAAGGTGAATATAATACTAAACATAACAGAATAATAACAACAATAGGCAAAAAAAAATATTAATAAAAAAAAGTAATAATATGGGAATAATAGTACTAATAAAAAAATAGTAGTAGTAAAAATAAAGATATACTGATAATAAAAATATAGATATAATAATAATGTACAATAAAAACATTAAAGTAAGCAAAATAATATATATTATCATAGTAAATATAATAGAAAGAAAATAATAATAGTACTAGTAAAAATAAAAATAGCATTAATAATAAAATAATAATAATATAAAATAAATAAATAAATAAAGATATAATATATATATAACAAAAAAAGTACACAATAGTATTATTAATAATATAATGGTAATAAAATTAAATTTAATAGTAATGGTAAAATTAAAATAATAGTTATAATAAAATAATAATAATAAAAGCAATAATAATATGATAATAAAAATCGAAATTAACAATAATAGTAAAAAATAAAATACCAAAAAAAAAATCACAAGGAACGAAAAGGACGAAATTGAGTCTTTAAATAAAGGTTTGGGGCCAATTTGCAATAAAAGGGAATCGGTATGAAAAAAATTAAAAACACGGAAGGGCTTTCCGCGAAAATGTCCCGTTTATGGACAAAACGCGCAGATCCTATTAGCCCATCGGGTCGGGTCACGGGTCAGAGGCCCAAAACGACACTGTTTTGGCCTCTGACCCCCTCAAGTAAAACGGCGCCGTACCATATGAGTATAAAAGTTGAATTTTTTTTGAAAACTCTCATTTTTCATTTCAGCAGGGAGAGAAAGAAAAAAACTCAAGTGCTCTCCCCTAGCCTGGGCTCTGGCCCAGGTCCGGTCGCCGGACCGCCAAGGTGCCTCCGCCAACGCCACCGTCGGCCACCGCACGCGGTGGTCAGAAATCTCAAAAAACGTAAGTTTTTCTTTTTTACTTTAATATGTATATATATATAAATATATGTGTAGTTGAAGAAGAGGAAAAGAAAATAAAACAAAACCTTTATGTACGAGTAGTTTCGGGAAAAAAATAAACAAAATGAAAAACAACCTTTGCGAATCTCTTCTCTGTATTGCCTTTGTGTATATTTGTAAACAGTGATTGCTCTCCTCTTTTTCCAAACCAAAAAAAAAAACCCCATATTACATTATTTTGTGTGGCTTTTATAGCCTTTATTTTTACAACTGATTGCTGTTTTGCAGGTGCGTGATCGAACACGTTTCTGACGTGGCGTGATGGATCGGCGCACGTCGTGAGAGGGCCGCGTCCGGCGCGCGAGGGCTGGCTGCTGGCGGCGCTATTGCTGCTAGGGTTTTGGCTTTGTTGTTTTATTTTTGGGTCTGATGGGTTTGGGTTTGTTGTTTGGGCTTTGATTTTGGGCCATTTTAATAGATTTTTTTTATTTCTCTGGTTTTGGTTAATTGGTATTGGGCCCGGGCAAAATTTAGGCCCAACAGATATTTTTAATGAATCTAATATCATTTATTGTTATTAGAATTTACTTTCTTTTGAAAGAAATATTAGGTATTAAGTATTTCAGTTCATTTGTGGTCTCTATTCTCATCAACAAATCTTACAAATAATTAAGTGGCCTTACAATATGAACTGTCAATACATTAATTTATAATCTCTTTTGAAAAAGACAAAAGCATTATTTTTATTTATCAAAGGGTATGTAAGAATGCTTTTTAAAATTTAATTTTGATAAGTAAATAGATATAAAATTTTATAAAAATCATAAAATATTATAAAATATACAGAAATATAAAAAAAATTATACAATTTTATAAAGTCGTAAGAAAATTATATAAAATGTAAAATAAATTTTATAAAAATTTATCATACCAAAAGAAGCATTTTATAATTTTTCTGACTTTATAAAATTTTATAATTTTTCTATATTTCTATATATTTTATAATATTTTACATTTTTTTTATAAAATTTTACATTTTTTATATATTTTTTACGATTTTTATATTTTTTTTCTAAATTTTAATAAATTTTTAATATTTGAATTTTTTATTAAAATTTAATAATATTTATAGCTTTTATTGATTTTTTTATAATTTTTTTTTCTAATTTTTAATAAAAGCATGAGCTTAATTGCTTTTTTTGAAAAAGTTTGAGGGTATTTTTGATACATTTTAGAAGTTTAAGTATTCAATTGAGTGCAAAAAAGAAGTAAGGGCTTAATTATTTTTTTTAAAAAGATTTGAGGGTCTTTTTGATATATTTTGAAAATTTAAATATCCAAATAAGTAAAAAAAAATAGAAATTTAATTGATTTTTGAAAAAATTTGAAAACTTTTACACGTGCAAAATATAATTAGAGTACATTAAATACTATATTATTCCATTTATATAATTACTTTAATTCTAATATAAAAACTTTCACGTCCATTTATTAATTATATCAATTTTAATTATAAAAAATTTAAAATTTCAGCGCCGCCCAATATTACTAGTTTTTATATATTGGTAATCAAGTACCAAAAATAGGCAACTAGTTCCACTTCTATTGGTAATCAAGGGCGAAACAAAAATGTTTTTTTGGTCGAGATTGAGTTACATATTTTTATGAGAATTAAAATATAATTTTATTATATATTTTTTCAATTTTTAGAATGATTAAATTAAAATTTTATCATTTTAGGAGAGCTAAATTTTAATTTTACTATTTATTAACATAAAATTTTATAAATTTTCTAGAGTTAAAAACATAGTTTTCCATTTTAGCAGAGATAGAACTACTGTTTGCCCCTATCTTCGCCCCTGTTGGTAATAATAAGAATTTTTTTTTTATGATGTCTCTTAAAATAAATTTTGAGATCAATTTTACAAAACATCCTCAAATCAAATTTACATTATGAGTTACATATTTTTGCGGCGACCTATAGACAAGTCTAGCGGTGAGTAATGCATTTTTGCAGGAAATGTGTTATATAGGTTTTTGTACTAAAAGTTAAATTATATTTTTATCTTTTTTTATTTAAAAGAATAAATTAATTTTTATATATTAATGCAATAACCAAACCTCTATGTCATGTATACCTTATGCTGACCTACGGAAACCAAATTTTTAATAATAAAAATAGATCGTAACAGTATCCATTTGTTTTTTGATCTAATATAAAAGGACAAATTGTTACCCATTTTTCGAATAAAGAAGACAAAATGTAATCTAACTTTTAATACAGGGACCTCCATGATGATTTTACCCTTTTTTTTGCTTATGGAATATGGGAACTACTGCTTCTTTCATGACCAATGCCAAAAGAGATAAAGCATGATGAATCCTTTCCAAAACAGTTACAGCTGTGAAATGGGCCATAATATCAATATAAAAGCTGCAAACTCCGATCAGTTGATGACTGCAGGCTCAATGTAAAGGGAGGATGGCCGTTTTTCATTTGGGTGAAGATGACATGGAAATACACTTGGGGGGATGTGGGTGAAGATGAAACCGACCTTACTCTTTGTATTCAATACAATGACCTGTTTTGTACAAAGCAAGAACAGGCAAGGGGGCCCTGGTGGACCTCCCATCTCTGGCCACCATGCATTGCATTCCCATAACTAGTAGGCTCTGATTCACAGTGGCAGATCAGCAAAATATTAAAGGCTGCTCCTTCCCCTAATTCAGAGGTAGTAAATTAGTTATAGCAACTAGCTACAGTGATCTGCTTTCAAGTGTTTGTAGGATGAAGATATGTAGTCTCTCGTTTCATTTTTTTACTTTTAGCAATCAGTATTGGACTATATGTTTCAAGTATAAAAGAAGAAAAGAGAGTAAGAAACCAAGAATTGAGTTATGAAAGTATAAAAATCCCATCTGTTTGTGGTTCATCTGTTTATCACATCAATAAATGGATTCCCCCTCCCACCTAAATTACTGTCATAATGGCATTTTGTCAACACCCTTTTTCTTTTAAAACACCCCACCGCTCCTTTACCCTTATCATCACCCTACAATAAACGTCCAACTGTATCATAAATGCTAATAAAGGTGGCTAGGTGCAATCTCATGCCCTAGTCTCTTCACCAAATTACTCGCCTACCTGTTGTGTTGTTACTTCACCTAAAAGGAGGCTGGCTACACCCAAACTCCAGCCTTGGTACGCGCATGTGCATGCTACAATGGCATTATGGAAATATTTCCCCTCCCACAAGGGTGGATAAATAGCTTCATTACTATATCAACTCCACTCTCCTTGGGCCTCAGCATCAATTCCAAGTTTTAGAAAAAAAAAAGATGTCTCTAGTGACTGAAGAGATCAAAGCCAGCGCTTCAGAAATTTACCATGGAGATGAGATATGTCAGGAGAAATCAAAGTTTCTGCTGGAGGAAATGGGCTTGCCCAGAGGACTTTTGCCCCTCAAAGGCATTGAAGAATGTGGGTATGTGAAGGACACTGGTTTCGTGTGGCTGAAACAAAAGAAGAGCATAACCCACAAGTTTGACAAGATTGGTAAGCTTGTTTCCTATGCAACTGAGGTCACAGCTGTGGTTGAGAAAAACAAGATCAGGAAGCTCACTGGGGTGAAGACCAAGGAGCTTCTGGTTTGGATCACACTCAGTGATATCTATGTTGATGATCCACCAACTGGGAATATCACTTTCAAGACACCTGCTGGGCTGTTCAGAACTTTCCCTGTATCAGCGTTTGAGATTGAAGGTGAAGTTAAGGGTGCTGTTAAGGACAAGAAAGAAGAAAAGGATAATGTAAAGCCTGCTGCTGTGGAAGCAGTGAAAGAGGTCTAGGGAAGTGAGACTAGAATTAAATTTCCAAATTCCCTCCATCTGTGGGGTTGTTTTTGGATTTGCTATCTTTTAACTAGCCTCTTCTATTAATATCATCAATTGCAGCAATCAATAAAAAATAACAGCATGTTAGTTTACATTCAGAACACTAATGTTGCATCGCATTGCAAGTCAAATTGCATGGACCATATTATATTTTCAGGTGCGACCTTGCCTGAGGCTGAGATATCTACTTGTATGTTGCAAAAACTAGTACTGTGTTTCCTCTTTATGAGTTAAATCAAAGAGAATAAATAATTGACTACTACTATTGTTGCAATTCTTGGACTTCTTAAGATATTAAACTTTGCTATTGGAATCCATAAATCAAACAATGTGAGGCTCATGTAATATTATTTGGTGAAAGCGACAGCACCATGAAGGCATGAACAGGAAAGGCTAAAACGTGATGCTCACTCACCGCCTTAAATGGATCCCTTAATTGCTTAGCAAACATCAGCCCAGGCCAGAGGTGAATATGCAGGTAGGGGCCTCAAGGCTCTGACTCCAACAACGATAGAACAGAATATTAAAGGTGATAGTAACAATAATAAGATTTATATTTAATTCATTGTTAATGTATAGGAATAGTGCATTGCCAATTTTAGTTGAAGGGTTAAAGAGTTTAATTTCCTGTATTCTTTTGAGGGTTTTTAATGAATTGGTAGCATTTGATTGGTTATCACTATATAAATTTATACAATGACAACGTATCAAATATAAATCCATAACAATACTCACTCATTCAGTTATTTGTATGATCGTAGATAGGTAACTCTATTTTAATGCTTTCAACACCTAACTAAATGATTAATTTGAGTCCATTGCAATTTGCAACGATGGCTGCCATAAAAAGTAAATTTTCAACTAAATCATGGAACAAACATAAATGCGACACAAATTTGTATGAGAAAATCGTAAGTAATGTATCACTAATCCTTCACAGAAAAGTTAAGGCTAGTTAACTATTCTGGTAAATGTAGGGTCATCCATATTAATGATATTTTAGTAATGTTCTACTCAGTTCAAGTTGCTTATAAGGTAATTACAGTCGAAAAACACTGCCTATGATTACTTACCGAAGTAGTCACCAGCACAAGTTGTAATACTAGCCAAAAAGCATAAAAAGAAACCCTCCAATGATCACACACCTGCTTCATGCTTCGCAATGATCAACCACATTAGTATTACTGCGGCTACTCCACTTACAACCACGAAAAGATAAAATTAAAATAGAACTCGCATGATAACACATACAAAAACGAATCATGATCCAATTTCTTGCACTTTAAAAGAAACCCAAAGAAACAATAGAGTTTACCTCTTGTACTTGCTCGGCTTCCAACAATGGCGGTACCCAAGACCCATTAAGCCACTCTCTATGAAGCCTCAATTTATCTTCTCTAAACTCTAACTGCTCCTTTGACCTTTTAAAGCAAACATGAAAGTTCCCGTTCTCCAGTTCTTTAGTAATCGCCCCTTCCCACCAACCATCATTGTGAAAAGCGTCCACCTCTTCACCGAATTTGAACTTTCTTGTTGTTTCTCGAGGGGCGGGAGGACCTATATCGAAAGTGTGGAAGGTCTCCCTCAAGGCTTTTTCCCCGGCCTCATCTTCGAAGAGGTGAGTGTATTGGGCAATGTATTTGTTGGCGCTTTTTGGAGTAGCGAGCTTGATGATAGTGGCGGTCTACCAAGAACCTCTGAACCCAGCCTCGCTGTTACTGATCTCAACTAGGGAACCCGGTTGCAGGTGTGGAGGGACTTCAGTTCGTGAAGAACGGCGCAACGCATTGTGTGAGCTGCGTTTTGGAGCCATACTCCTTGTTCTTTGGGGGATTCAGGAAAATGGTAGACAGAGCAGGGCTTTTTGGCGGGAGCGACAGACAGAGAAAGATGAATGCAAAACGTGAAAAGAGAACGGTCATATAATATATATTTTTTGAAACTGAATCTGTATTATATAATAAAACTAAATCCAGGGGCAATTTAAGATTCCGAAATAGTCACGGATTGAGTCTTAGCTCGGTTCGTATTTATATTATTGATTATGCAGGAGAATATAGTATCGGGTGCATCGAAGTGTATTTATCTTCCTATTTGAGGGTTGGGGAGGGACTATGGGTAGTTCACAGGCATTTGTATTAGGAAAAAAAATCAGAAGTCTAAGAGTAAGCGTTTTGAGTCAGTCGAATTGATCATTTTTTAATTTTATCATTTTAATTCGATTTAAATTTTGTTCAAATTAAGTTGAGTGAAATAAAATTTGAATCGAGTCTATTGAATAAATTTATTCGAGTTAAATTAAAAAAATTAAGCCAAACATATTGAAATTTTGTTGGCAATGTGACTAAATTCTAAGTTGAAGAACATAAATACCATACATATTTGAAAATTTTCTTTTTAAAAAATAAGAAAATATGATAAACTTGATGGAATAATTTATAGGAATGACAATGGGTTAGATATATGCATTTTTTGGATTATCCAGATCTGAATCCGTAAGCTATCCGAATATTACTATCCAAATTCGAGTTAAAATATTATTTGTCGGATATCCGACTCTACATTGGTTACAAAATATTTAGATTTTTAGTTCCAACAAAATTTGAACACATAACCTTTAAGAACTAAAGTTATGCTTTAACATTTAATACTAGTCTTCAACTTTGATAAAAATTTATACAAACTAATAACGTATAAATACCAATAAAAATATTTTCTAAAATTAAATAGAATAATTAATAATAAATTTAAATATAATAATTAATAATAAATTTAAATATGTTTAAAAAAATATATCTTATTTAATATGTTATTCTCTCATGTAATTTCTTTTAAAACTTATTTTTTTTTATATTCGTAAACCTATATGAAAAATAAGATTGAGTCAATAGGATTTTTAGATTTTTTATTATCCATTCTATTATTTATATGATATGAATTTATTTTGTAACGTAAAATAATTATATTTAGTACATATTATATTATAAAAAATAGTATACATACTCGTTTAAGAACATATAATATACCATTTGTTATATAATTAAATTATGAAGGTAAAATAAATATTATAACATTGTGATATTGTAATGTGCATTCTTCTATTAATGATGTGCAATCTAAACCTTAAACACGTAACTAATTGTATATAAATACTCCTACCGAAAATATTTTTTTTTTACCGATCAATCTTAATTTCAAATAAAGCACTCTTGTTTATTTCTCTATGCTTGACTTCTTTATTAGTGAAGGGGATCCTCGAGAAAGTTCTTTGGCCAATTCGATAGAATTTGACATATGGCAATGTTATTTCTAGCCAAACATGACAAGTCGAATTTGATATGTAACCTTATATACAATTATGTTATTATAATATACATAACTAATCTACCTTAATTATATAATGTTAATATATTATAGTATATCATAAAATTAGTTACATGTTTAAGGTTTAGGTTGCATATCATTAATAAAAGAATACATATTATAATATCATAATGTTATAATAATTATTATACATTTACAATTTAATTATATAACAATTGATATATATTATATGTTCTTAAAAGTGTATGTATACTATTTTTATAATATAATATATACTAAAGATAATTATGTCACATTACAAAATAAATTCATATTATAATATTTATTTTAATTATAGAAATATTAGTTAATTTTTTGTTTAAAATAATTTAACTAATTGAGTTGATAAAAATAAATAAAAGGGATAATCACAAACCTAGAAATCTTGATAATTCCATCTCATTCTTTGGTTAGGTTTACAGATAAAAAAAAAATAAGATTTAAGAGAAGCTAAATGATATTTAAGAGAATAAAATGTTAAATAAGATATATATTTTTCTGATATTTTTAAACATATTTAAATTTATCATTAATTAAATATTTTAATTTAAAAATATTTTTATTGATATTTATATGTTATTTATTAGTTTGTGTAAAGATTAAATAGAGTTGAAGGTTGGCTTTGATAATGGATATTCGAGGGGGTCTATCCAAATCTGCAACGGATAGTAATTTTAACATCCGAGTCTGAATATTATTCAAATTCGTAAATTTTGGATCAGATATCTGAATCTGCAATCTGAATTGCCATCTTTAATAATTTACTTGTTTAAGGTGAAAGTCGTAAGTCTTGAGTACATAGGTTCGAGATCTACCATGAGTAATTAATGTTGGAAAAATAGATTTTTTGGAAGCTTTGAGGCATATTCTCGAATAGTAAAAGTGGATATTTGAGTTATGAAACTATGGTTTTATATTCTATTCCATGTAACCTTTACAACGGTATATCATATACTCAAAATAATTGAGTGATGAATGATAAATTGATGCTCAAAATAAGCTACTTGTGAATTATGTTGAGGAAAATAGAAAGCTTAATCTCACATTGGTTAAATATCAAGTGTGGAATTTGTTTATATATGTTAACCAACTTGGTAGTTATTGAATGACTAAACTAATATTTTTCCTTGTGCATAAGAGGAATAAATCTAAACCCACCGGAGTTGGGGGCACACACCCACGGTGTGGGCAACGTGAAATGCTTGGATTGGCATTTTTCTAACATGTGTGCAACAATTAATTGTATAGTTAATATTTTAACAATTTAACCATCAAATTTTATATTTTATTTATATAAATCATCCATAACTATTTATTTTATATTATTTGAATGAAAAACATCGTGCATTCCTCTTCCTCTTGAGCCCACTGTCTTCCTTACCACCATCAACAATTCCAATTATTAGAAACAAAATATTGCCTTGTAAACTAGTTCATATAAAGAAATGTTATAATAATGAGCATTCAATAATGGTGACTAATCTTACCATAATGAGTGAAAAACAGTTCCACCTACCAAACGTTCATTTATCTGTAGAATTTTGACAAATGATTTTTTAACGTATAATTACTTAAATTAATTTTATATATCTTCAAGCCAGCCATGAAATACTTTGTTTTCCAGCTCATCCATCCAATGCCTTGTCTTTATCTCCCTCAGTATATAAACGACTCATTGGCTAATTCACTAAAGCAATCTGAACTCTCTTCTTCAACCCCTATCAAATATAGAGAGTATAAAGGCGAGAAGGATGGGTTGCCAACCGGAAACCATGACAATCAAAGAGAGGTTAGCATGCATGAATAGCCAGTGAAAATTCTTGTAGTCATTGTACCTTGTAATGCGATGGCCACACCATTGGCTCGTTATCGTCCAGGCTATATACGGTAACACCATCTTTGACACTGCACTAAATGCTCAACTCACTAAGTTTCTTAATATCCCTAACCTCTTTTTCTTGAGTTCGGTTCTTCTAATACTTTCATTGCTAATTCATGCTAGTTTCACCTTCTTCATTCATGGTGTCATACAATTATTATAGTCGTTGCACCATTGCGTGTGATGACCACACCACCGACTCATTGCCATCCTGCTATATAAATGATAAAATCGAATTTGATGCTACAAAGATTGGTAAGCTCACTAAATTTCTTCAATAGTCTTAACCTGAGACTAGCTCCTCTACCACTATCATTTGCAATGCATGCAAGCTTCACCTTCTTTGTTTGTGGTGTCATACAATTTTTGGCTACGTTGCTACCCACGTGTTAGAAAGCGTGCAACACAGGCTCATATAATCCTCTAAAGGTCTAAAACTGGTGCATCTAATACTCCCACAAGACATTTTCTATCTTATTTGCACTACCAAAGGATCTAAAATTCAAAGATGGAAGTCCTATATTAGATGTAAAACCTTTGAAAATCTCATATCAAGGGAAACCATGTGAGGTGCAACACTACCTAGGTTCAGTTCATTAGCTTTCAAGACATTCATTTAATGGCAGCTCAAAGGTTACAGTTGACATAAGGTTCCCCGATAAGCGATTTTCAAAGGTTCTACATCTAATATGGGGTTGCTTTCTCTAAATTTTAAATCTTTTAGAGGTGAAATTGAAATGGGGTTGTCTTTGAGAGTATTAGGTGCAACATTTTTAGCCCTTTAGGGAGTCATAGATTTGGGGCTACACCCTTTGAAACAGGTGGGAATTAGCTTAGTCAAAACTTGCATGACACTGCAAAGAAAGAAAGTTAAACTTGCTTGGATTGCCAATGAAAGTGCTATAAGAGCTGGTTTCAAAAAAGGAAGTCAGGCTTGTTGAAGAAAACCAATGAGTTGATCACTCTTTGCAGTGTCAAAGTTCGTTTCGTTGTATATATCCCATATGACACATTCTATGGAGTAATTGTTGTTTTAATAAAATATTGATTAATTATATTAATATCTTTTATATATTGTGATCAATGATGCAAAGTAAAATGGAAGTAAATATTGATTCATTGATTATCTAATATTTAACTAATATTAAGCGGTATTATGTGGTCGAATTATAATACAAAAAGACAACTTGTATTTATAGATAATCTAAACATGTCCTTTGTTTAATTGAAAATGAACAAACTGATCGAAAGACTAATATATCGTTTATAAAGTCTTATAAGGAGATACAATGTCTTGGGTATTGGAGTGGATGACTCTCAAGAGATAGAAATATATATGTGACTGATTGGACTTACAAAAAGGGATACTTTGCTTTAGGTATTGGAGCAAATTACTTCCAAAAGATAGAGACATATATGTGATTGACTGGACATACAATACATTACATCAGACATGACCCAAGTAGAATAGATCTTAAATCCGTTTGTGGATTTATTTACTTGTGACGTTCATAATGTGACATTCCTTAGTCCTGAGTGGATGATGAGCTATGAATGTGTGTCTCATATATTTTAATGTAAATAAAATCTGAGTTCAAATGGATAAGGAATAGAAAGCCGATACGTTGGCTATACCATCATTCCACAACTAGATAGTATCTTCAATAAAATTTACAAATGTAATTTTATTTATTAAAGATTATTTTTATTTAATAAAATATTATTGATATATTTTTTTATAAAAAATTTAAACATTTTTATTAACATAATATCTTTAACTAAAATTTATTATTTTTATTGAACTCAGGAATAAAATTAATTTTATTAAAATTTGAGACAAGAGAGTGTGTACTTATAATTGTTGTTGTTATAAAAAGTAAAAATAAAACATAAAAAATTAATTTCATAATGAAAATATTATCATAGAAAGTGATTATTATAAAGAGGATTGACCATATATAATCTTTTTGCTTGTTACTATAACTAACTTTAGTTGTATTTTTGCATAAGTTTTACCTTTTAAATCCAATTATTACTTTATTTCACATTTGTTTATTAAAATAGTTTAATTTTTTTATTCAATAGTTTGAAAATGTTCAATGTAGTACTTTGAAGTTTTTTTGTCATATTATTTTATTTAATTTTTCACATAATGTTATGTTGCCAATGTGGACTTGATGATTTGGAAAAAAGAATTCTACATGTTGAATTTTCATGGGTTGGTTTAAGAATTCACTAACATTATTAAAATCAAGTATCACAATAAAACACATATTGATAATTTAAGTATCAAATTATAAGATTCACATTACACATTTTATAAAAATACAAGTACCATAATAAAACACATATTAATAGTTTAGATACCACCGTTTTCAAAATACAAGTATCACATTAAATATTAAATATCTTATAAAAGTAGAACAACCGAATATAACATTATCTCATAAATTTTTAGTCATGAATAAGTTTGAACTTACCCCTAGTCCGGTTATTTGAACTTACTAATATTTGCCTCATGGAATTCGCATTTACATCTTTTTATGATTTCTTTTGATATTTTATAAATAATACAATAGCTCATATTAATTAAATTAGATGGTCTGCCTGTCAGATACAACAAAATCTCAAATAAGTCGAAATGCCATTATCTATTTTTCTTTCAAAAAAACATAAACAAAAGAGCAGCTCCGGCTGATGATGAGTTACAAGATTTGGTTAATTTAGCTTAGCTCTTTTTCTCTTCTTTGATTTATTATTTTTTGCGTGATGATGAGATCTTACATTCTTGTTTGATAAATTCTTAGGTTTTTGCTTCTTGTTCTGCTGTCTGCTACCACCTAGCTGCTCTTCATTGCCATCTTCCTCGGCAGTATCTTCTTCATCTTCATCCGAACTAAGTACCAAGTCTTCCACAACATCTTCATCGTCACCAACCCCTTCATCTTGTTCCATCCCTTTCTTCTTCTTCTTCTTCTTTTTCTTCTCCTCCTCCTTTGGAAGATTGGCCCTGATGGAACATGATAGATAGCGTAATAAGTAATGCTTTTTTGGCAATCTAACAGCTTATAGACAGCAAAAAGTTGTATACAAGAATGAAAACATGAGCTATTAGTGTACTACATGTGTGTCTGCATGGTGCACACGAGAGAGGGGCAAATATGACATGACAAGACAAGACATACCTGGAATCACCTCCAGGTAACCAGGAGGAACTGAAAACTGAAGCACCATCGCCAATCCTGATATCATCTTCTTCATCACTATCAGGGATCTGATCAAGCTTTTTACCGAAGACAGCAGACTTTTCGCCAACAACAACACTGAAAATTTACATGCATGCTACTTAAATTAGCTGTATTAACACAATTATAATATAGACAGGATGAAATCACAGAGAATGATCATAGACCTGGATTCCATCATTGAATCATTTCTCTGTTGTGCTCTTTGACGCAGTATTGTAACATACTGTGAGAGAGGACTAGTCCCCATCTTTTTCTCATCCTATGAGCAACAAAAAAGCTTAGTAACTTCATTTGATACCAAATCAAGTGCTCAAACATGACAACAGCAGGAGCATTTGATAGAAAATTCTAACATATAATAATGGTACGGACCTCAAGAAAAGAAGTTGCTGCATTATCATTTGGTAGAAATGTAACTGATGCACGCCTTTCATTAGTAAACTTATCATTCGCCTCAATCTGATGTGAAGACAATGAAGCAATCAATAGCGTGCAGCCAAAAGTTTGCAAAGTGTAAAGGGAACATGCTTATGAATAACAGGTTAATATACTTAACAAGGAATGTTTTTCCATAAATCCAACTTTGAGAAGGAAGACATGATAATCAATCCAAAGGATGTACCTTACGAATAAGATGCCTCATTTCTTTTCGGAATCTTTCAACTTTAGTACATTTGCAGAAGGAACGCAACCTCACAGCTGGAATAAAAGACAATTCAAAGAAAGCAACAGAATAGCTCCATTGAGCTAAATGTTCAGCGAGCTCTTCAACCACAGAAATCACACATGCCTCCTGAAAGGCTCGTGTCTTTAGAATGGGCTTGCTTGCCTGGAAAATATATTTGTCCAAATTTAGATAGGAACAAAAATGCTTATATCAATTGGAGTAAAACACAATAGATTTCAAGAATACCTTGAGTGTTGTACGTAAATCAACAGCTTTGCCAACACCTCCAGTGGGAGGTCTATTTAACTCTTTCATCTCCAGCATGTCCAAAAGAAGCATAGAAACAGGAATAAATGTACCAGTAGCTGCAGAAATGCGGTTCAGCATTTTAACACACCTCAATCTAAGCGGAAAATATCGAGCAGTTGGAACTAGACGGGCAACCCCAGAAATAATTTGGGTCAATGGATAAGCAAGCGGCCTAAAATCAGCTTCTGAGCTATAGGTACAGATAGCTCCAGTCCAAAGTTCAAGACAGTTAATAAACTTCCATTCATAAACCTTGCGGTATGCTTCCTGTGAAGAATGGTGCGACATGGAGCATTGCTTAGGCAAAACAAAAAAGGGAACAAATGCCAGAAGATTGCAATAAAGAAAATGGTAGTAGATGATCTTCTACTAATAGCATTCTCAGGAGACAACGGATAACTACAACACTTTTCTAAGAAAAAATGTGTAAATGATACCTTAGTTTTCATGTTGAGTGCATCCCGGAGAAGCATTGCTAATTGTCTGATAAAAACAAATGCATGTTGATATGCCGTTGGAAGGTCCACTCGAATAAGTTCTATGACACAATTGGCAAGAAATTGGATATGCTGTAATTTAGATGCATTAACGAAGTGGCAGTTCAAAACATAGGCTTTGTAGATCCCTCTGAAACATTCATCTAAACAATCTGATCCTAGGCGAACACAAAGATCTCTAAGAAATAGAAAGGAGACAACAGGCAGAGCATCGCCTCCTGTACCCCAAAAGTGAAGTGCTACCTGAAGAAAGATGAATAGATTAAACACAAGCAGATCTATGAATATTCCTTAAACGTTTAAAACAATATCATCCAAAGAGGAATAGATTAGACCTCAAATTATCATAATAGATATATGACTATCACATACACAAGCAGAACAGGAAACAAAGAGTAACAGCAAAGAAATCATTGCATTTGAATAAAAATCCCTTATAGATTTACCCTTTCTGCATACCTTGATGTATTTCCTGAGAAGGCTTGGAAAAGCAGCCAAAAACACAGACGAATACTGGAGACGCCTTAAAGTGAATGATATCATTTTCGTGTCAGTCATTTGGTTCAAAACATGTAGGGCATTTCCAAGATACGACTTCACTAAGTGGTTATAGTTCTTCCACTGTTTTGTGTTCATTAGCTCAATTAAGGTCTCTTTCTTTCCACCAGAAGCAGGAAGTTTCAACAATTTGCGGAGTATTCTATCCATTTCAGATAGTGTAAACAACATTATTTTGTTAAATACACTGCTTGACATGACAGCAAACTTAGCTGAAGAGTCAGTCCCAGTATCATCACCATAGTGACAAGCAGTCCGGAAAGCCTTCATAAGAGAATGAACTGCACTTAGTTTCTCATCCTCTCGGATTGACTTACACCAAGAATTAACCATTTCAGTAGTTAAAACGTTTTTGGATGGTTTCTCCTCTTCCTCAGGGATATCATGCTGATAAGTCTCATCATCCAACTGGGTTTCTGCATCTTCCATGTCAACTTCAGCATCATCCTACAAAAGACATGATTGAAGCAGGTGAAATTGCATCTTGTTTTATGCAATGAAAGCCATTTGTAACAAGATAAAGTTGAACATAATTTGCCCAACTTACATCAAAATCTTCATCTTCATCATCAAACGTAAGAAGGTCTTTGCCGTATTGTTGCAAGTACTGGTAGAACTCTGGATCCTACAAAACCGATAAATATGTGTTTAGGTGTGTATATATATCCCCGATGAGCTAGTAAAATATATAAAAGAAAAAGGGGAAATAATTTATGATAAAAATTCAGAAAACCAGAAGAGAATATATATATATATATATATATACATAGAAACGAAAGAAGAAACCTTTTTCTGGAGCCTTTCAAGCTGCTCTTTATGTTCTTTAGCAGCACTTGGAGATTTTGACATTGTTTTACTTTTTTTGCCCTTCTCTCCCATTTCAGCTAACACTCTGTCGCAGATAATCAAAATTGAACTAGTTTTACTTCATTCTTTTTAAATGAAATTGGGATTGAAATTAAAATTAAAATCAGCAGAAAGTTGAAACCTCTTAATAGTGGCGAACTCTCGACGACCGCGTAATTTACCCGCCGGCTTTTTTATGCTCCGGCTTCTCCTTTTTTCTAAAGGGGAGTTAAAGGCTTAAAGATGCTACCAGCTAGGGTTTTAGAAGAAGGGTTTTCTTTATTGGCAAGGTTTATTTTCCATCTTTACCGTAAGATATTTAATCGGGTAAATTATAGGTAATTTAACCAAAAAAATTTAGTGATGAAAGTTTTCGAAATTATATTTAAGTTATATTTTTTAGTTGGTATGATAATAATTTTAATTCTCTGTTTTTATATATTCTATTAATTTAACTTTAATTCTATATAAAATGATAAAAAAACTCAATTATTTTAAAAGTAAAAAAATCTATATAAAAATTCTAGAAAATAAAATTTTAGAAAACATTATTGTTGAAAAATTTATATGTATGGGAAATGAAAAATTATCATTCAATAGAATGCAATAACAAATTAAAAGCAGAAAAAAAAAAGCAAGACCGTTACTTATTTCCTTATATTCAAGTCCAGTTCCATGCCCCTGAAGAACATCAAAAATTGGTATTAAAGAGGATTGTGAAATCGACTTTATTACTTTCAATTAATTTAAATTATTTTTCAAATCCAAAATTATAAAATAAAAATCGAATTTTTTATCTTATAACGAAAATGTTATGTAAAGAAACAAAAGAGGTAGAAAACAAAAGACTAATACTTTTGCTTAATGATTTTATTTTCTCTATGTTATTTAAATAATGAGTATTGGATATTTTTATACAGATAATATTAAAAGAAATTTTTGAGGGTTTAACAATAATTTTCGCTCATTTTTATTTATTTTTGAAATTTTTATATACTTTAAATTTATTTTTTAGAATTTTCTACATTTTTAAAAAGAATTTCAAATTTTTAACATTTTATATATAATCAATGTCAGATTGATAGAAATTATCTTTTTTCTCCCAAATTGACAATGTATAAAAATTGAAGATTAAAATTATTATTATATCAACTAAAAAAGTGCTACTTAATAGTCGAGTGACCAAAAAAACAATTATGAAAAATTTAGTGATCAAATTATAACTTTTCTAGTTAAATGACCAAAATGAAAACTTATCCATAGTTTATTAACTAATGGTGTAGTTTACCCTCTTAAATTTAGGTCCAATTACAATTTTAATCTTGGTTTAAATTTGCGAAAGATCCTTTTACTCTTCTAAAATTTAGAATTTAATTTCTATACTTTAATTTTGAGACATAGAGTCCTTATACTTTTTCTATTTAAAAATCTCGGTCTTGCTGTTAGATTTGGTGATGTGACTGTTATAAGAAAGGTAAAAATAACTCTTTTATCCCTCAACATTCATTGTTTTTTTTTTTATTAATTTGGTCCTTACTCTTCAAAAGTACATGAACAATTTAAAAATGTTTTAAAAACTAAATTTTTTTTCGTATTTTCAATAAAAATGTAAAAATTTTAAAAACTCTTTAAAAATAAAAATAATTTTCAAAAAAATCATTTTAAATAATTTTAAAAATATGAAAGATATGAAAATTCAAAAAATTTGTTATTTACTCCATGAATGGTAATAAAATATCTCTAAACTTTGAGCTATTTGTTCTCTTTATATTAAATTAAATTTGGACAAATTTTTTTTATTTTAAATTAGATTAATTATATTATTAAAAAAAACTATGTAAATTTAATTATAAAGTATATGACATATTAGTATAAAATAATTTTTAATAATAATACAAATTCTGAATTATATATGATCAAGTGAAAATATTCCTGTTATTTAAAAACTTATTTAATTTTTAAATAAAGATACAAACCATATCTTGAAGTCCACCATAGCATAGCGATGGCATAGACATCGTCTCTTGAGTGTAGCATTCCATGTGATAACCATATTTTTCTCTTTCATATCATCAAAAACCGAGCATGTGATATATATATGCTTCCTCCATTCAATTGCCATGCATGCACTACACTAGCTCATGCTTTATACTCGCCCAAAGAAATTACATTCCTTTCTAAAGCTCCCCATTGCTGGAATATGAATGTATGGAATACCACCACTCTTGAATTCTCTCAATGAAAACGCACAACCACAAACAATATAGACAGCAAGACATGCTTTAAATTGCTTCAACATAGGGAATCAAAACCAATATCCTGCTATTCTGATAGTTACTGCTTTCTTATAAAGAAATTTGCTAAACAATATACACAGTTCAAGATCCTTGGGAGGAGTCACAATGTAAGTTTGAGGGTCTGTTCATCCCACTCACTTTTACATTCAATGCCATTGCAAATAACTTGGATCATTGATTGGAAAAACAATGTGTGTGTGGCTATACTACACTATCTTGTAAAACAAACCTGTATGTAGAACTTTTAAGGGTTGAAAATTGCTATTTGATCCCCTTAAACTTGTGGCTGTACAGTGGAAAGAGAGGCTCTCTGCCTTGCAAAGAATGCAGTTCACTTATATGAGTATCTGAGATTTGGCAGCACCACGAGAACATTTCTTCCGGCCGCTTTTGCTAAGACCACAAACACAGATCTCTAGAAGATTGTAGTCCTCATCCCAGAATAACAAAGAAGCCGTCTCTGGATTCTCCAACATCATTTTAGAGGTCAGGAAACCGGCAATACTCCATGTTTGGTAAAGTCGGGATTGCTTTCCAATAAACTTTCCATTTCGGGTGTCATAATATTCAGGCCAATGATCAATTGAAAGCCTCTTCTCTGCCAAAGCAACTGCCTTCTCAGCTAGTTCTAATCTGCGCATCTTGATGCAAGCCAAAGTGAACTGAAAGAGTGATGTAAGATTTGAATGAGTATCATTGCAATGGTTCAAGGTACTATTCAAAGAAGAATCATAGAACGAAGTTGGATGATTAAAATAAAACCAGATAAACAATTAAGTCCAAAGAAAATTCAAGCTTTTACCTGCCAGAGAAGTGTTGGCCAAGATCCACCATTATGATAGGACCAAGGGCTGCACAATACACTCGTGTCAGTATATAATGCATGCATGTATGCATATATGTGTATATATATAGAGACAGAGAGAGAGACTTCATGTAAAGGGCAAGGAACTCACGTATTCTTTGGATCACTGCCAGTTATTATGCGCCACTCTTCATTCTCCACTGCAGGATATAATATCTTGAGAGGCATATGTCCCACAATATCACCCCATTTGGCTTCAATTAAGTTGAGAATAGCTTCATTCTGCTTTGGAGTGCCCAGTGATGAAACAATGGACCAGAGATTCCCAAGCGTGAAGAACCTAAAATCCATGTGAGCTGGCTGTAGATTGCCAATTAGATACCCACCTTCTTCAGGTATCCAATCCATAAGCCATGAAGGAATTTGCTCGGGATAAATATTGAATTTGTTGGTAGCATCCATGGAATACTCTTCTGTCTTATATCGGTAAATCTCATTAATCTTTTTCATGTCAACCCAGTAGTATTCTCTAATGTGGAATGATAGTGCACTTAGTCGATTATTGATAGCTCTTATCAAATTCTTGGAACTTTCATTTGCAGTGAGCATCTCAAGAGAAGAACGTAGAGCAGCATAAAACAAAGCCTGTTAGATCAAACATATGACAGTTAGGAGAACTGAAGATAAGCAGAGGAAAGAAAACTTAAAAATACTTTAAAACAAATTAACTCACTTGGATCTCAAGGGGATGACCATGAATGCCCATCCTTCTGTCTATCATGCAGGATCCATCAGTGACTAACAGAGAAGGAAACATATCAAATCCATCAGCTAAACACAAGTTGAGGATCAGTTTTATTCCTGTTTGAACATCCACTCTCTCTTGCAACGTACAATCACCAGTGATCTTCCCATATGCCCTCAGCAATATAATCCACCACAATCCTATCAACAAAGTCAGTTCAATAAACTCAATCACTTTCTTACTGAGCAATAACTTGGAAAAGAAGAAATCAGTTTACGAGTGCAAAATAACTATGATTGTTGAAGATGAACAGATCAACATCCTCATTTTTTGACTAGCTAGCAAGTTCTTGTACTAAATGGTATTGACAGTTGCAATATAGTATACTAACCAGAGTCCACTGGGGCAACACGACCAATAGCTGATTCTCCAAAATCTGGATCCAGTACTTCCTCAAACTTATTACCATCAAGAGGTACAGTTCTGACCTTAAAACTAGCTGGCATCAAACCCTGTCCAGGACTATAGCAGTCCACAGTTTTCTCCCAACTCTAGATCAAAAACAACAAAAAAGTTGTTAAGTTCCAAATTGTTGATTTGGTAAAACTTATTGGGAAATGGTTAACCTCCATAGCATTGCTAGTGGATGTGTTTCAAGGTCCCAGCACAAGCAAAAGAGGCATAAAATTGATTACATTAATGGCTCATTTGGTTATTTAGTGTATTAACACAAGTAAAAGTTTAATCATTACATAAGCATTAAATGGTTTGGACAAGTAAAATCTAGTAAAAAATTAAGACCTCTCCAAAATAAGTAAAGAAATTCCCTTCCTTAGCTCAAAACAAGTCATTTGAGTAGCTAAAAATTTCCAAATGAAATTAATTTATTGTTAACTCATTTATGAATACATGTTGAAAAAATAAGACTACATGAGTAAAAAATGCTCAAAGTTCTACAATGATTAACAGGCATCTAAAAAGCACAATATAACAACTTTATGGGGAATATGTGCATTGAATTTGTTTTACACATGGAGAAGAAAAACTTAATGGTGTGGGAGACATGCACTAAGTACTTTAGAAAAGAACAAGAAAAATTCCAGCTATCTCTAAGGGAGCCTCGAATTGCTTAAAGGAAAGTTAGAAAGAACCACAGAAATGAATCCTACGATGAATTTTCCTAGCATTGACTTTTCTAAACATTTAAACATGCAAGTTTTGCAGCTATCTGAAATTATGAATGTTAAACAACACTTAAATCTACACAAACACCAAACAATCAATGACAGAAAAGGAAATGCAGAGTTATGTAGCTACAATATTATTCAACAAGGTAAATAAGTGAATATATATACCTGCAACTGCAAGGTATGGAGGAGAAAATTCTTGACAATCTCTCCTTCACCTTTAAGCAAGAAAGCCAAAGCCGAAGGCACAAAATCACGAATGAAAACCTGATCATAATTCAAGGGCTGCTTGTCACCTGGATCGTTTGCAGCCACTGTACCAACAGGGGATCCACAATACGTCACAACTGCACCTCTCAACAAATTCCATGCCTCCTTTTCAATGTCGCTCTCAACTTTAATTCCACTCTTCCTTCCCTCCAAAGCCTCCCCGATGTTCTTCACGTTGTTTACATCTTCAGCTACAGGAACTTCTCCTCCTAAAACGTTCTCATCCTTTTCAATCCTTTCAACAACAAACGGATTCACATTGATGCCGTTTTGCAAGTAAAATTTGTCCAAATTCTGGTCTTTTACGCGGGTTTCAACCGATGTTGAGAGATCTCTCACCCTTGATGCTACCCTGACATCAGTAGAGACACCGTAAGGCCTAGAAACTGACCCGGATTGAGAGAGATCCAAACTTGTTGACCAATTCGGCTTCTTCGTATTATTGATAACGCGTCTAAAGGGTAAGAATCGAGAAGGGTAGGCGTGGAATTGAGAGTTGTAACTGAAATTCGGAAGAAAAGCATTGGTCTTGCAGAAAAGCTTTTGCTCACAAGGAAAGGGATGATGAAACAAATGTCTGAACCCGAAAAACGATGAGTTTCTGAGGTTTAGGACCCTTGAAGGAAGCTTCATAGGGGAATTGCGGATAAAATTCATGACGCTCATAACCGAAAACAAAGATATGGAGATAGAGAAGAATACAACATGAAATCGTTTCTTTTCGTCCCCTTTGGTTGTGCGAGTTGAATAAGGAGATTGAGAAAAAAAGATGGGCTTTCCTTTTAATGGGTATTGTCTTGGGATAATAAGAGGTTTTGAAAGAGAGATTGGTGTCCTTTGACGGGGAATGGCGTCCAGAGTCTTGGAAATAGAGGCCAAACGATGGATGAAACCACACTGATTCTTAGAAAGCGCTTCTTGGGCATGGAAGGGGAACGGTTGCCGGTTTCAAATAAAGAAAAAATGAAAATTCGTCTAGGTTTTAAAAATCCAATATCATGTCTAACCGGTCAGATTATGATCAGTTCGAGTTTTACACTGATTTATGTTTTAATTTAGTAAATTATTAAATGGGTAAATTACCAAAATAGTTATTTTTATTTCTCTCATGTTATATTTTAGTTATTTATATTTGAAATATTACGTTTGAGTCATTTAGGTTAATGTGTTGTAACATTTTAGTTACGAAACCGTTAATTCTCATTAACAGTGTAACGGTAAGTCGACGTGGCATGTTAAATCATTATTTCAAACAAAAATTTTATATTAAATTATACAATTGGTCCTCCATATTTTTTCATTTTGAGCAATTTATTTTTTTCTTTTATGTTCTTTTAACTTCTTTTTTTCTTTATTTTCCATTCTATTCTACTTCTCCCTCTATTTTCCTCCATTCTTTATCTCTTTTAAAGTAAAAAAATTAAATTGCTCAAAACAAAAAAAATATAAGGACCAATTGTATAATTTAACCTAAAGTTTTTATTTGAAATGATGATTTAGCGTGCCATGTCAACTTACCGTTACATCATTAACGGTAATTAACGCTCAGTGACTAAAATGTTACAACACAATAAGGTAAGTGACTAAAACGTAACATTTCAAACATAAATGACTAAAATGTAATCTGAAAATAAAAGTGATTATTTTGATAGTTTACATTTTATGAATGTAGAATTTGTTTTAATATATAGTTGAGTTGTTATTTTACCTCAAGTTTGGCTCTTTTAATTCAATAAATTCGATCAATTGATCAAATTCCAACAATCATGCTTGAAATAACTTTTTTATTCTTTTGTTAATTTTCAACATTTTTGCTATCA
This sequence comes from Gossypium sturtianum, assembly GCA_025698515.1. Lineage (NCBI taxonomy): Eukaryota > Viridiplantae > Streptophyta > Magnoliopsida > Malvales > Malvaceae > Gossypium > Gossypium sturtianum. The sequence goes on from CM046950.1 coordinate 5,848,995, forward strand.
ACTTTTGGTTTTATGAATTTTGTATCAATTTTGATGGAATAATATAACATTTAATTAATTTATATATCGCACGGATTTATTTTTTTTATCTGTTGAAATATATTAAAATATTTATTTAAAATATATTTTAAAACTGTAACATTTGAAAATATTATATTTAAAAATTAAACCATCATTGTCAAATTTATTAATTTCAACGTTGTTCTACACTTCTTTATAATTAGTTTATAATGAAACAATACATTATAGTTATTATGATATGCTGTACATGTAAAATATTAATAACGAATAATTATACCACAAACAAATTAAAGTAATGAACTTATAGAAATTAAAATCTAAATAATAAAGACCTAATTATAAAAATCAAAGTTGAATAAATTAAGAATGTGAATTGGAGATCAAATTAAAAAAAAAATACAGAGGACTTAAAAACAAAACAAAAGTAGATCAGGCTCCGTTTGATAGGGGGAAAATATTTTCCGGAAAACATTTTTCCCATTTTACAGTGTTTGTTTGGCTGGAAAATGAATTCCTAAAGAAAATATTTTCCAAAACACTGATAAAATCACTTCATAATTTCCGGAAAAGGTCTTACCAATTTCTAAACGGTAAGACATTTTCCACAGCTCTTCTCTTCACTCTCTTCACCCTAAGCAAGAATTCGTCTTCTCACTGGTCTCTGCCTCATCTTCTCTGCTTTGGTTCATCATCTCCGCTCTCGTCTTCTCTGTGATTCATCGAAGGTAAATTTCTACTCACATTCTTGATTGCAAGCTCTAGGATTTAGGGGTTTTTGCATATTTGTATTCTCGCTTGAGTTTGGTTTGTAGTGAATGTGTGGGTTTTCTGCAAATTTTTGAAGTTTGGATGTGTTAGGGGTTTCTTCTTTGTTCGTTTGGTCACTTGATTTCTGAACCTCTTCATCGAAGGGTCGCAAATTTCACTAGAAGATTTAAGGTTCACCGTTGCTCCTCTTCTAGGTCGCCATTGATGTAGCGTGTAGCCATTCTTTCAAAGATCTCGCGACCATCTCCACCCTCAAGATCCCTAACGTCCGTCTCCCAGACGACGACCCTTCTCTAATCAAAGCCTTTGCATTCACCAACACTTCTCTTTTCCTCTCAATCCCAAACCCTCTTCTCCCCCGTCGCCGCTAATCGTTCCCTTGCTCTCCATTGGTCGTGCTTGTTTTGTGGTGGAGCCTTAAAATAATGATTTGACAAGTGTATGGATGTGCTTGTTTGTTGTTTCTAAAGAAACTTCGTTGCATTTCCATGTTTTGCCTTTCCCCAAAAGGTTTGGTTTCTTATATCGATTTTCTTCCCCCTCCCTTCTTTTGTTTAACATGTTAGAGTTGAGCTTGATCATAATTCATAATTTTTGTCTTTGGCAATTGCGAGTTAGTTGGTCGTTTATAATTTTGTTGAATTTTGAAACTTCGATTGATTTTGGATTTGAGTAAAACTCGGTGAAGAACAATGGCCTTATTTTTTGTTCCATTCTTACGGCATATGTATGTTGATGCATTAATGATGTTTTTATGTTTTGAGATTATATATATATAAACATTGTTGGTGTTTTGAGATTATTTTGTCTTGAGCTTGTATATACATGTTCATTTACTTCTTTGCTAATAATGGTTGGATATATAAACTCCTCGTATTTCTCTGTGGTTAGTATTTTCACCATTTCCCTAATCTGATATATCTTGTTACTTGCTTATTAGTAGCCTTTGCTAATCTGATATAAATGTTCTATGTTCTTTGGAGCTTTTCCGATTAATTAGAATATTTAATCATCAATATTTATTTGTTTTGAACCAAAACTTCTTTTTGTGCATGTTGCTTTATATTTTATCGCCATCATTTGTCAATATCGTTTGTATATTATAACTGTGTATCTCCTTTCTTTTGATTAGATTTCTCTTATATGATAGCGAATGAAACGATTTATTCATTTAAGTTCTTGATACTTTTTGAGTGGTTTATTTTCAAAGTGATTTATTTCATGATTATTTAGAAGGTAGTCATAAGGTCTTTTAACTTATATTTCATATGTAAACACTTGGATTTTCATTTTTATACCTTTTCATCAATTCATTTCAATCATCCATGGTTGTTTAGGTGTAAGCATTGGAAATGATGAGATTGTATCGAGTTGACCCCAAAGAAGGCTTCATTTGTAATGGTTTTGAAGGAATACAGTAGTACTCTTTGTAAGAACAACCACTTGATTTTAATTCTCAATTCAATGATGTTTTCTTTTCAACTTCATTATATATGTTCTCTTAAATTTTCAGGTTGTTCCAACCAGTTTGCCAAAGAAATGGGCTTGGCAGAGAAACCGAGCACCATGATAAAGAACTCAGAGGGTAGGAAGTGGTGTTAAACACCATAGTGGATGCAAAATCACAAGTTCGTCTAGGTGCGGGATGGTCACGATTTGTGCAAGAAAACAAGCTAGAACTTGGACTCTCTTGTTTCAAAGACATTCCCAATCTTTGGTAATGTCATTAACTTAAAGATTATTTGCAAGGTTGGAGATGGAAATAATAGGAAAGAAACAAGTGAGCAAATGTAGGTTAAAAAGTAGTAGCATACCATCATTTGTAATTTCTCTACCACTCTTTTGTATTAAATTGTTGAAATGGCAACCATGGGTTGTATGTATGATCATGTTTTTACCTCTCTCTTTTGCTTGGATGGTAAGAAAAAAAATAGTTTGATCATGGAAGTGCAGGAACTCATTTTTTGTAAATGATCTAATCTTTCTGTTGAAATTGGAAACGATTTAAGAAAGCTTCATCATTATGTTTTTGTCTACACTTCACTTCCTGCTTTAGACTAAAGATTTCATTGCATGTCACATTGACAATAATGAAGATTCGATATTTTTAATTCAACTATCAAAACCAAAACAGTGTGCGATGGGATAAAAGGTTATAAAAGAACAAGTCATCATATAATTCGACAGTTGAAGACACAAGAAAAGTATAAGGCTCTTGAGAGAGTTCGTAATACTTTTAAATCTGAGAACCCATTTTTCCTTCTGGTTAGCTTAATAATTGAGTATTATTATATATTTAATTTGATTTATTTATAAATAAATCATTGCAATATATGTAAAAACAATTTAAAATATAAAAATTTATTAATATGTATATAAAATTTATTAATATATGTAAAAATAGCTTTTAGGAAAATATTTTTTGAAATCGCCAAACAAATGTAAAAATATTTTACACATGATTCATCCAAACACCAGAAAATATTTTCAGTAAATCATTTTCCAGAAAAGTAAATCATTTTCCAGAAATCATTTTCCGGAAAACATTTTACTGGCAAACAAACGGAGCTTGAGTTCAAATTTAAATAAATCGTACATAAGGATTTAAGTGCTTAAACGTAAATAAATGAAGAACTTAAGATAAAATTACTCCAATAAAATAAAGACTTAAAATAAATAGGAAAAAAGTAATATGAACTAAATTACAATTTATCTGAATAAAAAAACTAGATAATAACTCCAACTTAGAGTTGTTCATGGGCCGGGTCAAGCCAGACCCAACTAAAAATTTAGGCCTGTTTGCTACACACGTGCCTGACCCGGCCCAAAAAATAGGTCTAAAATTTTGCCCAAACTCTGCCCGGATAAAAATATTAAAATTTGGGCCCTGCCCGCCCATATTAATTTTTTATATTATTTTTTATATAATTTTAAATATATATAATACATAAAAAATACTAAAAACATCAAAATAAATATTTACTAACAAATTGAAAATAATTTTTAAAAAATATGTATACTTAAATAACACTAAGATAGATGCAACTTAACAAGTAAATGCCTCTAAAATAATAACAAAATTAACAAATGCCTTTAAAATAATAACAAAATTAACAATAAAACAATTTTTTTATACAATATCCAAACAATAACAACAAAATAGTAGCAACATAATAGTAAAATGTTAGCAAAATAGGGAGAAAACAACAAGAAAATAGTATTTAAAAAAAAAAAACAGATTTTTTTGTCATTTAGTGAATTCGGGCCGGGCCCAAGTAAAAAATGCATTACCTGAGGCCCGGTGCATTTTTTAAACGGGCCTTATTTTTTTATCCAAGCCCCTTTTTTGGGCCTATATTTTTGCCTAAACCCTCCTACATTTCGAGTGAGCCGGGTGGCTAGGCCCATGAACAGGTTTACTCCCACTTAGAGGTGAGCATGGGTCGAGCCACCCGGCCCGGTGCGAAGGCCCGCCCGAAATGTGGGAGGGTTTGGACAAAAATATAGGCCCAAAAAATGGGCTTGGACAAAAAAACAAGACCCGTTTAAAAATCGAGCCAGGCCTCAGTTAAGGCATTTTTGGCCCAGGCCCGGCCCGAATTCACTAAAGGACAATTTTTTTTTGATTTTTTTAATATTATTTTCTCCCTATTTTGCTACCATTTTACTATTTTGTTATTATTGTTTGGATATTGTATAAAACTTATATTATTGTTAATTTTGTTATTATTTTAAAGACATTTGTTAATTTTGTTATTATTTTAGAGACATTTGCTTGTTAAGTTGCATCTATCTTAGTGTTATTTGAGTATACATATTTTTTAAAATTTATTTTCAATTTATTGGGAAATATTTATTTTGATGTATTATATATATTTTAAAATTATATAAAAAATAATATAAAAATTAATATGGGCGGGTCGGGCCCTGGTTTTAGCATTTTTATCCGGGTTGGGCTTGGGCAAAAAATTAGGCCCATTTTTCGGGCCCGGCCCGGCCCATGCTCACCTCTACTCCCACTTCAAGATTTTTTTTTACAGGCTTTTCTCTCTTTCCAATTCCGATTATTTAATTAAGTTTTATTAGGATAAACTACATAGGAGGTAACCTTAAAATATCATTGTTTTTATTTTAGTCACTCTAATATATTTTTTTAACAATTTAGTCATTATCATTAGAAAAATTGACCAAAAATGTCACTCAACCATTAAACCCTAAACAAATTGCTAACTAGACTTGCAAAAAAAAGAAAAATTGTTCTTTTAATCCCTTTAGTTACAAATTTTTAATTAACACCATTCCTATATCTGTGAAGTTCTATTTTATTATGCTTAGGCAAAAGAAAAGGCACCAATTTACCGTAGCTTCATCCTCTATGGCATCACCACCGTCTCCGCTTCGTTGTTTTTTACTTGAATAATGAAACTTTGTCATGGATTTAGTGTTTGGGTTAACATAAAGTTGTGCAAATTAAATTATTTATTTATTTATTTGTTTGATTTAATTGGAATGCAATTATTGTGTGGTTTGAATATTTGGGTTAAGAGAAGGCTTTGCATTTAAAAAATAAAATATTGATACATATAGTTTTTGTGTGAAGAGTTATCGTCTTTTACTAATTCATAGTGCATTTGAAAAAAATTGGTGCAACCAAACTATTTAATTGGAAAATAAATAAATGGGAAAACATGGTTAATTAAGAAAGTTACTTCGGTGTTGTGATCAGAGGGGCAAACAGAGGAGATGGTGGGGGAAGACGGTGGAGGAAGCATATGGGTGATTGAATCTAGCTTTTTTGATGTTGTTTAATATGGTTTTTTTTTATGGGAATTTAAGGAATTAATTTAATTTTTTTTTGTAATTTTTAAAGGGACTAAAAGAATAATTTTTTTTTTCCAGGTTCAATCAGCAATCCGTTGAGGGTTTAACAATTGAGTGATTATTTTAATCAATTTTTCTAATGACAAAAAAATTTAAAGTGACTTTTAAGATAATTGTAGTTTACCCTAATTATTATTATGGAATAAATTTTCCTATTGTTAATTTAAAATTTAGTTTATATTAAGTTTTGACAAAAGATTATACTGTATTACACATTGTAATGGTAGCTTTAAGACCTAGAAATTTAAATTTAAAAAAAAAAAAAAAACCTAGAGGGTGCTTGCTTTGCCTTATAATCATTGACATGATTTTGATTTCAATTTCCTTTTTCCATAAATTTCTTCCATATTCTTTTAAAAATAGGTAAACCCTAATTTGGAGGGATTGTGAGAGTTGTTCTCAGATAAATTTTTTTTTCTATTCTCGTGTTCCACGAGTATTGCTGGACTGGTTCATTGACAAAAGCTGGCATTTATAGAGTTGTCTATGTATCTACAACAGGTGGGTTCCTTTATTCTTCTAGCATAGTTATTTGTATGTTTGCAGGTTTGCTGATCATAATGCCTTTTTAATTACTAGTCTTGCTGCTTATACTAGTGTTACTTAATGTTTTGATCTAGTGTGGTAGTAGCTGAAGTTGGCGGAAACTCTTGCGGCTTAGACATGTTGCTGGTCAAGTGGTGAGTGGTGATGGTTCTTGGCCTATTGTGGGAAGTAAATATTCAGTGGCAGCAGTTTGAAGTATGTTAAGACTTAAGACCGAGAAGGGAGAAAATTCCATCAAGCTCTATATTCCCAAACATGGCCATTCATCATAGGCTTGAGATGATCCAAAACGTGGTGGTTCTATGGTTGCAGAACCTTAGTATGGTAAAGCTTGATTTAGTCAATCGTGATCTATGTAATGTTTGGAACCTAAAACTTTAGGAATTTTCGCTAAGTTGTTTATTGATGTAATGCATAGCAGTCACATGCTTTCTTGGATAATGAAACCATTTGTTCATATAGTGACTAAATTAAAATTTTTAAAGTTGAATGATGAAAATAAAAATAAGAATATAATTAAATAACCCCAAACAGTTTTTGTATACACAATAAAAAGCTCACACAAAACCCACACATTGCATACATGGCTGTGGTGTAGTGTGTGGCCACAACTATACCTTTTTCTAAATAAACAATTGGCTTCCAAAATTTTCACGTCTCATCTTCCCAGTGCGGTACACTTGTCATTCGATCCCCCGCCCCCCATCTGTGGATACAAAACGCATACATCAATTTCAATGTACACGTATTATTAATGGCCAGAAGAAAATAATTAGTGGATGCAAAAATATGCGTCACCTACTTTATCACCCACTATCTATTTTAATATCTGATTTAAAGTTCTAAATTGAGTTTAATATCACCAATTATTTAATATAATAATTATATTATAAGAAAAATAATGTGAATAAAATTAAACAAATAACTTATTTTTATCTATTTATTAAGTTATAATATAAAAAATCAACATATATCTATGTATTTTCTATTTAATTTATTCTTTTCTTTAGTTTTAATTACATCTTGAAGTATTATAAGATCATCCAACAAAATAAAACCAATTTCTTTCATTAAAAATATATTAAATTCACTTGAGATTAAATATTTTAAATTTGTAATAAAATATTTAGAAAAATAAATATATGATAATTTTTTAAAATTATTTATGAAAAAAAAATATCCTATACCAAAATAAATATTTAAAAAAAAGAAATACATGATAGTTTTTTAAAATTATTCATGAAATAAAAAAATAAACTATACCAAACATATTCGATTATATATTAACCTTGAAATGAATTGATTAAATTATTTTTATATAAAATTAATTAGTTATTATTTAAAAGGATCTACGAAGATATTTAAAAAAAACAAAAAGGTAAAAGAGAAAAGCCAAAAGCCAAAATATAATGGTTATTATTTGATATATCTTTAATGAAGTTTTTCAGACTTTATAAGTAAATTAAGAGTGTGACAGGTGTTATATATATATATATATATATATATATTTATTTATTTACTACATCCTATAATATATTTGTCAAACCATCAACCTATTTTTGAAGTCTAACTAGAAAATTCTACTAACAATATATTAAATAATTTTCTAAATATAATTATTATTAATATCATATCGTTTTTAAAAAAATAAACTTATGAGACCTTTAACTTAATGATAAAGTTAATGTTTGGAACTTTAAGATTTCATGTTTAAGTCTCATCTTGTATAAACAATATGTAGATTCTTAGTCCATTTTTATTTTAGCGTATGTCTTATTATATATGAGCTAAAGGTGTTAATGGGCCAATTGACCCAATCCACTTTGGATTGGACTTAAATTTATATTTTTCAATCTCAGGTAGATCCAACCCACTTTATTGTTTACAAATAATAAAAAGTAAAAAATAAAGTTACATTAATATTTTATTCTTATAATAATTTAAAAAATATGTTTATTTAATTTTTAATAAATAAAATGGACTTCTGTGTAAGTCAAGCTTAGGTTCAACCTTGTGAATATTTTGGAATCAGGCCTTGGTCCATTATCACCTTTAATGTGGGCCATGTATTGATTTATTCTAGTCTAATTCTAGATATATTATGATTATCAATGTAATCGTGTTTTTATAATGATCAATTTTGGTTATAGTTTTTTGGATATACTCTTTGTATTTGCAATTGTAAATGTATTTGTAATTTCAACAAAAACTTACATATATTAATTGAAAACACATTATGTTTAACATGCAAATATATTAGAATATATTGTAATTTAACAATAAAGTATTTTTATAACTAATTAGGTTTTTATTATTTTGAAATGAAAATGATTGAATATAATACTTGATATTTTGTGATGTATTTTATCTACAATAATGGGTGGAGTCAGGCTGAGTTTACATCAGATTTAAGTATGATATTAATACATTTATATTTGTATAATTTCAATCCAACCCAAAATATGGACTTAAAATCTTGTCCAAGTCTATTTATATTTTTAAATAGTTAACCCAAGTCCATTCAAAGTCTTTTTATTTTTTAAAATATTGATATTATTTTTAATTTAATATTTAATAATTTTTTATTTATTAAAATTTTATATAAAGATAACCGTTTTTAAAATGTTTACATTACAATATTATATATCACTATATGTTTAGTTTTTTTTTTTATGTTATAAATTATATAATATAAAAAAATATAATTTAATATTTTTACTCAAACCTATTTTTCAGATATAATATTTTTTTGGCCCAAACGATTCTAAAATTCAAGCAAACCTTAGAGTTTAGGCAAGTAGCTAGCTTCACCCTCTTGTTCACCGTAAGGTATAATCTTAGCAATCCAGCAGCAGATCTTTGGTTTGATCAGCCTTTAAAATGGGATAATAATAATATTAGAAGTTGTATTATCCAGCTATAACACCTCTTTGACATCAATACAACAGTTTCCGAATCAGCAAACGTGCATAGATTGTTGAATTGAAAGCATTCAATCATATGATTTAATATGATATTAAAGAGACGGACAGAAAATGGAAAATGTAAATTCTAATGAACTCTCTCTATGATACCAAGGAAACGTATGACAAGTAAAAAAGGAGTCGAAATCATTAATGAAGCATCTCATGGCAGGGAAGAAATATTTAAATCATTATGCACACCACTAAAAGTAGCTTTGCAGCTGAATGATGATTGATTGTTAACAATCTTTTTCTGCATGGGATTCCTTTAAAGCATTAGAATTAGATATGGAGGTACCATCCTTTTGAGTTTTATATAATACAACATCCTATATATTATAAGTCATCACTTGATAAAACATACACCACCCAATTGGTATTCAGAGGGGTTTGGAACAAGCTTTTATATGTTGGGGAAAGATCTGTTTGTTGTACAAAAGAAAGGTATGGAAGCCAAAACCAGCATCACATGTTCATAAAAGATTAATAAAACAGGGAGCTTACACTGCACATGGAATCGGGTGTTGTATGTATCAACGGATACTTTTGTTGTTGTTGAATAAAAGAGGCTTACAAAAGCCTAAACAATAATAACATCACTGTTTGTCGAACTACAACACAAGCCTGCTTTGTCTTCCTCATACAGCCGCTGCACTGCTGTTGGTGTTGTAAAAGAGATTAAATTCCCAGGAAAATTCCGTCCCAAGCGGGCCATGCCATGCCCAAGATATGATATGACATCACAGCGCAATGGATACATAGGTCACAATTCACGAGCAGTAAAGGTCAGGTTTGGCAATAAAAGGACGATAATAATTGTCTTCAAGGATTCGTTTTATCTGTTTATAACTTTTACTATTCCGAAGAGTCACATTTGTTTCATTTAATTAAGCATCTGAGGACGTCTCAGTGCAAAAGCTCTTATGCCCCATAGACTACTACCTCGTCTTTGCAAGAACTCTTCTATGAGATCCCGTCCATAGTTGTCCAAGCCCAACTACTTCCTAAAAAAGGTGTAAACAAGTTATTTGGCTATTTTAGTGAGTAGAAAAATCAGGTTGTTTAATCAGTAGCCATTTTTTCTCTATGGGTTCAACCATCTAAATACTTCCTTTTAATGAGATTATTTCGTTGTAGTTTATTATTTGGTAACGATTTCGTGTATTTGTAAGCTATTATTAACAATGTCATCTTCTATTCCAGCACCAACCAACTTCATTCCAACAATCCCATATAAGATTGAGTATTATTAAATAGTATTAGTCTGCAATTCCTTTCCCTCCAGATCCAATAGATATAACTATTGCAATCCAGGTTTTTCCCTTTAGCTTCCTTATCACCTATTGTAGCTCAAAATTCCACTGTCCAGTGGATTTTTGCAATGAACAAAGTTTAAGCACTTCATTCCAGACTGTCTTCCAATATCTACACTCTAAAAGTAGATGATTTCTAGTTTCAAATTCAGTGTGACAGACAACAACAACCATCAATTTGCATTTGAATATCTGCACTAAAAAATAGTACCTGCTTCATTAGAGACTAGATCGAACTTGGAAGGACCCATATTGCATTTAGACAGTCAGTTAACAGTGAGCGTGTTACTTGTGGTGTGGATACGTAAGTTTGTTTCTAACCACTGGTCTACTGAATCATTAAGAATACATGAATCAGAAGAGATTAAAGTCCAAGGAATAGGAGTACTACTTAGTGCCCATATTCTTTGCCCCAACTTCAAAGTTTGAATGATCTTCAGTATAAATTTCCACAACATGCCTGGAACTGAAACGGACTTTTTACTTATAGACACGTTTGGACCTGATCCATCAAGCCATTGGCGAACTTGGTGGGATGCTATTGGTTTACTGTTAAACGGCACCCTCTTCTAATTCCAAGGCCGAAAGAGTGCCGTCCAAATTCCAACACCAACAAACAATTGGAAACCAACGATTTGACAATGTCATTAGTGTTTTAGCCCACCAAATAAATGTAGATAGGGATAGGGGGAGTAGTTTACAAGTTACAAGCAAAGTAGGGATAAGGAGCAAGAAAAGTATCCTTAGAATATTCCATGTTTGGAAAGTAATAAATTAATTCTACGTAATAAACTTGGTATCATGTAAATGTAAACTACTCCTACGTAATAAACGCGGTGGCCGAAATAATTAGTGGCTAAATTGAGGAATGGAAAAGAAATCCCCAGAAATCTTGGGAACCTTTGTTTATCCTTTTAGTTTTAATAATTTCGGTTATACTTTGAACATATCAAAGGGTAATGTTAAAAATCCAAAATTTGAATGTAAAATATGGTAGTTAATTTATTCAAAAAAAAGAAAAAAAATGGTCTTTAAAAGTCTGAGTCCAAGGATTATCTTAAGAGAAAAGGAAAAGAAAATCCTAGAAATTTGGTCGGTTGGTCCAAAATCATTAAAACAACATTATCCCAAAAGCTTAAAGTAAAAACATTTCATTATCCAGGAAGTTGCAACAGTTGGCCATAGTTGGAGTAACTAACTTGACTAGAAACTAAAGGAGAGGGCAAATGGATGGCATATACCCATTTGGCCACGAGGCAAACACCGACATCCAGATTTGATTGTGCCATATGGCGATGTAATAACCCCACACGGTTTTCACCCGATAGATATTGTGGACCCTAATGATGCATGCCAAAAGCTCCCAATATATTACGTGGCCATATCACAGTGGTGCTCTCTCTCCATTGCTGGTGGAGTTTGGAGTTGGAGTGGTTAACCTGTAAATAATATAAAATTTTATCATCCTCTTCCGATTATTTTATTAAAACCCCCACTTTTTCTTTAATTTCTTTCGTTATTTAGTTTTTTTTTTTTTGGAAAATGGTGATATTAAAAATAATAATGATAAGCGGACTGAGTTTTAACTCTATTAATATCGGTATTATTGTCGGTGCAGAAGGACGTGAGTTTTTACTATACTTAAGTGTATTTATCTTCCTATTTAAGGGTTAAGTGGGATAATGGATAGCTTCAAGTATTGTATAAAAAGCAATATTGATAATTAGATTAGATTATTAGTTATTGTATTGACAAGATTAAATATTATGGTAGTGAGAATAAAAATATTGATAAAACACGAGTGCGGTGAGGATAGAAACGTACTATTTTAAATATTAGAATAAAATGTATTTATAATATAATAAATAATTAAAATATATTTACATTATTAAAATAAAACTTTTGTTAAATAATAATTAAGATAATATTAATATTAAAAATTAATTATCGAATAATAATTAAATTATATTTATGATAATAAAATTTATGTATTTGCTTGATTATTATATAAATAAAATAAAATTTATAATATTCACTTTTTATAAGTATAAATTTAAATTTATATTATGTAATATATATTTAATTTGTATAAAACTCATGTTTTTATGATGATCACTTACATCCACATTTTCATTTTAAACTTGTTTTAAATTGCAATGAAAAGGTTAAAGTAGAAAAAGATTTTCATTGGGAGAGCTTTTGCTCCACTGAATCATTCAGCTCCAACTGAAAATCATCTGTATATTTGAAGAAATTCACCTCAATACCATATAGTACTTTCAATTGGGTGAGGTTTTATACTGAAAGCTGTAAAATACAGCTTCAATAGAATCTAAAGAGACCCTCAATGAAATATAATCCTGCATATATTGACTCAAAGTAGAATCATTCTTGTACTTCTATAACATTATTGAGGTGTTAATTAAGAATATTCAAATAAATTAATAGGGTTGAATACTAAGTTGTGACCTATTGATTAGGTGTTTACTTTTTATAGGGATAATTTGGGTTCGTTGCTAATTAATACTATTCAATTAAATTGATAGTCGTGCGATACATAGATCAGTTGTGTATATTAAATTTATAATATTTTTTTATAATATTAGTATTTTTTTAAAAAAATTAATGAATTTCTTCAAAAAATCGTTAATAAATTGAAAAAAGTAATGTAATTACAAAATATTTTTAAAAGTATTTAATAAATTTAGAATGAGTTATATTAATTTTAAAAATATTTTATATTAAAATAATACAAAAATATCATGGTTTGAATATTGATATTAATATATTACAAATTTAAATAATATTATTAATAATTTCTTACATGTTATTTATTATATATATTGTTAAATTAATTTTTTAATGTTGTTAATTTTTTTTGTATTTTTATATTTATCTTTGTTTTACTTTAATTAATGAATGAATTAACTCTTATTATATTTGAAAAATATAAATTTAATTTGATAAATATTATTAATATGTGCTTTTTTTCAACTATATTTTAAGCTTAAAAATTTAATATTTAATATTTTTAATATTATAAAATTAAAAAATAATTCAATGAAGTAAAATATCAAAATAAAGAAATAATTTGTTTAAAACCGATATTATATTTAACATATAAAAATTATAAAAAAAAAGGTTTTAAATAAAAAACATGAAATAGCTTAAAAAATTAAAAGACAAGGACTAAAAAAATAATTTACCTAATTTGAAAATAAATGCTTCAAATAGAGGTACTATGTGTTCAGAAAAATGTGAAAATGAATATTGTAACTTCGCTATAGTATATATATAGGGAAAAAAATCCAAATTCTTCTTTGACTTATTAAAAATTAACTTATTTAAAAGATAATTTAGTTATTTTATTGAGGCTGGATTAAAAATAAATGAATCTTTTAAATAAAAATATATAGTTATATTTTATTAATTACTTTGTTATTATATGTTATTTTCATTTTTTATTCAGTAATTTTTGATTAAAAATAATAAAATATAATATTATAAAATTATTTTAATTATTATTGAATTAAATTATAAATTACATATATTCTAATATAATCATACCTTAAACATAGAGCCCGTTTGGTACGGTGCAAAGTTCTCAATGCCCAAAAATCTATTTTGTTGGGATGTAAATTTCATGATAAAAGGTTGAATTTTTCCAGGAAATTAAAAGTAAAATACTAAAACAAAATTTTCCTTTTTTTATTTTTGTTTAAAGTATTAATTTGTTAGGTCTATTTTTTTTTTGTTTTCTAATTTCTTAAAATTTTGTTTTTTTTTATCTAATTGTTATGTTGTGATTCTTTTTATGACTGATGCATTATTTTTTCTAAAACATATTTTATACATGTGCCCTTTCTCAATACATGATTCCATGTCTATGGTTAGATTTTTAAAATATATATTAACTTTTACATGGGAAATTATTTTTTAATCAATTTATTTTTTATTGAAATTTATAAATAATATTAATTAATTAAGTTTAAATAAAAATAATTTAATAAATTCGACGTTTCCTTACTATCACTTTCGTGCACCGTCCATTTTCCATAAAATTAATCTCTAATCCTAATTAGCAAAAAACGCCTTCTCTCTTACTCTTAAAGCTGGTGGTCAGACAATCAATTACTGTATTCACTACCCTAACTTATTAGTCACACCTCACAGTCAAACATCTGCTTTCAATGGATAGAAGGAGACTCCATTTCTTTTAACTTTATCATATTATATATTTTCTTTTCTCTTTTTGAATACAGTAAACAAATCTGATTCCTATATAAACACCCCCTCTCCTTCATGGATTCCCCATCAAGCAAGCAATACCATTCTTACTCTCACTCAAAGGCAAAAATACAAGTTTCTCTTGCACTTTCAGAACACTTTGTAATCACTAAAAACAACACCCATACCCTCTTTTTCCTATTTCAATCATGGAAGTTGTTGCCACCGCCAAGACTGTTCGCCCAAGCTCTCCCAAAAGGGCTTTTGTTACATTCTTAGCAGGGAACGGGGACTACGTTAAGGGCGTGGTTGGGTTAGCCAAGGGGCTGAGGAAGGTTAAGAGCAAGTACCCACTTGTGGTGGCGGTCTTACCCGACGTTCCAGATGACCACAAGAAGATCCTAGTGGATCAGGGGTGCATAGTCAAGGAGATCGACCCTGTTTACCCACCTGAGAACCAGACCCAGTTTGCCATGGCCTACTATGTCATCAATTATTCCAAGCTACGTATCTGGGAGGTATGTAGTTTTGCATGTGATACTATTTTACACGTAACCTTTTTTTTTTCTTTTGCTTTTGATGGGGATTTTGCCACGTGTGCATTTTAATATACAACTTGAAATTGCAGTTTGTGGAGTATTCCAAGATGATATATTTGGACGGAGACATCCAAGTGTTTGATAATATAGATCACTTGTTTGACATGGAAGATGGCTACTTTTATGCTGTGATGGATTGCTTCTGTGAGAAAACATGGAGCCACACCCCACAGTTCAAGATTGGCTATTGCCAGCAGTGCCCCGATAAGGTTCAGTGGCCTTCTCGGTTGGGTCCTAAGCCTCCTCTTTACTTCAATGCTGGAATGTTCGTATATGAACCAAACCTTTCTGTCTATGACGACCTCTTGACTACACTCAAAGTTACCCCTCCTACCCCTTTTGCTGAGCAGGTAAATTTTTTTTTTTACTAATTAAGTCATTTTATATTAAGTAATTAATTTCCTGTGTCTAACTGATCATTCCTGATCAATGTGTGCAGGATTATCTGAACATGTATTTCAGGGACATATACAGACCCATTCCACCAATTTACAACTTGGTGATGGCCATGCTATGGCGCCACCCAGAGAACATTGAGCTAGAAAAAGTGAAGGTTGTTCACTACTGTGCTGCTGGGTCCAAGCCCTGGAGATTTACTGGTAAAGAAGATAACATGGACAGGAAAGACATTAAGACGCTGGTAACAAAATGGTGGGACATTTACAATGACGAGTCGCTTGACTACGCAAATGCTGTGGGTTACGGTGAAGCAGAAGATGAACAAACAGGGCTAGAACCATTTTTGGCAGCTATGTCAGATGCTTGCGTCGTTCAATATATTAACGCCCCCTCTGCTGCATAAAGTTGTGTCTTTTTCTTTTTTCTGTCCTTGCTTTTTAAAATGGACAGATTTTATGATGCTGTTAAATTTATTTGGTTTGATTGTTAACATTAACTTCTGTTTGTAATCGTACGTTATGTTATAATATGAACAACACTTGTTTATGTACATATATCATTTTTCTTGGGTTTGAAGACCTAAATTTTATGATTATAAATTATAATCCGAAATTTCAAGATTTAAATCATTCAAGATATATTTTATTTTTTCCGTAAAATTATGATATATAAATTATATTTTATGAAATCTTATTGTTAAGCAAAATAACAAAAAAAAAAAAAAATCTTTAATTTTCTAACAATGTTATGAAAATTCAATGCTTTCTTCAATTATGGGAATCGATGGTAGTATATAGGACCCAAAACAACCTTTCCCTGTAGCAATTGTGTTGTTTGGACCTCTTGATTTTACCCATGATTTGTTCTTTTGCCTTTCAGCATCAAGCTAACTCTTCTACTAAAGTACGAAACACGCCTTACAAGTTTTGAGCTCACCCAACATTTTTGGAATAGAATTATTCATATGCACTTGTTATCTAATGTTAATAAGCTTTTGCTTTCGGATAATAGGATTTCACTTTGTATATTATTAGATATGTTATATTAACTTATTTGATTTATTTAATTAGAATGTAAGATTCGAAATATAATATTAACTAAAATCACTTTCTAATTATGTTATATTAATTTATTTGATTTATTTGGTTGAAAGACTAAGTTTTAATGTTTAGTCGACCAATGTAATGTTGTCTACAAGGTATATTTTATTAAAATGTTCTTGTTATAGAATTTATTTATTTTTAAGTAAGTTTAACTCTTTTAATATTTTTTATATTTTAATTTCAACCAATTAAAAAAGCACTAAAATAGAAATAAATAAAAAAACAAAAATATCCAAAATTTAATAATGATGTAATATTAAGATTAATTTTATATTGATATTGTTGCTAGCTAATGTGAAATTATGGACTTATGTAAATGTTTCATAAAGAAAACAATGGGAGAGGAGAGAGAATTCAAATGATGCGGTTAGGTTTCCTTTTAACTTTAGGAACGCCGGGCGACACTGTTAGATATAGAATATGTTTTTTGGGTCTGAATCTGTGTGACTGGAGTCTCGTCTATCAAGCAAAATTTACTTAAGCTGCTCTGCCAATGCAAACTTAGCACCTTCCAGTCGTGATTTGTTTTATAATTTCTGTGCCAAAAAGCTTTAATTTATTTTCAGCATCTGGAAAAAGCCAAAGCTTTCTTACTCATCTATGCGGTTTCTCTTAAACACATGTAGAGCGTATTCTACGAGTTTTTCGGTCGTACCCAGATATCGGATAGCCCAACTTGGTCGTGTGGGTCAAATCGAGAATGCCCGTCAAGTGTTCGATGAATTACCCAACAAAACAGTCGATTCCTGGAACTCTATTATTGCTGGCTACTTTCAGAACAACCAACCTGATGAGGCCCTGCTTCTATTCAACAAAATGCCGGAGAAAAACATCGTTTCTTGGAATGGTTTAATTTCTGGGTATATAAAAAATGGAATGGTTACTGAAGCTAGGGAAGTGTTTGATAAAATGCCGGAACGCAATGTAGTTTCATGGACTGCCATGATTCGGGGGTATGTTCAAGAGGGTATGATGGGGGAGGCAGTGTCCCTGTTTTGGTTAATGCCCGAAAAGAACGTGGTTTCATGGACAGTGATGTTAGGTGGACTCATTCAAGAAGGTCGGATTGATGAGGCGCGTAGGCTGTATGATATGATGCCGGAAAAGGATGTGGTTGCTAGGACTAATATGATAGCGGGATATTGTAAAGAAGGACGTTTGAGTGACGCAAGAGAGATTTTTGATGAGATGCCATGGAAAAACGTGGTAGCTTGGACTACTATGATTACGGGTTATGTGCAGAATAATCGTGTGGATGTTGCTAGGAAGCTTTTTGAAGTGATGCCCGTGAAAAATGAGGTGTCATGGACAGCTATGTTGATGGGTTATACACAGCGTGGAAGGATAGAAGCAGCTTTGGAACTTTTCAAGGCAATGCCTGTGAAATCAGTCGTCACAGGCAATGCGTTGATTCTTGGGTTCGGCCAAAATGGAGAAGTGGCAAAAGCAAGGAGGGTATTTGATCAAATGAAGGTTAAGGATGATGCGACATGGAGTGCAATGATTAAGGTTTATGAGAGGAAAGGATTTGAATTGAAAGCACTTGATTTGTTCATATTAATGCAAAAAGAGGGCATTAGGCCGAAATTTCCATCTTTGATTACTATTCTTTCTGTTTGTGCCAGTTTGGCAAGTCTGGATCATGGTAGGCAGGTTCATGCCCAGTTGGTGAGGTCTCGGTTTGATGAAGCTGTATATGTTTCCTCTGTTTTGCTTACAATGTATATTAAATGTGGCGATCTTCCAAAAGCAAAGTTAGTTTTTGATAAGTTTTCTTCAAAGGATATTGTTATGTGGAATTCTATGATCAGTGGTTATGCCCAGCATGGTTTAGGTGAGGAGGCCTTGGAGATTTTCCAATCAATGTTCTCCACAGGAATGGTACCAGATGATGTTACCTTTGTTGGAGTTCTCACGGCTTGTAATTACACGGGCAAGGTTAAAGAAGGGCTAGATATCTTTGAGTCGATGAAATCCAAATATATGGTGGAGCCAAAAACTGAGCATTATGCATGCACGGTGGATTTGCTTGGTCGAGCAGGCAAGATAAATGAGGCAGTGAATATAATTGAAAAAATGCCCATGGAGGCAGATGCTGCTGTTTGGGGTTCTCTGTTAGGGGCCTGTAGAACACATGCAAAGTTGGATCTAGCTGAAGTTGCAGCAAAGAAGCTTCTAGTGATTGAACCTGAAAATGCTGGCCCCTACATCCTGTTGTCAAATATATATGCATCACAAGGTAAATGGAATGACGTGGCAGAGCTGAGAAAAAATATGAGGGCAAGAAGTGTGAAGAAATCACCTGGTTCTAGCTGGATTGAGGTTGAGAAAAGAGTACATATGTTCACAACAGGTGATATCAGGGCACATCCAGAGCATTCAATGATCATGAAGATGTTGGAGAAATTAGACGTGTTGTTGCGAGAAGCTGGGTATAATCCTGATGGAAATTTTGTGTTGCATGATGTGGATGAGGAAGAAAAGTTGTATAGCTTGAGGTACCACAGCGAGAAATTGGCTGTGGCATACGGGTTGTTGAAGGTTCCTAAGGAGATACCTATTCGTGTCATGAAAAATCTTCGTGTTTGTGGAGATTGCCACACTGCAATCAAATTAATAGCAAAAGTAACCGAGAGAGAGATCATTTTGAGAGATGCTAATAGATTCCATCATTTTAAGGATGGCAGCTGTTCTTGCAGGGACTATTGGTAATAGAATAGCTTATATGACATTGGTACCATAATGGTCAGGATTTCTAGCGGGAGCCTTATGCAGATGATGTTGGCTCCTACCGGTGAACCGCAATCTTGAATGGGATAACACCTGAACTTGTTTTTACTTTTTTACTTTTTATATTACTTTTTGGCTTCTTTTTTGCGACAGAGAGGGAGATTATGTGGTAACCGACTTGAATGAGTTAAACTTGCAGCGCAATAGAGGGTATATATATTGGAATTGGAGCCACAGCCCACAAGCATGACATAAAACCAACAAGGTAAAACATATAGAGTAGTACTACAAGCTTGCATAGGTTAAGAGCAAAAAATACATTCTATATATATTGTTTGCTGCCACAGAACAGAAGCAACGATTATCACCATGTATATAAATGGTAACACACAGAATCAGAATAATGGGAAACTAAGCAGCTTCTGCAAAACCAATTTCAAGATTACCATAGTCAAATACGGTATGATATACCCCCATGAATACATCTCCAAGAATCCTGCAAATTTGCATGCATCTACCTAGTTAATTTCAGCATCCATATATATATGTGCTATCGGATAACAGAAACAGTGCAGAGTTACCAGTACTACTACTTACCATAGAGGACCTCTTGGTGGGGAGACATCCAGAGCCATAAATCCACTCACACACACTGTGGTAAGACCTTCTCCCATCTTCACAATATACTGCACAATTAACAATAATTCAATCTTTAAACTCAGTCTCTTAGTTTAACTGATAAATTCAAACGAAATCAAAATGTAAAACCTGGTCCGGAGTGAGCTTAAAAGGTTTGTCTCCTATTATGAATGTAATATCTGGCATCAATGAAATCCTAGCACAGTCAATTACTGATTCTCCCATTGGACTTGGTAGGCTCTGGCATAGCTGTCATTGTCAAGGTCCTCATTAATTCACATGGATTAATTGTCTGCTTCTCTTAACAAAATTTGGGGTTAGTTTCAACATAAGCTACCTCATTCACGTAGTTGAGAACGGTGTCTTTTGTGCCCTTTTGTTTAAGCTGACTCTGAATCCAAAAAACAGTCATCTGACAGGTGGTGCACAACAGTTGGTCCCCAGCTGACAACTCCTCCATGTTTTCCTTCTCAACCACTGTTTTAATTCCACTGCTGCTCACAAGGTGAACCAAACATCAGTCAAACACAAGGCAAGCTTCTCAAGGTGCAGCGAATCACTAATAAAACTAATCAATATCATAAAATTATGTTTAATTATCTATTACCATATAAGATTAGAAATGAACTATTTTTGACACCAATATCATAAAAGTGCCTTCTTTTGTGTCACATTTTAACTCGTCTAGCTATGATACATAAATCGAAATTATCTTCTTTAGAAACATATAAAGTAAGAAGGAGAAAGAGAAACCTCATATAGCGAGTCCCATTTAAAACACATAAGCCAATCTGAGTACAGACTTTGTCTGGTTGTACCTGCAGAAGTGCAGCAGGTAATTAAGATTGCAGATATTGAGAAGACGATGAAAGCAAGCAATAAAATAAAATAAACGCACCCCTGATACTAAGAGCTGCCATATTAGGTCCCCATATTGAGAGACAACTTCTTTACATTCAGCACTAACCACACCTTCAGCTCCAATGGCATGATTGATTTCAGTAACAACTGCCTGCACTTACCACATATTATTAATTGCATATTAAACCCAAACACCAAATATTCATACATATATAATGTAAGAGGTCATACCGTGGGGCCAGCTAGTAAGGATGTTCCAGAATCCACAATAGCAGCACAACCTCCCTCACAAACACCTGAGGTAAGCAGAATTTGTTAGATTCAGACCTATCTTTGTAGTAAGAACTCCAAACCAAGCATTAATTCTAATCTTTGTATTACATCACCTGTGGAATTATTTCCAATGAGAAAGTCCCCCATATCAAACTGCAGACAAATTTTTTTTTTTTGAAGACACTAAGAATAAGTTCCCTTCCACAAAAAAGGTACTAAGAACAGCAGGATAATTAATTGTTTATTTTTCAACGGCAACAGCAATACTAAATTAGGCAGGAGTAACTCCGACTCACCTGCCAGTAGCCTTTTCGAGTAACAGGAACATATGTATGCTTGCCCTTATAGTGTTTAGGGTCAACACCGCCAAAAACAAGTTCTCCTCCCTCATTGGCCGAGGGATCCCTGTTGAGCCAGAATGAAAACACGTCCTCTCTTACAACATCTTGGTTCAACATATTGTACCTGTACTCTTGTCATGCTTTAATTAATTAGTGTATGTATTAAGAAAACTGTGTGTACATGAGAATTTAGTACCAAGCAACAAATACCATACCACACTGGAGTAGCATTCCCCACTGAAATCTCCTGGAATCCAAGCCCAAGGATTCCATCAAACTTTGCCAAAACAAATGTAGGGAAACTTCCTTCTCTGGTAGCCTCAACGAAAACCTAAAGATTGAAAAGAAGAGAAATTCAGTAAACAAATGGAAAGTACTAAAAGAAACTCAAAAGCTGACGAAACTCACTTGATCCCTGACGACAACACCCCCAACTTCAACATTGTCTTCACTGAAGAAGCCAGAAATTGATCCAGACCCATAATTTATTTCACAAGGTTTTCCTGAATCACACCAAGCAATATAAGTTATTATATAATGTGTTTTTTTTTATAAGTTCTAACAACAAGCATTTTGCAGGCATCATGCCATAGAATAGAAAAATTACCAATCTTTTTGTATGTACTTGACCGGCTAGACTTGTACTTTGAATGGAAATAGCAAGCAATCTGCATATAGATATGATTAACAGGAAAGATTAGTAATTCTAGCATAATATTGCATAGTTCAGCAACAAGAGTTATATAATTGAGAAGAAACTTACAGAGAAGTAGCACTTGGAAGAAGGAACCCACAGATTGGAACTGCCGGTGTCAAATAAGACGGTGAAGTTTTGTGGAGGTGAGCCAATGGCTATCACTCCATAATATTGGGCATCCATGTAGTTTTTTAGAGGTATTACTTCTCCATCTGAACTTCCATAGTTATGAAGCATACCCCATCCACTCATTGCAATTCTAGCAGCCTTAAATCTATTAAGATTCAATCTTTGTTTCTTCAAACTAACCCGGTATAGGCCAGCAGTGGGAGAGGGGAGAAGTAAGCTTGTAAAAACCCACAAACACAAAGTCACTTGAACAAGTTTGTGCGCCATGTTTAGTGAAACTCCTGACACATGACAGAGAGAGAAGGAGAGAGTCAATTGAAGGGTCATGCTCGTGACTGCCAATGATTGGTAGTCATAGAAGTGAAAACTAGCATGCATTCACCTATATATGAAAAGGGAAGCTGCTCTCGTCATTTAATTCTGCTTAATATCAACAAAGACACACACACACATGCATTTATATTATATTACCTTTGCTAAGAACAGCTTTAAAGATGGTGGCTGCTGTGGGTGCGATTGAGATGGCAAGCTTCAAAAGCATGAGCGAGTGAGGAGACAAACAATATGCATTGTATTGCTTAGTCCTCTAACTAGTTCTATTCAAACGATCACTAAGCGAGTGTGCAGTGACCCTCCTTCAATCTTATCTAGGAGTAGCCAAGTGTTCCTGTTGGCTCTTGCTTTGTCTGCATGCCAAAAGATGTTGGCGCGTGTATACTCTCGTGATTATGTAACAAATACTAATATATATCACATTATATTGTTACAATTAGTGCTTTCATTTTCTAATTAACTTGTTTCGAAGATTTGTAACTCGTACCAGGCTTTAATGGAAGGTGCACTCCACGAGCGATGAAAATTGCATATCATCGTGCAATTAAACATATAAGTACAATCATTACGGAAAGATTAGATGAGAACAAATTCCAGGAAATTACACAGAAGCTAGCTTCTGCCTGAATATGATATACCCCAGAAATTACTTAGAAACTTCCTTTCTTCCGTATCAGTATCAATATTTATGTTTCAACAAGATAAGTAAAACAAATTGAACAAGACTCTGCAAGTGCATGCTACTCCAGGGGTTTGAGTGACCCATTATTTATGTAATTCGTTTTAAAAAAAATAGAGAGATGAGACAGCTTATGCTGCTTCCTGGGTTTAAAAAAAGAAAATTCCTTACCACCTCAGGTTTAGGTTCCTACTTCCGCTGTTGTTTCAGTCTAAAGGAGCTGAATTTAGGAGAAATTGTTTCTGTGAAAAATATAAATGTCGGTAATGACAATATATATCGCAAAGAAAAGAGAAATAAAATAAGGAACACACAGATTTTACGTGGAAACCCTTTCGGGAAAAAACCACGGGCAGAGGAGAAAAAAAATTCACTATGTTGAATTCAAAACACACTTACAAGAGGAATAGACTATGTCTATTTATAGGCTTGTAAAACCTAATTCTAATCAAAGTAAAAATATATTATGCTAATAAATGCTAAATATATTATACTCATAAATACTAAATCTTCTAGAAAGAAGATATATTTTGTTTAGCTTGACTTGCAAGCAATATCTTAGAATTTGGGTCACACAACTCTAACAATCTCCACCTTGACACGAATTCTCAACAAACAAGTTCTTCATCGCGAACTCTCAACGAACAAGTTCTCCACCTCTTCCATAAAACCCCTTAAGGGTTTAACTTCAACAATGAATACCAACCAAATCTAAGCAATGCTCAAACTTGGTTATAGGAAGTGACTTAGTCATCATATCTGCAGGATTTTCATGAGTACTAATTTTGCTCACAACAATATCACCACGAGCAATAATATCACGAACCAAACTATGCTTCACAACTGGGAGAACACATCCGTGAAGTCCACTCACTGAATTTGATGTAACCCTTTGCAACAAGCCTTACTTTATATCCGGGTTCTTCAACTCCTGGAGTCCCTTCTTTCTTTTTAAACACCCATTTACAATGTAATGACCTTTTTACCTTTAGGAAGTTTCACAAGATCCCATGTTGCTTTTTTGTGAAGTGATTCCATCTCCTCTTGCATAGCAAACATCCAATTTTCTGAGTCTTCACAGCTAACCGCCTCAGAATAATTAGACGGCTCTTGGTTTGCATCTATATCTTCAGCCACATTTAAAGCATAAGCAACTAGATCAGCCTCAGCATACTTCTTTGGAGGCTTAATTTCCCTTCTAGTTCTGTTTTTAGCGATAGAGTATTGTGGTGAAGAAGCAATTCTATTCTCAATTTTTGTACTGGCTTGAGGAATCGACTCTGTATTAATCTGATGCTTCACATGCTTTTGATTTTCTTTATTGGAAGAGTCTTTAATAGATAAGTTAGGTAGCATAACAGTTTCATCAAAAACAACATCTCTGCTAATCACAACTTTTCTATTTTTAGGACACCATAACTTATACCTTTTTACACCAGCTTTATAACCAAGAAAAACACATTTAATGGATCTCGGTTCCAATTTTCCATTATCAACATGAGCATACGCAGGACACCCAAAGATCTTTAAATCAGAATAATTAGCAGGATTACCAGACCATACCTCTTGTGGAGTCTTTTTCTCAATGGCAACGGATGGAGATCGGTTGATCAAAAAATATGCAGTAGAGGCTGCTTCGGCCCAAAACGACTTTGGTAAGTTGGCATTTGACAACATACATCAAACCTTCTCCATGATCATTCTGTTCATTCGTTCTGCAACGCTGTTTTACTGTGGAGTATGACGAACTGTCAATTGTCTCACGGTCCCTTCTGACTTGCATAGTTTATTAAACTCATATCTGTGCGGAGGTATTTTATTTGTTTTCCCGTCTGTTTTTCAATCATAGTTTTCCAAGACTTAAATGCGGAAAACACATCGCTTTTCTGCTTCAGGAAGAATGCCCAAACTTTTCTGGAAAAATCATCAATAAAAGTTAGCATATAATTAGCTCCACCTCTCGAAGGCACTCTTGATGGCCCCACGCATCGAATGAATATACTCCAACGCGTTCCTTCGTGTTATGGATTCCTCCGTGAATCGAACTCTCTTTTGCTTTCCAAAACGCAGTGCTCACGAACTTCAGTTTGCAAATTCCTTGCCCATCAAGAAGTCCTCTTTGCTCAATTCCGCCATGCCACTCTCACTCATATGCCCTAGGCGCATATGCCAAAGTTTAGTAATATCATCATCCGACAAGGAAGAGGAAGCGACAGTTGCATCACCAATAATGAGTAGAACCCCGCAAAACATATAACTTGGCGGTCTTTCTCGCCTCTTTCATCACAACGAGGAACCTTTGGAAATCTTCAAAATCCCACTTTTTTTGTGTATTTGTACTCTTTTGAATCAAGAGTACTTAACGAAATTAAATTTCTCTTCAACTCGGAACATGTCGACGTCGCTAAGTATTTCGACAACTCCATCAAACATCTTAACTTTAATTGTTCCAACACTGCGATTTTACACGAAGCATTATTTCCCATCAAAACAACACCTTGGACATTCTTCGTTTCGTAAGTTGTAAACCAATCCCGATTGGGACTCATGTGAAAGGTGCGGCTGAATCAAGTATCCACTCCTCGCTCACTTTAGAATTGTTGTGATGGCGACTAGAAGTTCACCATCGCCGTAGTCTTCTACAACATCGCCTTCACCGTAATTTTCTCGGTTGTTTTCCTTTTGATTCGTAGCCTCCTTTTAATCTTGTTCGTAGCTTATAGCACTCGCATTTAATGTGCCCTTTCTTCTTGCGAAGTTGCAAGTTTTACCTCTGTTTGAAGACTTTGATCTACCCTTAGATTTACTGCGAGGATTTCGTTCTGTGTCCTTCCACGATCATCATCGACATTCGATCTTATCTCCCACGAACAATGAGACTTTCTCCCCGAGAGTCGGGTTTAACCACAAGATGCTTCATCTTATCATACGAGGTCAAAGAATCATAAACCTCATCAACCGTGAGAGACTCACGGCTATATAAAATCGTGTCTCTCAAGGTTGAATAAGGCGGGGCAACGAATAAAGTAGAATCAACCCTAGATCTTCCTTATCATATTGAACCTCCATTGCCTCCAAGTTTGAGAGAATTTCTTTAAACATCGTTAAGTGTTAGGTACCTGAATGCACCTTCCTCCAAACGATGAGAATAAAGATGTTGCTTCATATGCAACTTGCTGGTTAGAGTTTTCGACATACATATTTGTTCTAGCCTCTTCCATAATGCAGCGGCGGTCTTCTCCTTCATCACATCCTGCGAAATTTCATTAGACAAATGCAGATGTAACTGTGTTAATGCCTTTCGATCCTTGCGCTTCTTCTCTTCCTCCGTCAATGTCGAAGGCATCTTATCTACCCCTAGCAGGGCTTCCTCTAAATCCATCTGTGCAAGAACTGCCTGCATCTTTATCTGCCACAATGCGAATCTGGTGTTGCGATCCAATAGCGGAATTTCATACTTCAAAGACGCCATTACCGTGATCGAGATGAAAAACCCGGAAGCTCTGATACCAATTTGTGAAAAATATAAATGTCGGTAATGACAATATATATCACAAAGAAAAGAGAAATAAAATAAAGAACACACAGATTTTACGTGAAAACCCTTTCGGGAAAAAACCACGGGCAGAGGAGAAGAAAAATTCACTATGTCGAATTCAAAACACACTTACAAGAGGAATAGACTATGTCTATTTATAGGCTTGTAAAACCTAATTCTAATCAAAGTAAAAATATATTATGCTAATAAATGCTAAATATATTATACTCATAAATACTAAATCTTCTAGAAAGAAGATATATTTTGTTTAGCTTGACTTGCAAGCAATATCTTAGAATTCGGGTCACACAACTCTAACAGTTTCTTTAAATTTATTATGTTAATCAGTGAACTGCAAGAACTGTAATGCATTGGTTGCATGTGTAGACATTTCACCATCTAGTAAGTATTTGGTGAAAGGATCAAATTGTACTATAGACTGATTATGGAAAGGATTTTTTTTGTTATTAAAATTAAGCTAAATAAGATGTTGGGTAGATAAAAGTGGTGGTTAATAGCATAGATGGTATCGACAGTCATTAAGTATGTTGGTTGGTTTAAATTGAGAGGGTGTTTGAGCAAAGTGTAGGGAAGTTAATCTTGTGTCTTGATCTCTGGTTGTTCTTGTTATTGTTATCTCTTACTTTGGTGCTGAAAAGGGTATTTATAGAGGTTAATTGATTTGGTTGAGTCACAACCATCAAGCACTTTGTAGAAGATAGAGTGACCGACGTCAACTTAGAAATATTATTGGAGTTGATGTGAGGGGACTACATGAGATGACTGGACATATGTTGTCAGGCTTTGAAATGGGATGGATTGACTGGTGCTGATAAACACTCTTTCTCATATATCTTTTGAGAATTCTATGAACTATTCTTCTGATGAAGCCACAAGGCTAAGATTAGTCGTGTTTGCCCTTAAAATATAGTTGAAGGGTGGTTCGACAAAAGGTGCCGCTATGACTAGTGTATAACAATTTTAAACTGATCTCACTTTACAATATTTTAAAGGCCATCAGGTATTGCAAAATATTATTGTTTGTTGCTTATGGGACGGGTTGAGTTGGGTCTATATAGGATATTTAGACTAATTTTTCAAGCTCGGGCTTGACTGAAATTGAAAAATGAGCTTATATTTTTGTCCAAGCCCGACCCAATTTAAAAAGGTACACCTGGGCCCGACCCATCCTGCTCATATTTGATTTTTTAGATTACTTTTAATTTAGAAATATATTTTTTTAAAAATATAATACAGTAAATGCACTAAAAAAAGTTAAAATAAAAGCTTTCTAACACATTAAAAAATATTTATATTAAAAAATATTTATATTAAAAACACTATTATAAATATAATAAATGTTTTATTGTATTACCTATAATTTTTAAAATTTTATATTTTGGGTTGGGTTATTTAGTTGGGTAAAGTTTTTTTCTTTTTAGGTTTCGGATAATGAGTTTAATTGTTATTGGGTTAGTAACTCAATATAAATATATATATAATTAATATAATTATTTTTTATAACATAATATATTCGGGTAGGATTGATTCGGGCTCGAGCCAACAAAATATTGCCCAAGGTTCGACCCATATACAAAATGAACTTTAAATTTTACCCAAACCTATTTTTCGGATATTATATATGTCGAAACATTTTTTTTGAAATCGACTTTTATTTTAAAAAAATAAAAAATGGGAGTCGCCACCAATCTTTTTTTTTATGAGGTGTGATCAGATCACCTTATGATTGATCGTTTTAATAAGCGATTTAATTTATTAAAACAACGATTTTTGGTCTACAAACTTCGAGAAACAGGTTCGGGAGTCGGTCACGCACGAGGAAGGATTACCACCCTCGTAACGCCCAAAATTGGTACCCAATTGATTAATTAACGTCTTAATGCCGAAAGTTGAAAACTCGAAAATAATTTAAAATACGACCCCTCTTTGTATTAATGTTAATTTTACTTAAAAACCGCTTAAAAAAATTGAAACAAATGTTAAAGACCCTCTCGTCTCGTGATAACAAAATGTCACATCCCGTAAGTTAGGACACGATACCTTAAATCTTTGAGAATAAGCTTGCCTTTATTTTTTATTTGAAATCTTATGTATTTTATCTTAAAAGGATATTCGGTTATTTGAGTTCAACAAGAAAATCAAAACCCCGTAAGTTAGGGTACGATTTCTCGAATCTCCCAAATATAAAATATTGCCTTATTTTTGAAAATTTCCTCTTTTGCGTATTTGGGTAAAAATTAATGTAATATTAAAAATGACGTATGGACAAAATGTTAAGCTAATGAATAAAAACAATATAAATGTACTAATAAGCAATTCGTAATACATATAATGACAATAATCACATAATACATGTCACATTAATACCCATATTATCAATCAAAGAAAAATAAATAACGAAATAATAATAACAACGATAAAACAATGCACAAAAAAGAAAATACCATTTTTTTTTAAAATAATAAGGACAAAGGGAATAAATAAATAAATACATAAATGAATATTGAGGGAAATAGTTTGTAAAAAAAATTGAAAATAAGAAACCAAATTAAAATATAAACGAAATTTGGAGAGCCATTTGTAATAAAATACATAAATATATAATGATGGATGACAAAACAAAACAAACAAATAGATGCCTAGTAAAAAAAAAATAAGAGAACAGTTTTAAATAATAATAAAAAATAAAAAAAAATAAAAAATAGGCTAACAAGTAAATACATAAGGAATTAAAAGGAATAAAGGACCCAACTGTCACTCAAATAAAATTAATGGGATAAATCAAGATAAAAAATAAAAAAAGGGACTAATTCAAAATGCGCAAAAAGGACGAGGGATTAATTAGGAAAATATCCCAAACCTCACTAAGCGCATCGTTCCTTTTGGCAAATCAAGGGACTTAATTAAAAATGAAATAAAATTAAATGGCCAAATCTAAAAAGAAAAAAAAATAAGGCCTAAATAAAACACGTGCAAAAAGGATGGGGACTAAATGGGAAATTATTCCCAGTCCCCAAAGTACACAGTTTCATACGAGACCAAAATGAGACAAAGCCAAAATTACAGGGTAAAATTAAAAAGAAAAAAAAAGAAAACAGGATTAAATTGAAAATGGGCGAAAAAGCGGAAGGATCAACTGCGCAAATAACCCATTGGTAAAAAATGCACGGATCCTCTTAAAGGGGCGGGTCGAAAATCGGATTAGGCCAAAACGACGCCGTTTTGGGGCTATTGGAATCAGCCCTAAAACGATGTCGTTTTATAGGGCCTATTTAAGCTGAGTTTTTTTTTTAATTCATTCTGCACCCTTTCTTTTAAAAAAAAATTGAGAGCCCTCTCTTTGCTCTCTCACCCTCTTCCCCTCCGGCCGTCGGCCACCGTGGTAGCCACCGGTCACCGGTGACGGCACCGCCGTCCACGGTGGACGGAGGAAAAAAATCTAATTTTTTTCTTTTTTCAAATAGAGACCGATTTTAGGGCTAGAAAAATATCAAACTAAAGCGAGAAATCCGAAAGATGAGAGAGAACCTTTTGGTTCTCAGCGTCCCCCCTCTGCGGCCTTGGCCGAAACCCCAGGGACTCAGGGACTTTCGGGACAGACGAGACAACGCCGGCGGTGCGACGAAATGGCGAATGAAAAGGTTCACCTTTTTACTTTTATTACTTTTGTTTAAAAAATAAAAAAATAAAAGAAACAAAACAACCCAGAAAAAACATAAAAAAGAATAACCACCTTAAAGACTAATGTCTGCTTGATTTATTTTCTTGTATTTTACTTTCTGTATGTGTCCGAAAAAATTACAAAGTATCAGTTACGGCTTTTATAGCCGAATTACAAAACGGTTTGTCTCTATTTTTTTTGTTTTTTCCTCGTTGTTTTTCTTTCTCGCGTGTTTGTTGCGTGTTGCAGGTGTTAATGGCAGTGGCTGACGGTGGTGGCAGAGGGGTTAGACGCGTGCGAGGAGGCAACGACGTAAAGAGGCTAGGGTTTCTGCCTCCTCTGAATATGTTGTGGGCTAGTGGGCTGTTAGGGTTTTTTATCTTGTTGGGCCGTTTGGGCCATTGTAATTTAGGCTGGTAGTTTGTAATTGGACTGTTTTGGACTATTTATTTTTGGGTTTTATTTTTTTATTGGGCCGGGTAGAATTGGCCTGCTACAGCTGCCCTTCTTTGCTCATTGTCGTGTAACGGGAATGGACCAAAGACTTTTGAAAAGGCCAATTTTGCCTGGTCTTGTCGAATCTCGACTTCTTTAGTGCTTCTCTTCTTCAAGTAGCCTCATTCCATCCCACTGCATCTTCAGGGGTACAGGAATTAGTGTTTCGATCTACTCCACTGTAATTTCAGGGAGATTAGACTCGCATCTACAATCTGCTCCACTGCAACTTCTGTAATACGCCGAAATTTTCTACAGTAAGAAAGTAAGATAGTATCTTGATATAGTAAAATAAATAAATAAAGTGACAAAAATGGCGGAAATTTTAAGTTATGTCAACATTGGGAAGTATATTATGACATATTAATTCAAAAAAGGATTAAATCGCAAAAGTGAGAAAAGTTTTGTTGCCCAAGAGTAAATACTCAAAAATTGAGGGGTTTAAAGTGTAAATATGAAAAAGTTGAAGGACCAATAGTGAAAATATTTTATGGGTGGAATGATCTAGAAACTAAGGAAAATGGATGAATTAGGACCAAATTAAATAGGTGAAGAATTATGAGGGACTAAATTGCAATTTTACCAAATTAAGTGATGACTCAAGGATGAAATTTTAAAAGATCATAAAGGGCAAAATGGTCAATTAGCAAGAGAGAGAATTCTAGAATGTAATGATTATGTTGATGATATTTTAAATTAATTAATTAGATAAATATTACTTTATTAATATTAATAAGATATTTATTATTATTTTATTTAGTATATAAGGAAGGAAAGATGAAGAATTCTCTTCATCTTTCCATGCATGAACCCACGTTAGAAGAAGAGAGAAAGAAAGAAAGTTTTGCTTTCTTTACAATTTAGTCCTTCCACAAAAAAATTCATCATTTTCACCTAGAAATCAAAAGAATTTCCATAGCTACCAAGAGAGTAAAATAATAAGAAGACAATGAAGAGCTAGAATATCAAGTTAGATTCAAGAAATGGAAGCTGAAAGAGAGAGAAAATCAAGTTAAAGATTGAAATCAATAGGACAATGTAAGAACTTCAAGATTTCAATATATTTTAAGTAGAGTTTTCTTATATAAGGTAATATCAAAGAATGAAAATGATGTTAAAGTAGAGTTTTCTTATATAAAGTTCTATTTTCTTGATATATTAGTGAAGGGAAATAAGAGAAAATGATGGGAAATATTGTAGAGAAAGGAAATAAGGATGTTATAAACTTGGTAATCAACATTTTGCACTAAACCAGTTTTAGACAGCAGCAATAGTCTAACTTTGAAAAATCACCAAAAATTGTAGAAATCGAATTAGAGGTTAAATAAAATATTAAATTTAATTTTATTGAGTCTAGTTTCTTATAGAAGAAACAGTGTAAGCAATGGAATTTTAAATTATGAGTTATAATAAATTTTATGAGAAAAGGTCAGAATGATTTCGGGTTCCTCTGTTCTGACTTTGGAAAATCATAAAAAATTGTAAAAAAAATAATTAGGGGCTTAAATTTATATTTTTAAATTATTAATGAGTCTATTTTCAATAGAAACAAACACGAACATCATCCGAATTCCGTACTAAGAGATAATTAATTTTTAGTGAAGAAAGGTCAAAGCTGTCAAATAGCAGAATAAGGACAAATTTGAAGATTTTACTGTACTTATTGGATAAACTATAAATTCTAAAAATTTTATGGTAGAAATATATTTGAGTCTAGTTTCTAAAACATCAAGAGGATCTTAATTTAGAATTCTTTAGCTCAAGATATAAATAATTTAGTGACTATGACTCAAGTGGACAACTTGATATGAACATATAAGTAAATAGTGGAATTATAAATATACATTAAGGATGTGGAATGGAGAGGAGAAGGAGGAAAATATATGAATATTCATCTAGTATTGGTTTACATTAAAAATGGCTAATTTGCATGTTTTAGGCTCAGGGACTAAATTGAATAAAAGTAAAACTTTAGGGGAAATTTTGTAAAAAAGTTAAAAATGACCAAATTGCATGAATAAATTAATACATTGGAGGAAATTATTAATATCAAGTGGGTTTATAGCTTTAATTTTGTTGTATGAATATATTATAAAGTAATTTTGTTAAATACTGATGTTAGGATCAAATTGTGAAAATAGTTAAAATATTAGAGTTTGGTATTAAATTTATATCTTATTAAGGGCTGTATGATAGCCTAGAATATTTGGATAAAGTATTAATTGAGAAAAAATTAGTTGATTTGATTAACTAGTTAAGAGACTAAATTGTAAAAATTATAAAAGCTGAAGTAATTGTGAAAATTTTGAAATTTATGGATATAAGTGAAATTAGGGAGTTAAAATTAGTTTAAATTAGAATTTTTATGAAAATATAAGATTAATTATGAAGAAATAAAGTTAGTCTCGGTTTAGGGACTAAATTGGAAATTAGGCAAAAGTTGAATAAAAATTGAAATATTCAATGTGAAACTGTGTTGTATTGATGAGTTTTAATTGTTTAATTTTCGTAGCTAATATGGTGCCGGAGACCTCGGCTAAGAAAGGAAAAGATAAAGTTAACGAGAGGTAGCTCAGAAATTACGGTTTGTATTACTATAATTCAAATTATTATTTAAATGTTATATTTTAATTTATATGTATGGTAAGTAAATTATAAGGTAAGTAACAATATTGAGATGAATGAAAATTGAAATGAAGTATGAATATGTATTGAAATGTGAATTGCATGTGAATGGATATGGAAAGTAAATTGAATTGAATTGTACATTGAAATTGAAGTTGATATGGAAGTGAAATTAAATTGAGAAATGATTGAAATACCCTATTAACTAGTCGGGCTGAGTCAGATATAGTTGGCATGCCATAGGATTGGAAGAGTACGGGGATTTATCGGCTTTGTCGATCAAGCACTTTATGTGTCGTATTAGGCACCACGTGTGTCGTTTCAGGCACTTTATGTGTCGTATACTGCTTCTGATATATTGATCAGGTATTGAGTACCGTTTTAGGCACAATGTGCCATACTGGTGTGTTTGGTTGGAATCCGTGTATCTGCCAAGGTCCGGGTTTGTTAATAGGGTGAATAACTGAAATGAGAAAATTAAATAAATTTGATTGATCGTACTATTAAAAAATATGAGAAAGAAATTATGATTTGAATTGTGAATTGAATTCAGACATGAGATTTGAAGCATGAACTTAAGGTTCATGAATTTGTTTGTAACATCCTAAATTTACGGGCCTATACATTTAGTGTAGGGATAGATTTACTATGTTAATTTAATTGATAGGGGTCTAAATTTGGGCTTAGAATTAGGCAAAAAGGCCCAGATTAGAGTGGCATCATTAACAGTTAAAAAGGAACAAGTTTTGGGTCGCAAGGAGCCCATGTTTTAGGCCAAATTCGGCACTTTAAATGAAGAGAGGGTGACGCCACACACAAGGAATTAGGGGCCCAAGTATTAAGTTTAATGAGGCCCAAATCTTTTAATTTAAGTAAGTTAAATTTGGCATTGGGGATTAGTAGAGGTGGGCGGCACAAGGTTATTTTTTTTGGGAATCTTATTATATTTATTTCATGTGGATAATAAGCAGATAAAGGCTATTATTTAGGGATTTAGTCTTTAAGGATAATAGCGGATAAAGGCTATTTTTGAGGAGATAATGATTAAGATAAGGGAAAAGGGATAGGAGCTATCATGTGTGGCAGTGTTAGCTAGAAAATCAATCTCTGCTAAAGGGAGGAATCGGTTTTCTATATAAAGAGAAATAAAATAGAAATTTGAAGCCTCTCTTTTATTTTCTTTTCTCATCTTCTTCCTCTCAAAAGAAAATCACCATCTTCTTCACCCTTTCTTCCTCTCTAAAACTTCCTGGTTGGCCGAATCTTTTAACCTCTATTGTTATTCTTCTTTTAATCCTTAAAAGCCGAAATCACATCTCTATTATTCTATTCTTCTCCTTAATATTCATTGGCCGAATCCTCTTAGCCATCTCTTCAATTCGTACATCTTCTAAAAGCCGAAATTCTTAGATCTCACTTCACGAAGTTACCGAATTCTCTTCAAAGGAGTTTGCTTGTGCCGAATCTTGAAGGAAACAATAGGTAAGTATTGATTTTGGGATTTCAATGTTCTTAGGCTTTTCAAAAGTCCTTAGTCGAATGGCTATTAGAAACTAATCTCTTATTTCACTCTTCTTTTGGCATTCCGAGATTTGAAGAAGGAGGCCAATCGCATAGATCTCTAAGTTATAGAATCGTGTTACTTCGAGATTTCAAGGTAAGAGGATTTGTTTATTTATATATAAAATCGGGTAGAATACTAACTATGGCCGAATATAGGAGAGGCCTATTTTCGCAATTGTTCCAGCTTTTAAGCAAGGCTATAGATTGAGGATAATAGATCAGGATAGCAAGGACATCGACTAAGAATATTGGATTTCGCAATATCATGTGTGTAATTCTCCACACCATCTAGATCTGTTTGATTAGTATATAATTATAAGTCTTATATGTTTTGTTAAATACCGAAACCCCGGCATATTGACGGGAACCCAAAGAGGGTAAAGCAAATCACCAGGTTAGTAAATGATCTGATTAAATGTTATAAGTATACTGATTTTATGTGATTGCATGGGTTGGGTTTGATGAAAGGAGGAAGTTATATGTTGTAGCGGTTTTTACCGTGATGCATTGTAGTGGTTCCTTCATCGTGATCTGTTGTAGCGGCCTGCGCCGTGATGCATTGTAGTGGCTACGGCCATGATCGATGAGCGGCACGATCGCCATCAAGGCGTGTAGCGGTGTGGGTTGATTGTAGAAATCCCCAATGGTGTGAATGGTCGTACGGGCGTGTAGCGGATGGACACCTAGGATATGGGTTGGGCTTTGCATATTATTTTTGTTACTTATATTTTGATTATTCTGTTTTATGGGGCTAAAGCCCAAATCTAATGGTGCATGAGGGTTTTACACCGAGTCTCGCGACTCACCCTTTAATTTTAACCATCTCGGGTGACACTTAGGGCATCGGACCAGGGGTGGAGAGGAGCGCAAGGTGGCCATGCGTGAGAGCTTTGAGAATTTAGCAAAAAGACTTAGTCTAATTTTTTTATTTTCATTTAATTAATGGGTTCAAATTTCCTTGTAATAAGGCCATGGGCCACTAGACTACCATTTATGTCTTGGGATTTTGTTGGGCTTTTATTACTTTGGGTTTTAAGTTTTACGTTTTCAATTAAGTTAACACTGCATGAAATTTCAGTTTTATTTAAAATCTACCAAGATAATTGGTTACTTAATATTTTATACTTTAATGAATTATTAAGCTTTCGAAATAAAGGTGTAAACCTAGTAATTATTTTCCAAAATGCGACATGTTATGTAAAATCTCTTAAGTGACATACCAGATCCGGTTGTAGCGTTTGGGCCGGGTTTGGGGTGTTACAATGTTAAAATATCGAAATAAGAAGTGAAAATAGAATGAATTGGAAATAATGAAATAGTGTATGAGTTAATTGAATATAATCATATGAATTAATTATAATTATTTTTATTGAAAAATGTTGGTTTAAATAATTATTGAAAGACTAATGTTGTAAGGTTTTAGATATGAAATAGAATAAGTTATTGAATTGAGATATAGAAATGAAATATATGAAATAATGATAGTTATGATACTAGACATAAATATGTCCTTATAATTTAATTTTGCCTATTATATTATATTATATTGTTTTTAAATATTCGGATTATAGAAATACCACTGAGTTTTTACTCAACAGACAGTTTATTTTTCGATGCAGATTAGGTACAATAATTTTAAAGAGTTGTTAATGAGATTGTGGGCATCTATCTCATCACATTTCCAAGTGCCAAGAGGGTATGTTTCAAAATTTTGGAATAGAATGGCATGTACTTAGGAAGATCAAGTGTGTTTCAAGTAGTAAGGACTAAAATATACATTATCTAAATTTATTTTTAATGTTCAAATATAATAGTGATTAGCCAAAATCACTTTGGCACCAAATGTAATATTCCTATATCAGGTTCTTGGGTCGAACCGGTATAGGGGTGTTACAACTTCAAGGAGATAAGATTTGTAACTCATAGCTTTAATCTGTTCCACTGCAACTTCAGGGAAATAAGATTTGCATCTTCAATCTGCTCCACTGCAACTTCAGGGAGATAAGATTTGTGGCTTCAATCTGCTCCACTGCAACTTCAATGAGATAAGATTAGTGGCTTCAATCTGCTCCACTGCAACTTCAGGGAGATAAGATTCACTATGGTAGATTTAATTCAACCTACTACAACTTTAGAGGTATAGGATTTGTGACTTGCAGCTTTAATCTGTTCCACTGCAATTCAGGGAAATGAGATTCGCTATCTTCAATATGCTTTACTGCAACTTCAGGGATATGAGATTTGTAACTTCAACCTACTCCACTGCAACTTTAGGGAGATAGGGTTTGTGGTTTCAATCTGCTCTGTAACTTTAGGGAGATAAGATTCAACACGATGACTTAAATCTGTCCCACTGTAACTTCAAGGGTACAGGATTTGTGGTTTCACTGATCTATTACGCCGTTCTCTGGGGAACATGACCTGTAGAATCCATTTCATGGGCCTATCTTTATGCCGAGTGATTAGGATGTTATGATCAGAATGAATCAAGTACTCCTAACTAGATATGTATGAATGATGTTTGCATGAATGCAGAATGTCATTTTTTTAGAATGATCACCTTTTAATGCTTAGGTTGACACTGCTCGTTGTTCACCAGGGTTCTATCACTGACGTATTACCCTGCCTTCTTGTCCAGCTGGTATCTTTGACAGAGAACCCGAAGAAATAATCACCAATTTAGATTATTTTTTTCAAGTATTTCTAACTCTTAAATTTGGTTAGTTCTGACTAGTGGTCCTATTTTAGATCCCTGTACTATTTAGAAAACCTTTCAGAGCAATATGCAGAAATCCTTTTACTTGAATATTATTAGTCCATTAGTTGTTATTTCGGTGAAAAATGCTTGAAAAAGATCGTAACAATAGACAAGATTGAAATTGATTGGGAGCAGAGCTTAAAATGAATAAATTAATCAAAGATAGCAAATACTGTTAAAATACAATATGAGTAAGATGAAAACTAGGTGCCCCAGATATCGCAGCATGAGCTTCTTTGCACAAACTTCATGAGGACCATTTTGAGCCTGATATGTGTCTAGGAGATCTAGAGTATTTTTTTGATGCCCCAAGATGTAACGTTCCTCCTCATTGTTAATTATGAGAAGACAAGACTACCACATGCCCCATCTTTGATCAAAATTTGAATTGCCCTTTCCTGGGTTTTCAACTCAAAACCCCTTTGGTGTCAAGGCACCCTTTGCGGGTTTTCGCCTTGGCCTCTCTTTTTTTTTCCTTTTCTTTTATTTTTTTTAGGTGAAGTAATTCTTGACTGAATCTGAATTCATAGGATTAGGCAAGTTTTTGCCATCCATCTCGGTCAAAATCAGCGCTCCTCCAGAAAAAAGACTTCTTTACCACATAAGGTCCTTCCCAATTTGGCATCCATTTCCCTCGAAAATCCTTTTGTATGGGCTGGATCTTTTTCAATACTAGGTCCCCCTCATGAAATTCTCTGGGGCGAACCTTTTTTTCATAAGCTCGCATCATTCATTTTTGGTACATCTGACCATGATGGATAGCTTTCAGCCTCTTTTCTTCAATCAAGTTCAGCTGATCATATCGAGACTGGATCTATTCTGCTTCATCTAACTTTAGTTCTGACAAAACTCAGAGAGAGGGAATCTCAACCTCAATAGGTAGAACCGCCTCCATTCTATAAACTAAAAAGAAAGGCGTTGCCTCGGTGAAGGTCCTAACAGACGTTCGATAAGCATAGAGGGCAAATGGTAACTTCTCATGCCAATATTTATAAGTCTCAATCATTTTCCCCACGATCTTCTTAATGTTCTTATTGGCTGCCTCCACCGCACCATTCATTTTTGGGCGATATGGTGATGAGTTATGGTGTTTGATCTTAAATTGACTACAGACTTCCGCTATCGTGCTATTGTTCAAATTCAATGCATTGTCAAATATAATCTTTTCTGGCATCCCATACCGACATATGATCTCTTTCTTCAAGAATTTGTTGACTGTCGACTTGGTGACATTGGCATATGAAGTGGCTTCTACCCACTTGGTAAAGTAATCAATGACCACGAAGATGAATCGATGCCCATTAGAAGCTTTTGGCGATATCAGCCCAATGACATCCATGCCCTACATAGAAAGGCCATGGAGAATTCATGACATGAAGAGGTGAGGGAGGCACATGAATTTTGTCTCTATAAATTTGGCACTTATGACATCTCTTGGCATAACTGATACAATCCCCTTCCATGGTGGACCAATAATATCCGAATCTCATGATCTGCCTGGCCATCGTAAAACTATTAGCATATGTTCCGCAGACGCCTTCGTGGACTTCTTCCAAGATTTTCTTAGCCTCAACAGAGTCCACACATCTTAGTAGTACCTAATCCTTTCTTCTTTTATATAGGATCTTCCCATCTAAGACATAGTCACTGACCAGTCTTCTCAACGTCTTTTTATCATTCTCAGTTGCTTGGTCATGGTATTCATGATTCTTCACATATCACTGTATATCGTGGTACCAAGGGTGATCGTCCTTTTCTTCTTCCTCAACATTGTAACAATGAGCCAGAGCCTCATAAATACTCATCTGGATAGGTTTTACGTCCTCTTGTTTGTTCACTTTGATCATGGAAGCTAAAGTAGCCAAGGCATCAGCCATTTGGTTTTCATCTCGTGGGAGATAGCAGAAGGTGATATCATTAAACTCCTCAATCAATTCAAGAACCAGCCTTCGATAATTGATCAATTTGTGGTCTCTTGTCTCCCATTCGCCTTTGAGTTGATAGATTACTAATACAGAATCACCATATACCTTTAGTACTTTGATCTTGCGTTCTATGACTGCACAGATACTCATGATGCATGCTTCATATTCTGTCATATTATTTGTGCAATCAAAATCCAATTTACTAGTAAAGGGATAATGATCTCCATTTGGGGATAATATGACTGCCCCGATTCTATTACCCATAGCGTTTGAGGCTCCGTCGAAGTTTAGTTTCCAAGGATGGCCTTTTTGAGAGTCTTCTTCAATGGTTACAACATACATTAGATCTTCATTCGGGAAATCAAAGTTCAAAAGCTCGTAATCTTCTAGAGCTCTACTGGCTAGAAAATATGCTATTGCACTCCCTTTTACCGCCTTCTGGTTCACATAGACTATATTGAACTCTGAAAGTAGAATTTTCCATCGGGCCATTCTTTCATTCAAAGCAGTCGACTCCATCATGTACTTTAGAGGGTCCAGTTTTGAGATTAGCCAAGTTGTGTGGTACAACATGTACTATTTCGGTCTTCGAGTTTCCAGATCAAGACGCAACACAACTTCTCGATTGGCGAATATATTGTCTCACATTCAGTGAATTTCTTACTAAGATAGTATATCGCTCTTTCTTTTCTTCCTGACTCATCATGCTGACCAAGCACGCATCCCTTGGAATTCTCGGATACTGCTAAATATAGTATCAGCGGCTTATCTAGGCTGGGAGGCATCAACACTGGGGCACTGGACAGGTAATGTTTGACCTTGTCAAAAGTTTTCTGGCACTCCTCATCCCATACGCCTGGATTGTGTTTCTTAAGGAGATAAAATATGGGGTTGAATTTCTCAGTCAGTTGTGAATTGAACCGGGCGATGTAATTTAATCTCCCTAAGAAACCCCAGACTTCTTTTTGAGTGCGCGACGGAGGCAACTCTTGTATAGCCTTGACTTTATCTGGGTTCACTGACCACGAATCCTAGTAATTTTCCCGACCTAGCCCCGAAGGTACATTTTGCTGAATTGAGCTTTAGCTGAAATTTTCTCAACGTTAAGAATAATTTCCTTAAGACTTGCACATGCTCCTTTTTCGTTTTGGATTTTACAATCATGTCGTTGACATAAACTTCAATTTATTTATGCATCATGTCATGAAACAAGGTTACCATGGCTCTTTGATAAGTTGCTCCCGCATTTTTCAGTCCAAATGGCATCACCTTATAGAAAAATGTTCCCCACATGGTTACAAATGTGGTCTTCTCCATGTCTTCAGGATGCATCCTTATCTGGTTGTATCCAGAGAAACCGTCCATGAAGGAGAACAGTGAGTAACCTGCCATGTTGTCCACTAAGGTGTTGATATGAGGCAATGAGAAATTATCTTTCGGGCTGGCTTTGTTCAAATCCCTATAGTTTACGCACATTCGTACCTTCCCATTTTTTTTAGGGACGGGGACAATATTGGCTACCCATTCTGAGTATTTAACCACTTGTAAGAAACCAGCATCAAATTGCTTCTTGACCTCTTCTTTTATTTTCAGCAATTGTAACAGTCCGGTTTAGACCCTAGTAGGAACAGTGGTTTGAGGAACACAAATCTGAGTCAGAATAATATTTTAATATTATTTTCTATTCCCGTGATATGTGATTTAGCATGTACATAAGTTTCGTGAATTAATTTGTCTGTTTGTGTGCCTAATTTGAGCAAATGACTAAATCGCGTAAATCGTAAAAGTAGCTTTCTATTTGATTAATGGCTTAATTGATGTGGCTTTTAAATGAGGAGGCCTTATGAGGCAATTAAACCATTTTAAAAGATAGTGGATGGTAATGGACAAAAATGGCCATACATTATATGAATTTTAAATGTTTTCATTAATGATAATTTGGTAAAATGTTTATTAATGTTATTATAATAAAATAAAAACAAAATGGTGGCCATTTCAATGGTGTTCATCCACCGAATGTAGAAAAGAAAAAGAAGGGTTTAAGCTTCCATGATATTCGGCCATTACTAAGCTAAATTTAAGGTATGTTTGACTTCGATTTTTGATAATTTCTACGTTTTTGTAATCGTTGCTTCGTGTTCTTCAAAACCCATGCTTCAATTTTGTGAATTGATGAATATTTTGTAATGTACCATTGATGAACATATGAGTTTTGGGATGTTTGATGGTGAACTATGAATTATATGTGATATAATAACATAGTTTGTCTTTGGAGTTTTGATGATTTTGAGTAATTTGGATTAAATTGAAAGAATAATATTTTGAGGGACTAAATTGTAAAATAAATGAAATATATAGACTTAGATGAGCATGAGTAAAATTCGGCCATGCATGGGTATCATGAGATTTTGTGTATTTTGTGATTTTGTGAAATAAAGACTAAATTGTCAAAATGTGAAAATGTGAGGGCTAATTTGTAAATTTCCCTAAATATGTGTCTTTGGATTGAATTGAATAAATTAGTGAATAAATAAGTTAAATTTGAATATGTATAGATCAAGAACCAAAGTAAACGGACTTAGATCGCGGGAAATCGAAAGTAGTTGAGTAGCCGAGTTCGTTTTTGTTTATCCGAATCCGAGGTAAGTCGATATACAAATAAATGTATTTTAATTGAGTATTTATGCATCTATGAAATTTATATTGCTATGAATAATGCTCGAGAGGTTATGTGTATGAAATCCGAGAAAGTGTCGACAAGTTATTAATGTCCAGAAAAGTCCTGCATTTAACCTAGGAATAGATAGGATTACATATGTCATGACATAGGTGTCCGATATGTGATATCATGTAAGACCACGTCTGGGACGTTGGCATTGATTCGAGATTTCGTATAAGACCACGTCTGGGACGTTGGCATCGATATGAGATTTACGTGTAAGACTATGTCTGGGACATTGGCATCGTATTCGATTCGTGTAAGACCATGCTCGGGGACAAAGTGGCATTGATATCCAAGTACATGTAAGACTGCAAATGCGGGATGTTGGCATTGTACGACTATTACGAGCATTCCGAGTATCCTATTAGATTCGAAGCGGTTCAACGGGCAAGTCAGAAATGAATGACTATGTGATTTGTATATCCAGCAGCACGTTTGATGTATATGTTTTGAATAGGCATGGAAGGTGAGTAAATATGCATATGGATGCAATGAACCAAAATGTGATATATGAATGAATGTGACATGAGTAAATGATGAGATGATATGTGATACACATGCTTAAATGAGTTATGAGCATATGAGATATTTGAGTTGTGAAATATGAGTAAGTAATGGCTAAGTAATGAGCCATGGATGATATTATGAATTTGTAAATGAGATATATTAATGTCATTGTGTTTATGTGGCTATGTGTATTGTATATTAAGTTTATTTGTATATGGCTTACTAAGATTTTGGAAAGCTTACTTTGTGTGTGTTTGCTTTGTTATATAGATCGTCAAAGCTACTGAAGGCTCGAGAATCGTCGAGGATCGTCATCACACTACTCAAACTATTTTGGTACCTTTTAGAAGTATATATACTAAAGTATGGCATGTATAGGCTAGTCACCTTGAGTTATGTTTGAGATATGTGTACATAGCCATGTGATATGGCTAGATAAATGGTTGTGTTATGAATGAAATGCTATGTTGCATGATGCCTTGTTTGGTAAAGTTTAATGGCTAGTAAGGTGATCAAATGAATGGTAAGCTTTATGATGCAAAGTTAGCATATTATTGATGGTAAGTTGTGGATGAATCATGCTTAGTTTATATGTGAATTAGTTGAGTTATTTTTCATATAAGATGAGATTTATGGAAATAAAATTGAATGAGATGATATGATGATCATATGGTATGTTTTTGGTTGCCAATTATGTTTGGATTGA
Source organism: Gossypium sturtianum (assembly GCA_025698515.1). Classification (NCBI taxonomy): domain Eukaryota; kingdom Viridiplantae; phylum Streptophyta; class Magnoliopsida; order Malvales; family Malvaceae; genus Gossypium; species Gossypium sturtianum. The sequence continues at coordinate 5,893,018 of CM046950.1, forward strand.
TGCTCATGTGTGGTTGTAGGGATGACCCAATGTGTGGGTGGAAATTTGGCATTGCAAATGGCCTATAATTTCCCACACGATTAAGCACACGGGCATGTGACTCGATCGTGTCCCTCGTGGTTGCATTTCAAAATCAAGTCAGACTCGATCACGGGCTGGACACAAGGGCGTGTGACTGGCCGTGTGGTGCAAGTTAGGCTCGACCACGGGTGAGGCACATGGGCGTGTCTCAGGCCGTGTGGTCAAGTCAGTATGTATGCCCTGTTTTGACACGGCTTAGACACACACGGCCTGCCCACACGGACGTGTGACCCCTGTAACTTAGAAAAAATTTTAAATTTCTGAGAATTTTCATATGTGCTCGGTTTAGTCCCGGCCCTATTCTAAAGCATGCTTGAGGTCTCGATGACCTATTTAAGGGACGCTTTGATCCGATTGGTTGAATTATATTATGAAATGTCCGTAAAATGTTCAGATTCGTTCGGTAATGCCTTTAACCCTAATCCGGTGACGGATTCAGGTTAGGGGTGTTACAGCAAGACATCAGGCCCCATCCTTCGGAGCTTCTGTTGAATTGGCTTACATTCTTACTTTATAGGGAGCCAGTGTACCACAATATCAGTACTTAACCCGGGCATGTCTTGATATGACCATGCGAAGACATCCTTAAATTCTTAGAGTAACTTAATGAGGTCTCGCTTTGTCTCTGCAGCAATGCAAGCTCCAATTTTTACCTCTTTTTCCTCTCCTAAGCTCACAATTTCCATTGACTTTTTGTAAGGTAAAATTTGTTTCTCATCTTGTTCTACCATCCTCAACAAATTAGGAGATAGGTTACAGTCTCGATCATCTTCAAAATCTTGAGAATCCTCCATACACATATCTTGCTTAAAAGGAGACTCTGAGTCAGTAGCGGCGTCACTCATATCATTGATATCTAGAGACCTGTTATAGAGATGAAGGAAGATCCAAAGAACAAAAGAATTTAAGAATAATTATCTGTATGGTATGATTATGAATGAAATGGAAAGAATAAAAGAATATTTGCTCAAAATGAGACAGATAGATGAATTTTTATTAAAATAAAAATATTGGACATATTTCTTTTCACAAAAGGATTCTTATTACTCCCAAGCTTAGAGCAATAAGTGTGTTTTGAACATTACTCTGAATTAACTCTAAAAATTACAGGAATCTCTTTCGCAGTCCAATTGTTCAGAACACTTCCCGGTACATAAGGACAAATGTCCGATAAATTTTCTTCTCTAATTCCTTCTTTGAATATGGCGTTGATGTTTAGATTTCCAAATATTTCTTCCACAATTTCCCTCCTTGACATCTTCTGTTCAGGGTAAATAGTTCCTCCTGATATAAATGTTCTAGATATATGGGGAAATGTCATAGGTTCCCATTTGACCTCTCCCCCGCTTAATCGTGCTCTTTTTCTTTCTTGCTTCTTCTCCAACTCCTTCTTCTTTTACCTCGCACCTGGCTTAAATCCTAAGCCAAAGTGGTCTCGTTTGTCCCTCAGCATCGGTGCTTTGACTTTCCCTTAGAGGTATTTTTCGAGTCCTCTTTCCGGTAAGGCTCCTTTTCCAACCGTCAGTTGTAGGCCTATCCTTGTAGTTTTGGAGACTTTGGGCATCGGGATCTTGTTCCCTTCGATAATGAAGGTTGCATTCACAAATTCGAGCGATCGAAAGGAACATTCTATCACTTCATCATCTGCCCCTATGTATGGCGCATCACTGGTTACGGATGCAATAATGTCTTCTTCCGTGTTTATTGTTACCAGTCGACCTTCTGTTACCAACTTTAGCTTTTGGTGTAGTGATGACAGCACTACCCCTGCTGAGTGAATCTAGGGCCTCCCCAACAAGCAATTATAAGAAGTCTTGATGTCCATCACCAAGAAATCTACATCATACGTGTTTGGACCAATCAAAAGAGGTATCTCAATCCTTCCCATTACTCTCCTTTTAGTACCATCGAATGCTCTCACTATGTTTTGGCACGTCTTCATATGAGAGCTATCCACAAGCAACCTATTAAGTGTGGATAATGGCAAGACATTCAGTGCAAATCCATTATCAATTATCACCACTGGTAATGTATATCTTTTGCAGCGAGTGGTGATATGCAGAACCTTTGTAGATCCCATGCCCCCGGAGGTATTTCATCGTCATTGAAAAAGATAAAATTGTCGGCACTTATATTGTTAACCAGGCAGTCCAGCTTGTTCACAGAGATATCATTAGTGACATAAGTTTCATTCAACACTTTCATCAACGCGCTACGATGTGTCTCCGAGCTTAAGAGTAAAGCTAGCACTAAGATGCGGGCTGGCTGCTTGTGTAGTTGTTCTACAACACATAACTCGCTGTGCTTTAGGAATTTCAAGAATTCCTTAGCCCCTTTCTCAGTTACCGGCTCATTAACAGGCGATTCAAGTCTGGCTGTCTTTTCCTTCTTTTGTTCAACCACTGAGGCTTTTCCTTTAACGGTTTCGACTCTTGTATTTGCGAGATCATAGCGCCTTCCACTGCGTGTGTAGAAACCCACATCCTGGCCCTCTTCTGAAGTGCTAACTGGGTTCTCCTCTCCCGGGATCGTCACGTTGCAGTCATAATTCCAAAAAACCCTCTTGCTGTCCTTGTAGGGAAACGCTACAGGTTTTTGGATTATGACCCTTGGTGCAATTTGTACTCCGGCTTCATTGCTTCTTGGTCGTGAAATAATAACCATCGGGTGGTTGATCTTGTGGACCTTCTCCGTCGATCTTTCCTCTGAGGCGTATATATCTCCTTCTTCTGAGTTTTTAACCTCCTCATAAAATCCAATTTCCTTGTTATCCATCAGATTTTGCACTAGGGCCCTAAACTCAAAGCACTCTTGAATTTCATGACCCTTCTTAGCATGGAACTCACAGTAGTTCCTCATCCCTTCGGGTCTCTCATCTGAATCTTGCATGATTAATCTTCCTTCTACCAACTTTTTCCAAACCCATCTCGATGGGGTTTTTACTTCCTCCACATCAATTTGGGTTCTTTTTCCTCCACTCTCAATTATCGCGTTTACCCCTTTATCAGAATGATTGGGTAACAGATTTTCTGCCACATTAGGTTCTGATAGGTCGTCAAATTTTACAATTCCCATCTTAATGAACCTTTCAATTAACTTTTTAAAAGCGGTGCAGTTCTCGATTGAGTGTCCCGTGATTCCCGTGTGGTACTTGCATTGAGTATTTGCGTCGTACCATTTAGGGAATGAAGGTTGTATAGGTTTCAAGTAAAAAGGGGATACCACATGTGCATCAAACAGACTCTGATACAGCTCCCTATATGTCATCGGGATGGGTGTGAACTGGAGCCTTTCTGTATTTGGCCTTGGGTTGGATTCTTACCTTGGGGGGCCCTGATGGCTAGTAGTTACTGTCATTGGCTGACCTACAGTGATTGGTTTTGAATAACCCTTGTTATATGTGTTTGTATTATTCACCTTATTGTCCCTCTTTCTCGGGGCTGATCTTTTGGCGCTTTTTCCTGCGTCTATCTTACCACTTCTTACTTCGTTTTCAATCATTTCACCTGACATTACTATATCTGAGAAGCTCTTAGTAGTGCTTCCCAACATATGGTTGATGAACGGGGCTTTTAAAGTGTTGATGAAAAGCATTGTGGTTTCTTTCTCCAGAAGAGGTGGCTGGACTTGTGTTGCCACCTCTCTCCATCTTTGGGCATATTGCCTGAAGCTCTCACTTTGCTTCTTCTCCATATTCTGCAACGTGATTCTATCGGGTGTCATGTCCGTCACATGACTATATTGCTTCATAAAAGCTTGTGCTAAGTCTTTCTATGAATTGATTTTGGCACGGCTCAGTTGGTTGTACCATTTGGCTGCTGACCCGATCAGACTGTCTTGGAAGCAATGAATTAATAATTGGTCATTATTAACATATCCTGTCATCCTTCGACAGAATATCGTGATGTGAGCTTCAGGACAGCTAGTCCCATTATACTTTTCAAACTCTGGAGTTTTAAACTTGGGAGGGAGCACTAGATCTGGGACCAGACTCAAGTTCTTAGCATCAATTCTGTAATGATAATCAGCATTTTCCATTGATCTGAATTTTTCTTCTAACCATCTGCATCGATCTTCAAGTTGTTTTGGCAGTTCCACTCTTGCTTTTTCCATTTCTGCCACATCATCTAGATCAGGAACAACGGGATTGGTTGGATTATCCCCCGAATTGGAGCCTGAACCTATTGGGTAGTTCGTTGGTGTCGAGGTACCATTTTGGTATTGTTGGGGTCTGATAGTAACGGGTACCCTTCGTGGGCACGCCTCTGGTTGAGTCTAGACATTTATCGGGGTAAAACCTGAGGGATAGGTAGGGTCTTCATTATCATCCCTCGAGTTAACCGCAATACTCTTCCCTTTTTCGGGTCCTCCAGTCAGCAATTGCGTCAATTGGCTTATCATACTTCTTTTGGATTCTTGAATTTGATCTCTCATATCTTGTTGAATTTTGGCTAATTGTTCTTGCATTTGTGCTTGCAATTGATCTTGCATATCTCTTTGCATTTGTTCTAATCTTTCCAATATTTGATCCATTGCCTTGGTTTTGCGACAGGTACTATAGCGATATTTAGTTGGTAAACTCTCATTGGTTTCCAGGGTAACTATCATAATTTTAATTAATTAGGGTCTTTTTATGAAACTTAATGCATATGATGAAATGTAATGCAGATGAATGAAATGAATGCAAAAAGAGGCGTTGATTCTGATTCAATTTAATTAGAACAACTTTACTAGAAAACAAATTTCTTTACATAAAACGGATTACATATACGACTTTGCCCTAATACTTAAAGCCTTAACTTTCCTAAGAAACCAAGCTAATTCTCGGCCCCAATCCGATTCTGATTCGTACTTTAAGCTTAACATGTCGGCTTGAACTGCTAGGGTTTGCAAATGATCAGCCACTTCCAGTACTTAAGCCACATCTTCGCCTATAGTCTCTATCCCTAACCTGACCTTGAGAACGTTGGAGCTGCTCTTTACAGTGTTCGTTATTCGTTTCAAGAAACTCAACTCGAAGTTCGCAATTTTACAGTGCGGTCTCGAGCTCTCCTATCTTTCCCTTCAACTCTTCGATCTTACTTAGGCTTGCTCTCAACTCGATTATGGAGTTGCGACTACAATACTGATGAAGCGACTTTTCTAATTCTGCTACCCGAGCTCTTAATCCCATTTTCTCATTTCGGCTTTCTAACAAACTCCTTTCCAAAGTATCTTCTCGAGCTCGAGCATCTTGAAATTTATTTTCCCACTGATCGACTCTAATATTTTCTTCTTCGATTTCTTGTCGCTATTGCTCCGATGTTTTACCTAAAACGGTAGTTCTTATCGACAAACATAGCTTCTTATAATCTGTTATTAGACTATCCAAATCTTATTCGGCCTTGTTCTTTCCCTTCCTCAATTTCTCGGCCTCTAGTTTCTGGATGTCGACGTCTAATCCTAGCTGCATCTTTTCCTCCTCTAACTGCTCTATCTTCTTTCCCAATTCCAAACTCCTCTTTTCAAAGTCTTGCTTGATGATCTTTAACTCAGATGGGATTACTTGTAGATGCTATTTTATCGGCCGAGTGTTTTCTTGGCTTGGCATAGGGATGTTGTCGTTGACTCTTTTACCCCACCACCAACTATATTCGGGGGTTGTCATCGGATTTGCGGCAAATAATTTTATTCTGCGGGTTTGATTCCAAGCGTTCAATATTTCACGAACCTTCTTCTTGTAATTATCACCCTTGTACGAAAACTCGCACTGAGCCAACCCTTGTGTCGCTGGTATGAACTGCCTTGATCTATACTGTCTCAATACGAGCAAATGAGCATATCCAACAGCTCCCCAAATCCCAAGCAAAGGAACCCAGTCAAAGTCTCCACATTGGTATAGAATCTCATCGGGGATCATCCAAGGGACTCTCCATTCGACGTCCTCGTCTTGGAGACTCTGGAGAATCGCCATCCACTTTTCTTCTGAAATGTCGTCTCGCCTGGGTGTAGCCACTAATTCTTTCAAATGAGAGTAATTCTCGAAGAATGCTCGATAATAAACTTTTTCTATCTTCCAAAAGTGGCTATGAAACCATGCTAACAAAAGTTGCGTACACCCAATGAACCTTCCTTCACCCGCTCTTCGGCATGCACTCAAAGATCTGAAGGTTTCGGCCAAGATTACCGGGACGGGCGTGACCCTTTTGTCAAGCCGGTCAAATAAATCCAAAATTGCCTCATCTATGTGCCCTAATGCTTTGGGGAAGATGACCAAACCATAAATGATTAAAGTGAAAACATCAACCCTTTTCTTCATATCCGGATGTGCAAAGATCAAATCTCGCTAACTTTTCCAAGGTATGCATTTACTATCTCCTTTTTGCTTGATCCGGGCGGCGACCCATTGCTCACTCATCCCCGTGATACTCATTAGCTTCTTCAAGAACGTTGGGATATTGGCGGCTCTCGAATAGGCTTTGTCGGCTTGAATTTTCGGGCAACGAAGCAAAGTCATGTACTCTTCCACGGTGGGTACCAAATTAACTTTCTCAATGGTAAAGCAACTGTACAAGCCCATTTTTACCCGGCCCACTAAACCCAAACCCAAACAAACCCTAAGCCCAACACCACAAAACTTTCAGAAAAGAAAAAAGAAAACCTAAGTGGCTACCGCCCCTAGCCTATGCCACTTTCAGCACTGTCCATGTCACGTCCACCGCCCTCAAGTGGCCTGCAACAAGGAAAATCATTAAAAAACACCTTGTAAAATAGCTATAAAAGCTAATAAAAATCCAATGTAATGGGGGGACCTTTTTTTTCGATCATCAATACAAAAAGAAGAACAAATTTCAAACACAAAAAAAAAAGAATACAAAAACAATCAATAAAAGCATATCAAGAGCAAAGGTTTTTGTTTTTTCTTCTTTTCTTTACTTTCGAAACTGTTAGTCTACATATATCTATACACATATAAAGATTTTTCTTTTTACTATATATACATATGTGTGTTAAAAATAATATATAAAAAATACAAAATTTTTACCTTTTTGAAGTTCCGGCCACCGCGCACGGTGGCCGGAGGTTGCGCCGGCGGCGGAGGTGCGGCGGCGGTCGGCACTGGACTCTCGCCGGATTCTAGGCCTGCAGAGAGGGCTGAGAGAAGGAGAGGAGGTTTTTGTTAAGGGGTGTGAAAATGAATTTTTTTTTGAAGCTTTTTAGCTTATATAGGCCCCCCAAAACGACGTCGTTTTAGGGCTGACCTTAAACACCCAAAACGACGTCGTTTTGAGCCGACCCGATTTTGACCTGACCCAGAACCTAGGATCCGCGTGTTTTTCTTAAGGAAGGGCTAATTGCACTTTTAGCCCTTCCTATTTTTCAGTGTTTTATAATCAGATTTTCATTATTTTTAAATCTCGCCCAATAGTTTATTTTGGTCTTCAATTTGGTCCCCCCTATGTTGCGCGTTTTGGAGGAGAAGGGAAATTTTCCCTTTTAGTCCCTCCTTGTTATTCGCGTGTTCAATGGGGTCCTTTTCCTTTTTTTATTTTTAGATTGGCCCCAAAATTTTGTTTTAAGTCCAATTTAGCCCTTTTTTTGGTTATTTTGGTTATTTTTGTTAATTTAATAATAATAATAATATTATTATTATTATTATCATTATTATTATTATTACTATTATTTTTTATTTTTATTTTTATTTTTATTCTTAAACTATTATTATTATTACTATACTATTATTTTTTATCATTTTTATTATAACTATTATTATTATTATGGCTATTATTAATTACCATTATTATCACTATTATTGTTATTTTATTCTTATTTTTAGTATTATTATTATTATTTTATTATTACTATAATTTATTTATCTTTTCTATCATTATCATCTTATTATTATTATTATTATTATTATTATTATTTATTATTATTATTATTATTATTATCATCAATATTACTATTAACATTCTCACCAATATTACTATTAGTTTCCCTTTCACCATTATTACTATATTTCTATCCATATTTATTTTCTTATTTTAATGCTATTATTATCTATTTAATTTCTATTTATCTATTTTTACTTATATCATTGCATATATACTTATATTTCCCCTTATATCATTATTATATTTCTATATATTTCTGCTTCTATATATATTAACATCGTTTTCATTATCACTATTATCATTATTATTATTATTATTATTTTTCTTTTGTTTTCTTCTCGTAAAACTTTCATTTTGCTTATTATTCTTTTGTTTTCTATTTATTATCTTTTTAGCTTATTGGTTTTATTCATTTTATTCTATTTTCGTTTTATTATTGTCATTTGTATTTAATGCATTTATTCTATATGCTTGCTAGCATTGTAACTCACTTTCTGCATTTTGTTACAAATTCGTGCTGCATTTTGCCCGATACAAAATTGATTCTTTTCATAAAGGTAATATTTCGTATTTAGAAATTCGAAAGGTCGTGCCCTAACGTATTGGGTTTCGATTTTTCTCGTTTAATCTAAATAACCGAATATCCTTTTAAAACAAATACATGAATCTTAAATAAAAAGCTTATTCTCGAGAATTCGAGATGTCGTGTCCTAACGCATTGGATGTGATGTTTTGTTATTTCGAGATAAGATTTTCTAAACCAAGGCAGTGTTCTGTATTTAGAAACTCGAGAAATCGTTCCCTAACGTGCTGGGTTTTCGATTTTCTCGTTCATTCTAAGTAACCGAATGTCCTTTCAATTAAATACATGAGTTTCGAATAAAAGGCAAGTTTAGCCTCGAAGGTCGAGGTGTGGTGTCCTAATGTATTGGATATGACATTTTACCTTGAGACGAGACAGCCTTTGGCACACATTTTCAATTCATCCAAACGATTTTTTTAGGCATCACTATAAAAGAGGGATCGTATTTTTAAATTCTTTCAAGTTTTCAGATCTTTGACACTAAAACATTGATTAATCAATTAGGTACCAATTTTGGGCGTATCGAGTGTGCTAATCCTTGCTCGTGCGTAACTGACTCCCGAACCTGTCTTTCTGATTTTTGTAGGCCAAAATCATTGTTTTGATAATTCAAACGGTTTATTTAAAACAACGATTTTGAGAGGTGACCCGATCACACCTCAGCAAAAAAGGATTGGTGGCGACTCCCGCTTTTTTTTTATTTTCATTTTTAAAATCTAAGTCGATTCCCGTTTTCAAAAAAATGGTTACGGCAGCAACTGTAGGCAGGATTCCAATACTGGTCTAGAGCTCAGAATAAGCGTTTGTCCAATTTCATATCAAGTAGATAGGGCAAATCACTATAGTTACAGTAAAATAGCTACTTGATCTCGTCATCCCATTGGTCCCATATCTCTTTCAATTCTTGGAGATTATTCTGAGTCACGCTGATGCGAGTGAAATCCCATAACTCTGACACATACCCCTCCGTAAGACTATCACCCTTCTCTTACTGCATTTTCTCGGACCAAATTTGGACGACCACATTATCCTCCACTTTATCAAGAAACCCCTTTTCCATGATAAGCTCTCTATTTAATAACTGAACGTGAATCAACAACCTTTTTTTATGATGAAAATGCCATGCAATCACAGTCAAAGCAAAATAAAGCAAGTCAGTATTATACACGAAGCTAGAATTTAAAGCAAACGAGAAATAATAAACAAAGCACCTATGCGGGTAACCACTAGGGTTCGGTGTGGTTCTACATAGGGTAGGCTCTTAAGGCTCATTATATGCGGTTTGGTTCTAAAGGAAAGGTACCTGAACTGGCAGATTCCCCGATCCTCACCCATTATAGGCTCATATGGACCGAGTTCAGTTCAGGGGAATACATTTCCCTATGGCTATACGAAGATGAAAATCTTACGAAGACATAGGTACGGATGTATCCCGAAAGTGATCCACTATCCTATACGGAGGTGAAGACCTCACGAAGGAATAGTTTCTCACTCCCACTTAAAATGGTAAAATCGACCGATTTATGCGATGCAATATGCAGAGATATATCAAAAGGCTCAAACCAATAAAGCAAACATATTATGACAAAGACCATAAAAATGACGGATGAAATGCAACGAAAGGATCGTAAATTTAAATCAGATTTTCAATTTTGACAAAAAAAAAGAAAATAGTCAATTTGCGGCTTGACTCTCTTATCAGGTCCCCAATGGAGTCGCCAAGCTGTCGAAACCTTTTTTTTGAAATCGACTTTTATTTATAAAAAAAAATGAGAGTCGCCACCAATCTTTTTTTTTATGAGGTGTGATCGAATCACCTTATGATTGATCGTTTTAATAAGCGATTTAATTTATTAAAACAACGATTTGTGGTCTACAAACTTCGAGAAACAAGTTCGGGAGTCGGTTACGCACGAGGAAGGATTAGCACCCTCGTAACGCCCAAAATTGGTACCCAATTGGTTAATTAGCGTCTTAATGCCGAAAGTTGAAAACTCGAAAAGAATTTAAAATACGATCCCTCTTTGTATTAATGTTAATTTTACTTAAAAACTGCTTAAAAAATTGAAACAAATGTTAAAGACCCTCTCTTCTCGTGATAACAAAATGTCACATCCCGTAAGTTAGGACACGACACCTTGAATCTTTGAGAATAAGCTTGTCATTATTTTTCATTTGAAATCTTATGTATTTTAATCTTAAAAGGATATTTGGTTATTTGAGTTCAACAAGAAAATCAAAACCCCGTAAGTTAGGGTACGATTTCTCGAATCTTCCAAATATGAAATATTGCCTTATTTTGAAAATTTTCTCTTTTGCGTATTTGAGTAAAAATTAATGTAATATTAAAAATGACGTATGGACAAAATGTTAAGCTAATGAATAACAACAATATAAATGTACTAATAAGCAATTCGTAATACATATAATGGCAATAATCACATAATACATGTCACTTTAATACCCATATTATCAATCAAAGAAAAATAAATAACGAAATAATAATAACAATATAATAATAATAACAATGACAAAACAATGCACAAAAAAGAAAATACCAATTTTTTTAAAAATAATAAGGACAAAGGGAATAAATAAATAAATACATAAATGAATATTGAGGGAAATAGTTTGTAAAAAAAAATTGAAAATAAGGGACCAAATTAAAATATAAATGAAATTTGGAGAGCCATTTGTAATAAAGTACATAAATATATAATGATGGATGACAAAACAAAATAAACAAATAGATGCCTAGTAAAAAAAAATAAGAGAACAGTTTTAAATAATAATAAAAAATAAAAAATAAAAAATAAAAAATAGGCTAACAAGTAAATACATAAGGAATTAAAAGGAATAAAGGACCCAACTGTCACTCAAATAAAATTAACGGGATAAATCAAGATAAAAAATAAACAAAGGGACTAGTTCGAAATGCGCAAAAAGGACGAGGGATTAATTAGGAAAATATCCCAAACCTCACTAAGCGCATCGTTCCTTTTGGCAAATCAAGGGACTTAATTAAAAATGAAATAAAATTAAATGGCCAAATCTAAAAAGAAAAAAATAAGGCCAAAATAAAACGCGTGCAAAAAGGACGGGGACTAAATGGGAAATTATTCCCAGTCCCCAAATTACACAGTTTCATAAGAGACCAAAATGAGACGAAGCCAAAATTGCAGGGTAAAATTAAAAAGAAAAAAAAAAGACAACATGATTAAATTGAAAATGGGCAAAAAAGCGGAAGGATCAACCGCGCAAATAACCCATTGGTAAAAAATGCACGGATCCTCTTAAAGGGGCGGGTCGAAAATCAGGTTAGGCCAAAATGACGCCGTTTTGGGGCTATTGGAATCAGCCTTAAGACGATGTCATTTTATAGGGCCTATTTAAGCTGAGTTTTTTTTTTTTTAATTCATTCTGCACCCTTTCTTTTTAAAAAAAATTGAGAGCCCTCTCTTTGCTCTCTCACCCTTTTCCCCTCCGGCCGTCGGCCACCTTGGCGGCCACCGGTTGCCAGTGACGGCGCCGTCGTCCACGGTGGATGGAGGAAAAAAATCCAAATTTTTTCTTTTTTCGAATAGAGACCGATTTTAAGGCTAGAAAAATATCAAACTAAAGCGAGAAATCCGAAAGATGAGAGAGAACCTTTTGGTTCTCAACGCCCCTCCCCCTCCGCGGCCTTGGCCGAAACCTTAGGGACTCGGTGACTTTCGGGACAGACGAGACAACGTCGGCGGTGCGACGAAACGGCGAATAAAAAGGTTCTCCTTTTTACTTTTATTACTTGTTTTTTTAAAAAAAAAAAGAAATAAAACAACCAAGAAAAAACATAAAAAAGAATAACCACCTTAAAGACTAGTGTCTGCTTGATTTCTTTTCTTATATTTTACTTTCTGTATGTGTCCGAAAAAATTACAAAGTATTAGTTACAGCTTTTATAGCCGAATTACAAAACGGTTTGTCTCTATTTTTTTATTTTTTCCCCGTTGTTTTTCTCTCTCGCGTGTTTGTTGCGTGTTGCAGGTGTCAATGGCAGTGGCTGACGGTGGTGGCAGAGGGGTTAGACGCGTGCGAGGAGGCAGTGGCACAAAGAGGCTAGGGTTTCTGTCTCCTCTGAATATGTTGTGGGCTAGTGGGCTGTTAGGGTTTTTTATCTTGTTGGGTCGTTTGGGCCATTGTAATTTAGGCTGGTAGTTTGTAATTGGACTATTTATTTTTGGGTTTTATTTATTTTTATTGGGCCGGGTAGAATTGTCCTGCTACAATATTTTTGTCCAAACTCTCTTATTTTTCAAACGGACTTTCGGGCTTGAGCGGATGATCTGGTCGTGAGCAAGTCTATTTGTCAATAAATATAAATATAAATATCCTTAATTAGATTAATTTATATGTGTATAGTAAAATACATTGAGGGTAGTGTAGATATTTGGTCCTCAATATTTGAGAGTTAGCTTTTTATTTTTTACTTTTATGGTTTTGGGATTGGGGGAAGAAAGGAAATAGAGAAAGAAAAAGACAGAGTAAAGAGGAAAATATTTGGGAGAAAAAAGGGGGAGAGGGAAAAGAAAGAAATGGGAAGAGAGAAAGTAATAAATAAAATGTGTGGGATTCTATTTATATATTTTTTATATTAATATTATTTTTATTTCATTTTTATATTGAATTTCAATAGAAAAAAATATTTAAATTTATTTGTTATATTTAAAGAAAAACAATTTATTATTTGATTTGATTTGATTTATTTTATTTTTAAACATGGCAATTGTTTCAAAATTTACAATAGACCAATTATAAAAAAAAGAAACTAATTTAAATAATTTATTTTATTTTATGTTAAAAGTATATATTTAAAACGATAAATCTAGTTATTTAGGATTTGTACTTGATTTATTTGTAAATTTATTTGTCTATTTTTAATAATATATCTAAATTAGATCGATTAAAAATGTTAAGTATGCACATTTTGTTAAAAAAAATATTTATTTTATTTTTTAAATAATATATTTAAAATGATTGCTTTAGGTAAAAAATTACTGGTTAATTTTAAAATCTGTATATAATCTTAAATAAATAATAAATTTAATTTTTACAATTAGTTTTTTAAAATAATTATGAATTATACTTTAAAAAAGTAATTAAGATTTATTGAAAAAATTTATTTTAAAATTATTAATAAAAGAATTTAATCAAAAAATTCGAAAAACCCAAGCGTGGCGGGGAGAAGACAATACTTGTTTATTCCCAAACCTAGACGCTTACACAGTGAATTTGATGGATTAACTAATTAAGGAAAGTTATGGGTATTTTAGGGTTTAATTATGCACTTATGAAAATTGAGAAATTAATTTTTAATTTAATTTATTATAATTTGGTTCGTGACCGAATTACTAAACCTTATTATTAAATTGCCGACTTGAAAATATATAGTTAAATATTTTATATACAAGAAATTAATAAATATCAATATTTCAACCATAACAAAAATTAATTGTTGTTTATAAAAATTGGACAAACTTCTTAATAGAACTACCAAATTCTATAAAATAAAATCTAATTCAAGACACAAAGAATCCAAAATTGTGTCGCTTGTAGATTTGATAATGTGGGATTGTAGAAATATCTTAGGATGAGAAGTCAAAAATTAGAGTTGTGGAAATCAAGAATAAAAGGATTATTGTTTTGTACAAAAATGTTGGTTGATTGTGAAGTTGTGAGTGTTAAGACATGCAAAAGGTTTAAGATGGGCTCTGAGAGTGGACATAAGATAGATGGGTTGGGCCTTTGTTTTGTTGTTGAACTGAATGCCTACACACTCTTTCTCTTCATTTATTTTACAACTACCCACAACAATGCTCCCAACACTGTTACTTCCCTTTGTTTGGGTTTTTTGAGTTTTCCCTACCTTTTTTGAGTTTTTATTTTTTAAAAAAATAATCTTTTTTACATTGTTTTATAAAGTTTCAATTTTTTAAACAATTTAATTTTCAAGTAAATAAAAAAATTATAAATATTTTTGAAAAATAGTTTTTATATAATAATTTTAAGTTATTTTTATATTATAAAACATTAAAATAATTATAAATTAAATAAAAAATAAAAAATAAAAATTGGTTTGGTTTGGTTTGGATCAATTTTTAATATTTTTCTTTTCACTTAACCTTATCGAGCACAAGTAAAAAAGGTTAAAGAAGAGCTACTCAACTAAATAAAAGTTTAAATATTTTTAAAATTATTATTTTCTAACTACTACGGAACCCAAATTGTGATCTATTGATCCAATATTTATTTATTTAAGGAATAATTTGAATTCAAAAGAAGAAAAAAGGTAAGCCTACTACCATAGTACTAATATGGATTCAGATCATTATTAATCTCATAAAGCTATATAAATACAAAAATTAGGAATATAATTTTTTAAAACATTTTTCACCATAAAGGTAAAATAGCATAATACATAAAACATTAAATTTTCTCTTCGCAAGTAACATTTCCTTTGTGCAACTATTTTTTCTTAAGCAACAATGAATTAAATGTAACCGTTTGAGTTACAATCTAATTATTTAGATGCATAACGTACGAATGGTCCAAGACCAGACCACGAAGAAGCGTTATCTTGGTCACCATGTCGTTGTTGTGCATTGTTGGAACTTATTCATAACCAAGCATGCTATAACTTTTATCAAATGTTAGCTTGGTTGTAAAATCAAAGCTAAACTAACACCCACAAAATTTGAGGGATGAACACGTAAAGCCTTAATTAAAATATCGTAGAACTGTTGAAAATATATTTAACCTAAACATTAGTGAATCAACTATTTATATTTAATTCGGATTAGGGTAAGAGAAAAGATGTACAAAAATTATGTGATGAAGACATGTTCAGCTCTAATCTGAAATATCACTATTCAATAGATCAAACCTATCATGATCAATGTTCATTTGCTCCTCTCTTTTTCTTTTTCATTTTTTGCTTTACTCAGCACACATCTTGTATAGATAGCTCGTATCCTTATCTATTAATAGCAAAATCGAAACAGCCATGCACATTGTTACAACAATTGGGAACAAAAAGAAGGCAGAATATCACTATTCAATAGATCAACTTACGAGGTTCAATGTTTAAGTGCACGTATATGGTATAGGTCATATCATTATCAATAACAAAATCTTAACAGACGTGCGTGCATATGGGTAGAGCAATTATGGTGCTATGTGATGGGAGCGAGAGGAAGGTAGAATCTTCGGCTAAGTTTTAGAATTTGGAGAACCTAAAAGAGATAAAACTTTAGTTATATATAGGGATGATAAAATCCAAATCGTCTAATGGATTATGAATCATGATATTGATAATGTTCAAAGATTGACATGTGTTAAGCCTCTACTCATATGGCAAATGCAATTGCTCTCGTATGCTGAAGTACAATATAAATAAGGATAACATCTGGATGCATGTTACGAGAACATGCACGTTGAACATAGCCATGTTAGAACATGGTTTAGAGAATATTCCAGAATTCTCTTACCACCGGATATTTATCTAATAGATAAAATCATCTATAGCCCTTTTGTCTAAATCATTGCATATTTGCTTCATAGAGTCAGAAATTACCATCTAGAATCATTTCTTCATATTTGCACTATTGAGCTCGCTGATCTCCAAGCTAAACTCATAGTGTATCAATCAAAGCTTATCTTGCCCCCTCAAATTATCATTCCACCTGGCCAGGATGCTTCCAATCCATGATGTGGAAACAAATGAGGGGCAACCACACCTTGAATAGTGTATACTGCTTCAAAGTTATCTCCAATATGATGGCAAACATCGCATTGTCTAAGTACAAGTATGACATCTATTGAAACTGCAAATATATATACCAATACAATTATAACATTAATAGGAATACTGAATTTAATAGAATGCAAATACAACATCAACTTACCTCTTCATCGTCTCATCGACTGATTTCTCGTTGCAATCAAATCAAGTCCTTTCTATAACACATATGATCCAAATGGCCTCTAAATATGTTCAAATATTCAATGCAATAAAGGAATGTAAATACTAGTAGTTGAAGACATTTTAAGATATTGTACATGATTTTATTTTTACCTTTTGTTAAGAGGGAACTCCCATTCTTGCAAAGGGATTGGCGCTAACCATAGCATCTGTATCCATTCCCATGTTTGCAGATGCAACCAACAATCATTTAATTTGTTGATCAGTTCTTGCTTCGCTTTGCATAGCATCTTGTATGGCTACACTAGTCGTAGAGCCCTAGTTGAATCTACTAGCATAGCATCCAATCTCTAGCATATCCATCCATTTCCTCTACAGTTACATGTGGTGGAGGGCTGGTTGAATTGACCTCTCTAACCATGTACATTTCACCCGATTCTCATCTAATTCTTTATTTGGCTTATCTTTAGATTGGACGAACCTAAAAACCAATAACATTTTTATGCCATATCAACTTTACTAGCTCCAATTACCACATGTCTGTCGATTGAAAGGCCAATTACTAAAGCAACATTTTCTTGTGTTATGGTTGCCTCTTCGCATAGAAAATGGAATGTATGTGTTTTTGGCCTCCACGTTTCAAACAAGGCGGCAAACAACTCCGATGTCATAATTTTTGGAACTTTGGTTGCTTCTCTTACTTCATGTTCGAACAATAAATAGAAAGACAACATTGGTGTAGTCAAAATCTTTGTGTTGGCATGCTTGACTTTTGATTTAATCTCGCAGCAAATGAAGAAGCATTTTGTACCAAAATATCATGTTTATCCATTTGATTGACTTGGAGGAAAAGAGAGAAGTTTGAAGTGTTAAATCTGCTTAGATTTATCCTTATCTTATCCTTATCTCTTAAAAATTTTGAAGCTGATGGAAAGTTATTCTATAAAGAGATTTATTTGAATATTTTTCAAGCTAAGTTATGAATACAATTATCTACATTTAAACTAGTGATAAAAATTCATCTCTTGGCTGCTGATCAACATTGAAGAAGAGCCTATAAATAGGTTGATAGCCGACTTTGTTTTTAAGTTGTTTGGGGGTGTTTTAGACACTTTTTGTTTAGAGATTTTTATGGAGAGATATTGTATGCATTGTAAGGTATTTAGGGGGAGTGATTTGTAACAATTTGAGTTTGACTTTAGGGTCATGATTATGCTAGGGAAATGGTAGATTGGGTTTGAACCAAGAGTTGTACTCGATCAGTTGTTGAATAAAATTATTTTTTGAGCGAGGCTCTTCAAAGTAGGATTGGAGAGTGGAAACTGCATTAACAAATATCATGTATTAATTCTCTCTTTATTATCTATTTGACTCACTTACTATTTCGGATTTATTAGGCAAACTCTCTAAATACTGCTTCGGTTCCTACATAAATAGAACAAGACTGTTTTTTTAAATGACTATAAACCAACTGCCTTCAAGCACCCTTTGATACATGCATCGACCTTTGAAATTTTATATTATGTTAGATTTAAATAATTTGATCATCTTGCTATTAAGAAAATTACAATGAGTTAATATTTTTTTTATTAGACAATAAATTAATATTTGATTTTTGCAATATGTTAAATATATTTTTGAAAAAATTACAAAATTCAAAATTTAAATTAGAAATTTTACCATATTGATGACATAGTTTGCAATATGTTGTTCGCATGATAGAGATTTTATCATGCATGATTAAGTTGTCAAATAATTACCCTTAATAATATCATTGGAAAATTATTGAAATAAAAAGAAAAGATGTTGATAATGCGAAATTGCGGGTCACCATGACATTATTCAAAGAAGGAAAGCGAGCAAGACATTAGACATTATTGGAAGCAAAAGAAAGCTACGGTTGAATTCAGTCCACAAATTAGATCTAAGAAGGGACCCGACATTTATTGCTTCCTCATAGGCTAAATGGCTAATAATAATAGTCGTCTCCTGCCTGCTGGTCCCCCATTTATGCAGGCATTACCCCCAACCCCATGGATGCATTCATTCGCCCCTTTTACTTTTATCCAATTCCATTCTTCAATATTCCCGGTCTTTGTCCAACTAACATTATAAATACCTTAATATGTCCCATATCAACTCTGCAATTACTTTCAATCTTATTGAAAATGAGTAATAAATCGTATGTATACACATCACTGTTACAAGTATCTATGACTTGGATTTCCTTTTAATATTTTTTTTACATATAATTAATTGAATTCATGTATTGAGTGTAACATAATTTAGTTATGTTGATGCACTGGATCAACGGTTGTGAAAAGAGATGGGATTGAGTGGTTAAATTCTTTAAGAGCAGAGAACCAGAAGCAGAGAGGAGGAGCCAACCCCCCTTTGAAACGTCTGTCGGCTTTTATTAAACCGGATTAGATTTTGGATCGGATTCTAGGTCGGATTATAATTATATAACATGTTAATATTATATTTATTTCAAAATATGATAAAGATGAATGTAAAATGTGGATATATATACAAGAATGAAAGGTAAATATTTTTCTAGAGGTTAGAGCTTTTAGGGAGGACAAAATTAAAATATTTTTATTAAAATGGTTTAAATTAAATTATTAATTTTTTAAGAGTGGAAGATGCAAAATTTTCATTAATTTAATGGCTAAAAAAACTTAAATTAATTGTCAGCAGGAGCTAAGACTTTGGTTAGATTAATTTATTCGATAATAATAATAACATAATTCCAATCTTGTTGAATAAAGGAATTAAATTTTATATGGAATTTTCTTTTGTTAACTCACAATTGATTGAATAACCAAGGCACAACCAAAATGTTTCAAGTTTTATGATTTAAAGTATAATAAAAATTATTTGAAGATTTTATAATAAAATTTTAACTAATAGTTTCTTTTTCTTTTTATATAAATAGATATAATGATATTTTAGGTAAGATATTTTAATGGATCATGATTCCCTTATAAACTTTTTGACTTTTATATTCATTTTTATTAAATATCTTATTAAATTTCTTTGGAAAAGTGGAATTGTGCTGAACTTAATACCATTAAATACTATTAAATTTTAAATTAAAACTTTTATATTATAGCACCCAAGGTCTCTCAACTATTTATAAGTTTATACTTTAGTCACTTAATTTTAAAAAATTACAAATTAAGTATTGCACTATTCTGACGTTATCATTTAAGCCACTGGTCGATTAACTTGGTAACAAACATTTGATGTGACCATTAAGTTACTATTCATCATAGGGTAAATTAAATCTAATGTCACTCAACTATTAGTATATTTACACATTAGTCACTCAATTTTAATACGTGTTGGTCATTAGACTATTTGAAAGTTATGCAATGGGATTTTGGGGCATCCTTCATGTCGAAACCATTTTTTTGTAAAAGGGATCGACTTTGATTTTGAAAACGAAAACGAACATGGGAGTCGCCACCAATCTTTTTTATTTAGGTGTGATCGGATCACCTCGTAATTCAATCATTTTAATAAAAGTTTAAATTTATTAAAATGATGATTTTTGGTCTACAAAATCCAGAAAACGGGTTCGGGAGTCGGTTACGCACGAGGAAGGGTTAGCACCCTTGATACGCCCAAAAATTGGTACCTAGTTGATTACTTGATGTCTTTAGTGTCGAAGATTGAAAATTTGAAGAAATTTTAAAATACGATCCTTCGTTAAAATATCGCTTAATTGAAAAATTTTGAGAAAATGACGTATTCCACGTTAATCGAGGAAAAAATTATGTCCCGTAAGTTAGGACACAATACCTTAAGTCTCCGAAACGAGAATAAACATCGAAAATTATTTATTTTGATTATCTCGGTTTTAGAAAGAAACCATGTTCTGTAAGTTAGAACACGATCTTTTCGTAGTTCCCGAGATTACTTAAAAAATTTTAAAACGTTCGTTTATTCAGATTTATCGAGAAAGTCGAAACCCCGTAAGTTAGGGAACGACCTTTCGAATTTTAGAAACACGGATTATCGCTTATTTTAAAAACAAAATTTTTAATACATCGCGTAAAATGTGACGCGGTTTTGTGGTGAAATGTAAAATGGGCTACGGTGTTTGCGTGCATGACAGAATAATAAGTATGTTGATGTAAATAACAATATGAAGAGCGGAAATAAAATAAAATAAAGAAGCCAGAAGTAAAATGACAAATAATATGAATAACAAACTAAAAAATCGAAGCTGAAGACCTAATGTTACATAAATAAACAAATACGATGCAAAACAATTTAAGAATAATAACAATATTAATAATAATGATGATGAATTAATCAATAAATAATAATCATTCGGTCTGCCCTCTCTGGCACGTCTCTGGTCTGCCCTTTTTTCCTGGTTTTTTTTCTTGTTGGTAGAGAAGTGGTGACGGCGAAATCATCTATTGTTGGATCTCTTGTCTAGCATAGTGATACTCCGATCGGGGGATACACCTGAAACAAATGGAAGACGAATTAGCAGGGCTAACACTCAACGAAGAAGAAGATGCAATCTTACAAGTTCAAATAGAATAGAATGTAGAAAGAAGAGAAGAGGTCTTCAGGTTAGTAGGGTGTTTTTAACTGCTAGTGTTATTCACTTTCCTGCAATGAAAAACACTATGGAAAATCTGTGGCATTCTGTAAGGGGTGTCCATATTCGGGATTTGGGTGAAAAAAGATTTCTGTTCCAATTTTATCATGTCATGGATTTGGATAGGGTGTTGAAAGGGTCTCCATGGACTTTTAACAACCATCTGCTAGTATTACATAAGTTACAGTGGGGAGAAGACCCTCTCAAAATTCCTTTACTCACGGCACCTTTTTGGGTTCAGATACATGACATCCCCATTGTCTATATTCAGAAAATCTGGCAGTACAGTTGGGTAACTTTATAGAAGAATTTATGGAATATGATGGATCGAATTTGGGTAAAGAAAACAAGAATTATATACGGTTAAGAGTTAAGATTGATGTAAGACGACCGTTAAAAAGGAGGAAACAAATTATTTTCAGTGGGAAATGCTCATATGTAAAGTTTAGGTATGAACGATTGTCCCTTTTCTGCTTTTACTGTGGCCGTTTGGGGCATAACGATTCTTTTTGTGAAGCAAAGATGATGCTAGGGGTGGAAATAGCTGAGATGGGTTGGGATCTATCACTAAGGGCTCAATCATGGAGGGCTGTAGTAATGAATAGTGTATGGCTGAGAGAGGAAGGGGATGGGAAACCGAAGGATAATGGTGAATATACTTCCACGAATGATAATAATGCGTGGACTAGAAAAAATAAAACAGTGGGATATGGACAGTCCTTTGATCCAGTCTTGGGTTTCAGTTTGGAAGGCCGAAAGAACTGGGGAAGCCACACGGGGGAAAATTAAAGATTAGATCAAGCTCTAACTGACATAGAGCACGATCTGGAGGACGGTGTTTTGATTGACGAAGAAGGGAAGAAGCGGGCTAGAGGGGAGATGGAGGGTGTGATAGTATTAGGAAATGAGAATTCCCCGGTAGGAAGGAATATGAGATTGATGGAGGTTAACCACTTTGTATCAGCGGCTGCCAAGAGGCAAGCCGACCGGACACAATGAAACTGTTAAGCTGGAATGTTCGTGGATTGGGGAGTCCACGAACAATAAAGAGACTTCGGTATATGCTGAAGTTACAAAATCCCCAAATGGTCTTCTTCATGGAGACAAAAATATGCAGAAGTAAAATGGAAAGAATTCGCTATAGCTGTGGGTATGTTAATGGGATTGAAGTTGATCCAGAAGGTAATAGAGGAGGATTATGCTTGGCATGTAAACCGGAGGTGAGTGTTACGCTTCGGCAATATTCGAAAAGGCATATTGATGTGGTGGTAGATGAAAACGATTCAAGAGGTAAATGGAGGTTCACTGGTTTTTATGGATCCCCATATGTACATGATAGAAACAATTCATGGGCTGCGTTAAGAAGTTTATACACAGAAGAGAGGTTTTCGTGGTTCGTTTGCGGGGACTTCAATGAAATAATGTATGGTTTTGAAAAAAAGGGAGGGGTACCTAGAGACGAAAGAAGAATGGAGTTATTTCGAAAAGTCCTATCAGAATGTAGCCTAATGGATATGGGGTTTTCTGGGAGATGGTTTACATGGGAGAGGGGAAATTTACCTGAGACAAATATACGCGAGAGGCTTGATAGGGGAGTTGTAAATGAAGAATGGTTGGCCATGTTTTCTGAGGTATCTATTCAACACCTAACCCACTCTTTTTCTGATCATTGCCCCCTTCTAGTTAATACAAGAAGGGAAAAATAAGGGGTAAAGGCGGTAGCTTTCAGATTTGAAGCCTGGTGGACAATGGAGGAATCATTTGATGAAGAAGTCAAAAACATTTAGGGGTCATCATCAGGCAACTTGATGCAGAAAATAGACGAGTTAAAGAACAGTTTGAGGAGGTGGGCTTTTCGGATTCAAGCTGATCAAAAGAAGCGAAAGGCATTTCTCACAGATAGGGTATCAGAATGTCTAGCAACGAAAAGGGATGATCACAATTTGGCTGAGCTGATCGACACCAAAATTCAACTGAACCTTGAAATTGACAAAGATGAACGCTATTGGGAACAAAGAGCGCGCATAAATTGGCTGAAATATGGCGAAAAAAACACTGCTTTCTTTCATAGCCAAGCCACACATAGGAGAAGAAGAAATCTGATTCATAAGATGCAAGATGAGAATGGAAGAGAAACAAAGATCATTCAAGATATAGAAGACATTGCGAGATCCTATTTTCAAAATCTATTTAGGTCATAAAAAAGGGGAAGCTGTAATCACTTGCTGTCAGTAATCGAGAGATGTATAATTGAGGAGGATAATCAATTCCTTACGGCACCATACACAAAGGAAGAGATTAAAACAGCGACATTTGATATGGGACCCACAAAAGCCCCAGGGGAAGATGGTTTACCAGCGTTATTTTATCAAAAGTGTTGGCACATTGTTAGAGATGAAGTTATCAAATTCTGTCTACAAACCTGGAATGGGGAAAACGATTTCAAGCAGGTAAATTCTACACACATAGTACTCATTCCAAATGTTGCAAATCCCGTTAATATGAAACAGTTCAGACCAATCAGCCTATGTAATGTAATTTATAAAATCATGGCGAAAGCTATTACTAATAGGCTAAAAGGAGTTATTGAGAAATGCATCGATATGGCTCAGAGTGCTTTTGTACCCGGGAGATTGATTTCGGATAATGTTCTTCTTGCTTACGAAATTCTTCACACATTGAAACAGAAGAGAGTGGGGAAAAAGGGGTTCATGGCAGTGAAGCTCGACATGAGCAAAGCATACGATAGAGTTGAATGGAATTTTGTAAAAGAAATTATGACTCGAATGTGATTTGCTTTTAGTTGGGTTGAAACTATTATGGAGTGTATAACTTCTGTTTCATATTCGGTGATAGTAAACGGATTCAAAGGAGAGAACTTTCATCCGACAAGGGGGTTGCGTCAAGGGGATCCGGTTAGTCCATTTATGTTTCTTTTGTGTGGGGAAGGCTTATCTAGTCTAATGCGTCTTGAAATGAAGGAAGGGCTGTTGAGAGTGGTAAAAGCCAGCAGGAGTGGGCAGTAGGTTTCGCACTTACTTTTTGTAGATGACTGTATTTTATTTAGTGAAGCATCTAGTAGATGAGCTAATATTTTAAAGGAAATTCTCAGAAAGTATAGAAGGTGTTCAGGGCAGTGCGTTAATTTTGACAAATCAACTGTTTTCTTTAGCAAAAACACATCTAAAATTGAAAGAAGACTGGTGGTCAACACACTGGGAGTACAAAGTTCGAATGACCCGAAGCGTTACCTAGGGTTGCCTAACATGGTGGGAAGGAAGAAAAGGGAGTTATTCCAGATTCTGAAAGATCGAATCAAGCAGTGAATTGACCACTGGAGTACGAGACATTTATCGCAAGGGGGGAAGGAAGTATTTATCAAGTCCATTTTACAAGCCATTCCAACTTACACGATGGCATGTTTCTTTTTACCTAAAATGTTATGTGTTGAGTTTGAAAACATTATGGCCAAGTTTTGGTGGCAAAAAAGACACGGAAAAAGGGGTATACACTGGTGTACGTGGAGAAATCTATGTCTTTTGAAGGAAAGTGGCGGTCTTGGTTTTTGAAATATTAGCCAATTTAATATTGCTATGCTTGCTAAGGAAGGTTGGCGTCTCATTTCTTATCTGAATTCCTTATTGGCGAGAGTGCTTAAAGCCAAATATTACCCACATTCAGTTTTTTTTAGCGCACAACTAGGAAACTTACCTTCATTTACATGGAAGAGTATCTGGGCTGCCAAAGGATTGTTACGTAGTGGGATGAGTTGGAGAGTAGGACGGGGAACTGGAATTTTAGTTTGAGACAACCATTAGATACCAGGAAAAGATGCAGAAGGTTGGAGTCACAGAAATGATAACGAAGTTAAGTTAGTCTCTGATTTAATTGATGCTACAAACAACGTGTGAAAGACAGATCTAGTGAAAAGTACCTTTCCAGCTGACATTGCTTAAAAGATCTTGTAAATCCCTCTAGCGGAAACTCCAGTAGATGATTTTCAGGTATGGAAGGGAGAGCTTTCTGGTGATTTTTCGGTCAGAAGCGCCTACAAACTATTACAAAACGCTAGCTCGGATCCTAATAACTTATTAATACAGGCTGATCTAAAAAAAATTTACAAACAGCTATGGAATTTACAACTACCCTCCAAGATTACGATTACAATTTAGAGAGCATCATGGAACTATCTGCCTACTCTAGTCAATCTGAGATCTAAAAGAGTAGCTGATAACACTGTATGTCCTCGCTGTAGATCTGGGGAAGAGGATATAGGCCATATTTTCAGATTCTGTCCTGCAACAATAGAGATATGGCAATTGTTAGATCTTTCCTGGGTTAATAATTCCACGGTTCAAAATTTTTAGGACTGGCTTACCTGGATATTCAAGAGAAGTAATCACAAACAATGTCGACTGTTTTGCAGTGTAGTATGGTTCATGTGAGGGTCGAGAAGTAATCTCATGCATGAGAAAAAAACAGATTCAGCAATGGAGTTATCATCAAAAGTGAAAAGGTACATGGCTGAGATTGATGGCTTAACAGAAAGAAGAAGTACCTTAAACACATTCAAAAGTACAAATCAGCGAGATACAAATTCAAGAGTGACGATCTATTTTGATACAGCATTCAACAGAAGAGAGTTCAAATCGATGGCGGGTCTGGTGGTTTTGGATCGAACGGGAGAAATCATAAATACAAAGACTGTTTCGAACTCAAATGTTTCATCTTCTTTTGCAACAGAAGCCTATGCCGGACTTCATGCGGTCAAACTAGGAACTCTATGGGATTACACTCAGTCACGATAAAGGGGGATTCACGCACAATCATAAAGAAATGTCAAACAAGAACAAAAGATAAATCAGTTATAGGCGCAATCATCAGTGATATTCAGGAAAAATCGGAGTATTTTCAAGAGATCAGATTTCACTTCATCAACAGAACCGAGAATGTGTTGGCCTACAAAATAGCAGAAGAAGCTCTTAAAAGGGAAGAAGCAACATACCTGGGAGGAGAGGAACTGCATAACCTGCAAGTGAACCCGGAGGGAAGGTGGAGAAGGCTTCCAGATTGAGAATAGCGCAGTGAAAGGCGAAGAGGAACAGATAGCAAAATATGGAAGAAATGAAGAGGCTATCGTCTGAAACAGATGGGACAGTTTGAAAATGAAAAGACGATTAGGAAATGGTGCCCAGTTGTAATCTGAACCGGCTACAATTATTACTCTAGGTTTCCTTTTTCATAGCTTTAATTGTTTTGTTTTCCCTAGGATTTTTCTGTTGGTTTCTCTTTATGTTTTCTTTAAAGGCCCGGCTGACAATATAACCAGCAGGCCCAATTTCATCTTTAAACCCAATTGCTGTTTTTATTTCCTTTTAATAAAGGCTAGCAGATTTTATTCAAAAAAAAATAATGATGATGATATTAATAATAATAATAATATAATAATAAAATAAATAAAAAACTAAAATTTTAAAATTATATAAAAGGATATAAATAGATAAAAGAAGATAAATGTGTGTATATAAAAAATTTAGGTAGATAAATATATAATATAATAATAATATTGTAAAATTAATTAATTTAGTAATATGATAATAAAATAAATAAGTAAATTCAAAAAAAGAAAGTATAATAATAATATTAATACTAAACTAATTAATTTAATAATAAAGTAACTAAAATAACCAAGAAAATGACTAAATTGAATTTTAAAACAAAGATTCGAGGCAAATCGGAAGTAAATAGAAAGAAAAAAGACCAATTTGAACCTGCGAATAATAAGGAGGGACCAAAATAGGAAATAACCCCTTCTCCTCCAAAACGGCGTCGTTCAAATATGGACTAAAATGTAATCGAAATAAATCATGGGGTAAAAATTAAAAAAAATAAAAAGCTTAATTGCAAAACAATTAAAAAGCGGAAGGGCTAAAGGTGCAATTAGCCCTTCTAATTAAAAACACGCGGATCTTAGGTCGAAGCGGGTCGGGTCTCAAGTCAGAGGCCAAAACGATGTCATTTTGGGCGTCTGAGGCCAGTCCCAAAACGACGTCGTATTTAGTCCCTATATAAGCAAAAAAAAACAAAAAAAATCATTTGAAACTGAGTTTAAAAAAAACTTTGATTTTTTCTCTGAAATCCCCCTCAATCAGCCCTTTCTTCAGTCGTCTCTAACACCGTCGACTCCGCCGTGGCCCCACCGTATACGGCAGCCGGAACAAAAATGGGTTTTTTAGTCCCATTTTTTTTGAAAAGAAAATAGACCTTCATCAGACCCATATGGGCCTCGGGTATTCAAGCGCCGATGACGATCGACGGTGAGAGGAGGCAAATCGACAAGGTAAGGGTTTTTTTGTTTCTTCATTTATTTAAATAATAAATGAAAAAGAATAAAAGAATACCTTTTATTTTGAACCAGTCTCTCTATTTTCTCGTATTTGATTTTTTTTGTATTCAAATAATAAATGTATTTTGGGTGCTTGAATCTCTGTTTTCTTTGTATTCCAATCAGTAAAAAAAGTTACATGGTTTTTAAATGGCTTTTATAGCCATTTTACAAAGTTTAAACCTAATTTTTTTATTGTTTGCTGTCATTTCTGTTGCAGGTGGCGGTGGCAAGTGGAGGGCGGTGCTGACAGTGGGAGTGGTAGGCTAGGCAGAGGCAACAGTGGTAGACCTAGGTGCGGTACACCTAGGGTTTTTTTGTTTTTCTGTTTTAGGTATTGGGCTATTAGGGTAGGTTGGGTTTGGGCTTAGTTGGTTGGGTTTAGGTTTGGGTTTGGGGTTGTATTAGTTTGGGTCTGATTTGGGTTTTGGATTGTGTTTGGGATTGGGTTTCTGCTGTTAGTTTGGGTTTTATGGGCCCCAGACAGAATTGGGCTTGTACAGCTGTCCCTTTTTGCTTTTTGTCGTATAACGAGAACAGAGCAAAGACTTTTAAGAAAGACCAATTTTGCCCGGTCTCGCCGAGTCCTGATTTCTCTGGTATTCCTTTTTTCTAAGTAGCTTCATTCCGGTCCAATGCATCTTGTTGCTTTGATCTACTCCACCATCACTTCAGAGAGATAAGACTTGTAGTTTCAATCTACCCCGTTGCAACTTCAGAGAGATATGAGATTTGTGATTTTGTTCTGCTCTGCTGCAACTTTAGGGAGATAAGACTTGCTATGGTAGATTTAATCTGACCTACTGTAACTTCAGAGGTATAGGATTTGCCGCTTTAATCCGCTCCACTGCAACTTCAGGGAGATAGGATTAGTAGCTTCAATCTGCTCCACTACAACTTCAGGGAGATAAGATTTGTGATTTTTAGTCTACTCCACTACAAATTCAGGGAAATAAGACTAGTGGCTTCAATCTGCTCCACTGCAACTTCAGGGAGATGAGACTTGTGATTTTTAGTCTACTCCACTTCAAATTCAGGGAAATAAGACTAGTGGCTTCAATCTGCTCCACTGCAACTTTAGGGAGATAAGATTTGCCATAATGATTTCAATCTGTCCCACTGCAACTTCAGAGGGTATGAGATTTGCCGCTTTAATCCGCTCCACTGCAACTTCAGAGAGATAAGATTTGCTATCTTCGATCTGCTCCGCTGCAACTTCAGGGAGATAAGATTACTGGTTTCAATCTGCTCCACTACAACTTCAGGAAGATAAGATTTGCCATAATGATTTGATCCGACCTACTGCAACTTCAGAGGCATAGAATTTTTTTTTTTGCTTTTTTAATCCATCGATCTGTTACACCATTCTCTGAGTAACAAGACCTATAGAATCCATCTCATGGGCCTATGCTTATGCCAAATGATTAGGATGTCATGATCAGAATGAATCAAATGCTTCTAACTAGATGTGTATGAAAGATATTTACATGAATGCAGAATGCTATTTTACGAGAATGATCCCCTCTTCAATGCTTAGGTTGTCATTGCTCGTTGTTCATCAAGGTTCTATCACTGACGTATTACCCTGTCTTCTTGCTCAACTGGTATCTTTGACAGAAAACCTGAAGAAATAGCCATAATTTATACTATTCTTTCTCAAATGTTTCCAACCCTTAGGTTTGATTAGTTCTAAATAATAGTCCTGTTTCAGGTTTTCGTACTATTTAGAAGCTTTCAGAGTAATATGCAAAACTCCTTTTATGAGAGTATTATTAATCCATTAATCGTTATTTTAATGCAAAATGCTTAAAAAATGTCATAATGATGGACAGAACTGAAATTTATCAGGAACAAAATTTGAAAAGAATAGATTAATCAAAGAAAGCAAACATTGCAGAAATACAAAAATGAGTAAAAGAAAAATAGGTGCCCCGAATATCGCAGCATGAGCTTCTCTGCACGAACTTCTTGAGGACCATTTTGAGCCCAACATGTGTTTAAGAGATCTAGAGTACTTTGTTGATGCCCCAAGACGTAGCATTTCTCCTTCTTGTTAATTTAGGCATAGTAAGACTACCGCATGCCCCATCTTTGATCAAAAGTTGAATTTCCCTTTACGGATTTTCAATTCAAAACCCATTTGGTCTCAAGACGCCCTTTGCGGGTTTTCACCTTGGCCTCTCTTTTTTCTTTTTTTTTAGGTGAAGTACTTCTTGACCGAGTCTGAATTCACAGGATTGGGCAAGCTTTTTCCATCCATCTCAGTCAAAATCAATGCTCCTCCAGAAAAGGCCTTCTTTACCACATAAGGTCCTTCCCAATTTGACATTCATTTCCCTCTGAAATCCTTTTGTATAGGCAAGATCTTTTTTAATACTAGGTCCCCTTCATGGAATTCTCTGGGATGAACCTTTTTGTTGTAAGCTCGCATCATTCGTTTTTGGTACATCTGACCATGAAGGATGGCTTTCAACCTTTTCTCTTCAATCAAGTTTAGCTGATCATATCAGGATTAGATCCATTCTGCTTCATCCAACTTCAATTCTGCCAAAACTCGGAGAGAAGGAATCTCGACTTCAATGGGTAAAACCACCTCCATTCCATAAACCAAAGAGAAAGACGTTGCCCCGGTTGAGGTCCTGACAGATGTTCGATAAGCATAGAGGGCAAATGGTAATTTATCATGCCAATCTTTATACATCTCAGTCATTTTCCCCGCGATTTTCTTAATGTTCTTATTGGCTGCCTCCACTGCACCATTCATTTTTGGGCGATATGGTGATGAGTTGTGGTGTTTAATCTTGAACTGACTGCAGACTTCTGATACCGTGCTGTTGTTCAAATTTAGTGCATTTTCAGATATGATCTTTTCTGGCATTCCATATCGACATATGATCTTCTTCTTTAAGAACTTACTGACTGCCGACTTCATGACATTGGCGTATGAAGCGGCTTCTACCCACTTTGTAAAGTAATCGATGACCATGGAGATGAATCGATGCCCGTTAGAAGCTTTGGGTGAAATTAGCCCAATGACATCCATGCCCCATATAGAGAAAGGCCACGGAGAAGTCATAACATGAAGAGGTGAGGGAGGTACATGAATTTTATCTCCATAAATTTGACACTTGTGGCATTTTTTAGCGTAATTGATGCAATCTCCTTCCATTGTGGACCAATAATACCCGAATCTCATGATTTGCCTGGTCATTGTAAAACCATTAGCATGTGTTCTACAGACACCCTCATGGACTTCCTTTAATATTTTCTGAGCCTCAACGGCATCCACACATTTTAATAGCACCTGGTCCTTTCTTCTTTTATATAAGATTTTCCCGTCTAGGACGTAATCACTGGCTAACCTTCTCAAGGTCCTTTTATCATTCTCAGTTGCTTGGTCAGGATATTTCTGATTCTTCATATATCGCAGTATATCGTGGTACCAAGGGTGGTCGTCCTCTTCTTTTTTTCTTCGATGTTGTAGCAATGAGCTGGAGTCTTATAAATACTCATCTGGATGGGTTTTACGTCTTCCTGTTTGTTCGCTTTGACCATCGAAGCCAAGGTAGCCAAGGCATCAGCCATCTAATTTTCATCTCGTGGGAGGTAGTAGAAGGTGATGTCATCAAACTCCTCAATTAGTTGAAGAACCAACTTTCGATACTTGATTAACTTGGGATCTCTTGTCTCTTATTCTCCCTTGAGTTGATAGATTACTAGTGCAGAATCCCCATATACCTCTAGCACTTTGATTTCACGTTCTATGGCTGTACGGATACCCATGATGCATGCTTCGTATTCTGCCATATTGTTCGTACAATCAAAATCTAATTTACTAGTGAAGGGATAATGATCTCCATTTAGGGATACCAAGACTGCCCCAGTTCTGTTACCTACAACGTTTGAGGCTCCATCGAAGTTTAGCTTCCAATGATGACCTTCTTGAGAGTCTTCTTCAGTGGTTGCAACATACATCAGATCTTTATTCGGGAAATCAAAGTTCAAAGGCTCGTAATTCTCTAGAGCTCTACTGGCTAGAAAATCTGCTATTGCGCTTCCTTTGACGACCTTCTGGTTCACATAGACTATGTCAAATTCAGAAATCAAGATTTGCCATCGGACCATTCTTCCATTTAAAGCAGTCGACTCCATCATGTATTTTAGAGGGTCTAGCTTTGAGATGAGCCAAGTTGTATGGTACAGCATGTACTGTCTCAATCTTCGGGTTGTCCAAATCAGGGCACAACATAACTTCTCGATTGGCGAATATCTTGTCTCACATTCAGTGAATTTCTTACTGAGATAGTATATCGCTTTTTCTTTTCTTCCCGACTCATCATGTTGACCAAGCACGCATCCTATGGAATTCTCGAATACTGCCAAATAAAGTATCAACGGCCTATCTGGGTTAGGTGGCATCAGTACTGGGGCATTGGACAAGTAATGTTTGACCTTATCGAAAGTCTTCTAGCACTCCTCGTCCCAAACGTCTGGGTTGTGTTTCTTAAGGAGATGGAATATAGGGTCGCATTTCTCAGTTAGTTGTGAAATGAACCGTGCAATGTAATTTAGTCTTATTAGGAAACCTCGAACTTCTTTTTGAGTGCGTGGTGGAAGCAATTGTTGTATAGCCTTTTCTTTGTCTGGGTCGATCTCGATCCCCTTTTCACTGACTACAAATCCTAGCAATTTTTCCTACCTAGCCCCGAAAGTACATTTTTCCGGATTGAGTTTTAGCTGGAATTTCCTTAACCTTAAGAATAATTTCCTCAAGACTTGCACAAGCTCCTCTTCTGTTCGGGATTTGGCGATCATGTCGTTGACATAAACTTCGATTTCTTTGTACATCATATCATGAAACAGGGTTACCATGGCTCTCTGATATGTCGCTCCCACATTTTTCAGTCTAAATGGCATCACCTTATAGCAAAATGTTCCCCACATGGTCACGAATGTGGTATTATCCATGTCTTCCGGATGTATCTTTATCTGGTTGTATCCTGAGAAACCATCCATGAAGGAGAATAATAAGTAACCTGCCGTGTTGTCCACTAAGGTGTCAATGTGAGGCAACGAAAAATTATCTTTTGGGCTGGCCTTGTTCAAATCCCTGTAGTCTACACACATTTGCATTTTCCCATCTTTTTTAGGGACGGGGACGATATTGGCTACCCATTCTAAGTATTTAACCACTTGTAAGAGACCAGCATCGAATTGCTTCTTCACCTCCTCTTTTATCTTCAACAGAACATCGAGTCTCATCCTTCGGAGCTTCTGTTAAACCGGCTTGCACTCTTCCTTTATGGGGAACCGGTGTACCACGATATCAGTACTTAACCCGGGAATTTCTTGATACGACCATGCGAAGACATCTTTAAATTCTTGGAGTAATTCAATGAGGTCTCGCTTTGTCTCTGCGGCAATGCAAGTTCTAATTTTCACTTCTTTTCCTTCTTCCAAGCTCACAATCTCTACTGACTCTTTGTGAGGTAGAATCTGTTTCTCCTCTTGTTTTACCATCCTTAATAAATTAGGAGATAAGTTACAATCTATGTCCTCTTCAAAGTCCTGAGTTTCCTCTAAACACATATCTCACTCAAAAGGAGATTCTGAGTTAGTAGCAGCGTCGCTCATATCATTGATATCTAGAGAACTGTTATAGGAACGAAGGAAGATCCAAAGAACAAAAGAATCTAAGAATAACTATCTGTATGGTATGATTATAAATGAAATGAAAGAATGAAAGAATATTTGCTCAAAATGATGCGTAAAGATGTATTTTATTAAAATAAAGATATTAGACATATGCCTATTTCACAAAAGGATCCTTATTACTCATAGGCTTAGAGTAACAAGTGTGTTTTGAACATTACTCTGTATTGGCTCTAAAAACTACAGAAATCTCTCCCGCAGTCCAGTTGTTCAAAACACTTCCAGTACATAGGGGTAGATGTCTGATAAATTTTCTTCCCAAATCCTTTCTTCAGATATGGCATTGATGTTCAGGTTTCCCAACATTTCTTCAGCGGTCTTTTCTCTTGGCATCCCTCTTTTAGGGTGAATAGTTCCTCCCGATACGAAAGTCTTGGATATGTGGGGAAAAGTCATTGGCTGCCACTTGACCTCTTCCCCGCTCAGTCGCACTCTTCTCCTTTCTTGTTTCTTTTCCATCTCTTTCTTCCTTTGCCTTGCATCTGGCTTAAATCCTAAACCAAATCGATCTCATTTGTGTTTCAGCATAGGTGCCTCAACTCTTCCTTGTAGGTATCTTCCCAGTCCTTTCCCTGGCAAAGCTCATTTTCCGACCGTCAGTCGCAAGCCCATTCTTGTAGTTTGAGAAATTTTGGGCATCGGAATCTTGTTTCCTTCGACAATGAAGGTTGCATTCACAAATTCCAATGATCGGAATGAACATTTTATCGCTTCATCGTCCGTCCCTACGTATGGCGCGTCACTGGTTACAGATGCAATAATATATTCTTCTGCGTTTATCGTTACCAGCCGACCCTCGGTTACCAACTTTAGCTTCTGATGCAGTGATGACGGTACTGCCCGAGCCGTGTAAATCCAAGGCCTCCCCAACAAACAATTATAGGAAGGCTTAATGTCTATCACCAAGAAATCTACCTCATACGTGTTTGGGCCAATCAAGAGGGGTATCTCAATCCTTCCCATCACCCTTCTTTCGGTTCCATCGAATGCTCTCACTATGTTTTGACATGTCTTCATATGAGAGCTATCCACAGGTAACCTATTCAGGGTGGATAAGGGTAGGACATTTAGTTTGGATCCGTTATCAATTAACACCCCTGGCAATGTATACCCTTTGCAGTGGGTGGTGATGTGCAAAGCCTTTGTAGATCCCATACCCCCAGGCGGTATCTCATCATCATTGAAGAAGATGAAGTTGTCAGCGCTTATATTGTTAAATAAGCGATCCAACTTGTTTACAGAGATATCGTTAGCAATATAAGTTTCGTTTAGTACTTTCATTAACGCATCACGATGTGTCTCCGAACTTAAGAGTAAAGCTAGCACTGAGATGCGAGCTGGTTGCTTATATAGTTGTTCTACGATGCTATACTCGCTGTGTTTTAAAAATTTCAAGAATTCCTTAGCTTCTTTCTCAGTTACCGGCTAATTAACAGGCGATTGAAGTCTGGTCGGCTTCTCTTTCTTCTGTTCAATTGCCAAGGATTTTCCTTTAACAAGTTTAAATTTTGTGTTCGGGGTATCGTAGCGCCTTCCACTTCGTGTATAGAAACCTACGTATTGTCCCTCTTTTGAGATGTTAACCGGGTTCTCCTTCCCCGGGATCGTTACATTGCAGTCATATTTCCAAGGAACTCTTTTACTATCTTTATAGGGAAAAGATACGAGTTTCTGGATTATGACCCTTGGTGCAATTTACACTCCGGCTTTATTGATTCTTGGTCGTGAGATGATTACCACCGGGTGATTGGCCTTATAGACCTTCTCCGTCGATTTTTCTTCTGATGAGCACACATTTTCTCCTTCTGGACCTTTGGTATACTCAAAGAATTCTAGCTCTTTATTGTCTATCAGACCTTGTACTAGGGCCCTGAATTCACTGTATCTTTGCATCTCATAACCTTCTTTATCATGGAACTCACAGTAGTTCATTACTTTTCGAGATTTCTCCCCTAAATCCTGTGTGATTAATCCATTTTCTACTATTTTCTTCCAAACCCATTTCAGCGGGGTTCTTACTTCCTCTACATCCATATTGGTTCTTTTCCCTCTATTTTTGATTATCGCATTTACCCCTTTATCAGAATGACTGGGTAACAGATTTGCTGCTACATTAGGTCCTGATGGGTCGTTGAACTTTACAATTCCCATTTTAATGAACCTTTCAATCAACTTTTTAAATGCGGTGCAGTTTTCGATTGAATGTCATGTGATTCCCGCGTGGTACTCGTATTGAGTGTTTGCATCATACCATTTGGGGAATGGAGGTTGCATAGGCTTCAGGTAGAATGGGAATACCACGTGTGCATCAAACAGGCTCTGATACAGCTCCCTATACGTCATCGGGATAGGTGTGAATTGGAGCCTTTCTGTATTTGGCCTTTGGTTGGATTCTTGCCTTTGAGGGGTTTGAAGACTAATGGTTACAATCCTTGGCGGGCCAACGGTAATGGGTTTTGAGTAACCCTTATTGTATGTGCCTACATTATTCACCTCGTTTTTCTTATTCTTTAGGGCCGATCTTTTGGAGTTTTCCCCTGCGTCTATCTTACCACTTTTCATCGCATTTTTAATTATTTCACCGGACATTACTATATCCGAGAAACTCTTGGTAGCGCTCCCCAACATATGGTTGATGAATGGGGCTTTCAAAGTGTTGATGAAAAGCATCGTGGTTTCTTTCTCCAGAAGAGGTGGCTGGACTTGCGTTGCCACCTCTCTCCATCTTTGAGCATATTACCTGAAGCTTTCATTCTGCTTATTCTCCATATTCTGCAATGTGATTCTGTCGGGTGTCATGTCCGTCACATGACTATATTGCTTCATAAAAGCTTGTGCTAAGTCCTTCCACGAATTGATTTTGGCACGACTCAGTTGGTTGTACCATTTTGCTGCTGACCCGATCAGACTGTCTTAGAAGTAGTGGATCAATAGTTGATCATTATTGACATATCCTGTCATCCTTCGACAGAACATGGTAATGTGAGCTTCTCAGCAACTAGTCCCGTTGTACTTTTCAAACTCTGGAGTTTTAAACTTGGGAGGGAGTACTAAATTTGGGACCAAATCAGGTCCTTGGCATCGATTCCATAATGGTAATCAGCATTTTCCATTGCTCTGAATTTTTCTTCTAGCCATCTGCATCGATCCTCAAGTTGCTTTGGCATCTCCACTCTTATTTTTTCTATTTCTATCATATCGTCTAGATCAGGGACAATGGGGTTTGCTAGATTGTCTCCTAGGTTGGAGCCTAAACCCGTCGGGAAGCTTGTTGGTGCCGAGGTACCTATCTGATATTGGGGTCTGATGTTAACGGACACCCTTTGTGGATATGCGTTTGGTTGTGTTTGGGTGTTTGTTGGGGTAAAGCTTGGAGGATAAGAAGGGTCCTCGTTATCGTCCCCGGGGTTAACCATAGGGCTCTTTCCTTTCTCTAGCCCTCCATTCAACAGCTGGGTTAATTGGCTCATCATATTCCTTTGGGATTCTAACATCTGATCCCTCATATCTTCTTGAATTTTGGCCAATTGTTCTTGCATCTGTATTTGCAATTGATCTTGCATCTCTTTTTGCATTTGCTCTAATCTTTCCAATCTTTGGTTCATTGCTTTAGTTTTTCTTCGTGTACCGTAACGATATTCCAGGGTAACTGCCATAATTTTAGGGTCTCTTTGTGAGATTTAATGCACATGATGCAATGTAATGCTAATGCATGAAATGCATGCAACAAAAATGCATTGGTTCTGATTCAATTTCATTAGAGTAACTTTTCTAGAAAACAAACTTCTTTACATAAAATGGATTACATATAAGGCCTCGCCCTAATACTTAAGGCCTTGACCTTCCTAAGAAGCCAAGCTAACTCTCGGCCTTGATCTGACTTTGACTCGTATTTCAAACTCAATACATCAGCCTGGACTACTAAGGTTTGTAAATAATCAGCCACCTCTCGTACTTGAGCCACAGCTTCACCCATGATACAGTCTCTATCCTTGACTTGACCTTGAGAATGGTGAAATTGTTCTTTCCACTATTCATTGCTTGCTTCAAGGAGTTTAACTCAGAGTTCACAATTTTGTAACGCAATCTCGAGCTCTTCTATTTTCCTTTTCAGCTCTTCAATCTTTTTTATGCTCGCTTTCAGCTCGATTGCGGAGTTACGATTACGATACTGATGAAGTGACTTTTCTAGTTCTGCTATTCTGGCTTTTAATCTGATCTTTTCATTTTGGCATTCCGATAAGTCTCTTTCTAAGGTATTTCTTCGAACCTGGGCATTTTGGCATTCCTTTTCCCGTTGATCGGCTTTGTTCTTTTCTTCTTTTATCTCTTACTGCCATTGTTCTGATGTCTTCCCCAGTCCGGCGGTTCTCATTGAACTTCGCAGCTTCTTGTAGTATGTTTTCAAACTGTCCAAATCCTCTTCAGCCTTATTCTTCCCCTTTCTCATCTTCTCGGCTTCTAGTTTCTGGACGTCGACATCCAGTCCCAGCTGCATTTTCTCCTCCTCCAATTGCTCTATCCTTTTTCCTAGTTCCAAACTCTTTTTCGTAAAATCCTGTTTGATGATCTCTAGCTTAGACGGGATCACCTGCAAGTGTTCTTCTATTGATCGGGTGTTTTCTTGGTCTGATGTAGGGATCTTGTCATTAATTCTCTGACCCCACCACCAATCATACTCGGGGGTTGTCATCGGGTTGGTGGTAAACCTTTTCATTCTGCGAGTTCGGTTCCAAGCGTTCGATATTTCTCGAACCTTCTTTTTGTAATTACCTCCCTTGTATACAAACTCGCAATGAACTAACCCTTGCGTTGCTGGCGTAAACTGTCTCGATCTGTACTGTCTTAGCACGAGCAGAGGAGCATACTCGATAGCCCCTCATATTCCAAGTAGGGGAACCCAATCAAAATCGCCACATCGATATAAAATCTCGTCAGGGACCATCCAAGGGGCTCTCCATTTGACGTCTTTGTCCCTCGGGTTTTAGAGAATCATCATCCATTTCTCCTCCGTGATATCATCCGATCTCGACGTAGCCACTAACCCTTTCAGCGGAGAATAGTTTTCGGAGAAGATTCGATATGAGACATTTTTCATTTTCCAAAAATGGCTGTGGAACCACGCTAGTAAGAGTTGTGCGTATCCGATGAATCTCCCTTCGCCTGCTCTTCGGCATGCGTTCAAGGATCTGAAAGTTTCAGCCAAAATTGTAAGAACGGGTGTGACCCTTTTATCAAGTCAGTCAAATAAATCGGAGACCGCCTCGTCTATATGCCCTAAAGCCTTAGGGAAGATAACCAATTCGTAAATGCTTAATGCGAAGACATCAACCCTTTTCTTCACATCAGGATGTGCTAGGATCAAATCTCTCAAATTTCTCCAAGGAATGCACTTACTATCACCTTTCTGCTTGATTCGGGCTGCAACCCACTGTTCGCTCATTCCCTAGATGTTTATTAGCTTTTTTAAGAACGTTGGGAAGTTGGCAGCTCTGGAATAAGCTTTTTCAATTTGAATCTTCGGGCAGTGGAGCAAGGTCGTGTACTCTTCCACAGTAGGTACCAAATCCACATTTCCAAAAGTAAAACAACTATAGGCAGGGTTCCAAAACTGGGCGAGAGCTTAGAATAAATGCTTGTCCACTTTGATATTGAGTAGATATGGAAAATCACCATAATTACAGTAGAATAGATGCTTGATCTCGTCATCCAATTGATCCCATATTTCTTTCATTTCTTGAAGATTATTTTGGGTTACGCTGATACGAGTGAAATCCCACAACTCCGACACGTACCCCTTTGTAAGACTATGAACTTTCTCTTGATGCATTGTCTCGGCCCATACCCGGACGACCGCATTATCTTTCACTTTATCCAGAAACCATTTTTCCATGATAAGTTATCTATCTAGCAACCGAATGTGAATCAACACCTTTTTTGTGATGAAAATGCCATGCAATTATAATCAAAGTAAAACAAAACAAGTCAGTACAATGCTAAAGTAAGCAAGAAATGATAAATAAAGCACCTATTTGGGTGGCCACTAGGGGTTCGGCGCGGTTCTACCTAGGGTGGGCTCTTAAGGCTCACTATATGCGGTTCGATTCTAAAGCAAAGGTACCTGAACCGGCAGATTCCTCGATCCTCACCCATTATAGGCTCATATGGACCGAGTTCAGTTCAAGGGAATACATTTCCCTATGGCTATACGAAGATGAAAATCTTACGAAGACATAGGTACGGATGTATCCCGAAAACGATCCACTATCCTATACGGAGGTGAAGACCTCACGAATGAATAGTTTCTCACTCCCACTTAAAAGGGTAAAATCGACCGATTTATTTAAAGCAAACATTTTATGACAAAGACCACAAAAAGACGGATGAAATGCAACGAATGGATCGTAAATTTAAATAAATTTTTTAACTTTCGACAAAAGAAAAAAATAATCAACTCGTGGCTTAACTATTGTATTTTGATCCCCAGTGGAGTCGTCAAGCTTTCGAAACCTTTTTTTTTATAAAAGGGGTCGACTTTGATTTTGAAAACGAAAACGAACATGGGAGTCGCCACCAATCCTTTTTATTTAGGTGTGACCGAATCACCTCATAATTCAATCATTTTAATAAAAGTTTAAATTTATTAAAACGATGATTTTTGGTCTACAAAATCCAGAAAACGGGTTCGGGAGTCGGTTACGCATGAGGAAGGGTTAGCACCCTCGATATGCCCAAAAATTGGTACCTATTTGATTACTTGATGTCTTTAGTGTCGAATATTGAAAATTTAAAGAAATTTTAAAATACGATCCTTCGTTAAAATATCACTTAATTGAATTTTTTTTGAGAAAATGGCGTATTCCACGTTAATCGAGGAAAAGAATTATGTCTCGTAAGTTAGGACACAATATCTTAAGTCCCCGAAACGAGAATAAACATCAAAAATTATTTATTTTGATTATCTAGGTTTTAGAAAGAAACCATGTTCCATAAGTTAGAACACGATCTTTTAGTAATTCCCGAGATTACTTAAAAAAATTTAAAACGTTCGTTTATTCAGATTTATCGAGAAAGTCGAAACCCCGTAAGTTAGGGAATGACCTTTCGAATTTTAGAAACACGGATTATCGCTTATTTTAAAAACAAAATTTTTAATACATCGCGTAAAATGTGACGCGGTTTTGTGGTGAAATGTAAAATGGGCTACGGTGTTTGCGTGCATGACAGAATAATAAGTATGTTGATGTAAATGACAATATGAAGAGTGAAAATAAAATAAAATAAACAAGCCAGAAGTAAAATGACAAATAATAAGAATAACAAACTAAAAAATCGAAGCTGAAGACCTAATGTTACATAAATAAACAAATACAGTGCAAAACAATTTAAGAATAATAACAATATTAATAATAATGATGATGATATTAATAATAATAATATAATAATAAAATAAATAAAAAACTAAAATTTTAAAATTATATAAAAGGATATAAATAGATAAAAGAAGATAAATGTGTGTATACAAAAAAATTAGGTAGATAAATATATATAATTTAATAATAATATTGTAAAATTAATTAATTTAGTAATATGATAATAAAATAAATAAGTAAATTCAAAAAAAGAAAGTATAATAATAATATTAATACTAAACTAATTAATTTAATAATAAAGTAACTAAAATAACCAAGAAAATGACTAAATTGAATTTTAAAACAAAGATTCGGGGCAAATTGGAAGTAAATAGAAAGAAAAAGGACCAATTTGAACGCGCGAATATCAAGGAGGGACCAAAATGGGAAATAACCCCTTCTCCTCCAAAACGGCATCGTTCAAATATGGACTAAAATGTAATCGAAATAAATCATGGGGTAAAAATTTAAAAAATAAAAAGTTTAATGGCAAAACAATTAAAAAGCTGAAGGGCTAAAGGTGCAATTAGCCCTTCCAATGAAAAACACGCGAATCCTAGGCCGGAGCGAGTCGGGTGTCGAGTCAGAGGCCAAAACGACGTCGTTTTGGGCGTCTGAGGCCAGTCCCAAAACGGCGTCGTATTTAGCCCCTATATAAGCAAAAAAATTAACAAAAAAAAATCATTTGAAACTGAGTTTAAAAAAAACTTTGATTTTTTTCTCTGAAATCCCCCTCAATCAGCCCCTTCTCCAGTCGTCTCTCCGGTCGTCGGCTCCGCCGTGGCCCCACCGTATACGGTGACCGGAACCGCACAAAAATGGGTTTTTTAGTCCCCCTTTTTTTTTAAAAAAAAATAGACCTTAATCAGACCCATATGGGCCTCGGGTATTCAAGCGCCGATGACGATCGACGGTGAGAGGAGGCAAATCGACAAGGTAAGGGTTTTTTTTTTGTTTCTTCGTTTATTTAAATAATAAATGAAAAATAATAAAAGAATACCTTCTATTTTGAATCAGTCTCTCTATTTTCTCGTATTTGATTTTTTTGTATTCATATATATCTGAATCAATGTATTTTGGGTGCTTGAATCTCTGTTTTCTTTGTATTCCAATCGGTAAAAAAAGTTACATGGTTTTTAAATGGCTTTTATAGCCATTTTACAAAGTTTAAACCTAATTTTTTTATTGTTTGCTATCATTTTCGTTGCAGGTGGCGGTGGCAAGTGGAGGGCGGTGCTGACAATGGCGGTGGCAGGCTAGGCAGAGGCAACAGTGGCAGACCTAGGTGCGGCGCACCTAGGGTTTTTTGTTTTTTTGTTTTTCTGTTTTAGGTATTGGGCTATTAGGGTAGGTTGGGTTTGGGCTTAGTTGGTTGGGTTTAGGTTTGGGTTTGGGGTTGTATTAGTTTGTGTCTTATTTGGGTTTTGGATTGTGTTTGGGATTGGGTTTCTACTGTTGGTTTGGGTCTTATGGGCCCCGGGTAGAATTGGGCTTGTACACTTCACAATTGTGTTCTAGTAATCTTGTTATTGTTCGACCTCCTTCGGAGAAGAAAAACACCAAACTAAAGCTTTTCCCACATCTTTCAACTTTACAATTTAATTTTTCTTTGAAATGACCTGCAACATCGTTAATTTAAACCTGAAGCCTTAAGGGGGAAGCTTTTTTTGATCTTTGTCCACCATCGTCGGATATTGGTCACTTGACTCCAATATGTTCTTCTCAAAGAGACTTTCTCCTTGATCGTTTGGATTGAGTCAGAGGCGAATTTAGTTGGGGAGCTGGCAGTGGCCCAACCCCCTAAACTTTGGTAAAATTCTTTTTAGGCCCTTTTACATTTAAAATATTTATTTTGATATTACAATTAGTGTTAAAGAAAGGACAAATTTGTGTTTGGCCACCCCAAAGTTTTTATAATTTGATTTCTTTTATAGAATTTATAATTTTTTAATGATAAATTTAGTAACATTTTTAGTTTAATTTGGTAAACTAATACAAGGTAGTATCTAAATATTAATTTGGTAAAAATAAAGTTTAATAATTTCAATATCTAAGTATGAATAGTATCTAAATATTAATTGGGTAAAAAGATAAACTTATATAATTATGATATCTAATGCAAATTGAGCATTTAACTTATTTTGGTTTTTTTCTAAATTTTGGTGATCAAGAATATTCCGAATTTAGAAATATATTGTGGGTTAGGCCTACTTTCAACATGTATATTTTATATAAATATCTCGACCCCCCTTATTAACAATACTGACTTCGCCCCTAGATTGAGTCTCTGATGCTTGGAGCTCTCCAACTAACTATTTACTGAATCTAGTACGTTTGGCTCCTTTTATATATATATTGATTATAGTTTCTCTAATTTTATTCCATCCCTAGGTCCTATTTAGTGCTAGTTGAAATGGGAGATTTTTTTTTTTAATTTTTTTTGTTTATTTTGATTGTGATTGTAGTGATATTTGGTTGTTGGTTCAAGGTAAGTGTGTGTGAATAACTTGATTGTGGATTCTTGGGTTATGATTTTGGCCAAACGAGAAATAGAAAGTGAGTTAAGTATGAAAGGTTGCTAAGTTGGTTGGGTTAGGCATCTGTTTGATAATGGCTTTGTTAGGTTTGAGTTGCTGATATGATTTGAATTATTGGGTTAAGGGGTAGTGGTATAAAGATCAAGTGACCAAAGGGGAAACTTACAAATAGTTGTGTAAACTTTGGTACAGTTTACCCTATGATGAATAGTGTGACTTAATGGTCAGATCAGATGTCCGTTCAAATTAATGAGCTAGTAAAGTAAACGATAATGTTTGAGTTCTCTAGCTTAAATGATAATGTTTGAATAGTTCAATGATTAACTTATTACTTTTTCAATTGAGTGCTCAAAGCATAAATTTACTAGTCATTGATTAACATTAAAT
Organism: Gossypium sturtianum; assembly: GCA_025698515.1. NCBI lineage: Eukaryota > Viridiplantae > Streptophyta > Magnoliopsida > Malvales > Malvaceae > Gossypium > Gossypium sturtianum. The sequence goes on from CM046950.1 coordinate 5,936,570, forward strand.
ATAGTTTACTCTATTATAAGTGTAGTTATAAGGTTTAAGATGTTTAACTAAATATATGGAATTAAATACATGGTATTCATAATCACTTTCTTTTGAAGTTTAATCATTAGATTAATAAATTTTTATCTTACATATTCAAAGAAAATTCATAAATTTCACATTGATTATAATATTAAAGTTGGACTAGATATATAACTGTCTATACTAAATTTAATTTAGGCATAATAATTTTTTTGGCTTTCTAATTTTACAAAAAAGTTATTTTAGCATTTTATTTAATTTTTTTGTTTTTTTAGTCCTTAAAATTATATTTTTTGTCAAATCACCCCAAAGTGGATGAAAAAGTTAGCATTTGTTAACTTTGCTGATGTGGCATACACATGAATTGCCATGTGGATGACATGTCAACATTCAATTAATTTTTTAAAATATTAAAAAAAATATAATTTTTATACCGTTTTAATAATTTTAATGATTTCTAATTTTTAAAATTTTTAAAAATTAATTAAATGCCGACATATCATCTACGTCAGTAAAGTTAAAAAATATTAACTTTTTCATCTATTTTGGGGTGATTTGACAAAAAAATATAAATTTAAGAGCTAATAAAAATTAAAAAAATATTAGATGAGGGCTAAAATGTTGGTTTTTTATTTTATTTTATAAAATTAGTGGGCCTTTAATTTATGAAATCTAATGAAATAAAATAAAATAAAAAATACCTTACATACTAACGTGTAGAACCTGAATGAAAAGAATAATAATTAAAAGTATGAAACGTGTGGTGAAATGGGGATGAGGGGCCAACAATTATTCTCATTCCCGACCTTCTAATTAATTAAAAATCACAGTTGGCTCTAAAGGACAATAAAAACAAAACTGAATCCAAAAATTGCATACAGTGGATATGATCGGTTTCTTCGAACACCACACCCATCTGCTTCTCTTCTTTGTTAACCCTTCGAATTCAACGACACGTCAAAATTCTTTTCTAATACAATTTATAATTATTTTTAAATTATGATTGTAATAAACTTGGATATTTTCTAATTTATGTTTACAATAGAATTTATAATTATTTAACAATGGGTTCAATTTTTTACTAATATATATATATATATATTAAAAATTTTAAACCTTTTTTATAATTTAAAAAACCACATGCATATACATTTCTTTCCTCTATTCTTTTGTTTTTTGGTGGTACGTATTTCCTTTATATTCTTCAGCCATTATTAATAATCTTGCCAACAAATGTTACATTTCCTGTTGATCCACTTTTAGTATAATCCCTGCAAACACAATCATTAATTACCAAATTTAGATTCTTAATCTCCACTATAATGGGTTGATAAGACGTGGAGAAAATATTGTCCATAAAAATTTAAAAATTTAAAATCAGCAAAAGAAAAATTAATATTTAGATCATGTCTTCTTGTCGATAGAAGAGAATCAGTAAGGATTTGGATGTCATCTGGTGGAGACAATGACGTAATCTATATTACTAATTTTCATATCAACATGTAAGTATCCAATTTTGTTCGGGCTCATACAGACAAAAAAAAAAAGTCCAATACAAACCTAAATTAAACAGCCTAAACAGATTACATAGCCCACTACCCATTACACCCGAGACCTTAAAAACCAAACTTGACCCAATATCCCAAAACAAACCTGACCCAATACCCTAACTACCCAGATCCAAAACACTCGTGGCCCAAAAGGCCCAATGCATAAACAGCTTTCAAGCGAGAAACCTAGGGTTTCGAACCCCACGCGCAAAGACCCTGTACCTTTGCGCGCAACTCGCACCCTCGATCGCGCCGCAACCACCAGCTCTCGTCAAGCCGCGATTCACGCGAGTAACGCCCCTATCACCGCCGCTCTTTTCATCTCCTGACCTGCACAGACAAGGAAAAACAACAGCAAATATGGAACGATTTTCTTTCCGTTTTTATTTTTCATTTCGAGGGTTATAAAAACCCTATGATAATCTGTAAAGAAGGGACCGAGAGAAAGAATAGGCAAAAAGATACAAAAATATTCAAAAAACAGAGAAGAATAAAATATCAAAAGCAGTTTGCAGAGGTGATTTTTCCATTTTTTTTTCGCGTGTTATTTTTTATGGTTTCTCTCGATTTGTGTATTATTTATATACAAAAATGGTTTTAAAACATAAAAGGCGAGAAAATACCTTTGAAACGGAGAGGTTTGGCCTCCGGCCACCATCCGCGGTGGCGCGTATAGCGCGTGGAGGCAGAAGCACCTAGGCCCGATGTTCGGACTTCGTCAAAGGGGTTGAAGGCTCTTGAGAGCATTTTTGGATTTTTTTTTTAAAAAACAGATTACTAAATGATTTATTTTTGCCTAATTATTAGTTTATATAATATTATAAAACGACGCCGTTTTAGCTTAAACAAATAAGCGTTGAAATGAAGCCGTTTAGAAGGCCAGGATCCGCGCGTTGACCCGACCCGGGGAGGATCCGCGCGTTTTCATTGAATGGTCTAATTGCCATTTTAACCCTTCCGCATTATTTCGATTTTACGATTAAGTCCTGTTACACTTTTAAATTATTTACAAATGAGCCCAAAATTATTTCTCGTGTTTCAATTTAGTCCCTCTTATATCTGTTTTATTTAAATTTTTTTAATATTATTATTTTATTATATTAAAATGTTATATTATTTTTATTATTTATATATATTAATTTGTTTATAGTATAAAACTTATATATATATATAGTTTTTATATGTATTAATTTTATATGTATGTAATTATTATTATTTATTACCTATATTATATAAATTAGCATATTATTATTTATATTATATATTTCTAATTATTATTATATTATTATTATATTTTAGTTTAATTATTATTTTTATTTTTACAAAATTATTTTAGTATTTATATATATATTAGTTATTATATTATATTTTAAAATTTTGTACATTATATAATATTATATTATATCGTTTTTTAACTAAAATTTATTTATATTGTATAACATATTCTATTTTCATTATTTATACTATATATATATATGTGTAATTTTATATATCTTTTTTTAAAATCGTTATATTATATGCTTTAAAATTTTCATATTTATCTAATAATTTTCTTTTATTTTGATATTTATTGTTTTATGTGTATATTTTATTTGCCCATACTCTCTCAATTATTTATTTATGACTGCCATTGTGTAGTTATTTCTATTAATCATTATTCTACATTATTATTACTTTATTATCCATGTTAGTATGCTATAATTGTTTTTGATATTGTATTTTTAATAATGTATAAATGCGATATTGTCCCATAAATCATTGTTTAAAATAAAATACATTTTTTTACAAAATTACTGAATTTTACCAAAAGTTTTTAAAATAAAGGCAATGTTTTGTGTTTAGAAATTCGGGAAATAGTGCCCTATCGTGCTGGGTTGCGATTTCTCGTTTGACTAAATAACTAAATACCCTTTTAATAAAATTTCATAAATTATGAGATGTTTTAGTTTCTCGGGAATTAAAAATATCGTGTCCTAACGTGCTGGATGTGATGTTTATATTCTTTCGGAACAAAGAAATCTCAAGTTTTAAAAAAAACCTATTCTTGGGAATTCAAAACGTTGTGTCCTAACTTACTGGATATGATGTTTTCTGTCTCGAGATAGGGATTTTCTAAAATAAAGACATGCCTAGTTTCGAAGTCATGAGATGCTATATCCTAACTTACTGGGTATGGTGTTTTATTTCTTTGGGATAGGTAAGTCTAGTTTTTTTCTTCTCTTCAAATAAAAGGACCATTTTCTAAAAAAATTTCAAAGTTTCAACATTAGGACATGATTTTATCGATTAGGTACCAATTTTTTTAGGCGTTATGAGGGTGCTAATCCTTCCTCATACGTAACCGACTCCCGAACCCATTTGTTTTTTTCGTAGACCAAAATCAGTATTTTGAAATAAAACATTTTTTAAGGTGATCCAATCACACCAAAGTAAAAGGATTGGTGGCGACTCCTATTTTCGTTTTTAAAAGTCGACTCCCATTTTTAAATCAAAATTTTAAAATGGTTTCGACAGCTTGGCGACTCCGCTGGGGAACAATAAAAGAGTCAAGCCGTAAAGTCAATAATTTCATGTCCTATTGTTGCAAATTTGAAATTCTGATTTGAAAAATCATCATCCTTTTTATTGCATGTGATTTTATTTTTTGAAATATCTTTGCATTGCATTTGCATGACCATTGTGGTCGCACCCTTAAGTGGAAGTGAGAAACTATGCTTTCGTGAGGTTTTCACCTCCGCAGGGGCTAGTGGATCAGGATACATCCGTACCTATGTCTTCGTGAGGTTTTCACCTCCGCATAGCCATAGGGAAATGTATTCCTCGAATCGAACTCGGTCCGTATGAGCCTATAATGGGTGAGGATCGAGAATCTGGCTGGTTCGGGTACCTCAACTTTAGAACTAAACCACATGTAGAAAACCTAAGGGCTTACCCTAGGTAGAACTACGTCAAACCCTAGTGGTCATCCAGATAGGTGTTCTATGTTATTTATTTTTTCTTGTGCTAACGTTTTTTTTATTGCATTGCATCCACATCATAGAAAAGAGGTGTTGATTCAAATTCGATTGCTAAATAGAAAAGTTTGCCATAAGGAAATGAATTTTTTGATAAAGTGGATTATAATACGGTTGTCTGAATATGTTTCAAGCAAACACAACGAGAGAAGACTGATAGCCCGTGAAGGAATACAAGAGTTTATTGCCCAAGGATTCAAGCTGACAAAGATTATTCGAGAATCACCACGATAAGGCTTTCTTGAAGAGGCTAATGAGCATTGTAAGGATAAGTGAGCAGTGAGTCGCGGCCCAGATCAAGCAAAAAGGAGTTAATAGGAGGCATCTATTAGAAGTTTGCAAGATTTGACCTATACGAAGAAGGGGATTGATGTTTTTGCTTGGAATATGAGGGCATGGTCGTAAATGTGATCCGTTTTATGTAAAGAAATCTACTTTCTAGAAAAGTTTTTCTAATGGAATTGAATTCAGAATCAATGCCTCTCTTTCTTTGCATTCATGCATTTACATTACATCACATCATATGCATTCAAGTCCATAGAGAGAATCTAATTAGTTAAATTTATAAAAGAAAGAGAGAGAGAGAGAGAAAGTGAAAGAAAATCTGGAAGCTGAACATCCTTACGGTACACGTGCCAAATCAAAGAGAAGGGATCAAAGAATGGAACAATTCCAAAGAGACATGCAAGACCAGATGGCAAAGCTCCAACAAGAGATGAGGGACCAAATGTTGGAGGCACAAAAGAATATGATGGCTCAAATAGCCCAGATGATGAGTGGGATAATGGACAAAGGAAAGGGTCACCTAGTTAATACTGAAGACAATGAGGACTTTCCTAGGGGATTCACTCCGCCACACGTGCAAACACAACATGAGGAATATCCCAGAAGGCCACCTGTCACAATTAGGCCTTAACAAGGGCAAGCTGACGCGGGAGTACCCATGAATTTTCAAGTTGGCATAGGATCCACCCCTGGGGATAACCCTGCCAATCCTGTTATTCCTGATCTGGACATGGCAGAAAGAGAGGGAATCAGAACTGAATCTTCAAGACAGTTGGAAGATCGTTGTAGATGGTTAGAAGAAAAGTTCAAGGCTTTGGAAAATTCTGACCATCACTATGGTATTGACGCAAAGGATTTGAGTCTGGTCCCAGATCTGGTGCTTCCTCATAAATTCAAGATGCCGGAATTTGAGAAGTATAATGGGACTAGTTGCCCTGAAGCCCACATCACCATGTTTTGCAGACGCATGATCGGCTATGTTAATAATGATCAACTCTTGATTCATTGTTTCCAAGATGACTTTGGTGTGGGGCAGCGTCTAGGTGGTACAATCAGCTCAGTCGCGCTAACATTAGCTCCTGGAGAGACTTAGCTCAAGCCTTCATGAAGCAATACAATCATGTCACGGATATGACGCCTGGCAGAATCACTTTGCAAAACATGGAGAAGAAATCAAATGAAAGCTTCAGGCAGTATGCGCAAAGATGGAGAGAGGTCGACATGCAAGTTCAGCCACCACTCCTAGAAAAGAATACTACAATGCTCTTCATCAATACCTTGAAGGTTCCATTCATCACTCATATGATAGGAAGTACTACGAAGAGCTTTGCGGATATAGTGATGGCATGAGAGATGATTGAAAATGCCATAAGGGGTGGCAAGATTGAAGTAGGGGAAACCACTAGAAGGTCTACTCCTAGGAAAATGGATGACGAGGTGAATAATACGAGTACATACAACAAAGGGTACTCAAAAGCACCACTGTTAACTGACCAAAGGTAATTATCTTTGGGCAACAAGGGTCGACAAGACAAGAATCAGGCACCAGGCAAAACTCTGAAAGGCTCCAATTTACGCCAATCCCAATGACGTATAAGGAGCTATATCAAAGTTTGTTTGACGCACATGTGATGTCTCCATTTTATTTGGAACCGTTGCAACCTCCGTTCCCAAAATGGTATAACGAGAATGCCCAATGTGATTATCATACGGGAATATCGGGGCATTCCATAGAAAACTACACTGCCTTCAAAAAGGTAGTTGAGAGGCTCATCAAAATGAGAATTGTGAAGGTCGACGATTCATCGAAACCTGATCACTTTGACGAGGCAGTAAATGCGATAATTGAAGGAGGAGACAAGAAAGTTGCAATCCCTTGAAGAAATCGAAAGCGAAGAGGGAATTAGGGAACAATGTTTCCAAACCCTTGGATATTTGAGAGTGTTTTGAATAATAAGACTGTGGAAGAGATCCTCATATTTTTAGAGCTGATCTAGAGTAATATTCGAAACATGCTTGTTGTCTTAAGCCTAGAGGCAATAAGAACTCTTTTGTGAAATAGGCTTGTGTCCGAAACTTTATTTCAATAAAATGCATTTTTTAAGCAAATATTCTTTCATTCTTTCCATTTCATATCGTACATTCTTTTGTTTTACAATATTCTTTCATTCTTTATTCATGACCATACAAATAACTGTTCTTTGAATCATTTATTCTTTTGAAATATTCTTTCGAACCTATACTAGGTCCCCAGATATCAACGACATGAGCGATGTTGTTACTGATTCCCTTTTTGAATGAGATATGGGTCTAGGGGATCTAAGGACTTTGAAGATGAAAGAGATTGTAACTTATCTTCTGATTTGTTAAGAATGATGAAAAACGGACCTTACTCTGCAAAGGGTCAGCAGATATTATGAGTATAGAAAAGGGGTGAAGATCGAAGCCCAGCTCACCATAGAAATAATGCGAGACATCATTGAGTTATTTTCAAGAATTCAAAGATGTTTTTGTATGATCATATCAGGACATGCCTGGGCTACTAAGATGCGGGCTTAACATGAGGATCGGGTATTACTGATCTACATAAAAAGGGATGGCATCAGCTATGCCGTATCTAAGGAGACAAGATTCATGCACCTTCTCCAGTTCTTCACAAATTTTCCACATGTGGAACATGGATGTGATGGGGCCAATATCGTCAAAAGCTTTTAGCTAATATCGATTCATCGTCGTGATCATCGTTTACTTCACTACGAGGGTGGAAATAACTTCATATGCCAATGTTACAAAGTCGAAAGTCATAATTTTTTTTTAAAAAAAGGGATCAAATGCCAGCAAAGAATGCCATAAAGGATCACGTTTAATAATGCATAACTGTACAAAGTCAAAGTTTACAGTTTATCCAAAGATTAGGCAGCATATCACAGTGCAGCAAAAGTTGCCAAAAAAAACAAAAAAAAAAGAAAAGAGAAAAAGATGAAAGATGACCAAGACTTGTAAAGATTGGTATAAGGATCTATCATTTACTCTCTATGATTATCGAACGTTGGCCAGGATCTTTGCCGGGGCAACATCTCACCCATTGGTTTATAGATTGGAAGTGTTTTCATCAATTGAACCTAATTGAAGATAATGTTAAAAGCTATTTGTCAGATGATACAAGCTTACGGAATTCCATGAAGAAACCTGATGTTTAAAAAGATTTTTCTTCTACCAGATGATTTTAGAGGAAAGTATATGCCGAACTTGGAAGGACTTATATAGGGCTTGTTCTAGAGGAGCATTGATATTGACCGAGACAGATGGTGAAGACTTGCCCAATCTGGTGAATTCAGGTTAAGTCAAAAAGTATTTTACGTGAAAGAGGAAAGACCAAGGTGAAAACCCATAAAGGGCGCCTCGAAAAAAAAAAGGAGGAGAGGCCAAGGCGAAAACCCGCAAAGGGCGCTTTGAGACCAAAGGGGATTTGAGTTGAAAACCTGAAAAGGGCGGCTCAAATTTTGACCAAAAAACGGGGCATATAGTAGTCTTGCTACGTCTGAATTAACAATGAAGAAGTATGTTATGTCTTGAGGCATCGACAAAGCACTCCGGATCCCCTAAACACATATTGAGTTTAAAATGGTCCTCAAGAAGTTTGAACAGAGAAGCTCAGGCTGCGATATCTTGGGCATCTAGCTTCTATCTTACTCATTTTTTGAATTTGTTATCTTTGATTGCTTTATTCTTTTTGAGATACACCCAAATCAATTTTATTTTATTGACTGGGTTATTTTTGATTAAATTATTTTTTCTGAGCCATGCTCCTGATTAATTTCTTTCTCGTCCATTTTTGTGACCTTTTTCAAGCATTTTATATTGAAATAACGATTAATGGACTCATACCACTTTCATAAAAGGAGTTTCGCCTATTACTCTAAAAACTTCTAAATAATATAAAGAATCTGAAACGTGACTATTGTTCAGAATTCACCAAGCCTAAGGGTTGGAAACATTGAAAAACGATTATCTCTTCGGATTCTTATTGGATAAGACAATTTCGTTGGTGATACCATATCGGAAAATGACAAACAAGGTCAATCCAAGTGTAAAAGGGGATCATTGTTGGGAGACCCTATATTCATGTAAATCTCAGACTCATACATCCAGGGAATGGTGTAACAGGTTAAATTGATGGAAAACAATACAAGTTCTATACCTCTGAGTGGTAACAGTTTGGATGGAAGAAACCAAATGTTATTTCCCTAAGTTTACAGTGGGAGGTACCAACTTCATGTCCCAAGGTTCAAGTGGAGAGGACTCAGAATTATCATTGGGGCAAGCTTGTTGAGCAGAACATGATTGATGAACAAAGATGAAAAATAAATGAGTGATAACACCTAGAGTAGGAATCATACTCATAACATTTTTGTATCATGGTAAATTTCATTAGGAGCATTTGATTCATTTCGATTATTGCATCCTAATCCTAATCCTTTTTAATGAATCATCTTCATGACATGTTACATGTAGCTAGAAGCATTTGGTTCATTTTGATCATAGCATCTTAGTCATGTGACATAAACATACTAAGCTGAGTCTACAGGACATGTCCCTCAGTGGACGGTGTAGCAATATCGGTGAATTTGCAGATCTGGCAATCCCTGAAGTTGTAGGGAGCAGATTAAAATAGCAGATCTGGCAATTCCTGAAGTTGTAGGAAGTAGATCGGAGACATTAGTCTGGAAATCCCTGAAGTTGTAGGGAGCAGATTAAAATAGCAGATCTGGCAATTCCTGAAGTTGTAGAAAGCAGATCGAAGACATTAGTCTGGCAATCCCTGAAGTTGTAGGGAGCAGATTAAAATAGCAGATCTGGCAATTCTTGAAGTTGTAGGAAGCAGATCGAAGACATTAGTCTGGCAATCCCTGAAGTTGTAGGGAACAGATTAAAATAGCAGATTTGGCATTCCTGAGGTTGCAGGAAGCAGATCGAAGACATTAGTCTGGCAATCCCTAAAGTTGTAGGGGGCGGATTAAAATAGCAGATTTGGCATTCCTGAGGTTGCAGGAAGCAGATCGAAGACATTAGTCTGGAAATCCCTGAAGTTGTAGGGAGCATATTAAAATAGCAGATTTGGCATTCCTTGAGTTTGCAGGGAACAGATTGAAGATAGCAGATCTGACAATTCCTGAAGTTGCAGGAAGCAGATCGAAGACATCAGTCTAGCAATCCCTGAGTTTGCAGGGAGCAGATTGAAGATAGCAGATCTGGCAATTCCTGAGTTTGCGGGAAGCAGATCGAAGACATCAGTCTGGCAATCCTTGAGTTTGCAGGGAGCAAATTGAAGATAGCAGATTTGGCAATTCCTGAAGTTGTAGGAAGCAGATCGAAGACACCAGTCTGGCAATCCCTGAGTTTGCAGGGAGCAGATTGAAGATAGCAGATTTGGTAATTCCTGAAATTGCAGGAAGCAGATCGAAGACACCAGTCTGGCAATCCCTGAGTTTGCAGGGAGCAGATTGAAGATAGTAGATTTGGCAATTCCTGAGGTTGCAGGAAGCAGATCAAGGACATTAGTCTGGCAATCCCTGAAATTGCAGGGAGCAGATTAAAATAGCAGATCTGGCATTCTTGAAGTTGTAAGAAGTAGATCGAAAACATCAGATCTTGTCTCCCTGAGTTTGCAGTGGAGCAAATCAAAAGATAGTAGATACTACCTTCATGAAGTTGCATTGAAACAAATTGAAGTTATCAGACTTATTGAAGTTCCAATACCGTTCAAGTTGCAGTGGAGTTAGAACCATTTGAAGAAGACGAGGATCAAGAAGTCGAGGCTCGACCAAGACCGGGCAAAATTGGTCCTTTTATAGTCTTTGCTCTATTCTCGTTACACGACAATGAGCAAAGAGGGGCAGCTGTAAGTACCCAATTTTTCCCGGGTCCACACAGACCAAAAAGAAAAACAAAATAAATAAAAAATGTCCAATACAAACCCAAATTAAATAGCCCAAACACATTACATAGCCCACTACCCATTACACCCGAGACCTTAAAAACCAAACCTGACCCAATACCCCAAAACAAACCTGACCCAATACCCTAACTACCCAGATCCAAAACACTCGTAGCCCAAAAGGCCCAATGCCTAAACAGTCTTCAGCAGAAACCTAGGGTTTCTGGAAACCCTCGCGCCGTAGCACCCCCAGCCTTTGCGCCGCAACTTCGCACCCTCGATCGCGTCGCAACCACCAGCTCTCGTCAAGCCGCGATTCACGCGAGTAACGCCCCTATCACCGCCGCTCTTTTCATCTCCTGACCTGCACAGACAAGGAAAAACAACAGCAAATATGGAACGATTTTCTTTCTGTTTTTATTTTTCATTTTGAGGGTTATAAAAACCCTATGATAATCTGTAAAGAAGGGACCGAGAGAAAGAATAGGCAAAAAGATACAAAAATATTCAAAAAACAGAGAAGAATAAAATATCAAAAGCAGTTTGCAGAGGTGATTTTTCCATTTTTTTTTCGCGTGTTATTTTTTATGGTTTCTCTCGATTTGTGTATTATTTATATACAAAAATGGTTTTAAAACATAAAAGGCGAGAAAATACCTTTGAAACGGAGAGGTTTGGCCTCCGGCCACCATCCATGGTGGGCGTGATATAAGCGTGGAGGCAGAAGCACCTAGGCCCGATGTTCGGACTTCGTCAAAGGGGTTGAAGGCTCTTGAGAGCATTTTTGGATTTTAAAAAAAAAACAGATTACTAAATGATTTATTTTTGCCTAAATATTAGTTTATATAATATTATAAAACGACGCCGTTTTAGCTTAAACAAATAAGCGTTGAACGCCATTTAGAAGGCCAGGATCCGCGCGTTGACCCGACCCGGGGAGGATCCGCGCATTTTCATTGAATGGTCTAATTGCCATTTTAACCCTTCCGCATTATTTCGATTTTACGATTAAGTCCTGTTACACTTTTAAATTATTTACAAATGCGCCCATAATTATTTCACATGTTTCAATTTAGTCCCTCTTATATCTGTTTTATTTAAATTTTTTTAATATTTTTTTAATATTATTATTTTATTATATTAAAATGTTATATTATTTTTATTATTTATATATATTAATTTGTTTATAGTATAAAACTTATATATATATAGTTTTTATATGTATTAATTTTATATGTATGTAATTATTATTATTTATTACCTATATTATATAAATTAGCATATTATTATTTATATTATATATTTCTAATTATTATTATTTTATTATTTTATTTTAGTTTAATTATTATTTTTATTTTTACAAAATTATTTTAGTATTTATATATATTAGTTATTATATTATATTTTAAAATTTTGTACATTATATAATATTATATTATATCGTTTTTTAACTAAAATTTATTTATATTGTATAACATATTCTATTTTCATTATTTATACTATATATATATGTGTAATTTTATATATCTTTTTTTAAAATCGTTATATTATATGCTTTAAAATTTTCATATTTATCTAATAATTTTCTTTTATTTTGATATTTATTGTTTTATGTGTATATTTTATTTGCCCATACTCTCTCAATTATTTATTTATGACTGCCATTGTGTAGTTATTTCTATTAATCATTATTCTACATTATTATTACTTTATTATCCATGTTAGTATGCTATAATTGTTTTTGATATTGTATTTTTAATAATGTATAAATGCGATATTGTCCCATAAATCATTGTTTAAAATAAAATACATTTTTTACAAAATTACTGAATTTTACCAAAAGTTTTTAAAATAAAGGCAATGTTTTGTGTTTAGAAATTGGGAAATAGTGCCCTATCGTCTTTGGGTTGCGATTTCCGTTTGACTAAATAACTAAATACCCTTTTAAAAAATTTCATAAATTATGAGATGTTTTAGTTTCTCGGGAATTAAAAATATCGTGTCCTAACGTGCTGGATGTGATGTTTATATTCTTTCGGAACAAAGAAATCTCAAGTTTTAAAAAAAAACTATTCTTGGGAATTCAAAACGTTGTGTCCTAACTTACTGGATATGATGTTTTCTGTCTCGAGATAGGGATTTTCTAAAATAAAGACATGCCTAGTTTCGAAGTCATGAGATGCTATATCCTAACTTACTGGGTATGGTGTTTTATTTCTTTGGGATATGTAAGTCTAGTTTTTTCTTCTCTTCAAATAAAATGACCATTTTCTAAATTTTTTTTAAAGTTTCAACATTAGGACATGATTTTATCGATTAGGTACCAATTTTTTTGGGCGTTATGACGGTGCTAATCCTTCTTCATACGTAATCGACTCTCGAACACATTTTTGTTTTTTTCGTAGACCAAAATCAGTATTTTGAAATAAAACATTTTTTTAGGTGATCCAATCACACCAAAGTAAAAGTATTGGTGACAACTCCCATTTTCGTTTTTAAAAGTCGACTCCCGTTTTTAAATCAAAATTTTAAAATGGTTTCGACACAACATATTTTAGATTAAAAAAAATCCAGTGTTTCGATGGGATCACATCAACAAAATTCTCAAATATTTTCAAATGATAATTGAGTTTTTCCTGTTTTAATTAAGTGTTTAATTTTTATTTTAATGTTTAATTTGATTCTTAAATATTTTTTTCTTCAATTAATTACTTAATGATTTTTTATTAGGTGTCCCATGATATTTTCTTTTACTTTCAACATAAAGCGTAAAAGCTTTGCTTTTTTTTTTTTTTTCCATGATATTTAAATCCAATGTAATAGCCAAAGGAAAAGTACGGTTTGTCGTGAAGCAGTATCGGGGTATAATGGTCCATACTCAAAAGTTAGTCACAGCTCACAGCGGATAAGGTCACAAGCATGAAAAGCAAAATCAAAGGAGCCAATGAGATTAATTGAATCTCTATAAAAAAAACTATACTTCTTCTCATAATAGAAACAGCTCCATTTCTCCCCCTTACCAAACCAGCTCGCCTATCTATGGCTACTCCACTAAGGAGCAACAGCAGGCTGTCCACTGCCATGGAGAGGACCGGCCAGTGGTACATCCAATTACTTAACTATGCCTACTCACTTGTATTACCCTAGTGCGATTCTTTATTAGTTATCGTTATTTATGGTTAATTTCAGGGTTTTCTCCCAAGAGATTCCTACTGATGTTATTGTCGAAGTTGGTGAAGCCAATTTCAATCTCCACAAGGTAAAATTCCTTTGCGTTTTATGTTTAATATTTAGTGGCAAATTCTGGGTATGATCCAACGGGGCATATGGTCATGAATGCAGTTCATGCTGGTGGCAAAGAGCAATTACATAAGGAAGTTGATAATGGAAACAAATGAAGCGGATTTGACAAGAATCAACCTGTCTGAAATCCCCGGAGGCCCTGAGATCTTCGAGAAAGCAGCCAAGTTCTGCTACGGCGTTAATTTCGAGATTACAGTGCATAACGTGGCGGCTCTCCGATGTGCTGCCGAATATCTCCAAATGACGGATAAATACTGCGACAACAACCTGGCAGGGCGCACCGAAGATTTCCTCTCACAGGTTGCCCTGTCTAGCCTTTCTGGCGCTGTCGTCGTTCTCAAATCATGCGAGGATCTGCTTCCCATGGCTGAGGAGCTCAAGATTGTTCAAAGATGCATTGATGTAGCCAGTGCTAGGGTGCGTGTATTTTTTATGCGAATCGATTTAATTATGTTATATACCATGAATATTAAATATATACTGGATTGGTGCCTGCAGGCTTGTAACGAGGCGAGTTTCCCTTGCCGTACGCCTCCAAACTGGTGGACGGAAGAGCTATCGATCCTGGACGTTGAGTTGTTTGGTAGAATCATTGGCGCAATGAAACAAAGGGGTGCAAAACCCCTAACCATCGCTACCGCTCTCATAACTTACGCGGAGAGATGGCTCCGAGATCTAGTACGAGATCACTCGGGCAACGGCATCAAGTGTTCGGAGCCCATTGACTCTGATCTTCGGATCCAGCAGCGTGAGCTTTTAGAGTCCATAGTGCAACTGCTACCGGCGGAGAAAGCCGCCTTTCCGATCCACTTCTTGTGTTGCCTTCTCCGCTGTGCAATTTTTCTGAAAGCCTCCAGTGCTTGCGGGAACGAGGTGGAGAAACGGATCTCGCTCATATTGGAGCATGTTACGGTTGATGATCTTTTGGTCCTGTCTTTCACATATGATGGGGAGAGGCTCTTCGATCTGGACAGCGTGAGGAGGATCATCTCCGGGTTTGTGGAGAAGGAGAAGAGCATGGCTGTTTTCAATGGCGGCGATTTTAGGGAGGTAAGTTCCTCCGCGATGCAGAGAGTTGCTAAGACTGTAGACGCATACCTGGCGGAGATAGCAACTGTAGTTGAACTCTCCATCTCCAAGTTCAACGGCATCGCCAATCTCGTCCCTAAAGGAGCCAGAAAGGTGGAGGATGATCTCTACCGGGCCATTGACATCTACCTCAAGGTTAATTCTTAATCTTTTAATTAATCTAAAAGTTGAATAATTTATCAACAAATCATATGAATTGTGAGATAATTTGCAAATGAATGAATTAATGCATGCATGCAGTCTCATCCAAATCTGGACGAGATAGAGAGGGAGAAGGTATGCAGCTCCATGGACCCCCTGAAGCTGTCCTATGAAGCTCGAGTGCATGCATCCCAAAACAAGCGCTTGCCTGTGCAGATTGTTTTGCACGCTTTGTACTATGATCAGCTAAAGCTAAGGAGTGGGGGGGCGGATGACCGCAACCAGCCAGACGCCGTGACCACCAGGAACCAGTTGCAGGCAGACGTGTCGCTGGTAAAGGAGAATGAGGCATTGCGAACGGAGCTTTTGAAGATGAAGATGTACATATCGGACATGCAGAAGAACAATCAAGCTGGAACTAGTTCAAAGAGCATTGGGACCAGAAAGCCTACCTTCTTCTCTTCCATGTCCAAGACTCTAGGCAAGCTAAATCCCTTCCGACATGGCTCCAAGGACACTTCCCATATCGATGATAACCTTGAAGTGGACGTTACCAAGCCTAGGAGGAGAAGGTTTTCAATCTCTTGATACCGCAGCTAGCTAGCTAGCTTGTTTGTTTGTTTGTTTGTTTGTTTGTGATGCTTGATGTTTACATCTATATTTGTGATAAAACAATCTAAATTTCTTAATTATAAAAACTCATTGTGAGCAGAATAGTCCAGGTAAAAGGGAAAGTTGTACTTGCTGCTGCTTCTTTTTAATTTCATCCATCCACTCAACTTCATAACCTTCCTTCGATGTTCAAAATCTTATGTATTACTACTGTTGGTACTCAATATATTTCTAATGCGCCTATTTGATGATTACCACTAGATATGTAAAAATGAAAGCCTTATCGATCATTCTGCTCACCAAGTGGATTCTATGATATTCAATGATGAAACATCACACCTATATTAATCTGTACTGTGAAGTTTTGAGTCTAAATTTGTTGAGGCACATGTGCAAGTAATAGTACTTTGAGCTCCAAAAATGATAATTTCAGTTTCTGAAACATGGTTTGACGATGGGTTGGGTTGTGATATAAAAGCACTCTTTTTAAAGCTAAATACGTGATACATAATCTGAAATTGTACTACTTAAAAGATTCCTAAAGACTTTGCCACTTGCAGGTGCATCTTGATAGATTTGAACCTACATGTACAAAGCAAATGCATTGTGTAAAATTATTCATAACAACCTTCTTTTCATCCACATATCCAAGACTTTTTTTTTTTTTTTATCTCTCCTGCTAGTGGCAAGTATTTCATCCAATTTTTCACCATTTGAATTAAGCTTCTCGAGCATGTGCTTGGTTTTATGTAATTCTTTCTGAGTTTCTACAGGTTGATTAATTCTTCTTTTAAGTAATAATTCTTTGGCTTCAACTTAATTCATCAGCTTAGCATTTTATTTTAATAGTTTAGCATTCACGTTACACACTTGTTCCCATTTTCCTAGCATGACTTTGTTTCCTAGCATTTGTTGTGAATGTCACATAGTTACTAAGATGATCTTCATCCGACCCAAAGTTGTTGGTGGGACCATCATCACTCTATGACACTTATGACACTAGATCCCTCTTTTTTTCCCTTTCTAGGTTTCCTTTTTTATGATAACACCTTTAAATATATTTTAGGGAATACTTTTGATGGCCTCCTTTCCAAGAACTCCCATAATAATTTGATAAATCTCTAAACTCAAATTTTGAAATATTCCTTAAAAATGCTTTGTAAATTACAAATATTTATTATAACAAAAATATTAAATAACACAACACAGTAAAAAAAAAACCATTATTAATAATATCACAAAAGAATATTATTGAAATTAAAAAAAATGTTGATAATGAGAAATTATGGGTGAGCATGACATTATTGAAAGCAAAAGGAAGCCACGGTTGAATCCAGTCCACAATTTAGACCTATGAAGGACAGAAGTGAAGAGGGGAGGGGCCTGACATTTATTGCTTCCTCACAGCTAAATGGTTAATACAACTTTACAAAGTTGCAAAGTTGGCACAATAATAATTGTCGTCTCCTGCCTCCTGGTCAATACCCCCAACCCCATGGATGCTTTCTTTTCACATCCATTTGCCCCTTCTATCCATTTCCATTCTTCATATCAGTATTCCCAGTCTTTGTCCAAGTAATATTATAAATACCTTAAAATGTCCCATATCAACTTTGCAAATACATCACACTTGGAAGCATTTTTGGTTTGGATGAGTCACTTCCATTTCTGTTGATTCTATTTTTATATCTGTTTTTTTTTTACGAACATATATTTGTATAAATTATGTTAATATATCTTTCGAGTATAAGAGCAATTAATTCTAGGTTGATTAATTGAAATTTCTTTCTAATTTAAACCCCTATTATCATATTAACTCGTGCTATAGATTCTCCTATTAAATTTGACTCTAATCCAGTAGATTTATGTTATCTTATTTCTAGTATTGCATGCAGGTCTACTTAATTACGTAAGATCTTATCTTAAACATGGTTTATTCAACCTCCGAATTAAGCACATCAAACATGGACCAATACTCTTGAAATATTAAACCAAGAATTAAGCACACATAATTGAGAACAAGAAACTAAGTATTTATTGTGTAAAAATATAAATCAAACGACAGAATCCATCATAGGGTTCATCTCGTTTAGGTATTTAGAAAATTAGTTCATGCTTGAAAATAAAACCATCCAAGACAGTATAATCGAAAGAACTAAAGAAACTTATAATAACTTCTTAAGAAATCAACTGAGAATCTTCAATCTTGACGGAAATCTACTTCAGAGTCGACTTCAATGGTATTTTTCGAGTTGTTTTCTCGAGTATTCTAGGACGGTTTTCTTCCATCTTCTTATTTTTGTCATTTATACGTCTTAGAATGCCCGAAAAACCATAAAATCATGATTTTTCGCAGTTCAGTATACAATCGCGTGAAAACAACATGGCCTATCACACGGCCGTGTGGTCTGGCCATGTGGAATGGTTCAGCTCGTGCGGCTCATGTAGCTTGCTTCGACGCTCTGACTTTCGCTCGTTTTTCGTTCTTTTTGCTCCAAAGTACTCTATAAAACATACAAAACATGAATTTAAATGATTAGGAGTATAAACTTCACAATTAACATCGAATAATCACCCAAAAACACATTAATATTGAGGTTAAAACATGTTACTTTTAGCATTTATCAAAAAGTAAATGTGGCCACGAGTCGTATGTATTTGTGATAAATAACTTGATTACTATTTGATAGTAATTGACTTTTCATGAAGGAATATGTAATGGTTATCATGAAATAAAATAGGATCATAGTGAGAGAACAAATTTATCCCAAAAAGATTAATGATATCCTATAAGGGTAACACGCTTATGACAATGTCATTAGAAGAGTACTAAGTAAGTAGTTTTCGTAATGGTTTATAATTAGGGAGAGCTCAGTCATGATACTATAGTGTAACGATTTCGTTACTAAATAAATTTATAATTAATAAGCGAAAAGTTGTAACTTAATTATAAATTATTTGAGCCCTAATTATATATGTCCAATTGGTCCATTAGCTAGCTCGTTGAAACTAGAAATGAATTCAGGGGCGAAGCCAGGGGGCTGGCATGGGCCCCGGCCCCCCCAAAAGGTAAAATTGCTATTTTGGGCCCTTGAAATTTTTTTAAAATTTTAAATTAGTAAAGGTAAAATTGCACTTTGCCCCCCCTAAAATTATAAAAATTCGATTTAATCCTTTACAAATTAGAAAGATATAAACTATAAAAAATTAAAATTTCATCTGCCCCCCTAAAAAATTGTCCTGGCTTCGCCCCTGAATGAATTGCAAGTAAAACCAAATGAATGGAAATGATGAAATTAGAAAAATTATTTGAGAATTAATTTAAGGTTTTTGAATTATTTTTAATTAATTATACTTAAATAATTTAAGCTCAAAATTGGAATTAAATTAATTAATCATTATTAATCCATTGAATATGAAAATTAAATATATTTCCTCAAATGTTTTTACAGTAAAGTTGTCATGACTTTAGCGAAATTAGTATTGGGTTGAAAAAAAATTTAATTGAGAAATTAATTTAGTTAATTAATTAATTAATATTTATTTTAGAAAACAAAAAACAAATATTAGATTGGATTAATTTATAAATTGTTGTGTCAAAAGTTCAAGAAACACATATAATTAGACCAAATACATGTGAGGCCTAATCCCCATCATATAATAAGCGAGCAACGATAGCCCTAGTAATATTTACGAGGGTGTGCCGCCCATCACTTTTCTAGTTAGACTAGGAAAGTGTTTTCTATTAAATAAATATTATTTGCGTAACCCTTATTGAACCAGGATTGTTCTATCTCTCCCTATAAATAGATGACATTGATAGAGTCATTTGTACACAGGTTTTATATATCATTATTCTACTAGAAATTAAAGTGTAGCAACTAAACCTCAAATTTAGGCATAATAGTGGGACCAAAATTAAAATTTAACTATTTTTCTAAAATTGCAAAAAAAAAAAAAAAGAAGATAAGAACCAGTGTAAACCTAAAAGAAATGGAAGACATGTGTCGGTGTCTAAAAGTTTTAAGATATTCAGATTATATATAACTATATAATGTTTTAACTGGAAAGTTAATAATATTAACTATTTGGACTAATTAATAATATGATAAAAATATTGGAACTGAATTATGTAAAAAATTAAAATATATATTAAATATTAAATTTAAGTATATTAGCGAGATCAAGGGTGAAATTTAACCTTTTTTGTAAAATGAAAAAAAGAAGAAAGGTCCGTTAAACCTTCACCTTATAGATAATAAGCATATTAGAGCGATTGAATTTGATATTTACCATTTTCTTAAATTGAAAAAAGAAAAGCAATGAGCTTGTCACGTGGTAGCAGAAGGAAGGTCCTTTGGTTCTCTCTTTTATATATAACTACAATATAGTTTGTAGTTGGTTTAAATATTTATTTATTTTTCACTATAGAGTAAAAATTTAATAGAGTAAAAACTTAAAGATTGTAATATGCTCTAAATTTTTGTATTATTTATATATTTGAAATTTAGTTTTTATATTTTTATTTTCGGTTATTTAATCTTTTTTATTTTTTGAGTTTAAAAATATAGGTTTATTTATTAACATTGTTAAAATTCATTTGTTAAGTTTATTGGTGTGACAGTTTGAAATTTTTAAAAAAAAATATATTCACTTGGTATTCATGTAACAAAATAACATAATAATGAACTTAAATTTAATACAGAATTTTAACAGTATTAATAATTCTTAAAAATTAAGATCAGTATTTTAAATCTCAAATTTGAACAGAGTAAGATGATAACTAAAAATTAACTAGTCTTATAGAATTAAAAAAATATAGAAAAATTTGAATTGAAATTTAGAAGGTAAAAGAAAAAAGAAAAAGAAAATGAACAAGTGTCAAGTAAGGAAAGCTTTAGGGCCTTGTAGTATAGATATATTATATATATAAGATTTGATTGTTGTATGATTTCTCCTAATTAGTATTGTTATTATTCCTTTAAACAAGCAGATTTTTTTTTCCCAATTTTCATCACTTCTTCTCGCCTATTCGAAGCGACAATGAGGTAGCTCCACCATTCAAATACCCAGATACCCCACTATACTAAGCAGATCTAGTTCCGGAACATAGCTTATTTCTCAACCAAAATGACTGAAAACCATAAGTTCCAACTGGGGACAATTGGTGCTTTGAGTTTATCGGTTGTCTCCTCTGTTTCCATTGTTATATGCAATAAGGCTCTTATCAGCACTCTTGGTTTCACATTTGGTCAGTTTCATCATAATTTATTCTCCCCTCATTGATTTCTCTATTCATTTTTCTTCTTATATATAGATTCCACGATGTCTTATATTGCTTTTCATTAGAATTGAATACCTCCATATTCACCCCTTTTTTAATTTGGATCTAAAATGTCGTTATATATATATATATCTTTTCCTGTTTGATTTATGATGCTATCAACAGATCGATCCGATCACTATAACTAAAAATGGTTTTTTGATGAATTTCAACCCGAAAAAATAAGGTGCAAGATAAATATTGTAATGGTAATTGATTAGAATCACAATCTGTGTGGGTATATATGAAAATAATTTGATAAGGTATTACTATCATTATTATTTCTAAGCATCAGTTACGTGCTCAAATTAATCAGGTCGGTGTGATCCTACAATTTCCCGATTATGTAATCAAATGAACTCATAAATGATTATGAGAAACAGATGAGTTAGCTTCTATCCATGCTTCCTTTGTGACGAGTGATTTTTTATTGTTACTGTACAATTAGAGGTTAGTACTCTTACACACAATAGGGATGTATTCGCACCACACCCGCATATATTACATCCAAAGGAGCTCCCCAAATAAAAGTCTACCATTTGCTCCGGAGGGTCGAACATCCTTGACAAGTGATTTTTGGTAGTTGGTGGATAACTTATATAGTTTGTTGTAATCATATGTGGTTAACTTGAAACACATCATTAGAATTTCTCATCTCTACTTGCTTGTTGTTTGTTGAATTGTTTATACTAATTTTATGGATTGGGTTCCGCAGCCACAACTTTGACAAGTTGGCATCTCCTGGTCACGTTTTGTTCTCTTCATGTGGCCTTATGGATGAACTTGTTTGAGCACAAGCCTTTCGATGCCACAGCTGTCATGGGATTTGGTATTTTGAATGGGATATCCATTGGGCTTTTGAATCTTAGTTTGGGTTTCAATTCTGTTGGTTTCTACCAGGTAAAGTTCTATTTTCCAGTTTTTGCCTCATCCCAACATAATTCGTACTGAAGATATCTTGTGCTTACTGCTTCTTGGGATATGGAAGTTTTAGTGCTATGTATATCCAGCTCAAAGTTTAGCCCTTCTTCCCTTTTTCTTTTTTTATTCTACAAGCATATTAGGAGCACCAATTTGTGAATGTTTGTTTTTTGTATTTTAGATGACAAAACTGGCAATTATCCCCTGCACTGTTCTTTTGGAGACCCTTTTCTTTAGGAAGAAATTCAGGTTAGTTATGAGCATGCTTGTTTTTTTGTATGTCTCAGATGTTCTTAGAATCTTGGTTGCTTACAATTGTAGTTTGATACATTTATATGCTCTTTGCAGTAGGAATATCCAGCTTTCATTGGCCATTCTTCTTCTAGGTGTTGGAATTGCAACTGTGACTGATCTTCAGCTCAATCTCCTGGGTTCTATCCTTTCTTTGCTGGCAGTTATTACGACATGTGTAGCTCAAATCGTATCCTTAGCTGGAGTGTTTTTTCTTTTTCTAGTTCATCTCATTTTTATTCTGTCATTTGTTTCCATGTTTCTCTTAAGTTGGTAAAGCTCCTTGACTCATTCTTCTTAGATGACTAATACCATTCAGAAGAAGTTTAAAGTATCTTCAACACAACTTCTCTACCAGTCTTGCCCTTATCAGTCTATAACTTTGTTCATCGTTGGTCCATTCTTGGATGGGCTTTTGACTAACCTGAATGTTTTCGCTTTCAAGTATACCCCTCAAGTGCTGGTAAGATTGGAATCGTTGTTGACAAATTCCACCCTTTTGATGCTTCTAATTGTTTCCGTGTGGAAACTTTGTTGCAGTTCTTCATTGTTCTGTCCTGCCTGATATCTGTCACCGTCAACTTTAGTACATTTCTGGTGATTGGAAAGACATCCCCGGTCACCTACCAAGTCCTAGGACACCTGAAAACATGCCTTGTTTTGGCCTTTGGTTATGGTCTACTTCACGATCAATTTAGCTGGCGTAACATTATGGGGATCTTGATTGCTGTAGTTGGAATGGTCCTATACTCGTATTATTGCACTGTTGAAAGCCAGCAGCAGAAGGCTAGTGAATCATCAGCACAATTGCCTCAGGTAGTTCATCGCTAAACTGTCATACGCTATCCTTTTTCTTTCCTAATATCTTGGTATATACACTGACCACCTATATATATATCCTTATTCCTGAATAATGCAGGTTAAAGAAAGTGAATCTGATCCATTGATAATTGCAGATAAAGGAAGTGAGATCATGAGTGAATCTGATCCAAAAGCTCCTGCATGGAATTTGAAAAGGGATCTAGATGCATAAAATCTTCCAAATCTTAAAAAATTGTATTCAATTTTGGTAGATGAAACATTAGTATCGCAAGTTTTGCAGCAGTGGTAGTAATAGTTCGGGTTA
The DNA here is from genome assembly GCA_025698515.1 of Gossypium sturtianum. Classification (NCBI taxonomy): domain Eukaryota; kingdom Viridiplantae; phylum Streptophyta; class Magnoliopsida; order Malvales; family Malvaceae; genus Gossypium; species Gossypium sturtianum. Next base: position 5,960,184 of record CM046950.1, read on the forward strand.
TTTCGGAGATGACGGCAATGACAACTTTGTATAGAATGTTAGTGTTGGAGAGTGGAAGGAAGGCAAATGCGTAATGACAGTAGCAATTTTGGCTGATGGTTGTATTATCAGGCTTAGGCGTGGAAGTGGAAAGCATACCCGAACTTGGCTTTGTTAAATTCTTTTGTAGTGGGCCAATTTAGCCCGGGGCCCAATAAGACAAACAAAACCAAATAAATAATAAAAAACTAAAGTCCAAGAGTCTATTTACATCAGCCCAAAATCTAAAGCCCAATCAGGCCCAAAACCTAAGCCTAGCTTAAACCAATAATAAAAAAAACAAAAATTAAACCCTAGGTCTGCAGCCCTGACTAGCCGCCATTGCAGCATCGCCACTGGCCACCGTTACTGGCCACCACCCATTTGCCTGCAACAAGAAGTGACAAATAGATTAAAATAACAAGTTGTAAATGGCTATAAAAGCCCCCTAAAACCAATGTAATTTTTTTTATCGAGATTGAATACAAAAAAAAAAAAAACAGAGATTCAAGCACCAAAAACATATTGATTCAGACAATTCGAATACAGAAAAATCAAATACAAGAAAACAGAGAGGCTGATTCAAAATCAAAGGTGTTCTTTTATTCTTTTTTTATTTGTTATTATTTAAATAAACGAAGAAACGAAATAAAAAACCCTTACCTTGTCGATTCACCTCCTCTCACCGTCGATCGTCGTCGGTGTCTGAAAACCCGAGGCCCATATGGGTCTGATGAAGGTTTAAAAGGGAAAAAAGGGCCGTTTTCTTTTGCGTAGTATTTTAAAAAAAAAATCATATTCGAAAGTTTTTTTTCAAAGGAAAAAGAGAAGGATTTGAAAAAAGGACTAAAAAATCCATTCTTGTGCAGTTCCGGCCGCCGTATACGGCGGGGCCACGGCGGAGCCGACGGCCAGAGATACAACCGGAGTAGGGGTCGGCTAAGGGAAATTTCAGAGAAAAATCAAAGTTTTTTTTTTTTAAACTCAGTTTCAAATGCTTTTTTTGTTAATTTTTTTGCTTATATAGGGGTTAAATACGAAGTCGTTTTGGGCTTGGTACTCAGGCGCACAAAACGACGCCGTTTTGGCCTCTGACCCGAGACCCGACCCGCTCCAGCCTAGGATCCGCGTGTTTTTCAACGGAAGGGCTAATTGCATCTTTAGCCCTTTTCGCTTTTTAAGTGTTTTACAATTAAGTTTCTTTTGTCTTTAATTTGGCCCTATAATTTGTTTCGATTTCAATTTGGTCCGCCTTGAAACTGTAGGTTTTGGAGAGTGGGGATTATTTCCCATTTTGGTCCCTCCTTGTTATTCACGCGTTCAATTTGGTCTTTTTCCTTTCTATTTACTTCTGATTTGCCCCAAATTTTTGTTTTAAAATTCAATTTAGTTCTTTCCTTAGTTATTTTTGCTACTTTATTATTAAATTAATTAGTTTAATATTAATATTATTATTATATTTTCTTTTTGAATTTACTTATTTTTTTATTATCATATTACTAAATTAATTAATTTTGCATTATTATTATTATTATTATATTATATATATTTATCTACCTAAATTTTTTTATATACACACCTTTATCTTATCTTATCACTTATCTATTTATATCCTTTTATATAATTTTAAAACTTTAGTTATTATTATTATTATTATTATTATTATTATTATTATCATCGTTATTATTAATATTATTATTATTCTTAAATTGTTTTACACCATATTTATTTATTTATGTAATATTAGGTCTTTAGCTTCAAATTTTTAGTTTGTTATTCTTATTATTTGTCATTTTATTTCTGGCTTGTTTATTTTATTTCCGTTCTTCATATTGTCATTTACATTAACATACTTATTATTCATCATGCATAAACATCGTAACCCATTTTACATTTCACCACAAAACTGCGTTACATTTTACGCGATGCATTAAAAATTTTGTTTTTAAAATAAGCGATACTCCGTGTTTTTAAAATTCGAAAGGTCGTTCCCTAACTTACGGGGTTTTGACTTTCTCGATAAATCTGAATAAACCAACGTTTTAAAATTTTTAAGTAATCTCGGGAATTACGAAAAGATCGTGTTCTAACTTACGGAATATGATTTCTTTCTAAAACCGAGATAATCAAACATCTTTCAAAATAAATAATTTTCGGTGTTTATTCTCATTTCGGGGATTTAACATATTGTGTCCTAACTTACGGGACATAATTCTTTTCCTCGATTAACGTGGAATACGCCATTTTCTCAAAAAAAATTTAATTAAGCGATATTTTAATGAAGGATCGTATTTTAAAATTTCTTCAAATTTTCAATCTTCAACACTAAAGACATCAAGTAATCAACTAGGTACCAATTTTTGAGCGTATCGAGGGTGCTAATCCTTCCTCGTGCGTAACCGACTCCCGAACCCGTTTTCTGGATTTTGTAACAAAAAATCATCGTTTTAATAAATTTAAACTTTTATTAAAATGATTGAATTACGAGGTGATCCGATCACACCTAAATAAAAAGGATTGGTGGCGACTCCTATTTTTCGTTTTCAAAATAAAAGTCGACCCCTTTTTCAAAAAAATGGTTTCGACAGCTTGGCGACAACACTGGGGACCAAATACGAGAGTTAAGCTACGAGTTGATTATTTTTTGTCTTTTGTCGAAAGTTGAAAAATTGGTTTAAATTTACGATCCTTTCGTTGCATTTCATCTTTCTTTTTGTGGTCTTTGTCATAATATGTTTGCTTTATCGGTTTGAGCCTTTTGATATATCTTTGCATATTGCATCGTATAAATCGGTCGATTTTTACCCTTTTAAGTAGGAGTGAGAAACTATTCGTTCGTGAGGTCTTCACCTTCGTATAGGATAGTGGATCGCTTTCGGGATACATCCGTACCTATGTCTTTGTAAGATTTTCATCTTCGTATAGCCATAGGGAAATGTATTCCCCTGAACTGAACTCGGTGCTTATGAGCCTATAATGGGTGAGGATCGAGGAATTTGCTGGTTCAGGTACCTTTGCTTTAGAACCGAACCGCATATAGTAAGCCCTAAGAGCCCACCCTAGGTAGAACCACACTGAACCCCTAGTGGTCACCCAAATAGGTGCTTTATTTATCATTTCTTGCTTACTTTAGCATTGTACTGACTTGTTTTGTTTTTGCTTTGATTATAATTGCATGGCATTTTCATCACAAAAAAGGTGTTGGTTCACATTCGGTTGCTAAATAGATAACTTATCATGGAAAAGGGGTTTCTTGATAAAGTGGAGGATAATGCGGCCGTCCGGATATGGGCCGAGACAACGCAGCAAGAGAAAGGTGATAGTCTTACAGAGGGGTACGTGTCAAGAGATTAAAAAAATATGAGATCAATGTGATGATAAGATCAAGTAACTATTCTACTTAATTACGGTAATTTGCCCTATCTACTCGACATCAAAGTGGACAAGCATTTATTCCGAGCTCTCGCCCAATTTTTGAACCCTGCCTATAGTTGTTTTACTTTTGGAAAGGTGGATTTGGTACCTACTGTGGAAGAGTATACGACCTTGCTCCGTTGCCCGAAGATTCAAATTGACAAAGCTTATTCCAAAGCTGCCAACGTCCCAACATTCTTAAAAATGCTGATGAACATCATGCGAATGAGCGAACAGTGGGTTGCAGCCCGAATCAAGCAGAAATGTGATAGTAAGTGCATTCCTTGGAGAAATTTGAGAGATTTGATCCTAGCACATCCTGATGTGAAGAAAAGGGTTGATGTCTTCGCATTAAGTATTTACGGATTGGTTATCTTCCCTAAGGCTTTAGGGCATATAGACGAGGCGGTCTCCAATTTATTTGACCGACTTGATAAAAGGGTCACACCCATTCCCGTAATTTTGGCTGAAACTTTCTGATCCTTGAATGCATGCCGAAGAGCGGGCGAAGGGAGATTCATCAGATGTGCACAACTCTTACTAGCGTGGTTCCACAGCCATTTTTGGAAAATGGAAAATGTCTCATATCGAATCTTCTCCGAAAACTATTCTCCACTGAAAGAGTTAGTGGCTACGCCGAGAAGGGATGATATCACGGAGGAGAAATGAATGATGATTATCCAAAATTTGTAAGACGAGGATGTCGAATGGAGAGCCTATTCGATGATCTCTGACGAGATTTTATATTGATGTGGTGATTTTGATTGGGTTCCCCTACTTAGAATATGGGGGCTATTGGGTATGCCCCTCTACTCGTGTTAAGACAGTACAGATCGAGACAATTTACTCCAGCAACGCAAGGGTTAGTTCATTGCGAGTTTGTGTATAAGGGAAATAATTACAAAAAGAAGGTTCGAGAAATATCGAACGCTTAGAACCGAACTCGTAGAACGAAAAGGTTTGCCACCAACCTGATGACAACCCCTGAGTATGATCGGTGGTAGGGTCAGAGAATCAACGACAACATCCCTACGTCAGACCAAGAAAACACCCGATCAATAGAAGAACACTTGTAAGTGATCCCGTCTGAGCTAGAGATCATCAAACAGGATTTTGAGGGAAAGAGTTTGGAACTAGAAAAAAGGATAGAGCAATTGGAGGAGGAGAAAATGCAGCTGGGACTGGATGTTGACGTCCAGAGACTAGAAGCCGAGAAGCTGAGAAAGGGGATGAATAAAGCTGAAGAGGATTTGGACAGTTTGAAAACAGACTATAAGAAGCTGCGAAGGTCAATAAGAACCGCCGGACTGGGAAAGACATCAGAACAATGGCGGCAAGAGATAAAAGAAGAAAAGAACAGAGTCGATCAATGGGAAAAGGAATGCCAAGATGCCTAGGTTCGAGGAAATACCTTAGAAAGAGACCTATCGGAATACCAAAATGAAAAGGTCAGATTAAAAGCCAGGGTAGCAGAACTAGAAAAGTCACTTCATCAGTATCGTAATCGCAACTCCACAATCGAGCTGAAAGTAAGCATAAAAAAGATTGAAGAGCTGAAAAGGAAAATAGAAGAGCTCGAGATCGCATTACAAAATTATGAACTCTTAGTTGAACTCCTTGAAGCAAGCAACGAGCAGTGGAAAGATCAACTTCACCGTTCTTAAGGTCAAGTCAGGGATAGAGACTATATCATGGGTGAAGGCGTGTGGCTCAGAAACGACAGTGGTGATCATTTACAAACCTTAGCGATCCGGTGATGTCTCGAGTTTGAAATCTGAGTCGAGTCGATCGAGGCCGAGAGTTAGCTTGGCTTCTTAGGAAGGTCAATACCTTAAGTATTAGGGTGAGGCCTTATATGTAGTCCATTTTATGTAAAGAAATTTGTTTTCTAGAAAAGTTACTCTGATGAAATTGAATCAGAATCAATGCCTTTTGTTTGCATGCATTTCATGCATTAGCATTACATTGCATCATGTGTATTATATCTCACAAAAAACCCTAAAATCATGGCAGTTACCGTGGAATATCGTTACGGTACACGAGGAAAAACTAAAGTGATGGACCAAAGATGGGAAAGATTAGAGCAAATACAAAAAGAGATGTAAGATCAGTTGCAAATACAGATGCAAGAACAATTGGCCAAAATTCAACAAGATATGAGGGATCAGATGTTAGAATCCCAAAAGAATATGATGAGCCAATTAACCAAGTTGCTGACTGGAGGGCTAGAGAAAGGAAAGAGCCCTATGGTCAACTCCGGGGACGATAACGAGGACCCTGCTTATCCTTCAGGCTTTACCTCAACAAACACCCAAGCACAACCAAACGCATATCCACAAAGGGTATCCGTTAACATCAGACCCCAATATCAGACAGGTACCTCGGCACCAACAAGCTTCCCGACGGGTTCAGGCTCTAACCTAGGAGACAATCCAGCAAATCCCGTTGTCCGTTATCTATATGATATGGCAGAAATAGAAAAAAACAAGAGTGGAGATGCCAAAGCAACTTGAGGATCGACGCAGATGGCTGGAAGAAAAATTCAGAGTAATGGAAAATGCTGATTACCATTGCAGAATTGATGCCAAGGACCTGAGTTTGGTCCCAGATTTAGTACTCCCTCCCAAGTTTAAAACTCTAAAGTTTGAAAAGTACAACGGGACTAGTTGCCCTGAAGCTTACATCACCATGTTCTTTCGAAGGATGACATGATATGTCAATAATGATCAACTATTGATCCACTGCTTCCAAGACAGTCTGATCAGGTCAGTAGCTAAATGGTACAACCAACTGAGTCGTGCCAAAATCAATTCGTGGAAGGACTTAGCATAAGCTTTTATGAAGCAATATAGTCATGTGACAGACATGACACCCGACAGAATCACATTGCAGAATATGGAGAAGAAGCAAAATGAGAGCTTCAGGCAATATGCCCAAAGATGGAGAGAGGTGGCAATGCAAGTCCAGCCACCTCTTTTGGAGAAAGAAACTACGATGCTTTTCATCAACACTTTGAAAGCCCTATTCATCAACCATATGTTGGAGAGCGCTACTAAGAGTTTCTCGAATATAGTGATGTCTGGTGAAATGATTAAAAATACGGTAAGAAGCGGTAACATAGACGCAGGGGAAAACTCTAAAAGATCGACCCCAAAGAAGAAGGAAAATAAGGTGAATAATGTAGGCACATACAATAAGGGTTACTCAAAACCAATTACCGTTGGCCCGCCAAGGACAGTAACCACTTGTCTTCAGGCCCTCCAAAGGCAAGAATCCAACCAAAGGCCAAATACAGAAAGGCTCCAGTTCACACCTATCCCGATGACGTATAGGGAGCTGTATCAGAGTCTGTTGATGCACACGTGGTATCCCCTTTTTACCTGAAGCCCATGCAACCTCCATTCCTTAAATGGTATGACGCAAATGCTCAACGCGAGTACTACGCGGGAATCACAGGACATTCAATTGGAAACTGCACCGCATTTAAAAAGTTGATCGAAAGGTTCATTAAAATGGGAATTATAAAGTTCGACGGCCCATTAGGACCTAATGTGGCAGCAAATCTGTTACCCAGTCATTCTGATAAAGGGGTAAATGCGATAATAAAAAATGGGGGAAAAAGAACCAAGATGGATGTAGAGGAAGTAAAAACCCCGCTGAAATGGGTATAGAAGAAAATGGTAGAAAGTGGATTAATCACACAGGATTTAGAGGAGAAATCCCGAAAAGCAAGGAACTACTGTGAGTTTCATGATGAAGAGGGTCATGAGATTCAAAGATGCAGTGAATTCAGGGCCCTAGTACAAGGTCTGATGGACAATAAGGAGTTAGAATTCTTTTAGTATACCGAAGGCCCAGAAGGAGAAATGTGTGCGCCTCAGAAGAAAAATCGGCAGAGAAGGTCTATAGGGCCAATCACCCGGTGGTAATCATCTCACGACCAAGAATCAATAAAGCCGGAGCACAAATTGCACCAAGGGTCATAATCCAGAAACCCGTATTTTTTCCCTATAAAGACAGTAAAAGGGTTCCTTGGAATTATGACTGCAATGTAACGATCTCGGGGGAAAAGAACCCGGTTAACACCTCGAAAGAGGGACAAGACATGGGTTTCTATACACGCAGCGGAAGGCGCTATGATACCCCGAACACAAAAGCCGAACTTGTTAAAGGAAAATCCTTGGCAATTGAACAAAAAAAAGAGAAGCTGACCAGACTTGAATCGTCTGTTAATGTGCCGGTAACTGATAAAGAAGATAAGGAGTTTTTGAAAATTTTAAAACATAGCTAGTATAGCATCGTAGAACAATTACATAAGCAACCGACTCGCATCTCAGTGCTAGCTTTACTCCTAAGTTCAGAGATACATCGTGATGCGTTAATGAAAGTACTAAATAAAACTTATATCGCTAACGATATCTCTGTAAACAAGCTGGATCACTTAGTTAACAATATAAGTGTCGACAACTTCATCTTCTTCAATGATGATAAGATACCGCCTGGGGGTATGGGATCTACAAAGGCTTTGTACATCACCACTCGCTGCAAAGGGTATACATTGCCAGGGGTGTTAATTGATAATAGATTTGCACTAAATGTCCTAACTTATCCACCCTGAATAGGTTACCTGTAGATAACTCTCATATGAAGACATGTCAAAACATAGTGAGAGCATTTGATGGAACCGAAAGAATGGTGATTGGAAGGATTGAGATACCCCTCTTGATTGGTCCAAACACGTATGAAGTAGATTTCTTGGTGATGGACATTAAGCCTTCCTATAATTATTTGTTGGGGAGGCCTTGGATTCACACGACTGGGGTAGTGCCGTCATCACTGCATCAGAAGCTAAAGTTGGTAACCGAGGGTCGGCTGGTAACGATAAACGTAGAAGAAGACATTATTGCATCTGTAACCAGTGACGCGCCATACGTAGGGACGATCGATGAAGTGATAGAATGTTTATTCTGATCATTAGAATTTGTGAATGTAACCTTCATTGTCAAAGGGAATAAGATCCCGATGCCCAAAATTTCTCAAACTAAAAGAATGGGCCTGCGACTGACGGTCGAGAAAGGAGCATTGCCGGGAAGAGGACTGTGAAGATACCTACAAGGAAGAGTTGAGGCACCTATGTTGAAGGACAAACGAGATCATTTTGGTTTAGGATTTAAGCCAGATGCGAGCCAAAGGAAGAAGGAGATGGAGAAGAAATAAGAAAGAAGAAGAGCGTGACTGAGCGGGGAAGAGGTCAAGTGGGAACCAATGACTTTTCCCCATATATCCAAGACTTTCGTATCGGGAGGAACTATTCACCCTGAAAGAGGGATGCCAAGAGAAGAGACCACTGAAGAAATGTTGGGAAATCTGAACATCAACGCCATATCTAAAGAAAGAATTTGGGGAGAAAATTTATCAGACATTTGCCCCTATGTACCTGGAAGTGTTTTGAACAACTGGACTGCAGAAGAGATTTTTGTAATTTTTAGAGCCAATACAGAGTAATATTCAAAACACACTTATTACTCTAAGCCTAGGAGTAGTAAGAATCCTTTTGTGAAATAGGCATATGTTTAATATATTTATTTCAATAAAATACATCTTTGCGTATCATTTTGAGCAAATATTCTTTCATTCTTTCATTTCATTTATAATCATACCATACAGATAGTTATTCTTAGATTCTTTTGTTCTTTGGATCTTCCTTCGTTCCTGTAATAGGTCTCCAGATATCAATGATATGAGCAACGCTGCTACTAACTCAGAATCTCCTTTTAAGTGAGATATGTGATTAGAGGAAACTCAAGACTTTGAAGATGATAGAGATTGTAACCTATCTCCTGATTTGTTAAGGATGGTAGAACAAGAGGAGAAACAGATTCTACCTCACAAAGAGTCAGTAGAGATTGTGAGCTTGGAAGAAGGAAAAGAAGTGAAAATTAGAGCTAGCATTGCCGCAGAGACAAAGCGAGACCTCATTGAATTACTCTAAGAATTTAAAGATGTCTTCGCATGGTCATATCAAGACATGCCTGGGTTAAGTACTGATATCGTGGTACACTGGCTCCCCATAAAGGAAGAATGCAAGCCGGTTCAACAGAAGCTTCGAAGGATGAGACCCAATGTTTTGTTGAAGATAAAAGAGGAGGTCAAAAAGTAATTCGATGCTGGTTTCTTACAAGTGGTTAAATACTCAGAATGGGTAGCCAATATCGTCCCCGTCCCTAAAAAAGAAGAGAAAATATGAATGTGTGTACACTACAAGGATTTGAACAAGGCCAGCCCAAAAGATAATTTCTCGTTGCCTCACATTGACACCTTAGTGGACAACACGACATGTTACTCATTATTCTCCTTCATGGATGGCTTTTCAGGATACAACTAGATAAAGATGCATCCTGAAGACATGGATAAGACCACATTTGTAACCATGTAGGGAATATTTTGCTATAAAGTGATGCCATTTGGATTGAAAAATGCGGGAGTGACATATCAGAGAGCCATGGTAACCCTGTTTCACGATATGATGCACAAAGAAATTAAAGTTTATGTCGATGACATGATCGCCAAATCCCGAACAGAAGAGGAGCATGTGCAAGTCTTGAGGAAATTCCAGCTAAAACTCAATTCGGTAAAATGTACTTTCGGGGCTAGGTCGGGAAAATTGCTAGGACTTGTAGTCAGTGAAAAGGGGATCGAGATCGACCCAGACAAAGTAAAGGCTATACAGCAATTGCTTCCACCACGCACTCAAAAAGAAGTTCGAGGTTTCCTAGGAAGACTAAATTACATTGCCCGGTTCATTTCACAACTAACTGAGAAATGCGACCCCATATTCCGTCTCCTTAAGAAACATAACCCAGGCATTTAGGATGAGAAGTGCTAGAAGACTTTCGATAAGGTCAAACATTACTTGTCCAATGCCCCAGTACTGATGCCATCTAACCTAGATAGGCCACTGATACTGTACTTGGCAGTATTTGGGAATTCCATGCGATACGTGGTTGGTCAATATGATGAATCAGGAAGAAAAGAAAGAGTGATATACTATCTCAGTAAGAAATTCACTGAATGTGAGACAAGATATTTGCCAATTGAAAAGTTATGTTGTGCCCTGATTTGGACAACCCGAAGATTAAGACAATACATGTTGTACCACACAACTTGGCCCATCTCAAAGCTAGACCCTCTAAAGTACATGATAGAGTCGACTGCTTTAAATGGAAGAATAGCCCGATGGAAAATTCTGCTTTCCGAATTTGACATAGTCTATGTGAACCAGAAGGCAGTTAAAGGAAGCGCAATAGTAGCTTTTCTGGCCAATAGAGCTCTAGAGGATTACGAGCCTCTGAACTTTGATTTTTCGAATGAAGATCTGATGTATGTTGCAACCACTGAATAAGACTATCGAGAAGGTCATCCTTGGAAGCTAAACTTCGATGGAGCCTCAAACGCTGTGGGTAACAGAATTGGGACAGTTTTGGTATCCCCAAACGGAGATCATTATCCCTTCACTAGTAAATTGGATTTTGATTGCACAAACAATATGGCCGAATACGAAGCATGTATCATGAGAATTCGTGTAGCCATAGAATACAAGATCAAAGTGTTGGAGGTCTATGGAGATTCTGCGCTAGTGATATATCAGCTCAAAAGAGAATGTGAGGCAAGAGATCCTAAGCTGATTGAGTATAGAAGACTGGTCCTTGAGTTAATGGAGGAGTTCGATGACATCACTTTCTATTACCTCCCGCGAGATGAAAACCAGATGGCTGATGTCCTGGCTACTTTGGCTTCCATGGTCAAAGTGAATAAACAGGAAGATGTAAAACCTATCCAAATGAGTATTTATGAAACTCTGGCCCATTGCTACAACATCGACGAAGAAGAAGAAAGAGATGATCACCCCTGGTATCACGATATACTGCGATACGTGAAGAATCGTGAATACCCTAACCAAGCAACTGAAAATGATAAAAAGACCTTGAGAAGGTTAGCCAGTGACTATGTCCTAGACGGGGAAATCTTATATAAAAAAAGAAAGGACCAGGTGTGATAAACCGAAATAGTAACATATTTTAGGACCACATTTAGTATGCTTTTCGATGAATTATCCCTTGATTTATGTAAAAAGGTGCTCTTAATCCTTTCTTTTCATGTCTTATACCCAGGAAAGCACCCAAGGATAAAAAGAACGAGAAACGGGCTCAAAACGGACCAAAACGGACCAAAGAGGAAATCGACACGGCCTAGACTTGAACCCACACGGCCGTGCCAAGTTAATCATCTAGAACACGGTCTAACCCCGACTTACACGGCCGTGTCTCATTAAAGAAATCTGAACACGACCTGGCCACGATTCACACGGGCATGCGCCATGGCCGTGCCTCTGTCGTGGAGAAGAGCAATTTCATTCGGGAATGGATACTTAGGGAGAAAGAAACGTATTTCAAAAGCCTATAAATACACCCTAAGTATAACCTAAAAGGGGGAGCCCAAAGCCATCGTCTAGGGGCGCCGTGCTAGGCCAGAGAAGGCAGATTTGTGGGGAGTTCACTCAGGGATAGCCAGTTGATCCATCTCTAGAAGCCGGAATTCTACTCAAGACGGAGGATGTCCTCTTCCATTCCTTCAGAGGGTTTTAGGGATTTCTTATGTTTTGTTTTATCTTTTCTCTTGAGATGTTTTACTTTATTGTTATGAACTAAACCCTTCGGATACCCAGAAGGATGAAACCTATGATGAATCTTGTTATTGTTTTCTGAATTATATGATAAATACTTAGTTTGTTCTTAATTATGTGAGCTTAATCCAAATTTAATGTGCTTAGGTGGAGGAGGAATAGACCCCGCCAAGAGTAGATCCAACGTAATTAAGCGAGTTGATTGCACGCCTAGAGATAGGGTGACGAGATTTTGCCGGATTAGGGTGAAACCTAATATGGGAATCCATAGATCGATTTACTGCTATTCTAGAGGGTTATTATAAGAGAACGAGAGTTCCACTAATTAACCTAGGGTTAGACGTTATTCGCCTCGAGAGAGGGTTTAATATACGTTAGGGAGTCTTACGGATCAAACTAAGTGAATAAATCGTATGGTTCAGTGTTAGATAACAAGTGAAGTCTAGGTGGATTCTTCCTAGGGTATCATCTAAATCAACTGAGTTTTTCCCAAGTTATTTTACAAATTCATTCTTCTTTGTCTTAGAGTCTTTAGTTTAGTAGTTAATTAATTTAGATTAGATGAACAATCTCTCTTTATTTGTAGGCTAAATAATAGAAAGAAAGTTAGTATTAGTACTTTTAGTTCCTTTGGGTTCGACAATCCGGTCTTGCCTAAGCTATACTATTGTTCGATAGGTGCACTTGCCTCAATCGTTGTCAGAGTTAGTTTCCATGTTCGATCATTCTTTTTATAAATTTTAAAGCTCTGATTCACAGTGATCAAGTTTTTGGCGCCGTTGCCGGGGAACTAAAATATTAAGAAAGCTCTATTTTTATTACTTTAGCCATTATTTTTATTTTTCGCAATTTATTTTTATTTTTAGTTTTAATTTTAAATTTGCTAAATTTTCTTTCTTTCTTTTCCTAGCAGGTACCTCTAGTTTATGACTAGAAGGAACTTGAGAGGACCTTTAGAATACGACAGTGATATTGAAGCTACCGCTCGAAGAAATCGCAGAGAAATTAGGCGAGCCCTAAATTACCAAGAAGGAGAGCGAGAAGACAGATCCAATCCTACTGAAGGGATGGACGAAAATAATCTTCCACCACAAGATGTGGCAGAAAATAATGCTCCGCATACTATGTATGATTATGCTAAACCTCATTTGACAGGAGCCGAATCTAGTATTGTTAGGCCCGCTATAGTTGCTAATAATTTTGAATTAAAGCCTAACACTACACAAATGATTCAACAGTTTGTTCAATTTGATGGTTTGCAGGACGAAGATCCAAATGCTCATATAGCTAACTTTTTAGAGTTCTATGATACCTTCAAAATAAATGGCATTTCTGATGATGCCATACGACTTCGGTTATTTCCCTTTTCATTAAGGAATAAAGCTAAACAGTGGTTAAACTCGTTACCACGAGGGTCAATCACTACATGGGAACAAATGACCGAAAAATTCTTATTAAAATATTTCCCACCGGCCAAAACGGCCAAATTACGCAATGATATATCTTCTTTTGTGCAGATGGATTTAGAGACATTATACAATGCATGGGAAAGATATAAAGATCTCTTGAGAAGGTGTCCGCACCATGGTTTACCCTTGTGGCTCCAAGTCTAAACTTTTTATAACAGTGTAAACCCCTCAATGAGGCAACTAATCGACTCAGCCGCCGGTGGAACTCTGAATAATAAAACTCCTGAAGCAGCCTACGAATTTATAGAAGAGATGTCGTTGAATAACTATCAGTGGCAAGTTACAAGAACAAGGCCAACAAAAACAGCCGGAGTTTACAACCTCGATGCAGTAACCATCCTATCAAATCAGGTAGAGTTGATGAATAAAAAAATTGATAGTTTGTGTTCTTCGCAGGTACATCCAGTCATGCAGTGCGACGCAAGTGGAACTGTGGCGAATCTTGAGTACCCACCCTACCAACCAAGCACAGAAAGCGAACAGATGAACTATATAGATAACAATTTCAGATCTAATAATAACCCATATAGTAATAATTATAATCCAGGTTGGAGGAACCACCCAAATTTTTCGTAGGGAGGTCAAGGAAATTAAGGAAATCAAAGACAACAATCTCCTCAAAATTTCCAAAATCAGCCCTATCCACAGGAAAAGAAGTCGAATCTTGAAGAGACGTTGAACAAATTCATAATATCCACAGAAGCCCGTCTCCAAAAAACTGAGGTAACACTCGACACCCAATAAACATCGATCAAAACAATCGAGAACCAAGTTGGAGGACTTACGAAGGCAATCGGGGAAATTACCCAGTCAGTCGGACAAATTGGGAAGCTATTATCCGAACGACCGCAAGGGCGTCTACCGAGTAATACTGAAATTAATCCAAAGCAGCAAATCTAAGCCATAACAGCTCAAGAAAGTGAAGAAATAGACGAACCCAGTCCAACACAAGGAAACGAGATAGAAAAAGGTAAAGTTGAGGAAACACAAGACAAGCTAAAACCGGTAATCAAAGAATACCAACCTCGCATACCATATCCCGTAGCGTTAACAAGAGGCGATACAGAGGAATAGTTTGGTAAGTTTCTTAAACTTTTAAAGAAATTACATATTAACTTACCGCTACTTGAAGCCCTTTCACAGATGCCAGATTCGAGGAAATTTTTAAAACATCTCTTGATGAATAAGCGCAAGTTAGACGAGGATCCACATGTGGAATTAAACGCAGTGTGCTCAGCAATGTTACAGAATAGACTACCACAAAAGCTAAAAGATCCAGGGAGTTTTACAATTCCATGTTTAATTGGTAGACTAACTATTGATAATGCGTTAGCTGATTTAGGGGCAAGCATAAATGTCATGCCTTATAAATTGTTTAAACAATTAGTTCTAGGGAAACCCAAACAAACTAGGATGAGCATTCAATTAGCTGATAAAACTGTTAGAATTCCTAGGGTATTATCGAAGATGTTCTTGTAAAATTGACAAATTCGTTTTCCAAAGTAGATTTTGTTGTCTTAGACATAGATGAGGATAATTTGATTCCCTAATTTTAGGAAGACCCTTTTAGCGATCAGGGACTAAAATTGATGTTGATGCGGGAGAACTCATACTTTGTGTAGGGAATGAGACAGATCACCATCAAGGCTCTCGATGCGGCTAGAACATCGAGTAATCAAGGTGAGAATGTAAATTCTCTCGATAACCATTCGGTTAACCCTTATTTTCGTGAAGCACCACCAAAGAATACAACCGAACCCGATCCTAAACCCCATGCCAATAAAGAAATAACTCATGAAGATCGAGGATTCGGTTCGATGATCTAGACGAGTGGAAGACATACTTCAAGGAGAAATTAGGGATACACGACGAAGAAACGAAACCAAACAAGATAAAATCGAAGGAGCCCCCAGATGAGCTCATAGGAACAACAAACCACTTCAAAATAGGAGATCAAGTATTGATAGAAAAAACTGACCCTCGAATATCTCCTCCGGACTCTAGCACAAACAAAGAAATATCTTTTAGGGTAACCAGTGTTTTCCCACACGGAACAGTCGAGGTAAGTAATCCTATTTTTGGTACTTTTACTATAAACACATCTCAACTTAAATTTTTTCACGAGGACACAAATGATAGCATGAGAAAGGACTTCCAACTCCTTAAACCACACTGACACTGCAAATGAGAGGAGAGTCTAGCTTAAGACTATAAACGAGCGCTTCTCGGGAGGCAACCCGAGCACTAACACAATTTATTTTTACATTTTGCTTTAAATTTATTTTTCTTTTTCTTCTTTTCTTTACACCTAGTTATAAACTAACCAGAGGTGCAGAATTCCAGGCCACACGGCCCTGCACACGGCGGTGGCCGTGGCCGTGGCCGTGTGGACCATAAGAATCCCCGTACTGACATAGCAGAGGCCGTGCGAATCAGTTCCAACCACTTTTCGACGTCACGGATCCAACCACTACACCACGGGCACAGACAATGGGGCACGACCGTGCCCCATGACCGTGTGAAGCTACTGACTTTCCAACCACGGGCGAGAACAACATGCCCGCGCCGTGCCAACATACTGACTTGTCGAACACAGGCTAGACACGAGCGTGGGGAACCAACATGCCCTAGAACACGACCGTGCGAGGCAGCCGTGTGAATCGACACACCCTCCGTCCACGGGCATGGGAGAACTTCAAATACAAAATTTTATTTAAACCCCACAACCCTCCCCCTTCACTGCACCTTCTTCCATCTTCTTTTTCTTTCAAAAATCTCTCCCCTTCCTTAGAAACAAAGCCTCTACCACTCTTGAGCTACGCTAGAACCATGCCAAAGAAGCATAAAAGGCCAATCACAGTCTCCTCAAAGGAGACCGATTCACATGAGTTCATACCGGTAGCTTCATCCAAAGCACAAGCCAATGATATTTGAGGCTATCTAGTTTTTATTTCATTTTTCTCTTTTGCTTCAATTTCCTTCCCTTTAACAATCTTATGCTTCATTTAGTTTATTTTATCTTAGTTTCTTAATTTTAGGTTCTAAAGTCTGCTAGGGAATCACGCCACGACCACCACCATATCCTCAGCCTTAGAAATCACATCCAACAATAAGGACTCTACGGTCCATCCATATTTTCTTTTAATTTTAGTTTCATCTTTATTTTTCTCCACTTTAGCTTGCTTTTCCTTAAGTAGTTAATTAGTATAGTTTTAATTATTATTAGCATATCCTGGCTAATCCTATATGAGCTTCCCAATTTCTTCATCTAGCGCAGGATCATCACCCAGACCGCCCCTCCAACTTATCTTTCACCACGACCACTGCCAACTCAAGGATTCCATCCATAATTCAGGGAGTTTTACTTATCCCCATATCTTCTGATCTGAACATTACATTTATATTAACTAACTTTGTACATTGAGGGCAATGTACATCTTAAGTGTGGGGGGGTGAACAACCTAAAAAGTGGCCTAATTTTTTTCATTATTCTCAAATTTCTGAAATTAGGTACCAAACTTTTTGCATTGTTCTCAAAATCCTGAATTTAGTCTTGTTTTTAAGTAAATTTACTCATATTACTAATTAGGATGAAATTTCTGATGATTTATGATTTTTATTGATATGTTTTAAGTAAGTTATTGATAATTGTGCATTGATAATTAAATTCTAAGATACTAGAGAATCAAGCATGATAAGTCTATTTTTCAGAAATTAAAAATTTGCTAGGTTGTCAAACTGAGTTTAAATAATACTTTGAAGTTTGAAATTTACGAGGTTGACGTCAAAATACCCATAATTTTTGTGAGTTTTTGAGCCTTGTAGAGCATAAATTCTTTTTCTTGCTCATTTTATTGATTATGAGTGTGTCAAACACTGATTTGTTATTCTAGAACTTGTCTCGTTTATACATGTCGAGACCACAACTATGATTTGATACACAGAGATGGTTAAGGCACCTAGGATTTAACCCACTAACTCCATTAAAAAGCCTACCTTCACAATTAACCCCTAGTGAACCCCTTTGATCCTAACACCCCTTTTTATTGACATAACTGCTAATATTAACCCAGAAACCTTTTGTTTTTGTTATCACCATTCCTTTTGACTACCCTTATATCGAGATTTGATTTGATTAATAGCCTAACTATGTTTTTTTATTTCAGTTATGTATTTATAGTTTGTTCTTAAAAAAAAAACGACGAAGTATATTCATTATTAGTTATGTGATTAAACGAGCTTATACATTTATTTAAATTGAAAATGTCGAAGAAGAAGCTCGTTTTATTAGTATTATTAGTTTTCAATTGATGTAATTATTATTATTAGTTCATTAGTTCTTAGTTAGGTAATTTGTCAATTCAATCTCGATTCTAACCCTCTAATTCAGCCTTATTCCACACCTTAACCCTAGCCCCGTTACAACCCTAACAAAGACCTTTTGATTTGTGTTTCATCTCATATTTCAGTGGTGGAGATTTGATTTTCATGCAAGCCTATGAGATTAACTCTTCATTTTCGACTTTTGAGTGCCTAAATTTTGAACCTTAAACACTTTGAGTGATTTGAGTGAATCTCTAGCGAGGATGTCAATCCTTGTCAATTTTGAAATTAAAGGTAATTATTTAGATAAGGGGAGACACCTATATTTTCGAGCTACAAAATCTATGGCTTATATTGTTTGAATTTTTAGGACTCTTTGAGTTGAATTATCCATGTATTAATTATCCCCGAATTATGATGAGACACTATCAATTACTATTATGAATTATAGGAAGTTTGTTTTAATTGTAAGTTGAGAATTTTGCTTGAGGACAAGCAAAAGCTTAAGTGTAGGGGTATTTGATAAACTGAAATAGTAACATATTTTAGGACCACATTTAGTATGCTTTTGGATGAATTATCCCTTGATTTATGTAAAAAGGTGCTCTTAATCCTTTCTTTTCATGTCTTATACCCAAGAAAGCACCCAAGGATACAAAGAACGAGAAACGGGCTCAAAACGGACCAAAGAGGAAATCGACATGGCCTGGACTTAGACCCACACGGCCGTGCCAAGTCAATCATCTAAAACACGGTCTAACCTCGACTTACACGACCATGTCTCGTTAAAGAAATCCGAACACCGCCTGGCTACGATTCACACGGGAGTGCGCCATGGTCGTGCCTCTACCGTGGAGAAGAGCAATTTCATTCGGGAAAGGATACTTAGGGAGAAAGAAACGTATTTCAAAAGCCTATAAATACACCCTAAGTATGACCTAAAAGGGGGAGCCCAAAGCCATCGTCTAGGGGCGCCGTGCTAGGCCAGAGAAGGCAGATTTGTGGGGAGTTCACTCAGGGATAGCCAGTTGATCCATCTCTAGAAGCCGAAATTCTACTCAAGACGGAGGATCTCCTCTTCAATTCCTTCAGAGGGTTTTATGGATTTCTTATGTTTTGTTTTATCTTTTCTCTTGAGATGTTTTACTTTATTGTTATGAACTAAACCCTTGAGATTCAGAAGGATGAAACCTATGATGAATCTTGTTATTGTTTTCTCAATTATATGATAAATACTTAGTTTGTTCTTAATTATGTGAGCTTAATCCAAATTTAATGTGCTTAGGTGGAGGAGGAATAGACCACGCCTAAGAGTAGATCCAACATAATTAAGCGGAGTTGATCGCACGCCTAGAGATAGGGTGACGAGATTTTGCTGGATTAGGGTGAAACCTAATATGGGAATCCATAGATCGATTTATGATCGCTGTAAATCAGAGTTTTAAAATTTATAAAACAATGATCGAACCTGGAAGCTAACTCTGACAACGATTAAAGGCAAGTGCACCTATCGAACAGTAGTAGAGTTTAGGCAAGACCGGATTGTCGAACCCAAAAGAACTAAAAGTACTAATACTCATCGTCTTTTTATTATTTAGCCTTAATATAAAGTGATGATTGTTTAAACTAAAACTAATTTACTTACTAAGCTAAGACACAAAGACAAAAAGAATAACTTCGAGAAATAACTTTTGGGAAAACTCAGTTGACTCAAACGATACCCTTAGGAAAAATCCACCTAGACTTCACTTGTTATTTAACCTTGAACCATGTGATTTATTTACTTATTTTGATCCGTGAGACTCCCTAACATATATTAAACCCTCCCTCGAGGCGAATAACATCTAACCCTAGGTTAATTAGTGGAACTCTCGTCGCTTATAATAACCCCTAGAATAGCGAAGAAATCGATCTGTGGACTCCCATATTAGGTTTCACCCTAATCCAGCAAAATCTCGTCACCCTATCTCTAGGCGCACGATTAACTCCACTTAATTATGTTGGATCTACTCTAGGCAGTGGTCTATTCCTCCTCCACCTAAGCACATTAGATTTGGATTAAGTTCACACAATTAAGAACAAACTAAGTTATTATCATATAATTCAAATAATCAAATAACAAGATTCATCATAGGTTTCATCTCTTCTGTATCCAAGGTTTAGTTCATAATAATAAAAGAAAACATCTCAAGAGAAAAGATAAAACAAAACATAAGAAATCCCTAAAACCCCCTGAAGGAATTGAAGAGGAGATCCTCCGTCTTGAGTAGAATTCTGGCTTCTTGAGATGGATCAACTGGCTATCTTCGAGTGATTCCCACAAATCTGACCTTCTCGGCTTGGCTCCTTGGCCTAGCTCTCCGCCCCCTTTCAGCTGGTACCTAGGTGTATTTATAGGCTTTTGAAACACGTTTCTTTCTCCCTAAGTATCCTTTCCCGAATGAAATTGCTCTTCTCCATGGCGAGAGGCACGCCATGGCACACGCCGTGTAAATCGTGGCGTGCCGTGTTCGACATCGTTGTTGAATGAGGCGGCCGCCGTAAGTCGTGGTAAGGCCGTGTTCTGGTAGGAATGGTGGCACGGTCGTGTGGCTTGAAGTCCAGGCCATGCTGATTTCGTGGCTTGGCCCAATTTGGTCCGTTTTAAGCCCGTTTCTCATTCTTTTCGTCATCGGGTGCTTTCCTGAGTATAAGACATGAAAAGAAAGGATTAAGAGCACATTTTTACATAAATTTGGGCTTAAATCATCCAAAAGTATACTAAATGTAGGCTTAGAATATGTTACTTTTATGGTTTATCAAATACCCCCACACTTAAGCTTTTGCTTGTCCTCAAGCAAAATTCTCAACTTACAATTAAAACGAACTTTCCTCAATTCATAATAGTCATTGATAGTGTCTCATCATAATTCATAGATAATTTATATATGGATAATTCAGTTCAAAGTGTCCTAAAAATTCAAACAGTATAAGTCATAGATTTTGTAGCTCGAAAACATAGGCGTCCCCCCTTATCTAAATAATTACCTTTGATTTGAAATCGACAAGAATTGACATCCTTACAAAAGATTCACTCAAATCACTCAAAGTGTTTAAGGTTCACAATTAGGCACTCAAAGGTCGAACATGAAGAGTTAATCCCGTAGGCTTGCATGAAAATCAAATCTCCACCACTGAAATATGAGATGAAAACACAAATCAAAAGGTCTTTGTTAGGGTTGTAACGGGGCTAGGGTTAAGGTGTGGAGTAAGACTGAATTAGAGGGTTAGAATCGAGATTGAATTGACAAATTACCTAACTAAGAACTAATGAACTAATAATAATTACATCAATTTAAAACTAATGGTACTTAATAATACGAGCTTCTTCTTCGATATTTGGAATTTATGTATAAGCTCATTTAATCACCTAACTAATAATGAATAATGGATATACTTCGTTCTTTTTTTTAAAGAACAATCATAAATACATAATTACTGAAATAAAAACATAGTTAGGCTATTAATAAAATCAAATCTCGATATAAGGGTAGTCAAAAGGAATGGTGATAACAAAAACAAAGGGGTTCTGGGTTAATATTAGTGGTTATGTCAATAAATAGGGTAGTTAGGATTAAAAGGGGTTCACTAGGGGTTAATTTGTGAAGGTAGGCTTTTAGTGGAGTAAGTGGGTTAAATCCTAGGTGCCTTTATCATCTCTGTGTATCAAATCAAAAAAATGTGGTCTCGACATGTATAATCGATGCAAGTTCTAGAATAACAAATCAGTGTTGACATACTCATAATCAATAAAGTGAGCAAGAAAAAGAATTTATGCTCTATAAGGTTCAAAAACTCACAAAAATTATGGGTATTTTGATGTCAACCTCGTAAATTTCAAACTTCAAGATAATATTTAAACTCAGTTTGACAACCTAGCAAATTTTTAATTTCTGAAAAATAGACTTATCATGCTTGATTCTCTAGTATTCTTCAAATTTAATTATCAATGCACAATTATCAATGACTTAATCTAAAACATATCAATAAAAATCATAAATCATCAGAAATTTCATCCTAATTAGTAATATGAGTAATTTGCTTTCAAACAAGACTAAATTCAGGGATTTAAGTTAGGTATCTTTTTAGGTTGTTCACCCCCCACACTTGAGATGTATATTGCCCTCAATGTACAAAAATATATAATAACCTTGTAATAAAATCATCAGATATGGGGATAAGTGAAAACTTCTTGAATTTTCGGATGATTCCTTGAGAGGAGATTGTGCCTTTGGTGGTGGTGATGGGCCGTCTGGATGACGAACCTGCACTAGATGAAGAAATTGGGAGGCTCGTGGAGAATTAGCCAGGGATCATTAAGACATAATTAAAGTAAACTAAATATAAAATTAAGGACAATGAAGATAAAGAGAAGGAGACTAAGAAAAAAACTAAAATTAAAAGAAAAGATGAATGGACTGGGAGGTCCTTATTGTTGGGTGTGATTTCTAAGGCTTAGGTTATGGTGGTGGTGGTGGCGTGATTCCCAAGCAGCCTTTAGAACCTAAAATTAAGAAATTAAGATAAAATAAGCTAAATTAAGTAGAAGAGAAGTAAAGATAAGGAAAATAAAGGAAAAGATAAAAATAAAATAATAGATAATTGATCTCAAAGACCCTTGGCTTGTTGTTTGGATGAAGCTGTCGGCATGAACTCATGTGAATCGGTCTCCTTTGAGGAGACTGTGATTGGCCTTTTACGCTTCCTTGCCATGGATATGATATTGTTGTGGCTCAAGAGTCTAAGGATTTATTAGGAAAAAAAAGGAAAAAGAAAGAGGGAGAAAAGAAAGAAAGAAAGAAAGAAAGAAAGAAAAAGAAAGGAGAAGAAAGAAAGAAAGTGGGTTAAGAAGAGAAAGGAGAAGGGTATGGTGTTTAAATAAACCTTCAGATCTGGCAGTGTCCCACGCCCGTGGGTTGAGGGTGTGTCGATTCACACGGTCGCCTCGCACGGCCGTGCTCTAGGGCGTGTTGGTTCCCCACGCTCGTGTCTAGCCTGTGTTCGACAAGTCAGTATATTGGCATGGTTATCCAGCACGGGTGTGTTCAGCCCGTGGTTGGCAAGTCAGTAGCCTCACACGACCGTAAATCACGGTCGTGCCACTTTGTCGGTGCCCGTGGGGTAGTAGTTGGGTCCGTGATTCTGAAAATCTGTTTTGCCCCGACATGTACCTTATCGCTCTGTTAGTTCAAAGCGTCTGAGTACCACACACACGCCACGGCCACGGTGTGTAAGGCCGTGTGGCCTGGAATTCTGCACTTGGTTAGTTGGTTGTTAGTTTCTAAAAAGGAAGATAAAAAGGAAAATTAAGATAAGCTGAATATAAAAAAAAATATACTAGTGTTAGGGCTCGGGTTGCCTCCCGAGAAGCGCTCGTTTATAGTCTTAAGCTAGACTCTCTTCTCGTTTGCATCTTCAGGGTGGTTTGAGGAGTTGGAAGTCCTTCCTCATGTTATTATTTGTATCCTCGTGAAAAAATTTAAGTCGAGATGCATTTATGGTAAAAGTACCAAAAGTAGGATTACTTACCTCGACTGTTCCGTGTGGGAAAACACTGGTTACCCTAAAAGATATTTCTTTGTTTGTGCTAGGGTCCGGAGGAGATATTCGAGGGTCAGTTTTTTCTATCAATACTTGATCTCCTATTTTGAAGTGGTTTGTTGTTCCTATGAGCTCATCTGGGGGCTCCTTCGATTTTACCTTGTTTGGTTTCGTTTCTTCGTCGTGTATCCCTAATTTCTCCTAACAGTACTTGGTCCCCTATTTTGAAGTGATTTGTTGTTCCTATTAGCTCTTTTGGGGGCTTCTTCGGTTTTATCTCGTGTGGTTTCGGTTCTTCGTCGTGTATCCCTAATTTTTCCTTGAAGTGTGTCTTCCACTCGTCTAGATCATCGAACTGAATCCCTCGATCTTCATGAGTTATTTCTTTGTTGGCATGGGGTTTAGGATCGGGTTCAGTTGTATTCTTTGGTGGTGCTTCCTAAAAATAAGGGTTAACCGAATGGTTATTAGTAGAATTTACGTTCTCACCTTGATTACTCGATGTTCTAGCCGAGTCGAGAGCCTTGATGGTGATCTGTCTCATTACCTACACAAAGTATGAGTTCTCCTGCATCAACATCAATTTTAGTCTGGCGATCGCTAAAAAGGGTCTTCCTAAGATTAGGGGATCGAATTATCCTCATCCATGTCTAAGAAAACAAAGTCTCTACTGGGAAAACGAATCATCGATTTTCACAAGAACATCTTCGATAATACCCTAGGAATTCTAACAGATTTTATCACTAATTGAATGCTCACCCTAGTTTGTTTTGGTTTCCCTAGACCTAATTGTTTAAACAATTTATAAGGCATGACATTTATGCTTGCCCTAAATCAGCTAACGCATTATCAGCAGTTAGTCTACCAATTAAACATGGAATTGTAAAACTCCTGGATATTTTAGCTTTTGTGGTAGCCTATTTTGGAGAATTGTCGAGCACTTTGCGTTAAGTTCCACATGTGACGACTCGCCTAACTTCCGCTTGTTTGTCGAAGCTCTTTTAAAAATTTCCTAGAATCGCATCCGCGATGAGCTTCAAGTAATGGTAAGTTAATATGTAATTTCTTTAAGAGTTTAAGAAACTTACCGAACTGTTCTTCTGTGTCGTCTCTTCTTAATGCCTCAGGGTAAGGTACGCGAGGTCGATACTCCTTGATTACCAGTTTTGGCTTGTCTTGTGTTACCTCAACTTTACCTTTTTCTACCTCGTTTCCTTGTGTTGGACTGGGTTCGTCTACTTCTTCATTTTCTTAAGCTGTTATGGCTTGGATTTGCTCCTTTGAATAAATTTCCGTATTACTCGGTAGACGCCCTTGCGGTCGTTCGGATAATAGCTTTGCAATTTCTCTGACTGACTGGGTAATTTCCCCGATTGCCTTTGTAAGTCCTCCAACTTGGTTCTCGATCTTTTTGATCGATGTTTGTTGGGTGTCGAGTGTTACCTCATTTTTCTGGAGACGGGCTTCTGTGGATGCTATGAATTTGTTCAACGTCTCTTCAAGACTCAGCTTCTTTTCTTGTGGATAAGGCTAATTTTGGAAATTTTGAGGAGGTTGTTGTCTTTGATTTCATTGATTTCCTTGTCCTCCCCACGAAAAAATTTGGGTGGTTCCTCCAACCTGGATTATAGTTATTACTATATGGGTTATTATTAGATCTGAAATTGTTACCTATATAGTTCATCTGTTCGCTCTCTGTGCTGGTTGGTAGGGTGGGTACTCGAGAATTCGCCACATGCTTCCACTTGCGCGCCTGATCGCATGACTGGATGTACTGCGAAGAACACAAACTATCAATCTTCTTATTCATCAATTCTACCTGATTTGATAGCATGGTTACTGCGTCGAGGTTGTAAACTCCGGCGTTATTTGTTAGCCTTGTTCTTGTAACTTGCCACTGATAGTTATTCAGCGACATCTCTTCAATAAACTCGTAGGCTGCCTCAGGAGTTCTATTATTCAGGGTTCCACTGGCGGCTGAGTCGATTAGTTGCCTCGTTGAGGGGTTTACACCGTTATAGAAAGTTTGGACTTGGAGCCACAAGGGTAAACCATGGTGTGGACACCTTCTCAAGAGATCCTTATATCTCTCCTATGCATCGTATAATGTCTCTAGATCCATCTACACAAAAGAAGAGATATCATTACGTAATTTGGCCGTTTTGGCCGGTGGGAAATATTTTATTAAAATTTTTTCGGTTATTTGTTCCCATGTAGTGATTGACCCTCGTGGTAACAAGTTTAACCACTGTTTAGCTTTATTCTTTAATGAAAAGGGAAATAACCGAAGACGTATGGCATCATCAGAAACGCCATTTATTTAGAAGGTATCACAGAACTCTAAAAAACTAGCTATATGAGCATTTGGATCTTCGTCCTGTAAACCATCAAATTGAACAAACTGTTGAATCATTTGTATAGTGTTAGACTTTAATTCAAAATTATTAGCAGCTATAGCAGGCCTAACAATACTAGATTCGGCTCCTGTCAAATGAGGTTTAGCATAATCAAACATAGTACGAGGAGCATTATTTTCTCCCACATTTTGTGGTGGAAGATTATTTTCGTCCATCCCTTCAGTAGGATTGGATCTGTCTTCTCGCTCTCCTTGGTAATTTAGGGCTCGCCTAATTTCTCTGCGATATCTTCGAGCGGTAGCTTCAATATCACTGTCATATTCTAAAGGTCCTCTCGGGTTCCTTCTAGTCATAAACTAGAGGTACCTGCTAGGAAAAGAAAGAAAGAAAGTTTAGCAAATTTTAAAAATTAAAATAATGTCTAAAGTAATAAAAATAGAGTTTTCTTAATATTTTAGTTCCCCGGCAATGGCGCCAAAAACTTGACCGCTGTAAATCAGAGTTTTAAAATTTATAAAACAATGATCGAACCTGGAAGCTAACTCTGACAACGATTAAAGGCAAGTGCACCTATCGAACAGTAGTAGAGTTTAGGCAAGACCGGATTGTCGAACCCAAAAGAACTAAAAGTACTAATACTCACCGTCTTTTTATTATTTAGCCTTAATATAAAGTGATGATTGTTTAAACTAAAACTAATTTACTTACTAAGCTAAGACACAAAGACAAAAAGAATAAATTCGAGAAATAACTTTTGGGAAAACTCAGTTGACTCAAACGATACCCTTAGGAAAAATCCACCTAGACTTCACTTGTTATTTAACCTTGAACCATGTGATTTATTTACTTATTTTGATCCGTGAGACTCCCTAACGTATATTAAACCCTCTCTCGATGCGAATAACATCTAACCCTAGGTTAATTAGTGGAACTCTCGTTCGCTTATAATAACCCCCTAGAATAGCAGTAAATCGATCTGTGGACTCCCATATTAGGTTTCACCCTAATCCAGCAAAATCTCGTCACCCTATCTCTAGGCGTACGATTAACTCCACTTAATTATGTTGGATCTACTCTTAGGCAGGGTCTATTCCTCCTCCACCTAAGCACATTAGATTTGGATTAAGTTCACACAATTAAGAACAAACTAAGTTATTATCATATAATTCAAATAATCAAATAACAAGATTCATCATAGGTTTCATCCCCTTCGGGTATCCGAAGGTTTAGTTCATAATAATAAAAGAAAACATCTCAAGAGAAAAGATAAAACAAAACATAAGAAATCCCTAAAACCCCCTGAAGGAATTGAAGAGGAGATCCTCCGTCTTGAGTAGAATTCTGGCTTCTTGAGATGGATCAAGCGGCTATCTTCGAGTGATTCCCACAAATCGACCTTCTCGGCTTGGCTCCTTGGCCTAGCTCTCGCCCCTTCACAATTTGGTACCTAGGTGTATTTATAGGCTTTTGAAACACGTTTCTTTCTCCCTAAGTATCCTTTCCGAATGAAATTGCTCTTCTCCATGGCGGAGGCACGGCCACGCCATGACACACGCCGTGTAAATCGTGGCCGGCCGTGTTCGACATCGTTGAATGAGGCACGACCACGTGTAAGTCATGGTAAGGCCGTGTTCTAGTAGGAATGGTGGCACGACCGTGTGGCTTGAAGTCCAGGCCGTGCTGATTTAGTGGCTTGGCCCAATTTGGTCCGTTTTAAGCTCGTTTCTCGCTCTTTTCGTCATCGGGTGCTTTCCTGAGTATAAGACATGAAAAGAAAGGATTAAGAGCACATTTTTACATAAATTGGGGCTTAAATCATCCAAAAGTATACTAAATGTGGGCTTAGAATATCTTACTTTTACGGTTTATCAATTTACTGCTATTCTAAAGGGTTATTATAAGAGAACGAGAGTTCTACTAATTAACCTAGGGTTAGACGTTATTCGCCTCGAGAGAGGGTTTAATATACGTTAGGGAGTCTTACGGATCAAACTAAGTGAATAAATCGTATGGTTCAGTGTTAGATAACAAGTGAAGTCTAGGTGGATTCTTCCTAGGGTATCATCTAAATCAACTGAGTTTTTCCCAAGTTATTTTCCAAATTCATTCTTCTTTGTCTTAGAGTCTTTAGTTTAGTAGTTAATTAATTTAGATTAGATAAACAATCTCTCTTTATTTGTAGGCTAAATAATAGAAATAAAGTTAGTATTAGTACTTTTAGTTCCTTTGGGTTCGACAATCTGGTCTTGCCTAAGCTATACTACTGTTCGATAGGTGCACTTGCCTCAATCGTTGTCAGAGTTAGTTTCCAGGTTCGATCATTCTTTTTATAAATTTTAAAGCTCTGATTCACAGCGATCAGCTATTAAGATGTGTGGATGCCGTTGAGGCTAAGAAAATCTTAGAGGAAGTCCATGAGGGTGTCTGTGGAACACATGCTAATGGTTTTACAATGGCCAGGAAAATCATGAGATTCCGATATTAATGGTCCACAATGGAAGGGGATTGCATCAGTTATGCCAAGAAGTGCCATAAATGCCAAATCTATGGAGACAAGATTCACGTCCCTCCTTCACCTCTTCATGTTTTAACTTCTTCATGGCCTTTATCTATGTGGGGGATGATGTCATTGGGCTGATCTCACCAAAAGCTTCTAACGGGCATCGATTTATCTTTGTGGTCATCGATTACTTCATCAAGTGGGTAGAGGTTGCTTCATATGCCAATGTCACAAAGTCGGCAGTCAGCAAGTTCTTAAAGAAGGAGATCATATGTCGGTATGGAATGCCAGAAAAGATCATATCTGATAATGCATTAAATTTGAACAACAGCACGATAGCAGAGGTCTGCAGTCAGTTCAAAATTAAACACCACAACTCGTCATCATATCGCCCAAAAATGAATGTGGCAGTTGAGGCAACCAATAAAAATATCAAGATGATTGTGGGGAAAATAACTGAGACTTATAAAGATTGGCATAAGAAATTACCATTTGCCCTCTATGCTTATCGAACGTATGTGAGAACCTCTACCGGGGCAACTCCTTTCTCCTTGGTTTATAGAATGAAAGAAGTTTTACCCATCAAAGTTGAGATTCCTTCCCTTCGAGTCTTATCAAAGCTGAAGCTGGATGAAGCAGAATGGATCCAATCCCGATATGATTAGTTAAATTTGATTGAAGAGAAGAGGTAAAAGCTATTTGACATGGTCAAATGTACCAAAAACGAATGATGCATGCCTACAACAAAAAGGTTCCCCCCAGAGAATTCCATGAGGGAGACTTGGTATTAAAGAAGATCCTTCCCATACAAAAGGACTTCAGAGAAAAATTTATGCCAAACTAGGAAGGACCTTATGTGGTAAAGAAGGTCTTTTTGGGAGAAGCGTTAATCTTAACTGAAATGGATGGCAAGACTTTGCCTAATCCAGTGAATTCAGATTCAGTCAAAAAATACTTCACCTAAAAAAAAGGAGAGGCCAAGGTGAAAACCTACAAAGGGCTCCTTGAGACCAAATGGGCTTTGAATTGAAAACCCGTAAAGGGCAATTCAACTTTTGATCAAAAGATGGGGCATGCGGTAGTCTTACTATGCCTAAATTAACAAGAAGGAGAAATGCTACGTCTTGGGGCATCAACAAAGTACTCTAGGTCTCCTAAACACATGTTGAGCTCAAAATGGTCCTCAAGAAGTTCGTGCAGAGAAGCTCATGCTGCGATATTTGGGGTACTTATTTTCCTTTTACTCATTTTGTATTTAGCAATGTTTGTTTTATTTGATTAATCTATTCTTTTCAAATTTTGTTCCTGATTAATTTCAGTTCTGTCAATCATTATGATCCTTTTCAAGCATTTTGCATTGAAATAATGATTAATGGACTAATAATACTCTCATAAAAGGAGTTTTTCATATTACTCTAAAAGCTTCTAAATAGTACGGAAACCTAAAACAGGACTATTGTTTAGAACTAATCAAACCTAAGGGTTGGAAACATTTGAGAAAGAATAGTATAAATTATGGCTATTTCTTCGGGTTTTCTGTCAAAAATACCACCTGAGCAAGAAGGCAGGGTAATACGTCAGTGATAGAACCTTGATGAACAATGAGCAATGACAACCTAAGCATTGAAAAGGGGATCATTCTGGCAAAATGGCATTTTGCATTCATGCAAATATCATTCATACACATCTAGTTAGGAGCATTTGATTCATTCTGATCATGACATCCTAATCATTTGGCATAAATATAGGCCCATGAAATGGATTCTACAGGTCTTGTTACCCAGAAAATGGTGCAACAGATCGATGGACCGAAGAAGCAAAAAAAACCTATACCCTTGAGTTGCAGTGGGATGGATGGAAGAAATTACAAATCTCATCTCCCTGAAGTTGCAGTGGAGCATATCGAAGTTTTTATGGTGAATCTTATCTCCCTGAAGTTGTAGTGGAGCATATTAAAGCCACAAACCTTATCTCCCTAAAGTTGCAGTGGAGCAGTTTGAAGCTACTAGTCTTCCCTCCCTGAAGTTGCAGTGGAGCAGACTGAAGATAGCAAGTCTTATCTCCCTGAAGTTGCAGTGGAGCAGATTAAAGTCACTAGTTTTATCTCCCTGAAGTTGCAGTGGAATAGACTGAAAATCACAAATCTCATCTCCCTGAAGTTGCAGTGGAGCGGATTGAAGTTATAGATCTTATCTTCCTGAAGTTGCAGTAGAGCAGACTGAAGATACCAATCTTATCTCCCTGAAGTTACAGCGGAACAGATTGAAGCTACTAATCCTATCTCCCTGAAGTTGCAATGGAGCTGGTTAAAACGACAAATCCTATACCTCTAAAATTGCAGTAGGTCGGATTGAATCTACTATAACTACAAATCTTATCTCCCTAAAGTTGCAGCGGAGCAGATTGAAGCTACAAGTCTTATCTCTCTGAAGTTTCGGTGGAGTGGATCAAGCAACAAGATGCAGTGGACTCGAATGAGGCTACTTGAAGAAGAGAAGCACCAAAAGAAGTCAAGAACTCGACAAGACTAGGCAAAATTGGCCCTTTTTAATGTCTTTGCTTCGTTCCTGTTGCACGACAACGAGCAAAGAGGGGCAGCTGTAGTGGGCCAATTTAGCCCGGGGCCCAATAAGACCCAAACAAAACCAAATAAATAATAAAAAACCAAAGTCCAACAGTCCATTTACATCAACCCAAAATCCAAAGCCCAATCAGGCCCAAAACCTAACCCTAGCCTAAACCAATAATAAAAAAAAACAAAAATTAAACCCTAGGTGCGCCGCACCTAGCTCTGCAGTCCTGACCAGCTACCACTACAAGACCGCCATCGATTGACCACATCGCCACGCCCACTTGCCTGCAACAAGAAGTGACAAATATATTAAATTAACAAGTTCTAAATGGCTATAAAAGCCCCCTAAAACCAATGAAATTTTTTTACCGAGATTGAATACAAAAAAAAAACAGAGATTCAAGCACCAAAAACACATTGATTCAGACACATTCGAATACAGAAAAATCAAATACAAGAAAACAGAGAGGCTGATTCAAAATTAAAGGTGTTCTTTTATTCTTCTTTTTTTTGATGCGTCGTTGAGAGCACCAAAAATATCCTATTCCCTACAAAATAATGAAAAAGAACAGTAAAGGGGAAGTAGGGTCGAATCCTCAGGGACCGGATTATACGAATCCTTGTTTCTCGAAATCCTGGGCAGAATCATGCCCAAGGAAACCTGCGTTCCTGGAAAAATAAAAACAATAGAATTAAAAGTTTTGATCTGGAAACAAAAATAAAAACAGAATTGAGAAGTCGAATTAGAATTGCGAAAATTAAAATAGGAAATAGAGTTGAGTTAAGGAAATTCTTATGGGGAGATTCCAGCCTCCGGTTGCCTCGATCCACCTTGGGTTCAATCCATGGCTTTTAGATGATCCTTCTCAAACCGAATAAGCCAGTTATACTGGAAGGGGACGCCTACGACCACCAGCTCCAAGGATTTAGACTTCAATTTGGTGGAACCTGACTCTAGCCAGCAATCGCTCTTGTGGGATCATCTATGCTAGATCAACGTTTCTCAATGGCGAATCCCACGCCATTTTGTCTCTTGGGCTCGCTAACCTCTGACGCAGTAAGTTAACGAACCGACTGTGCAATCCTCCCAAAATATACAAAGCGGTCGCCTTTGCATACGTTGAAAAGTTTACTTCTTAAGGGACATGGACGGAAGCGTCAGCCCCGTAGTGCGGAGAAACGATGAATACCCTGTTGAGAAGGCTAAGTGCGGATTCTAAACCTCAAGAACCC
Organism: Gossypium sturtianum; assembly: GCA_025698515.1. Lineage (NCBI taxonomy): Eukaryota > Viridiplantae > Streptophyta > Magnoliopsida > Malvales > Malvaceae > Gossypium > Gossypium sturtianum. The sequence continues at coordinate 5,992,333 of CM046950.1, forward strand.
TTTTTGGGGATTTTCGGCAACCTTTGGCTAGAGGGGTTTTAGTGACTCATGGTTATGGTGGAAAAGAAAATAAATATATAATAAAAATAGAGATTTTATTAAAAGGAAATATGGAAAGAACAAAAGACTTTTGGGGAGAGAGTTTACAGAAAAAAAGAAGAAGCCCCATTTTTAGTCATCTCACCCCCTATTTATAGTGCTAAGATAGATAGACTAGTCCTACTTAAATTCCTAAAGATAATTACAAATAATCAAAGATAAATAAAGATAAATAAAATAAATCCTAAAATAAATAATCCTTAATAATTATCTTAATATTAATTATCCTAATATTATCAAAATAGAGCCTAATAGAATAAAAACTCTTCTTTTTGCATTTCAACCCTTGTGTCCTCCATGCTTGCACTTTTGGCACCAACTTTTCCCTGTGTCGCACATTGACCCATTTTATCTCTAAATTCACGCTTTTGGCCTTTAATTTTGCTTTTGCCTCCAATTTAGTCCCTACAAGATAAAAGACCATAAATAGCCCAAATTAGTAGAATCATACTCAAAATAAATATGCAATTAGCACATAAAAATATGACGTTCTAGAGTATTATCATTTTTATTTGTTATTATTTAAATAAACGAAGAAACGAAATAAAACACCCTTACCTTTTCGATTCGCCTCCTCTAACCGTCGATCGTCGTCGGTGTCTGAATACTCGAGGCCCATATGGGTCTGATGAAGGTTTAAAAGGGCAACAATGGCTGTTTTCTTTTGCGTGGTAATTTTTTTAAAAAAAAATCAGATTCGAAAGTTTTTTTTCAAAGGAAAAAGAGAATGATTCGAAAAAAGGACTAAAAAATCAATTTTTTTGCAGTTTCGGCTGCCGTATACAGCGGGGCCACGGCGGAGCCAACGGCCGGAGATACGACCGGAGTAGGGGCCAACTAAGGGGAATTTTAGAGAAAAACCAAAGTTTTTTTTTTTAAACTCAGTTTCAAATGCTTTTTTTTTGTTAATTTTTTTGCTTATATAGGGGTTAAATACGACGCCGTTCTGTGCTTGGTACTCAGACGCACAAAACGACACCGTTTTGGCCTCTGACCCGAGAACCGACCAGCTCTGGCCTAGGATCCACGTTTTTTCAACGGAAGGGCTAATTGCACCTTTAGCCCTTCCGCTTTTTAAGTGTTTTACAATTAAGTTTCTTTCGCCTTTAATTTTGGCCTTATAATTTGTTTCGATTTCAATTTGGTTCGCCTTGAAACTGTGCGTTTTGGAGAGTGGGGATTATTTTCCATTTTGGTCCCTCCTTGTTATTCGCGCGTTCAATTTGGTCTTTCTCCTTTCTATTTACTTTTGATTTGCCCCAAATTTTTGTTTTAAAATTCAATTTAGTCCTTTTCTTAGTTATTTTTGCTACTTTGTTATTAAATTAATTAGTTTAATATTAATATTATTATATTTTCTTTTTGAATTTACTTATTTGTTTTATTATCATATTACTAAATTAATTAATTTTGCATTATTATTATTATTATTATATTTTTTTATATATATTTATCTACCTAAAATTTTTTATGTACACACATTTATCTTATTTTATCACTTATCTATTTATATCCTTTTATATAATTTTAAAACTTTAGTTTTTTATTTATTTTATTATTATATTATTATTATTATTAATATATCATCGTTATTATTAATATTATTATTATTCTTAAATTGTTTTACACCATATTTATTTATTTATGTAATATTAGGTCTTTAGCTTCAATTTTTTAGTTTGTTTTTCTTATTATTTGTCATTTTATTTATGGCTTGTTTATTTTATTTCAGTTCTTCATATTGTCATTTACATTAACATACTTATTATTCTGTCATACACGCAAACACCGTAACCCATTTTACATTTCACCACAAAATCGCGTTACATTTTACGCGATGCATTAATTTTTTTTTAAAAAATAAGCGATACTCTGTGTTTTTAAAATTCGAAAGGTCGTTCCCTAACTTACGGGGTTTAGACTTTCTCGATAAATCCGAATAAACCAACGTTTTAAAATTTTGAAGTAATCTCGGGAATTACGAAAAGATCGTGTTCTAACTTACGGAATATGGTTTCTTTCTAAAACCGAAATAATCAAACATCTTTCAAAATAAATAATATTCGGTGTTTATTCTCGTTTCGGGGATTTAAGATATTGTGTCCTAACTTACAGGACATAATTCTTTTCCTTGATTAACGTGGAATACACCCTTTTCTCAAAAAAAAAAAAAAATTCAATTAAGCGATATTTTAACGAATGATCGTATTTTAAATTTTCTTCAAATTTTCAATCTTCGACACTAAAGACATCAAGTAATCAACTAGGTACCAATTTTTAGGCATATCGAGGGTGCTAATACTTCCTCGTGCGTAACCGACTCCCGAACCTGTTTTCTGGATTTTGTAACCAAAAATCATCTTTTTAATAAATTCAAACTTTTATTAAAATGATTGAATTACGAGGTGATCCGATCACATCTAAATAAAAAAGATTGGTGGCGACTCCCATTTTTCGTTTTCAAAATAAAAATCAACCCCTTTTTAAAAAAAATAGTTTCGACATCTTTAGTACAATCTTTTACCAAGCATGCCTTGTGCATGCAGTTACTATTCTGTTTAATTAGAAACATTCTACAATTTTGAAGAAATGAAGGCTTATTCTCATTCTATTTTATTTATAGAATTCTAAATGTATCAATAGTTAATAGTTCCTCCATCCTGTCCTGGCTGCTCTGTAAGTTGGTGGTGCCAAGTATATTATAATAATATGTGGAAGAGCAGAGAGTGTGAGGTTTGGTCCAAGAGAACGGGAAATTAGAAATCGACTAGATTCAATCCGAAGAGATTGAAAGAGTTGAAATGGTGTCTTTTGTCTTCGCCAAGACTCCAACATGATGATTGAGGAATATATATTTAGTTACGTGTTCGGCACTAAAGTTGCATGTAATGTGGGGAATTCAGTTCAAGCTATCGATTGATTTTTTTTGTTTGTACGTACGAATAGCTCGAGAGTCCACTTCCTATCTTAGAAACATTACAAGGGTCATTGTCTACAAGATCCCATCAAGCCAAAGACCGAACAGAAAAGTCGAGGCACACAGGCCTAAACACGACCTGACAAAAAGGTATGAGTGCCATAAACATGACCATGCCGAAACAACGAAAACCCCAGAGCCAATAGAGGTCTTTGTCAATAGGCCTTTGTTTCAACCATGAAAACATGGGATATATCAGAACCCGAACGAGTCGGCGGCGACCATTAGTTTGAAACTCGTTCTCTCTATTAGGGGCGATTATTCGATCGAGTCGAGTCAAATCGAGTCAAAAAATTTCGAGTTAGTCGAGTTGACGAATCCTATTTTAGCAACCTAACTCAATTTAAATTTTTTTCGAATCGGATCGAATCAAATCAAAAAATTTCGAGTCAAGTCGAGTCGAGTCAACGAATCCTATTATTTATACTCAATGTTGCGTTTACATGAACCGATTATTTAACTACTAAACGAAGTATAAAATTATTTAACTACATAAACAATATAATAGTTTTGCCTTTTAACTTAACGAGTAAACATTTATCAAAACAACGTAATTTTGCCTTTTAACTTTAGAAAAGGTAAACATTTATCAAAATGGCATAGTTTTGTCTTTTCTTATTCGGATTTTCGAATAACTCGAATTGTGTAATTCATATTCGAGTTAAACCAAAAAAACTTAATTTTTTATTCGAGTTGATCCAAATAACTTGATTAACTCAAATAACTCGAACTATTTAATTCAAAATTTGAAAATTTTATCGAGTTTTTCGAATCGAATCGGATTTTGCTCACCCCTACTCTCTATTGTGTTATTCTTTCTTGCTCCCACTTGAAGATTGAAACCAATACATGTGACACAAGCATGAATTGTTGGAACATTTCAAAATGTTTATAACGTTTTAATAGTTATAATTAAAATATTACAGGTGATGCAAAAATTATATCACTTGATTATTAATAAAAAATTGTCACATTTCATGGTGATAAGTTGTATCTTAATATCAAAAGTTATGTCACTTGATTGAGTGATTATGTCTATTTAAAAAAATGTTTATTTAAAAGATACTGTTAAGTATGACTCCTATTTTCAGTCAAATTTGAGAAGTAATCTTCTAGTTAAACTCTGTTTATTTATTTCAATCAAACACTGATTAGTTAGATTATTTTATTATTATTTGACCTATGAATTTAGCCTATAAATAGGCTCTTTTACAACCTTAGAAAATACACCCATTAGATATTAGAACTCATAACACATTTAGAGAATTTTGTGTTTACGTTTTGAGGGTTCTTTATTTTCGGGTTTTCGGGGTTTAGTTTTTATCTCCATCTTTTGTACTCTTCGTTCTGTTGCCATTATAGTAAAATTATCTTTGCCCGTGGTTTTTAATCTTCTTTGGAGGGATTTTTCCACGTTAAATTTGTGTGTCCAATTTCTCAATTTATTCCGCTATTATTACTTGTTTGTTGCTTAATCGGGTCGATCCTAACAAGTGGTATCAGAGCTAGTTCAATTTTCATAGATCAGCCCATTCAGATATGGCATCAACAAGGTTTGAAATTGAGAAGTTTGATGGTGAGACAAATTTCAATCTGTGGCAAGTTCGGATGATGGCAATTCTAGTTCAATCCGGTTTAAAAAAGGTTGTTACCGGGAAAAAGCCTGAGAATCTAAATAAAACAAAATGGGAAGAGCTTGATGAAAAGGCTTTGTCTGCAATCCAGTTGTGCCTCGCGAATACGGTATTACAGGAGGTATTGATGGAGAAGACCTCATCTGCCTTATGGAAAAGGTTAGAAACTCTTTATGCGACTAAGTCTCTGGCTAACCGTTTAGTGTTGAAACAACGTCTATTTACATTTCGCATGAATGAAGGTGAGCTTCTTAGAGATCACATCAGTCAATTCATTACTCTTTTAAATGATTTAAATAATGTTGAGATTCATATTGACGATGAAGATCAGGCTATGCTATTATTGTGCTCTTTACCCCCTTCATACAAGTCTTTCAGTGGAGATACGATTTATGGCGAGACAAACTCGTTCAAGATGTGAAGGGTCATTTGTTGAGTAGAGACAAACTCGACAATGAGCTTCATTTGGATAGCAAGGCAGATAGGCAAGCTTCCGTTTTGATAGCATCAAAGAAACGAGACAAAAGGTGTCGCTATTGTAAAAAGTTAGGTCATGTCAAAGCAGATTGTTATAAACTGCGAAAGAAAAGAGCTGCTGAGAGTAACGAGGAAGATGTAGCTGGTGCTAATTTGGCCGATGAAAGCGGTGATGATTTCTTATTAGTGTCAACGAGCGATAACTCCAAGCTCACGTCCGAGTGGATCCTAGATTCGGGATGTTCTTTCCACATGTGTCCCAATAGAGAATGGTTCTCCACATACAGTTCGGTTAAAGGTGGAGTTGTGTGCATGGGAAACGATTCATCTAGTAAGGTAATTGGTATTGGTACTATTAAAATTAGGATACACGATGGGACGATTAGGACACTCTCAGATGTCAGGTATGTACCTGATTTATGAAAGAATCTCATCTCCTTGAGTATTTTAGACTTGAAAGGATGCAGAATCAACATCGAGTCGAGCGGCGTTAAAGTATCTCGTGGAGCTCACGTTTTGTTAAAGGGTAAAAGAACCGCGCGATCTTTATATTCGGAAGGTTCTACGATGACCGGTGAAATCGGACGCCCTCGTCTCATTCTGAGTTGAAGTCAACTCATTTAGAGCGGAGGCAACTTGGTCATAGGAGGGAAAAAGGTATGACTGTTTTGTTGAAGAGAGGTTCTCTTTTGGATGAGTTTTGTAAAGTTAGGGCACTGTGTTCGTGAAAAACAAACCGGGTTAGTTTTGATTTGGCGGTGTACAAAGTCGAAGGCTAGAAGTCTTCCAGCTTTCTAAGCCATGATTTGACTCGATTAATTCCTGCATGGTTCAAGATAGGCTCGTGGCGGGTTTTGGCAAAGATGGCATTGTGGAAATATGAGTCAATGTGGAGATTTGTTAAGTATGACTCTATTTTTAGTCAAATTTGAGAAGTAATCTTCTAGTTAAACTGTTTATTTGTTTCAATCAAACACTCGATTAGTTAGATTATTTTATTATTATTTGACCTATGAATTTAGCCTATAAATAGGCTCTTTTACAACATTAGAAAATACACCCATTAGATATTAGAACTCATAACACATTTAGAGAATTTTGTGTTTACGTTTTGAGGGTTCTTTATTTTCGGGTTTTCGGGGTTTAGTTTTTATCTCCATCTTTTGTACTCTTCGTTCTGTTGCCATTATAGTAAAATTATCTTTGCCCGTGGTTTTTTTATCCTCTTTGGAGGGATTTTTCCACGTTAATTTTGTGTGTCCAATTTCTCAATTTATTCCTCTATTATTACTTGTTCGTTGCTTAATCGGGTCGATCCTAACAGATACCTATTGAATAGTTATATATCAAAACTCCTATTTAATAGGTGTGGAACTTTATTTGCATGACACACAAAAAATTCATAAACAAAATTTTATTTATTCTCTTCCATCTCCTAATATTCAAAGATTGTTCTATAAAGAATTGTTGTAAAATTTTTTTTATAGAACTTGATACTGTTGCTACGCTACACTCAGTGGCAGATCCAGAAATACGACTTAGGGGGGTAAACTTATAATTTGTTAATTGCTTTCTTCCACTACTACCTTTTTCTTTTCTTTTTTTAGTTTGTTCTAGGTTTATGGGTAAGATTTTCTTTAGTTGTTATATATTTTTTAAAAATTGATTATTTATTTATTTTATCGTACCTTCCGAAAGTTTTAAAATTTTGAAACTTTTAAAAGAGTTATTTTATAATAGATAAATATATATTTATATATATATATTAAACCTTAAAAGGAGTTGGTATTTTTTTTTGGGATTGGAGAGCAAAATTTAAATTTTTAGGGAGTTTAATATAATAAATTTTATCTTAAAAGGGGTCTATATAAATTTCTAAAAAGCTAGGGGGCAGTGGCCCCCACCTACCCCTCATTGTATCCGCCAATGACTACACTTAGTACTTAGTAGATTATTTTCATCAGTACAAAATGTAGACAATCATTGAGTTTTATTATATCCTCAAGTTTTATTTGTTTGTAACCCTTTTGCATTTTAAAATATAGGTGGGAGCAAATAAAACTTTAAAGAAAATGATATGAATACACACCTTGAAACCTTTGGTTAATTTTTTATAAGTTTATTTTATCGTCATGTAGTAACAAGAAGTGCCACCAAAACAACTAAGCGTGGGTTTGGATGGGTGCTAGAAGGTAAGATTGAGAACACTTTTGTATTGAGAAAACTCTATTCTGATATTAACTTTCTGTATCTTTGATTTTGTATCTTGAATGAAAACCTTACCTTAGTTCATCTGTTCATAGGATATATAAAGAGCTAGACTAACTGCTCTTTAACAATCTCTTAACAAACTAACAGACGCTAGCTGTACTAACAGTTTCTTGGCTAACCATCTAACCATATTAGCTGAAGCATATGATACTCTATCATGCACCCATCTTCTCCACCTAGGAGACGCAAAGAAGATTTTGAAACCGCGTA